>OX375870.1:56696419-56833774 GCA_947359475.1 Heligmosomoides polygyrus bakeri | reverse complement strand
CGGATGTCAGATTCGTGATCAGCACCCCAAATAACCCCCCTAGACAAAGTTTCAGCGAAATTTTTTTGACCGAATTCTTGTCGGTGGAGTCGGAACTTTTACCTAGTGCCACAAAACATCTATCGTTACATAACTATAGCTTCACACAAAATAGGCTTATAATAAGTGACACACAGAAGTGAACATTTTAGCTAATCTGTAGTTTGAAGCATATGTTATATGTAAACATGCTCTATAACACACTATAATACCCCTAGATGGATTACCTATATGATAAACAGGGATTTTGCAAAAGTGCAAAACGAACGCAGTCTGCAGGATCCAAACCCCCGACCCCGCGTTTACGAGCCCGAGCTCTTCCCTACTACGCCACCTGAGCACTGCACTTAGCCGCGATACGAGCCCTCATCCCGCGCGCGCCCGTCAGCTGTGGAGCACGTGAATCAACAGGGCGCCAACTCGCGACTTCCGTCGCCCCTAACTCTGCGCAGAGTTGTATTGGGGTCGAGATACCTGCAGTTTGTTACTACCCAGAGAGAGGCGGTTCTGCCCATATACAACATTTGCGCCGTTCCGACCTACCGTTGAGATAGTATCCTGGTTAGGCGAGCTTAGAAGAGTGACCAATTTGACGTGAAAAGTGTCCAATTTGATTTGAAAAGTGTCCAATTCGACCTGAAAATGGTGTATATATATATATATATATATATATATATATATATATATATATATATATATATATATATATATATATATATATATATATATATATATATATATATATATATATATATATATATATATAGGCCCATGCACACTTCTGCGACAGCGCGGCACGGCTATGATGAAGGATAGGGCCGCGACGGGTGCGGCGCGACATAGCGACACGTGCCGCAGATGGGGGATGCACACTTTTGCGGCTATCGCCGGCGATGCCGCGCTGAGTGCCGCAGGTTGGAATGGTTCAAATCATTCCAAGCGGCACGACATGCACTGGGACGTCGGTCCCGTTGCCTACAACGATGCTCTGACGCGACCGCGCCGCAACCGCCGGATTTCGCGGAGGTGGCCGTCGTTCCTCTTGCCGCGCGGTGTGTCGCAGAAGTGTGCAGAGGCCTTAACTGCGATCGCGCAGCGACGCGTCAAATTGTAACGTGGCGCGGCCACCCGTGCCGCTTGGCGAATTGACGCGCCTCGCTGCGACGGGAATATAAAGGCCGCCTAAAGCAGGAGTGTGCGTTTAACGACTAATGATTTACCCAGTTTATCGGCATTTTTCATTAAAAACTTTTAACGAAATTTATTGACGAAGATTTCCGTTATATTGCGTTAACGATATTTTACGCACCATATTTGATTGAAATTTCACTTCTGCTTCATGTGAAAGTATTTCGATCAAATTTTTTGGATGAGCTTTTGTGTCTTAGTATCGTTGCGGTACCAAGGAAGAGTCTACATACTTGAATCAGTGGAAATATGCAGTCGATATTGTCCTCATGTTTCGAGAATCGTTGGCACTTTTCCTGCTCCTTGATAAATTTATTACCGTGCTCTCCCACTTTTCTATGCAGTGTTTCGCATTTGTTGGACCTCCTAGGCCGTTTGTCGCGCTCATTTGCTTCACATTGACTCTTTATACTTCACATCCAGTCATTTTTTCACAGCTTTTTGTGGCATTCACTTTATAAGTGGGGTTGAAAAAGCGTAGAAGACGCGAAGGAAACGGTATGAAACCCAAATAATGCGAAAAAATGAGTGTAAGGAGTGAAGCAAGAAAGAAAAGGATTCCTTCCCTCTTGCGCGCACGTTTTTCGGAAAATGTCACGGGTTCTTCTTACAGCGTCAAACGACGCTGTAAGAAGAAGAAGAAGAAGAAAAGAAAGAAAAGGAAAAGAAGGAAGAACCCGTGCCCCGATTAACTGGTAGAGCGCTGGTAGTGTCAGTGCTTCATTTTTACTGCCGTGCATGTCAACGAATTTGCCCAACCTTTTCGTCTTTTCTGAGGGCTCTTGGCCGTTTTCTTTGGGAGAAACACAATCTGTATACACTTCAAACACTGAACATATGTAAATTAAAACAATAAAATTAAATACAAAAAGAGAAGGAACGGATCACCACTCTTGTGAGTTATTATATGAGGTTAGTCCAAAAACTTGTGCATTTTCGAGAAAGGTATATCTTCGAAGGCGCAGGACTGACTCTAGCAAGAAATTTCCTTTATGTCTATGGATTTTTTCGTCTGACCTTGGTTTTTTCGTCTTGTTTACGAATTTTCTATAACACCGTTCAATCCAAAAGGTGCTCTACAAGAACGGCAACAAATTGAGAAACCCAAAGGACATTCGAACCTCAAGCAAATGTGCTGCACAGTATGGTACCAGTTGCTTCAAGAGGAAATTCAGAGTGGTCAATTGCTGATACTTCGTAAAAGAGTGATTGAGGGTGGCGAATTCTATTTGGAGGAATTAAGAAGGATAAAAACAAGATGGACCACTGTTAACATAGGACGAGAAACGCCCTTTGAGGTGTGCGTGTACATTTCCCTTATGCATTTCCTTTGGAATACTGAGGAGAATAAGCTTAACAATTGAAATCTACCTTACTTGGGTGGCAGAGTAAAAATGCCCAGTGCAGAAGAATTCGATTCGATTGAAATATGGCCAACAGTCCGTGATTGTTTATTTGATTCTCTGTTGCCATCCGCAGTGAGAACAGGACCTCGTGGGACAAGATGAACCATTCTGTGAAACAGACTGGACGGCGGACTGTTCCAAAGAATTCGTTGTGGTCACTGCCTGGCTTGGATTCTTTATTAAAACATTCTGTAGTTTTCCGGAACAATTAATAGAAAAATGTTGGGCTGTAAAAGTCTACTCAGTATACATTAAATCCGATTGATTCACTTTCGGATATCCGATCGGATATACCCAATCCGAATCATTTAAAAATCTGGGAACGGCAAATTCACCCTTATCTAAATCGTCCAGAAATCCGGAGTCCGCGAGATTAGCGCTATCCGAATCATCCAGTTATCCGAAGGTTTTCGATCGGATCCAATGTGCATACACTATTCAAACTCAAGTTCTCTAAAAGGCGAACTCAAGTTCTCTACAAGTTTTGACAGGACAAATGAAAACGTCAAAAACGTTCAGCCGTTCTATGCGGTACTAGCGGCCTAGCGGCCGTCAAATGTCTGGTTGGGGGCTTCGCTTCAAACCCCAAGAATAGAGCAACCCAGCTTTTTTCCTATCTTCTTTAGGCCTTCTTGCTTTTATTAGAGTAAAAAACTGGTTTTACTATATAGATTAGTAGAGCGGGATATGGTAGGACAGGATATTCACTGCTCCTTTGCAGCCCTTCCACCCTCTATCGCATGTACGTGATTTATTCTCCGAAGTACCCGTTCTTTACGTGGTGAGAAACAGATCATGAGAACCCCAGTCCGAAGTGGTTAATCTGCAGAAACATACTTAAACTTAAGCGGCCTTGGAAAACAGGTCGCCTTGGAAAACTGTGCGACGGTAATAATACTCTTCCGAATCCCATAGTCACTCTCCCTATGTACCCCCCCCCCCCGCGCTCCTCCGCTAACACATATGAGTCAAGTGCGCACATGTGACACTGAGTCCCGACTCACGTGTCACCAGCACGTTGCCACGACCTCTAATACACTTCCGACACACGTGCCGCGACATCTGTCTGTGACCCGTCTCGCAGATTGGACGATACCCCCTCTAGTGGTCTCTCTTTGCTCATCCCCTCTTCACTGGTCCACCTCCTGCTTGTCTCCCGTACTCGAAATCGCTACGCAAGTTGGACGTCTGCGATACGTCTTCTAGATCCCTTCACACGTTGGACGATACTGAGGAAAGACACTGGTCCCCTTCTTCCCCCCCCCCCCCCTTCAGTGGTCTCGCTTCTAGGCATGTCTTGGCTTCAGTCCCCCCTCCCGATTAAGCGAATTATATATAGTAAGATACTGTGGATCTTCCCAGAAGGTGGCGACTTTCCGCAATCCAAACGAATAAGGCGTAGTAAGAAAATTCTTTTTTAAAATCTTGTTGTTACTGTTTGGCTTTGGGATCTTAATGACTTTTTTCTTTTAGCAATTTTGCTGATGATGGATGGTCTGTTGCTATTTGTTGTGAAGATGAAGACGTAGTCGTATGTACTCGATACGGCGCTTAAATCTGGACAAATGTAGATTGAAATTATCGCCAAATCTTAATTCCGCCGGAAGTCGCGATTTGCGTTCTTGAATGCCAGAAGCCTCCCAGTAAGCAGTCATAATCTCCGATGCCCTCGGTATTGCATACCAGTGCGGAGTACAACCGAAGAGCTGAAATTATTGAAAGTATTCGCGGTCAGCTGAAATAGTTCGATTATTCGGGTAACTGAGATCGACGGCTTACGATGTTTTGGCCAGGTACAGTGCTTCTGAGGAGCCTGAGGAAGAATTCGAAAACCAGTGAACATAGTCTTTTCGTGGAAACGTGTGCTAAGAACTGCGACAGTCGTGAAAAAGGCTCACCAGGAGACTATCTCAGCGGTAGGTCGGAAGGGCCAAGTGTTGTATAAGGGCAGAATCGCCTCTCCCTGAGAAACAACAAACTCCAGGTATCTCGACCCCAATACAACCCGCCTAGTGGTATTTTAGTATGTTATCTATACATTTACATATGCTTCAAACTACAGACTAGCTAAAATGTTTACTTCAAAAGAACCGAGGCAGTTCTCCACAGCAGTGCCACCTGCAAAGTAAATCAATTACAAAATCCAAAGTGCATGCATACGTGAAAATGTGCAAAAGTACAAAGCAAACGCAGTCCGCAGGATCCAAACCCCGACCTCTCACTCACGAGTCCGGGTCGCTCCTTACTACGCCATCTGAGCGCTGTACTAGGGCGCGATACGAACCCTCATCCCCTACGGGCCAGTCAGCTGCGAATCACGTGTATCGTGCTGCCAGCGCCGTTGAGATAGGCCCCTGGTCAGTCGCTGATTCTGGAGGACCCGGGGCAATCGTTGAGGACATTGGTGTCAGTGTTGTTTATCTGCGAGTTTTGCAGACTGGAACGGTGGTGGAAGGGGATTGTGGCCTCAGAGAGGCCATATGTCTTCCAGCAGAACGGCGCACCGGCTTACCCGAGTCATTTATTTCAGAACTGGCTGTTCGATAACTTGGACATGTTTTGTTCCAAGTAGTTCTGGCCCCCGAAAAGCTCGGATTTGAATTCCCTGGACTATTGTGTGTGGAGCGTAGTCGAGAGGGTTGCTGAGAAGACGGGGTACCTAATGTCACATCTCACATCGCTATTGAGGCGGGGGCAGACATAACTCCAACGCCGCGCGAACTCCCCTGGCGTCGCGCACATTGCGCGACGAAATTGGACCAGTTGTCGCGGTCCGACTACTTCCGACAGGGACAGCTATTGTCTCGCTAGAGTGCGCGCCGGCGACGTCAAAAAAGGAAGGAGACAGGAGATGTGGATGAGACAAGTTTAATATCTAATGGAGGGGAAGTGGGAAACTGTTGACGAAGTTCGGGAGGAATCATACTCATTCTATTTCAAATGAGAAGGGAAATGGTCAAGGATCTAGCTAGGGAAAATCGGAATAAGAACTGGGACAGGATTACTAACTAGAAGTTTCGGAAGCAAGTGTTTGAAAGTTTCTATTGGGGGGAGGGAGATGAGCACCCTAATCCACAGCTTTTCCCTTAATTCTAACTTTACGCTACACTCGAACGTCACCAACTCACCTGTCATAGTTCACGTGTAATGCCGTTGGCAAGCACCCTTAGCAAACGCTAACGATCTCCTTATTTCTCCAATCTACAAACAGAGGTAGAGGTATTTTACTGATTCTTTTTTCTTCCAAGCGCCTCCTCCAAGAGGGTTCCTCTTCTATTTCATTTGGGGCTCCCTTGGTAAAAAACTAGTCGTGGAGCTCAAACACATGCAAGATCTCGTGATCCGCGGCTAACCTCGCGTCACCGTCCACGTCCGCGTTTCAGCGCCGCGACATCGCATGTGGCTAGCGCCCGGCGTCGCGTTGGAGTTACGTCTTAAGGAAAGCGTGCGAGCGCTCCAGGTCAAGGATGGGGGGCGGTCATTGCGGCTGACGGAGGATATATTGAGTATTTTTACTCTCGAGATATCCCTCTATTTGTGTATAAAAGTTTTTTATATTTCATTTATATTTTGTATTAATAAATTTGTTTGAAAAGAGAAGTTTTAGTTTGTTCGGATTTAAACGCCGCACCCTATTTAATGGCAATGCAGATGGAGTAGAAAAAATTCAGAAAAGATCTGGCTTTTTACATACTAAAATACACTCAAACTGACTGCAGCTATGGGAAACGCACACCCAGATCTAAAGCACTAGCGTTATGTAACTACAGGGTGCGTAAAAAGTATTGACGCACTAAACGTAAACGTTAGAAATAACAACACATCATAAAATTCAACAAGTTGATATACAAAATGTCAACAATGATCTAGCGAACAGAATAGCATCACTTGTGTTTTATATAGGCTTCCTTGCTACGAATGCAGGAGCGAAGACGACGAGGAAAGGCATCGACAGTGCGCCGCAAGTTGTCCACGTCGATTTCGTTCTATGCCTTGACCTTCAGTGACCTGATGCTTTTATACATTCAACCTGTAAAAGTGTTACATACTCTTCAAGGACCTCGAAAGTGATAATTCTGGCGGAGGGCTCGCTGCAAGGGAGGTGCATTCGGTCAGTATAATGGTTTGTGCATTCATCACAAGCGCCTCTCGTTTTCGTAGATGCAGAAGTGAGGATAAATCAGAAGAACTATCTGTATTGATGTCCTAAAGAAGCAACCGGTTTCTTGGCTTGCATCCCACTTCGAGAGTAAGCCGTATGTCTTCCAGCAGGATTAGGCTCCTGTGCAGAGTCGAGGATTGTTCAGGACTGGTGCCGCGCCAACTTGAATGACTTCACTTTGGTAGAGGAATGACCTCTGTAGAGACCGGATTTGAATCCGCTGAATTACTCTATATGGGAAGTTTTGGAGAACAGGGCTTGCGCTACTTCCCATAAAAGTATGAAGTCAGTGAAGGATGATCTGGTCAAAGCATGGAACGAAATCGACGTGGACTGCTTGCGGCGCACCGCTGATGCCTTTCCTCGGCGTCTTCGCCCCTGTATTCGCAGCGAAGAAGCCCATATAAAATACAAGTGGTGCTGTTCTGTTCGATAGATCATTGTTGACGTTTTGTATATAAACTTATTAAATTTTATGATGTGTTATTATTTCTAACGCTTACGTTCAGTGCGTCAATCTTTTTACGCACCCTGTAGAAGTAACCCGATTTAATGAATCAATCAACATCCAGCATTGCAACACGGAAACCTCTGACTTCTTCAAAGGTACCTTAGATGGCATGGACCGAAACGACTTCTACGTATTGTTTGCAAATGCGCTATCTAGCTGAAAGGCTCGAATCTTTGACCTGATTCTACAAATCTTCCACAACAGGCTCTCCAAGGACGGTTCGTTTACTGTACCAATGGACAGAAAAAGTGTTGGGCCTTATTAGAACAAGGTGACCCACACAGTATCGATTGCTGCCTCGTAGGTACAATATACCACACAGTTTCCTTTTCAAGCTGCATGCGTTTCATAGAGGACCAGGCAATTTTCATACTTCTTTTGACACTTTTAAAACCAAACTCGACATTTCTAGATGTGTCCGAATTTGAAACGCATGTTACATTCTTATTGTATCTTCTGACGGCTAGTTGTTTCACACATGTAGTTTAATTATTCTTCTCTAGCTGGTTGCCAAATTACGTTGTCTGCATACCGTCTACGGTTCCCATTATATCTTGTTTCTCTTACTTTCAAACGCAAGCCTTGTACGAAAGTAGTGAAATACCTAATGCCTTACTCCAAACTTTTCCTGTCAGACTGTTCTCCTTTTAAAAAAGTAAGTTAGTTTTTGAATTAAAATAGCTTGAAAATACGCTAGAAATTTCGAGATTTCCTCCTACTTAGTAAACACTTCGAGGTCTTCCAGGGAAGTTGATCAGCCGTAGAATGACCTCTGATTCTCTCCGATTTGCCAGGAGAAGAAAACCTCTAAATTTATGTTGGGGATATGGGGTTGTCTTCTTCACTCGCGGATGTTATTTTTTCCTTGCGCTGCTTATCTTTTACAAAATGAAACGTATGTGTTCCTCACCACAAATATAGTGCTGGTAGTCGTTTGAGCTTTTCTGTTGTTGGTAATGATGTCCAATGTGCTTTCAGCTAAGAATACATGGTCGCTGTTAACAAATTACGATGCATAACACCAGCGAATGTGTTCTTTTTAGGTAAAAGTGTATTGTGCAGTAGTAAAATGCCACTTTGATTTGGAAAGTGCCAAGCCCAAACTGAGAAAAAGGTATTTCAGCTGCTTATCGGAAGCTCCCGCTCCCCCTTCTGAGACCCATTTGTGATGTGAAATAGTCACAGCTCCGTAGGTTGGTATTTCACACAAGGCCTGAGCAGCTAAGAGGATAACCGAAGACCCGGTAGTGTTGTGGCATCGTCGGTAGCTTGCACGGCCAGAAACTAGCGATTGGCAGAAAGTAACTTCGCTCTCACGTGGTCGTCCACGCCCATGATCGTCTTTTTATCGCACCTTAAATGAGCTTTGGCCACCATTACATTTACGCTGAAGTGGAAACCTGGAACAAGCGTAAGCAATCATCAGGCATGGTACTGTATTTGGGTTTGTATCGATGCAATGTAGCCGTCCCGTGTGTTTGGCGAAATGTTTTCCCATTGAACAGAGGTTGTTTTCGCTATCAAGCCAATCACATTTTTAGGTTGGAGAAGGACTATCTCGCCAAGCGAACTAAAGAGCAAGAAGAAGCTGTGGAGCTGCGAGTGAGTTTGGTACTATTCACTGTTTTCGTAGGTGACGGGTTCCGTGTTCAGTGTTGGACAGATCTTTCTCCATTTGTAAAACACCGAGAATTTGCGTTCCCACAAACCACTCTAGAGAGGGTATTTCATATATGAGACATTTCCTAGCTGCTAAAATCTGGTGGACATCCTAAAAGCGCGTGAACCTTTGTCAAAGAGCAACTTCCTTTTCGTCTCCCATTACACACAAATGTTTGCTCTGGTAAACGCTTCGTTGTCTAGAAGAATTCGAAGCGCTAAGAGATCTCGTTTTCCGGGGGCGTTTGTGTGTATGACGGTCTATCTGTTGGGGAATGTGAGGGAGAGTTCGACGAGGGTCCGGAATTAAAAGGCGTGTTGCGAACCAGGGGTGGGCGGAATCTCTGTTTTACGGTTTTCTTTCTATTTTGGGCAAATTCTTTTGTTTTCTGGGAGAATGGCCGGAATTCGCCAGAAAACAGAAAAAGCATGGCATAGAAATTTTGCCATATGCATCCGACCGCCAGAATTTAATCTGTATCACAACTTCGCAGTGTCTACAGCAGAAAATATTCTTAGGCCACTCCAAATTCGAAAAAAGGCTGTTTTTTCACTAGAAATCGCGCCATGCGCTCGACTGATTCATTTGATTGGTGTTGTGGGAGCTCCTACCACGCAGTTCCTTCGTAGAAAATTTCACGTTTCTTATAAATTGGATTTGTTGAATCCCTAGCTTAAGTGCGTGCCAGGAATTCATATTATTGTTATTTTTAATTCATATTATTATTTTCATATTACTAAAATAGTGAAACAGTTAAGTAGTAAATATTAACAATACTTGCTCCCCTGAAATGGCTCTCTCTTGTAGACCACGTTTCGACCTATGCACACCATCCTCGCTTCAAACTGGACACTTTTCTCATCGTAGTGGACACTTTTCAAAATAATTTGGACACCTTTAAAATAAATCCGATCACTTCCAGAACAGAACAATCGAGTTCTACATTAATTTCAGGAGAACTCGCCATCACTTTCTTGGAAAACTTATTATTCATCTTTCCCAGAAAGGCGAACACGGTGTTTAAAACTCAACAAAATCTTTATTTTTACAAGAAGAAGAGTATTATACCACAATTCATTTTAAAGTGGAGGAAAACAGCAATTTTTCAATGTGTTTAAAGAATGCCGCCATGCACTCGTCCAGCATCTCGATTTTCCATTGATTGATTGCAAAAATTTTATTTACGTGTAGCTGCGCAATTTACCATTTATAGCTTTTGTGACATAATTGCCTCTTGCCGAGTTTTGGCGTCGTTTTTACAGTATGGAACAACGTGATATTCGGGTGCTCTCCTATATGAATGGCACAGCGCCGCGGCCGCAGCTCGTAACCTCAACGCTGCATTTGAGGAGGATTTCGCTAAGGAACACGCAATTCGCCACTAATTCGAAAGGTTTCGATCTGGAGATGAAAGTCTCGAAGATGAAGACCGAGGGTGACCGCCATCACTCCTTAACGATGACCGACCTAAAGCCGTGGTGGAAGCGCATCCGCGTGAGAGAGCTAACACAACACTTCGGCGTTGAAGGCAGTCTCTATCCAAAGAAGACCATGATGACCGTATGGTGGTCAACGGCTGTTATATGGGATGCGGCAAAATTACCCGTGCACCTAAACATTTTAAATTTTTCCCCGCTTTTTTCCCTGAAGTTTTCCCGCTTCACTCGCCTATTATATGTTGACTGTACATTGTGAAACTCATACGTACTTGAGTACAAAATGGTTGGGCGTTCCAACCTACGAATTGCTATTATCGAATTTCATAAGGCCAGCAAGCAATCGAGAGATATTGTGAAGATTCTTTTCGTGCCCCGAAGAACGGTTCGAGATACAATGAGACGATACAAGGAATTGAAGACCGAAGAGGATAGAAAAGTAAGGGGACGTCCCACGACAGCTGTGAACCGGAAAAATGTGAAATTCGTGATAGAAAAATCCGAAGGAACGCAAGGAGATCGATGCGCCGAATGGCAATACACGTATGAATAAACGAAAGGTCAATAAGGAGAATAATCAGGGGAAAGCTTTAAAAGTTCCCTTATCGTCCGCAGAAATGCCAACTCCTGACGGACACTATGAAGAAGAGGAGATTGGAAACATGCAAAAGGTTGCTGCAACGATTCACGGTGGCACACGATCGAGACATCGTCTTTAGCGATGAAAAGATCTTTACGTCGAATCCAGTCTCCAACTCCCAAAATTGGGGGATCGCTTGCTTATGCTACCGCCAAAGGACGACTTAAGAAAAGTGCGAAAAAGCCTCAATCCATTATGGTTTGGGGTGGAGTCACTTCTTCAGTAAAAACTCCGCTTGTTTTCGTCGAAGCTGGCGTGAAAATCAATGCAGCGGTTTACAAGGATATCCTGGAGAAAGTTCTAAAGCCGTGAGCCGATTCCCACTTCGGAGACGCCTACTGGTGTTTGCAACAAGATTCTGCTCCAGCACACAAAGCGAAACTGGTCCAGGACTGGTGCGCCGAGCAGCTGCCTGACTTCGTCACACACGACGAATGGCCCTCCAATTCTCTGGACCTTAACCCGATAGATTATTCTGTGTGGAGTATCTTAGAGAAAAAAGCTTGCTCCACCAGACACCCAAATGTGGACTCTCTTAAAGGAGCGCTTTTGAAATCCTTGAACGGAATTGATGAACCGTACCTGCGTGCCACATGCGAAGCGTTTGTCGAACGTCTGAAGGACTGTGTGGAGGCGGAGGGCGATCATTTTGAAAACTGTTAGCATGCTTTGAATTGTCATGTTTGTAGTAGATAGATGTCATAATTAGAATTGATATGCAAAGTCTGATTTCAAAAATGTCATTAAATTTTTAATGCACGGGTAGTTTTGCCGCACATTGTAGTCCATTACAAGTTTTTTGAGACTGGAGAGACTTTTACAGCGAATAGGTAGTGTGCCGAACTTAAAGTGATGCACCAGAAGCTGATTGAAAAGCAGCCGGCGTTGGTCAATCGAAGAGGTCCAATCCTACTGCATGACAACGCCGGCACGTTTCAAAAATTGTTGTCCAGAAACTGGATGAATTGGGATACGAAACTACCACATCCAGCATATTCAACATTTTTCAAGCATTTAGATCGTCATGCGAAGGATAAGGAATTCAGCCACCAAGATATGTTGAAAATGGCTTCCCATGTTTTATAATTTTTTCGTAGTTCCTATTTTTACAAAAATGAAATGTCTAAGCTTTTACCGCGTGGGTAAAAGCGTTTTAATTGTAATGGTGCCTATTTCGATTAATAAATTGCTTCCAAGCAATGTTATAATCTGTCAATGTTTTCAGTCAAAATCGGTCATTTCATATGCAACGACCTATTACGTAGTTGAAGAGATTAGACAAATTGGTTTGTAGTTTTTGAGCTCGCCTTCGTGAATACTGGTTGAACGAAACTCTTTCTGCAGAATGAAGGGACTCCACCATGAAATAGAAACCAATTGAATAAAAGCGTTAGGTTGGAGTCTCCCACAGCGGCTTTTCTAAACATAAATGTAAGGAATATCGTCAGGTGAGGTGGAGTTTCGGTACTTATGAAGCAGAGGGCCCGTGGTGCCGTGGGGTTGCCACGTTAACATTTTCCCGGCAATCTCGCGGCACCACGGGGCCGGTAGTTATGAGGCGCAGCTCCCCGGGTGCCGTGGGGTTGCCGCGTTAGCATTTTTCCCAGCAACCCCACGGCACCACGGGCCCTCCGCTTCATAAGTACTGGAGTTTCGAGCAGGCAAGCAAATTAATGCCCTGTGAACTAGATCACTAGTAAAGGGATAACGTACGGCGATACTCAGTCACTTTTGGGACGCTCCACGCATTCTACTTCCTCAGGATATCGTGGGGGCGATTTGAATGCGTGTTTGGTCATAGAATGACTTACGGTAGTCAGTCAGCGCTCTATCCTTCCTAGTCAAGTCTGGTACCAATTCGCCGACCCCGGAGTGATGGAAGGCTTGGTTGGCCTGGGAGGGAAATCCGAACGAGAAGTTTCCCTTCCAAAAAAAAATTGGTATTGGGTGCACGCGACAGCTGGCATCGCCTCCGACTGCGCTACCCGCGCCCAGGTCACCAATAATATCAGGAAACTCCAATTTTGAAGAGGTAAATTTTGGACAATGGTAGCTAACATCCGGATGTTTCTGTGCACTGATTTGGAATATGAAACGAACATGTTTGCTTTTTCGAGATCGGATTCACCAAGTTCATCATTCTTGTTGAAGAGGATTAACAACGAAATTCTCACACCCTCAAATGGAATTGTAGTCGTCATCTACCCATGTTGGAGGCAGGACATCAAAACATTTGACGAATAAAATTATACTTAAATTAAATACCTTCCAAATCTTTTATTTGCTGGAACTGTGTATTTAAGTTAACATAATATAAATTAATACTATTAATGATAAATAAATACTTAACAGTGATAAGGGTACCGTTTTGTTTTGTTATTGGTTTCATTGCACTCTGTTTTCGACACTGAGTGTGAGGCGTGAAACCTTCCTCAATGATACAACCAGTTTTACCATACTTGAATTATGAATGAGAATAAGTAAGGATATCATTATACATATCAGTTGGCTAACACACACTTCCTTATTTGTAAACGTGCCACTACGGAGTGCGGTAGTAGCCAAAGTGGGTAAGTCTTTCAATTTTTAAAACTGATGTTAATAATAGTAACTATATTATTTATTATAGTTATTATAGTTATATTTATAATATTTATATAAAAAATAATAATAATAGAATAAAAATAATTATATATAATAAATTATAATTATATAAAAATTATGGTTTATAACTACGATGTGTATATTTAGTTTGTCATAAACTTTAATAATTTGGGTTGTTATTTTATAATAATTATTAAATGTCACTATTAGAGATACAATTATTGTAATAATTATACAATAAATTATAATCATAAGTTATAATTATACATTTAATTTTAATTATATAGTCATAATTGTAACAATTACATATAATTATAATTTTTATATGAATAAGCCTTTCAATTAACCCCTTTCAACTTAGAACGTGTTTTTCTACTTCTTTCAGAAAAACATTTGTTTAACTCACATTTTTTTTTACTCCTCCTTTGTCTTCATTTTTAAACTCAATTTTCTCAAGTAGTGTCTAATTCCTCATCCTATCGTATTCATTCTTTCTCTTGTTTTTTACATCTAATCTCTCTTCCTTTTCATTCTCCTATCTCTCTTCACACATAAACAGATTTTAAAG
This sequence comes from Heligmosomoides polygyrus bakeri, assembly GCA_947359475.1. Taxonomy (NCBI): domain Eukaryota; kingdom Metazoa; phylum Nematoda; class Chromadorea; order Rhabditida; family Heligmosomidae; genus Heligmosomoides; species Heligmosomoides polygyrus. The sequence goes on along the minus strand of OX375870.1, from coordinate 56,819,560 downwards.
ATATCTTAAAATATGCTCCTCTTCTTCACTGAAGAGCCACGGGAGGAGCATTACACAAAGGTTCGTCTGAAGATAGTGGCGAAACGAACCTTTTTAATATTTTTTATGCTAAGTAATATTTATTTTGTAATTAAGGATGGCGCTTTACACATTTCTTTACTTCTTCGAACCTCTATTTTTATTGGTTTTGTATTAGGAATTCCGCGTTTTGATTTCGTTTTAGCATTAGTATTTATTTGGATGCCGAATCCAATCACGCAGAAGTTCCCTGAAATGGCTACTAGATTCATCGTAGGTATTTAAGTCTTCCTGTTCTTCGGCACCGCGATGCGCAAATAGGATTTTGATAGCCGGAATAGATGGGAGCAGACTGTAGACGCTCTGAAAGTCGGCAGTAGTTGGACATCTATTGTACGTAACAGCGCGAGAGTCCACCAGCGTTAGTCGAACGTCCGGTAGTCCAAGCTGTGAGCGCATCCTTCGATCCTTTCGACATAATCGAAGAAAAGCCTTCGCTGGAGGCCTGGGAGAAGCATGTGCTGGAGTTCGCCGCAGTTTCCGCTCTCGTTCGCAGTCAGTCATCGCTTCCACGGTCTGAAGTCTCGATCGGTCGAGGGTCTGTCACCACCCACCCAATGTCTTTGCGGAGCATGCGAATCACGGGCACACTGCTCCGAAATGCGACGGACGATTCTTTGCTGTTCTGGAGAACGGCGCCGAGGCGGCGTGAGTGGCACCCTTCACGCCCCCACTTTGTCCCGTCCCGCTGTTGGTGGTGCACTGTTCTTGCTGTCCCCATCACACGATCCTACTGTCACGTGCAGCCATTCTTTCACCTCCTCTTCGTCCTTCTGTTCTCGCCTTCATTTGCTGCACTACATTTGCCTTCCCGCCGCCTTACGGTTCAGTTGAAGCTCCGGTTCTGACATGCACAACTACAGGCTGCGACTAAAGAAGAAATCTGTCTGGACGACAAAGGTACTGTTCTCGTTAAAAGCATGACTAAACGAATTCTGTTAATCGTTTCTAAACCATGATGCAATGCCAACGGAATTGTGCCCAGTTCTTAAGTGTACGATAGGTTTTTTCGGTACTTATGAAGCAGAGGGCCCGTTGTGCCGTGGGACTGCCGGGAAACATGTTAACGCGGCAACGTCGACGGAAACGCGGCAACCCACGGCACCCGAGGACGGGTGCTTCATAAGTACCGGCCCCGTGGTGCCATGGGTTTGCCGCGTTAACATGTTTCCCGGCAACCCCACGGCGCCACGGGCCCTCTGCTTCACAAGTACCGTTTTTTCTTTAGCTTTCCCATATGGTAGCGAGACTGAACTCTGACAAACCTTCCGTGTAACATGGCCTCTAATAGTTCTGCTGTTCCTTGATAAAATGGAGGAGTCCTAGCAAAACTATCGAAGTGGAACACTTCTCCAGACTGTCCATTATGTCGAGATAGTTCCCATTAAGAAATTTTCCCCATTTTCATCTGGAACATGCGCTTGTGCTTTTGATCATTAACACATTCCATTTCTTTCTGTCATTAGCTGAAAACTTGAGCTCACACTGATTTTTCGGTCATTCTTGTATGCTCCGTTGGGCGTAAAATACCAATTTAGAGGCGTCATCGGGTACTTGCTGTAGCATAAGCTGGGGAATCGACGGCATTTGTAGTGTGATCTATAGGGCAATGTGTCGCTACATACAGGAAGCGTATCAAGTGCAGCTCACGAGTCGCACCTGTGGTATCCTTATGTTGCCTACACATTATCCTAAAACACTCCACCACTTCGCCTAAGACTTGGTCTCAGAGGCAACAGGTAGCTGGGAAGGAAGGCGTACGTAGATCAGAACAGCTTCTCTTTGATATTCTGTCGAGCTGTCGATCCTCATGTTTCTGCGCTCGTTCACTTGTTGTCTGGAAAGGAACTAGTTTTTGGAGCTATCCACTTCCGTGTCGGCTTTGTGTTCAAAGTGGAAAGCGGTTCTCGCACAAATTCAACGCCGGCAACCGTCAGCTCTTTGAAGAGGGTCTGTGGTGTCGAGTCGCATGACTCTATCGGTGACGCAGGCAAGCCAGAAGCTATATCCGCGGTCGCCGCGCCATAGCTTGTTTATCCTGACGCGAACAAGGGTTTATTACGATCAGCTCGGAACTCGTTCCCGACGTTTTCGTAGGAGAACAGCTCGTTTTCGTTCGTCAGGCAGATCGCACGACTGCGAGAATGAGTACCAGAGTGCTGGGTAAAGAGTGCGTTGCCTCCCGTTACCTGAAGGTGGTATACATCGCTGCTTATCAACTCAGTAACGGCACTTCGAGCTTAGGTAAAATGTGTTAAATCACGGTATTCAGCAATTAGCCTGCACTCACTGTTGGCGTTGCTGATCGACCTGTTCAACAGGTATCGAAGATCGTTTTTGATATCTGATATTTCTGCTCCTGTAGGCCTTGTAAGGCAAAGTCTCAACAGGTGTTTGAAGGGAATTACGCGCATTTTTGCTGAAAGACAGATGTAGGTAATCGGATGGCAGACCCCAGCGACTCGTATGGAGGTGCTGGCTTTCATCGGGTGGCACATAAACGCACTATTAACGAAATTAAATCAGCTGCGAAGGAGAATAGATGCAATTTCTTCGGTTTATGAAGGAGCAATACAAATGTTGGTCTGGTGGTTATGGATAGATCCCACTGTTTCCATCTTTGTAGGCAGTTCCTACTGCATTGGGAGCGCCGTCAAGGCTTCAAAATGCTTGTTCAGGCTCACATTCTTGTGAATTTCTTGCAACTTAAATTGTGAGAGCTGCAAGCTCAAGAAGCACTTTTCTATAATGCTACCAATCCTCTGGAAAACCATGAAAAGTGTTAAAAATGCAAAAGTTAAAAATTTTATTTCCTTCTTTGTCTCTTCTCGCCGAATCATAATCTCAGTGCATTGACTCATCGTTCTCACTGCGGCGGCGACAACATGCAACCGCGAAATTTACCGCGACCGGGTGGCGTCGCTGGGAATGAACGTGATAGTGTAACACCTCACCCCGCCTTCCGTCTCCGAAATAAGGTGAAAGAGTAGCAGCCTGCCGGTTAATGAGCACCACAATTTCGACAGTTGTTCCGTCTATGTTCGCTTCTACTTTCATCTTGAAAACAGCCAAACAAAAGCTGCCAGGGATATTGAATACACTGGCAGCTCTTTTAAAGGAATCGGGAGAGTTTCAGCAACCATGGAACCGAATTCCAACCAGTGTTCCGGAACTGAAACTTTTCCTCGATACTAATTGAAAAGTAGTGGAGGGGGGGGGGGGTAGTGTAAGAAATTGGCAATGGAATAGAAGACCATATGTGGTTTCTATTCAGAATGTAGCAGCAGTAACGCAGAAACCGGTCAATAAGTCTGAAGTTGAATCGAGATTTGAGGACCATTGGAAAAATTGATTGAAAGTACATTGGAAATAATAAGAAACTTGGAGAAAATGTTGGTGGAACTTAAGTTCCAAGAAGCTGCTATGAAAAAGCAAACAGTAACGAAAACAGGACAGCAAGTTCACCAGATGACAGGTTCTCCTTGCACTGTCGCCTTCTTGGAAATGAACTGAAAGTACCCACCCTTTGTGGGAACCAGTGGGAATTTCAACCGTTTTGGGAACTATATGACGAGTTGGTACATAACCAACCCTACTCTAACATTGAAAAAATTTCATTATTTCTAGCTGTTGCAAGGAAGATGCATTCGCACACATAAGATGATTTTATGGACTGGTAACTCATGCGAGAGAGCTGTAACACGGTTGAAAAACCAGTTCTTGGATCCTAAACGTGTAACTCTTGAAATGTTAAAACGTTTGAAATTAATGAAACCATGTCGTGATGATTCCTGGTCCTTACCTAATAGCTTAAGTGATGCCCAAGCAATAATTGCAACTCTGGAAAACGAGGAGGAACTATAAATACGACAAATATGATATCCATATTGTTAGAAACGTTCTCAGAAAGAACAATATGAAATGGCAAAAAAGATGTTCGACTCTGGGGAGACCTGGAACATGCAGAAGGGCGCGCTACATTTTTTGCGCCTTATATGTTTTTATTTCACCGATGGTGAGCGTATACTTCAGTATACAGACTCACACGACTTCACCATCGTGAACACCAAATTTCGAAAGCGTGCCTCCCACCTCATCTCGTTTTATAGTGGGAACGCCAAAGCGCAGATTGACTATGTCCTTGTTAGGGCCTCTACAGAGTCTCGCGGCAGCACCCCGAGAACTCGTCCATATCGCTCCCGCCGCACTAGGACCCACGTTGCCACTGTGATGGAAGCCGCGACGCGGACGAGTTGTCGCGGAGCCGCCGCACGCAAAGGTCCCCGAGGGCTGCCGCAGTTCACGGCGGCTCTCACCCGCAGCGCCAGGAGCTGCGGGTGAGAGCCGCCGGGGGGGGGGGGGGGGCGATTAGATGGGTGTCGATTATGACTCATCTATTTGAGAACATTTTTTAAGCGAATCTATGTTCTAGGAATATTATAGGTTGGCGCATAATTTCTGTCTACAAAGGGACTTGACAACCAACAATACAATCACCGTTCGTGTCGACAAGTGGAGGCATATGGAATCCTGCACTCAAAACGTAACGCAAAATGCCTTAGCACGATATTAGGTAACCTTAATTGGACTGAATATCCTCGTCGCCTTCCAGTCACAAGTTAGCCGTGTGAGGTTTAGGGGAAACCCTTGCACAGAAATGCAACAACAAAGCAGACCATTTTTTTTTAATATGAGCTATAACTGCATCGGCCAGACCTCCCGGATTCAACAAGGCATCGGAGGGAGTGTTATCATCACAAGGAAGGGCCACACATTATCTTCGAGCTGCTTGTCAACCGAGAAGTTTTTAATGGAGGTAGAACGACAAAAATGAGAGCAAGCGCAAAATGGTGCAGAGATGTCGAGTTATAAGCAGCGTTCTATTAGATTTCGGGGCTCACATTCAGGAACTCCTAACTTGGCTTAGAAAACGCTTCATTACAATACAAAAAGCGTTTTGCTTACTACATCTCCAACATTCTTAGAGGTCGCAGCTGCCAGCAACAGTACGTAGTATTGCGTACAGCAACCCTTGCGGCGCCGCACCACCCGCCGTTGTCATGGCGGGTCCGCGGCACTCGCAAGACTCTGCTGCCGGCCTTAGGCGTCGCGACCAAGGCCTTGTCACAGACGCGAAGACCGTGCCGTATGAGACGGTTGCCACGCAGCATCGTCCACTGATTTGCTCGCTGAAGATCACACCCCCGAGGTGTAAACGTGACGAGCGCTGAGGGACGGCTAGAAATAAATGGTGGCGATTGAAGGAGAAGGAAGCAGCTGTTATTTCTCGCATTTGGTTGCCGACGGTAACAACTGTCGATGAAACCTGGAAAGAGGCTACCGATGCGATAACTCGGGCTGCGCGCCTCGAACTCGGCACAACGAAATCTGGACGGCGTTGGGTCGACAAGCAGGCTTGGCTGTAGACTGACGATGTCACAGAGAAGGTCAGGGAAAAGAAACGGCTATATCACGTATTTATCGGTGATAAAACGGTCGATAATTGGTGGAATTATCAAGAAGCGAAGAAAGCGGAAAGAAGGCAGTGGCCGGTGCTAAAGCCGCACACTACGCTGATGTAAGTGAAAAACTGGAGACGTGCGGTGGTTTGCGTTATCTTTACCGCCTCGCTAAAGCTCGCTGTCGCCAAGCAGAAGACATCGAGAAGTTCTTTGGCATTAACGACGAGGACGGTCATCTTCTGATGGATAGTAAGAAGGCTGTGAAGCGATGGCACTACTACTTCGAGGAAATCTCGATGTCGAATTTGAACACCCTGCTGTTCCTTTTGCTTCACCTGTACACGGTCTCGTTCAGAAGATCACAGTGAGCGACTGAGGCAGCCCTGAAGAAGATGAAGTCAGGCAAAGTCACTGTTCCTGATGACCTGCTGGTCGACCTGTGGAAGTCGAAGGGCTGGTGCCCTGCTGACTGGCTGACAGAGTTTTTCAATCAGGTTGTTGCTGAAAAGAAAGTGCCTGAAAGTTGGCAGCGACTATTCTGATTTGGAAGAAGAAGGGCAGCCCTGCGGACTGCACTAGCTACCGTCCATTCGCCTACTTTCGCACACCATGAAAATCTTTGAGCGAATCGTCGATAGACGTATACGGAATGTCGTCCAGCTTTCCAATAATCAGTGTGGTTTCGTTGCCGACTGTGGGACGGTTGATGCCATACATGCCGTTCGTCTTCTGCTAGAGAAGCACCGCGAGAAACAGAAACCGGTGCATTTTGCCTTCCTAGACTTGGAGAAGGCCTTCGACCGCGTTCCGCGAGAAGTTATATGGTACGCGTTGCAACGACACGACGTCCCTGAACAGCTCATTGAGTGGGTGCGCATCCTTTACTCGTGCCCAATAAGCCGAGTGCGAGCACCAGCGGGCACCTCGATGGAGTTTCCAATCTCTGTCGGAGTGCACCAGGGGTCTGCGCTCTCCCCACTGCTCTTCCTGGTCGTCATGGATGCAATTACAAAACGCAGTTCCTTTGACGTTGCTGCTCGAGTTCGGCTTTGTCTTCACATGCGAGCATGATAACTCATGCTTGCGTGTGAAGACAAAGCCAAACTCGAACGACAGGCACAGGAATGGTGCGATCGCTTGGCATTGTTCGGACTCAAGCTGAACGTCAAAAAGACGGAATACTTGACAACGGATTGAATGAGCTCGGATCTATCAAGATCAATGGTACTGAACTCTCACGAGTGACATCTTTCAAGTATCTCAAGTCAACAGTCACGCTCGATGTCAGCCTAAAGTTGGAGGTAAATGCGCGTGTGAGTGCAGCCTGGTCCAAATGGCGCTCGCTGACTCTGGGGTGCTCTGCGATAAGGCAATACCCGAGTACATCAAATCAAAGGTGTATGGAACAGTCGACGTACGGTGCTAATTGCTGGCCCGTGACGAAGGAGATTGAAAGCCGCCTCAGTGTAATGGGGACGAAGATGGTAAGGTGGACTGCCGGAGTAACGCGTTTGGACTGGGTTCGCAACGACACCACACGACAAAGGTTTGGTCGCCACGATAGCCGACAAGTTACATGAAGCTCGCCTACGATGGTATGGCCATGTGCTTCGCGCTAACGACGACACCGTCTGTAAGATTGGCCTGAACTTCCCTGGAAAACGTCCCAGAGAACACCCGAAGCAAAGTTGGCTAGATACGTTGCGCTTGGACTTAAAGATAGCTAGTGTGCATCCTGATGAAGCATTTGATCCTGAGAAATGGTGTCACCACACCAGAAGAGCGGACCCCGCCATCAAGCGGGACAAACGCTACTGAAAATGATGGTGTTGTTTTCATTGCACCTTCATTACACCTTTGTTTTCAGTACTAAAAGTGGTCCCCTTTTGGATCGAGGCGATTTTTACTATAGAAGATTTCTGGTGGATCCGAAGACTGTGTGGCACTGAGCGGGCCACCGCTGGGCTCCTCTGCTACTGCCACAGCAAGTCGCAAGATAAGTTACGGTCCGCGTGCGAGAGTGTGAGTAAGCGACTGAGAGACTATGGAACTACGGCTGCCGGACTGCCGGAGTGAGAAGGAGGGGGAAGTCTGGCTGAAAAGTTAGCCGAATTGCCTGAGCTGGCCGCCGACCCGCCTTTTATAGTGAACTTGGGCGGGGCCGCACCCCTGGCTCAGTGGATGACATCGCGGGTCATAACACTCCCCAGGCGACAAGTTTGTTCAACTAGCGTAAAAGAATATAGCACATCCTTCCCGCCAGCTGCATTGCAGGTTCAGAAAAAAGTTTTACGTTCGGAAGACTTCAAAATAATCTCAAAATGGTTACTTTCACTTGCCATGTTTATCACCATAGAAGGGAAAACAGTGCTAAGTAATATGAACAACAACTGCCGCAATACACTGTAATGCAAAAAAGTGACGTCGTTGGCAAAGGGAGGTTGTGTGAGTTGAGGACTGCTGCGAGGCGAAGATGGAGTCGTGATTCTGATTTGAACTGTAAAGACAGACGCCCCAGCCTGCCGAGTTCGAGTTCGATTTCGGTTAATCTCTTCCACGTTTGAGTATTCCTTTTGCAGAAGTGCTAGTTTCGCCATGCTTATCGTGTTATTATTTTTATTCGCAGTATACTTATTATGAAATTACACTTTTTCCAGTTTTTAAGTCTTGACCTCATCCTAAGTTTCTGATTTTCCTTCATGGCATGATTGCTTTAACTTAAGACTTATCTATTTGCTTTGACTTTCTTTATATACCTTAGCTGTCATAGAATTTATTTATCACGCACGCTGAACGCTGCCATTAAAAAGAGTGTGAAAGCACTTTAATACCATAAACAATTCCCAAAATCGGTTGGTAATGCAGTGATTATACAATTCATACGAATTAAAAATGTTAAAAGAATACAATTACGACAATTAATACGGTAATCATCAGGTTGCAGCACTGGATTAATATTACAACTCTATTACTGTAACAAATAATTACGTTGATTTAAATTTACACGAAGTTTTCATGTAAATTTCATTTCGACTATTTCCTAGTTGCGTGCCCTTCATATTACAAAATACCAAAGCACTATCACAGATTGCATCATCTTGTCTTCTAAAGCTAGTGACTTCGGTATTAGTGGCTACCTATGTAACTAGAAAATGTTTTGACAGAAAGCGGAATGGAGCGAACTTCTTTCTTTTTTGCATACAATAGCGAAATTTTGATTTTCGGCTGACACCACGTTACGGTTTGATTGGCTGTTTTAGGCGTCGTTCACAGAAAATTCCTTACAGCGATCGTATCGATCACAAATGATAGGGTATGTACCTATGAAAAGCTTTCGCCCAATGTGGACCATTACAAAAATTACACGTGTATTGCACCTGCCCCGGCCGTTTTTACGGGCCAGGTAGAGGAGACGGTTTTCGTTGTGGTGTTCCCTCGTTATATTCCTGCCGTCTTGTCGTGTCAGTTCCATTAATAAGGATGTGACTTCTGACTAATTGTCTTTCCAACAACCCTTCCATACGTTGCAGACGGCGTTCCACCTCCGTTATTCCCGTCTTAAAGAATCAGGTGTTGTTGTTCTATATTGTTATTATGCTGTTACTTATTCGCTCCATGAGACTTGTTTTCACTTTATTTTCGTTCATAAGATGTTGTGATGTTTTCGTTTCTTTAAAAAAAACCGTGTAAAACAAATAGAATCAAATTTTCATATTTGTGAACGTCCTATGTGGTCTAGTGATTAGGATTCGTGGGTTTCACCCACGCGGCCCGGATTCGATTCTTGGCCCAAGCAACGTGATGAACTGCATCACGGTTCGATTAGGCTTTGGTAGTTCTATAGTACACGGATTTTGTGTTTGTATTTTTATACTTGATAATCCAGCAACAAGATTGGATTGACACTAACCTACAGCGGCGCTAGGTGATCTACTACTAGTTCGTATATTTCATTTTATTTCCTATTGCATCATATTTCCTAACTTACTTCCAGTACCGTGAGACGGTGGGTCCGCGGTCTGGGTGGCACTGAGCGGGCCACTACTGGGCTCCTCTGCTACTGCTATAGTAGATCGCAAGACAAGTTACGACCCGCGTGCGAGAGTGGGACTGAGAGACTATGGGACTACGACTGCCGGACTGCGGGAGTGAGATGAAGTTAGAAATGTGGCGAAAAATTAGCCGAAGTGCCTGGGCTGGCCGTCGACCCGCCTTTTATAGTGGACCTGGGCGGTGTCGCACACCTGGCTCAGTAGATGGCATCATGAGTCGGTAGCGGGTCAAAGCAACTTCTCTTCCTCAACCGCTTACCTCAACACTACAGACGGATCTTCGGGACGAGGGTGAATCATTGGAATTTCTATTCAATTTGACAACATTGAGTTTTCGACTGTGTGCTTTTTATATGTGATTATCACTTCCTGTATCACGCTTGTCACTTCCTTCATCGAAAGTGTAGCAAGTCCTCTTCTTCACTATCGCTGAGTGCCCCTCGTCTTAGTGTTGTGAATACCAAACTGTGTCTAAATCTGTTTTTTTATTAGTACTGTGCCAACACAACGTTTTTAGTTGGATCTTTATTTCGGCCTATCGTTCCGACCGAACCGTTGTCATTAGAGGCCTAAAAAACTGAGTTCAAAACACGTATTGGTTCATGCAAGATCTCCCCATCCTGTCGCCGTTAAACGCGCCGAAACATGTTCCTAACGGCAACGGGAACGTGCTCAGGTTCTCAAGGGCGTAAGGAATCTTCCAAGTTAGCCTCGGAAATTGCTATTTCAAACACACGGCTCCACTTCATCAGCGACGATTTCCCACTAGCCGCAGAGAAGGACCTCGTCTAGATAAGTTACCGTTTGTGGTTTCCTTCATCTTCGACAACGTTACCACTGCGTTGGAAAGTGCTACTTTAGGAGCTCAGTTGCAGAATGATGTTGTCCTTGTGAACACTGCTAGCGATAATATCAGACCGTAGCTGGTCCTTATAGAATTTATGACAAGCAATGCGTTTCGCAAAGCTGTGTTTTATGTCCAAAAGGTAGCGTAGGAGATTGCTCGAGAAGAGGGGTAATCTACGAAATTGAATGCATGGTTTGTAACGTTAAGTACATTGGGGAAACGGGTAGGATGCTAGCAGCGCGTATAGAGGAGCTCCTTGCTAGTAAAAGGCGTGCTTCTTTAGGTACTCCTCTTGGTAGACATATGAAGGATGGTTGCGCGTGATGGTAACGACTACGGCGTAAGATGTTCAATTCTGGCCATTGAAGAGGAAGTATTTTCAAGGGAATAGGCAGTCTGGATTCTCAAGGAAGAATCCAGTAATAAACAACCGGAATAAGTGCCTGTCCATTACAAGTGAATTTCTTCCTTTTGTTGCACATTGCGAGCTCTAGAACAACCACAAGGTGGTGAGCACTTCATAGAATTACTCCTTATATGGTGTTGATACGGGAACTGCACAGTATAGTTGTGCTCTAATGACCCATTCGAATAGGCATTCGAATGATTTCCATTCAAATTTGAATATTCTAATTCGAATATTCAAAAAATCGAGTTCTCCAATGTATCCGAATTCGAATACTCAGAAAAACCGCTTTTATCGAATATATTCAAATTTGATTATTCGAAATTTGTGAGCATTCGAATGTTCGAAAAAATTTCAAGAGCACAACTATGCGGCATAGTGTGACTGAATCGCCTTGCTGACCTACTGACAACAGGGCGACTACACCTGTCGTCAGTAGGTCAGCACCGTTACTCCACGACTGCAACTGTGGTGGATTCGTGAGTGAGTTTATCCTTGCTATCCAGGTTTCGTGTGGGAGATCTTACCATTAGACTAACGTCGGAACCGCTAGAGCGGTTACGGCGTTTGGTTGGATGGATCGTGCGTCAAAACCGTTAACCACTTTTAGGCCTCTGATGACGATGGTTCAGTCGAAACGTAAGGCCGAAAGAATAGAGGTTATCAGCTGTGCTGACCAATGTAGATCACCCCTTTGTTAGGCTCCTCCTTTAGGAATTTCTTATATGAACCGCTGTTAATTATTGTTTGCGTTGTGCTGTGCAGGTAATAAACTATTAAAGAACCAATTGTTACACGTTGCTACAGACGCACCCGTTGATGACCTACCAAAATTTATGTATCCTGTGGTCTAGCTTTTCCAAAACGTTTTGATATTATTCCCATCAACTTAGAGCGTTGCGTCAAAAATCTTTTAGTGTTGCGTCGACTGGTTTGCACTTATTGCTAGTGTCCGCTGAAGCACGAAATGCCTTATTTGCCTGATGATGGCATGCACATTTTCTTGAACACTTGGGGTGTTTTAACCATTGCTTTGTTTTTCCAGGTGTCACACCTTGAGCAACGGGACAGTGACGGTTCTCTTGGCATGTGTACCAGCAGTTCCTTGACAAGCGAATGGTACCGAAAGATATAAGAGGAATTAAATTAAAGACCAGTAAATAAAGCAAGACCTCAGAGCTGTAAAACTTGAAGGTGGAAGTTAACGACTGAAAAGTCGTGCACATATTTTTTGCATAGCTCCCCTGTATAGAGCGACAATTTTGAAGCACAGACAGCATCATCTAGGATTGAGAAATTCACTGAATGGGAAGCCGTATTTGATTAAACATCTCGACATCATGTTATGAACAGCTGTTCACATTTAGCGACTACGGACAGAAAATCGCCTTTTGCGACAACGCATTGACTACCTCGAAGCAGAATCAGCAGCGCTTGCCGACCGACTCGTTAAGGGCCAGGTAGGCGTTTTTGGTTTCTTCATTTTTCGCTGGAAAGTTAATCTGACAATGTTCCAGCATGCTTTTTTTAGGTCAACCTGGCACAAGAGGCTGAGAATTCCATCAACATCGCTCACGAGTTGAACAAACTTCGAGATATCAACTCGCACGCGCATCGTAAACTGGAGCAAGCCTATGAAACCATTAGGTAGCATCTCATATTTTTCCTACCGTCATTTGATTGCTGTTCTCTGGGCCATTCGAGATCCTTCGATTTACTGGCAGTTACTTAGTGACAGGAATAGGTATAGAATTTGTATCATTCCTTGTTTTGGATAAACAAAATTACTTTACTTCTTAGGAGTTCTAGGTTACACACAGTATCCTAGGGAAACGAAGAACGAAGAAAACATTCTTAAGTTGCTTTGTGTTCATACAAGCTTCTCAATATCAGTTTTCCTTCGTTCCTGTCGTGGATTCGAGTCATCTCCAAATTGCCGACCGTCAACGCCTGGTCAACGTTCAGAAGTTGATAATGTCGGTCGCAACTGGCTTGTCCATCGATCTTAATCTTCTGTTAAAAAGCCTGTCCGCCGACCAATATATCCGCGTGATTCCCACTTCAGAAACCTATCCATGATCGAACACCGATAACTAATATTAGGTTGGAAAAAAGTCTTTTCATTTTTTCAAAAATTTACTACTTCACAACAACAATGTCAAATCAATTGAGATAAACTCCATTTTGTTCCACTACACTTTTACAAAGACTGGGTACTTTTCTAATTCCTCTCGCTTTAAGGACTGCAGTTCTGGAGTCGTACCATTGCTGAACCCAATTTTTGAGGTCTTCAGCCGTTTCACAATATTTTTCTCCAATTTCTTGCTTGAGAGCACGGAAGAGATGGTAGTCGGTAGGACGAGGTCAGGGCTACACGGTGGATATGGCATTACGTCCCAGCTCAGCTCCTTTATTGTTTCTCTTGTGAGTCTTGTAACATGTGATTTTGCCCTGAATGTCTGACTGGGCATGTGGAATCCAAGCTCCAAATTTCCATGCAAAGCCAAGACCCTTCAGAGGGATTCCCACTATCCTATGGGATACTTCGAGCTTTTCTGCCAGCTGACGTGTCGTCTGCCTACTATCGATACGAAGAAGATGGAGTAGTTCAGTGTTGTCCAATTCAGATGACCTTCCTGACCTTGCTTTATCCTCGAGTGAATAATCTCCCTTTAAAAACTTCCCGAACCACTCACAACAGGCGCAATGAGTAGTAGATCCCAAGCCATATATATGGTTAACCCGACGTTCAGCGGCCTAGCGGCTGGTTGGGGGCTTCGTCGCCCAACCCCGAGAATGGAACAACCCCATTCTTCCTCTTTCCTTCTTTTGGCCTTCTTACAGTAAAAAAGACTGGTTTTACTATAGAGATCAGTGCAGTGGGATATGGTAGGGCAGAATTTTCACTGTGCATATGAAGCCCATCCACCCTCCGTCACATACACGCGTCACATTCTCCGAAGCGCTCCTTCTCTACGTGTCGAGAAACAGGTGATGAGAGTCCCAATTCGATGCTTAATCAGCAAAATCATAATTAAAATTAATCGGTATTGGTCGACACCGCTTACTGTCCGACGGCAATAATGCTCCTCCGAATCACATGGTCACTCTCTCTACCCCTCCCTCCCCCCTCCCGAAATACTTCCTTTCCTATGTGCTGGCCAGGAAACGGGGTGAGAGTCAAGCATGCGCATGTGACACTGACAAGGGAAGGGTCTGAAGGGCATCTCTCAACGGGGGGAGCGAGTCATATAGGAAGAATCCTCACCCCTCAACTGGTTTGAAAATGTGTCTATTTTTTGCCAAGTCGCTAAACCCAAGGAGTAGGGGGTCACAATGGGACACTGCGCAGCACGCGTTTTGGGGTCTGGTACGCCCGCGATGCGTCTGCAGCCAGTGGCTCGGGGCGCAGGTGGGTAGAGGGCTGACTCGTGCGAGGGAGGTCAGGAGTTTGGTTCCTCTGCGCTGCTGCGTTTTTGCATTTCAACTGATTGGTTGAGATTTGGGGGATTCTGACGTCTATACCATCTTCAGACGTCTTCTGCGCATTTTTCCAGCTGTGCGCTGTGATATTCAACATGATTGTGGTAAATGTTCAGCACCAGTGATACAAAGTGCCTGTGTAGTGAATCGCGGTGTCTTCCTCCATGGTTACGAGCACGCAACCGAAATCCAATTGAAGACGTTTCCTTTCCTCCGAAACAAAAGTTCCGCCCGAAAGCGTTATCATATGCCCACTGCTTGCTTGCCTCTCCACGTCCATCAGTTCATCTTGCGGATCCCAATCTTCCTCTTCTTATTCCACCGCTTCCAGCTCTTCGTCTTCGTCAACTTCAAGTTGACGTGCTTCGAAGTCCTTGAGTATGCTGGTCATCCGTTCGGCCAGCTTGATTTCTTCCCTCGAAGAATCCTTGTCTAAAGGTGGGCCACACTTCAGCGTGAGCAGGTGGATCACCACTCGACCGTCGGCGGACATTGTTGGTGTTAGGTTCTAGAAAACCTTCAGCAGACCTCTGATTTCCAGGTGACAGGCAGACATGAGGGAAAGAGTGTATCGATGCCGTTTAGCTTAATTTGCTGGATCTACACACCTCGTTTCTCATTTGAACCACCTCAGACATCACATCCTGGTCTCTTGAAAATCCGAGCAGGATGGTTTTTCCTGAGGTCATTGGTCCATGTATCTAAACAAACTGTACGAGCCTGTTTATACGTTGCCCGTATTGTGCCCAGTGGTGCTTGGAACGAAAGCTTGAAAGCTCTTGGAACGTCACTCTACACGTCGTAGACGTGGGGCTTTTCGATACAAATGTGTTCATGCTGAGGTCTCGTGCACCGGTGCACTCAAGTTCTGCGTCCACTGCCAATACTTCATTGACGAACGGCTGATCGGCACCGGTATTAAAAAGCAACTCCATGTGCTGCCATTTGTTCTGTTTCCCATTCCATATGCCTGCTAATTCAGTGAGAAATAACAGTTTGTCCTTGTTCAATTCTCCCTCATCCATTTTGTTATGTAGAACGGTGGGATAAGCGTCTACATTTGAGATCATCATTTCGTAGTTGTTTTCCCCCATCCTCCTTTCCATGATGTGCACTTGTTCTGGGACCGCCAATCTGATCTTACTCTGCTTTTACTTCTTGCTAGATCGCGTTCTTGACCTGCACATGGGTGAGAACCGCCTGTTATGTAGAACGGTGGGATAAGCCCTCGTGTCGACTATTGAGAGTTGGGTTCTTGTCTCCCTCCCCTTGTTTTATGTAGGACAGCGCATAGAAGCTGACTGGGTGGAAAAGTCTATCATATCCCCTAAAAGGAAACAGCGTCTATCCGCGATTGTCCTATACCTGAGATAAACTACTGATCTGTGTTCCGTTGAGTTGCGAAACAAACAAGGTGAACTTGCGCGATACGTGTCTTTCGTGTATACCTCTCTCCAGCGGCTTTCGTACACCACATGTTTACTGGCGTGGTTAGCCAAACTGTCGATGCGCTCTTCTGTCAGTGCATCCAGAGCATTAAATGCTTTCTTTTTTTTACTGATTTTCTTCCTTATCCCTCATCATCATTTTTCCAATAACTTGCGCTGGGTCCGTGGTGCAGACTTTGATAGTAGCTTCTGCATGTTGAGCGAAGCATCTAATTGGACTACCAGTCTTTGAAGCTGCTTTTCTAGAATGATCGTATACTCCAACACCCTCCTTTCCTCCAAGGTTCGGTGATGTCCCACCTTCGCCCCTTCCAAACGTGATTGTAGGGCGCCGATAAGCTGAGAGTTGTTAACATACTTCTTGCGGTGTGGGTCTTTAGTTCGTAGTTCTCATCAAAGATTGGATATTGCCTCGACCAATCACGTGAATCCCCTCGAGGTGCGTTTAGTTAAACTTTTGAAGCTTTGTAAGGGAATTTTGGCCATCTACGTTGGCGTCGAGTTGATTCTAGAAGTTCACGATATCCCATATCCCATATTCTTCCGTCAGAGGTGGGTGTGGGAGTGGTAACCTTCAGGCAGTCATCTCAAGTTGTCAGCCGCTCTGAACCAGAAGAACCATAGCGCAGTTTGCGCGTTGTCGAATACTGATGCATTCGACAGGGCGGAGTATGCAGTCGGTCCTTCTTTGAGCTTAACCATCAGCCATTGCTGCAAACTTATAAGCTTGGCGTGGATCACCCAAGTTGAGGATATATTGAGCGGGCAACGCGTCAGGGTATGGATGGGGATCACGCGCCGAGCGCAGGGATTCAGAAGACGAGCCGCAGATGTCCAACGTGCGCGGGATTCAGAAGATTAAAGGGAACCAGCAAAGGGGGACCAATGAAGGGGATCAGTAAAGAGGACCAGTAAAAAGGAGACTAGTATGCGGGGGCCAGCATTTTCTCCCAGTATCATTGGGATTCAGAGGTCGTGCCAGCCAACTGTGTCGGGGTGCAGAAGACATGTCGTAGACGTCGTATGTAACACGTGCGTCGGAACTCAGCAAATGTGTAACAGAGGTTATGCAACATGCGTGCGGATTCTTTAGAGGTGACACAGACAAGACTTTGCTCAGTATGCGCTGGATTTTCAGAAAACCTTTTCAAGGCTTCGTGCAACGAGCGCACTCGCGCTTGACCCTCACTCCATTTCTTCTTCAGTAGGAGCTACAGGAATCGAACGCGTGCTGTTGTCGTCGGACAGTAAACGGTATCAACCGGTCTACCAATTCTGATTGATGTTATTTATGTTTCTGCAGATCAGGCGCATCGAGTTGAGACTCTCAAGATCTGTTTCTCGCCACGTAGAACGGGTACTTGGGAACATCCTACCATATAAGAGAATAAATCGCGCACATGCGATGGAGGGGAGACAGGTGTCATAGGAACAGTTTTGAATATCTTGCTTTCCATATCCTGCTATACTATGATATATAGTAAAACCAGTATTCCACTGCAATGAAAGTAAGTATCCTAAAGAAGAAACGAAGACGGTAGGGGTGTTTGATTTTCGTGGCTTGGGGCGAAGCCCCAGTCAGAAGTTTGGCGGCCGCTAGGGTGCTGAACATCTGATTGGAATGCTTTTTATGTTCCTAGAAGAGCCAAAGGAACATTTTAGTACGTATGAAAAACTAGCGCGAAAGGAGGATTTTAACGCATATCGAGCAAATTTATAAATCTGCGAGGGATAATGCGATAGCCTGCGTTGAACCTAATTTAATCACAGAAAACCTTATGCATGTCTAATTTGAAATCTGTAGTCTTTTGACGGGTGTACCGTGAAAGTGGTGGTGGTTCAGTATAGCTTAGCTGTGATAGGCTCGACTTCGCAAGGCAGCAATAGTCGTGCAGTTTATTTGGCCACCCCAAGGGTAGTTAAACTGAACTGAACTTGGGTAACTAAACCTGTTTATCAGCAATAAATATTAGTAATGATGAGATATGCGAACAAGAACATGAACGAAAGCAAATGACAATGAATGGGTAATGAATATATTCAGTGCTTTATTGTGAAGCTATTTTCTACAGATTCTAATCAAGCGATCTCACGTTTACATTTAATTCCAAACAATTTATTTTAGTTTTAAATGCTAAATAATTCCAAATACTTTGGTACCATATTCAAGCACAGGCCTGATATGTATGCAAGTGCCATTGGACGATCGAATTTGTTTTCTGTGATCTAAATATATTACACACGATTCGGTCCTCTTTCATACTCGTATCTTCGCAATGGTGCTTGAAGAAAAGCGTTGTGTCTAGAACGAATCCTACGTCCCGAAAAATGGGTGCACCGTAGAGAAACTCGAGGTAATAGACCTTCCTATTAACGCTCTCCGAGGTGAAATAAAAGGATGAAAAGGATAAAGGACGGCGTTACTCAATCCCTTTTGGGATGCGCCACGCATTCTACTTCTACGGGATGTCGTGGAGACGATATGAATGCGTATTTGGCACTAGAATGACTTGATGCGGCCAGCCGATGAACAAGTCAGTGTTTTATCATTCCCAGACAAGCCTGGTACCAATTCACGGACTCCGGAGGGATGGAATGCTTGGTTGGCCTGGTCGGGAAATCTGAACCAGAAACTTGGTATCGGGTGCGCGCGACAGCTGGCACCGCCTCCTACTGCTCTATATGCGCCAGAGGTGAAATACTTTCGTTTTTGTCTGAATAGTGGAAAAATTCAACCTGCTGACCAATCAGCGTTTGAATTTATTGGAGATTGAAGAACGTTGTGGTCTTCCTGTGTTTTTGTATATTTATATCACCAGCAAGCGTTTTGCAGATGACACCATGTTGATCAATTGAGGAATCTCCGTGGTATGTACAGTAAACAGAATTGGAGAAAGGATGCCGCACTGTGGAACACCACTAGTAACCGGGGTTGATTGAAGAAATGATTCTTTGACTCTAACTTGGAAGAATCTATTTGTCAGAAAGTTTTTAACCCAGTTAATTATTATAGTATGGATACCTATTTTTGCAAGGCTAAAGGCCATTCTCTTGAATGGAACTTTGTCGAAAGCTTTCATAAAATCTAGTAGATGACGTCTACAATTTGAGCAAGTATCCGTTCTTTATGCCTGGTTCAAATAAATAGTTCGCAGAAGAAGGACGTTCCAGCATTAACGTAATTTTAGGGTCGAATTTGTTGTGAAGATTTTCAGGCAGCGCGCAAACGCCTTCATGTTTTAGGGAGTTGTCGTGCTCTCGTCAAGGAGGCATGCTGGATGCAGTGATTCAAGTTGATGATACTACCATGATTGAACATATCCACTCTCTTCAGCAGGAGCTGATCGAAAGTCACAATAGACAAGCGTATCATGAGAATACCATACGCGAGTGTAAAGCACGTATCTCAGTAAGTTTTTGCAGATGTTCCTTTGGAGGATAAACAACCGTGAAAGTGCGTAGCCCTACTCAGTGATACTAAGAATCTTTATTTTTCGAATGCCTTTCCTTCCTGTCTCTTGCCATTTAATTCTTCCTTCATAGTCAGGTTGCTTATTACAGTAGTCTCTTTCAAATGCTAACCTGCTAATGCAAGATAGGCTTTCAATAAAGGAGCAATATTCTGATTACGATGTATAACTCGCAGGGGAGGTCAATGAACTTCCCAGGGTTGTAGGGCACTGCCTGAGGAGCACTGCAATGGTTCCCAAATTTCTTGCGGGCATCTGTGTAGGTTAAAAATGACAAGAAGCAGTATTTCTTAAGTGTGGACTGATAAGGCAAAAGTGGCGCTTGAAATGGCCTCGTTTTGCTCAAAAATTAACCTGCAAAAGATTTGGAGCTTCAATTATAGTCAGATCCTAGCACTTCGATAATTTCCTTGGTATCCTAAAATAATAATCAGGGTTGATTTAGATGATTCATTCGCAATAGCGGCGGAAGCGACTAGGTGACCGAGTGGATACTGGTGCGGACTTGCGGGAGAGTGATCGAGGGTTCGAATGCGGAGGAGGGTTTGAGAATTGCTATATGAGCTTTCTATGTGATTGCAGGCGAAGAGTAGATTTTGACTTGATAGGTATCGTATTCGCTTCCTAACCCCGTTTTCAAGCTGTTGTAATGTGGAGGAGGCTAGTTCTCGTAAGCTTTCGTTAAATGCTGCATAGATGCCTTATAAAACCACTTTTTAATTTTTTTGTTAGTTCTGGAAGTGTTTTTCACTGTCATCTTATTCGCGAACGCAATCGACATTATTCTTCGGATTTCTATTTCAATTTCATTTTAATTTCATTTGCCTCTTGTTACTACTCGATCTTCTGATCTGCTGGCTATTGTTTCCTAGCACTCTGCCCTCTACTTGTTGGGAGGGGGGGGGGGAGCGTTACAGACATGGGCACTTGTACTCCCACGTTTTCGGAGATCAAAAAAAAATCGCCAAACTCCGTCTAGGAGCTAATTGGGATGAATCGGAGTCTGTTATCTGTTTTCGGTGTTATGGTCAGTAGGGTGAATATGCTTGGGCTTCATTGGGGTTCAGACAGAATAATCGACTTCGTCCAAATTTTGAATAGGGATGTTATTCAGGTTCTGACCACGAATTTGGCATACGTTTCCAGAATATGTTTCTAGAACGCTATTTTTTTACCTCAAATAGGATCTGGGAAAAGAAGAAAAGAAATCTGACTAAGTGAGGAAAACGGTGATGCTGAAGCAGTTTCTTCATAGCGCCCATACCCACCGCAACACCGAAGACGGATAGCAAATCCGTCTTCTGCACCTCAATTAACATTCCAGACGGAGTTTGGCGATAAATTTTTTCGATCTCAGAAGTCGTGGGAGTACAAGTACCCATGTCTGCAATGCCTCCCCCCCCTCTGTCTGAACAAGTAGAGGGCTGAGTGATCGGAAACAGCAGCCAACAAATCGACTAGTAACAGGAAGCAAATGAAATACGCTGCGCAATTAGTTGGATAAGGATAAGGATAAAGGACGGCGTTACTCAATCCCTTCTGGGATGCGCCAGCGCATTCTACTTCTACGGGATGTCGTGGAGGCGACATGAATGCGTATTTGGCCATACAATGACTTGCGGTGGCCAGCCGATGAACAAGTCAGCGCTCTATCTTTCCCAGACAAGTCTGGTACCAATTCACCGACCCCGGAGGGATGGAAGGCTTGGTTGGCCTGGGCGGGAAATCCGAACCAGGAACCTGGTATCGGGTGCATGCGACAGTCGCGCCTCCTCCGACTGCGCTACACGCGCCCACAATTAGTTGAATTAGTGAAAATTCTAAGAAGAGCGTTCCTTATAGAAATCCGAAAAATGGTGAGTACTCATGGTGATGTATCAAATGAATATTTTCGATCGCGCTCGCAAATGAGATGACAGTGAAAAACGCTTCCACAACTATTAGGTTGGAAAAAAAGTCTCTTCACACTTCGAAATTTTTTTTACCCTTCCCCTTGTAAACGCACTAGCCAATGATGATTGCTGATTTCGTAATCCTATCACACTTGTCTACCGTTCGCACGCGGACACAGGTCAAGACAATTCTTGTATTTCGTTATCCACCCAATCTTCCGAACTCAATGCCAGATCTACCTCATGGCCGTTTTCAGCACGGCATTCTTCATGAATTCATTAAAGAATCCACAGCACGTCAGGCAGCAGACCAAATTGACCATATATATGGCTTGGGATCTACTACTCATCGCGCCTGTTATGAGTGGTTCGGAAAGTCTTTAAAAGGAGATTATTCACTGAGGGCAAAGCATGGTCAGGAAGGCCAACTGGATTGGACGACAGTGAACTACACCATCTTCTTCGTACCGATAGTTGGCAGACGACACGTCAGCTGGCAGAGAAGCTCGAAGTGTCTCATAGGATAGTAGGAATCCATCTGAAGAATCTTGGCTTTCATGGAAATTTGGAGCTTGGATTCCACATGCCCTGTCAGACACTCAGAAAGGTCGACAGCTCTCCATCGCTGCTTCTCTTCTGTCCAGATAAGGAAGAAAATCGTTTCTTCCGCGGATTGTGACAGGCGAAGAGTCCTGGGTTCTGTGTGCCAACTTCCGAGGAAAAGGCAATGGGTACAAAAGGGAGAGAGCCCTAAGTCTGATCTCAAGCCCAATGTTCACGAAAGGAAGATTTTCTTGAGTGTTTGGTGGGATATCAGAGAAGTGATTTATCGGCAAACTCTCAGAAGTGGAGAGACACTTACTGCTGTCACATACTGCGGCCAACTCCACAAAGTCGTCGCAACTCTCTAAGAAAACAGGCCGGAGAAGTCGAAGGCGATGATCCTGCATGACGATGCAAAACTACATGTTGCAAGACTCACAAGAGAAACAATAAAGGAGCTGGGCTGGGAGGTAATGTCACATCTACCGTATAGCCCTAACCTCGTTCGTGCCGACTACCACCTCTTCCGTGCTTTCAAGCAAGAAATTGGAGAGAAATATTTTGGAACTGATGAAGACCTCAAAAATTGGATTCATCAATGGTTCGACTCCAGAACTGCAGTCTTTTAAGCGAGAGGAATTGGAAAATTACCCAGTCTTTGGAGAAGTGTAGTGGGACAAAATAGAGTTTATCTCAGTTGATTTGACTTTGTAGTTGTGAAGTAATAAATCTTTGAAAAAAATGAAAAGACTTTTTTTCCAACCTAATAATAGAAAACATTACAAAGTGATTATATGAGGACAGCATCTAAAGAAGGCTTACGAGCCAGGCATGACTTAGTGGGCGCGCGACGTAATTCCAGGCGACGAGAACTAACTTCTTCAACATCTGATAACAGGTCGAAAACGGGATTAGGAAGCAAATGCGGTACCCTACCAACTCAAAATCTATCCTTGATCTACAACGATGGAGAAAACTCATATAGTACTTCGTAAACCCCACCTCTACGATCGAACTCTCGACCTCTGTTAAGATGAATGGTGATGGTGTTTGTTTACGCACTCGGAATGTCTCGACCTCTCTCCCGCAAGTCCGCACCGCTGTCCACTTGCTCACCCAGTTGCTCCCGCCGTTATTGCGAATGAATGATCTAAATGAACCCTGCTTATTATTTTAGGATACCAAAGAAATTATGAAACTGCTAGGAGCCGACTATAATTGAAGCTCCAAATCTTGTGCAGGTCAATTTTTGAGCAAAACAAGGCCATTCCAAGCGTCACTTCTGCCTTATCATTCTCACTATAGCGCTACCGTTTCTCGTTATTTTTGTCCTACACGGGTGTACGAGAAGTTCATAGACATCCGTTGTCAGTTTTTTGGTCCAATGATTCCGTCTGCATCTAATCCATGACTCTACAACGTCGCAAGATTTTTGAAATCGTGTGAGTAGTTGTTCTTCTGCACAACTCAACTCACAACACATGTAGGTAAGGGATGAGCGGATATTGTTGAGATACGGTTAACGGATAATTTTGCTCAAAAATGGCAAAATTATGGATAACGGAAATCGGATAAGAAACAAACAACAAAAAATGAAAATGATTTTCAATTGCTCCAATATAAAAGCCGATCGGATATTCGGGTACTGGTGTCTTATAACCCATTTCTAACCATTTCGATGTTTTCTGAAACATAGTGAATTCACTATATTAACGAGGCACAATAGAATTTTCTGGGCCCATCGTTAAGAAGATTCACTACTCCTGTGCTTTCTGAACCTATCTCATGTTCAGTTTACCTCTAAGCTAACCAAAACTCATACGTGTTCATGGTCCACGACCTGCTACCAGGCTTATCGCGGAAGAACAATAGCAAAATCGTCAAGCTGTGAAACCGATACTATTTTACAATGCAATATTTATGCCAGTCTACTCGACTGTTCGGGAAACCGTCATGTTTTGGCCTAGAGAAGACAAGGAGAGCTTGACTGAACGTTGTTCGTCAAAGAGTCATGTCATAGTACAAGACTGGGCGAAACCGAGACCAAGGATGCGTAAAGTTGTCTTACTGGCCATATACAACTCGTCGAAGGGCTGATATGTCACTCTTGGAGAGAGCAGAGGCTAGATTCATTCACCTTTTATTCATTCACATTTATATCCATCCGACACTAACTAGCTCACCTTTTGCCCGTTTCCACGAAGACGTTGGGTTGTTTTACTCAGCAGACACCTGGTTCTTTCTTGAAACTTGAAGTTGAAAGTTAATTGAGGTTGCGGTGAAACGTGAGCCGAATAGTGTTTCTAGTACAGTCCTGCTTCCGCAGCTTGTTGGGGGCCACTACTCTTCTTCGACATCTGGGATGGATAAAATACTAGCTTTTTATCGAATAGCCACTGCAAGCCATTGTGCATTCTAAATACGCACTCAAAGAGTTATGACAACCGGAAGATGAAAGAAGAGCATCCGGCGCATCCCTAAAAGGGAATGGTTTCCTACATAATAAATAAGTTTCACTAGGAAGCTTACAAAACAGAATGGAGCAGCATGTTTTCAACACCCTCCCCGCGGTGGAAAGTTAATTTAGTATATTTCAATTGCTCAAATTTGCATTTTTCTTTATTCTTTACAAAACATTAACTCTCCAGACATTACAAATGCGCAACCGTTATCGGCAGGAGTCGAATAGCGTTTAGAAAATCATTTCAGATACCTCTACGAGTTGTAGGAGCGTCTGTTTCTCCATTTCTCTGGGTTGAACCTATTCCCATTTTAGCCGTACTTACATATTGCTGTGCAGCGGAATTTGTTTGTTGCTTCACAACGGCATACGACCGAAAGGTTACCATTCCCGAATGCAATCAAAACACACTGCAGTGGTAGAACCACCAAGGTAGGACGTGAGTCTGCTCTAGACAATTCTTCTTGAGATGCGTTAGGCCCTCCACCTCTAACTATCAGTAACATCAAGGCAGCTTGTATGCACGCTCGGTCTGCACATGACTGCGGCGACAATCCGATGAACAACTCAATATTTAGTGGGTCTCAGATACCAGTTTAGGGTGATGGAAGCTAGGCATTCCTGCCACTACATATGTCACTTGTGCCCAATTGAGAAAATGCCTCACCCAACCGTTTTGGATTTAAAAGACTTCCGCTGTTGTTCACGATTGCTACTATGATCGCAAAGGATCTTCAGCAGAGACCACCCAACACCACGTAAAACCTGGGAATCAGCTAATTTGTTGTTAATTGTCCAGCCTAAAAATCGCCGGATAACGAACATCAAAACGGATAGGCCAAAGCTCCGGAAACCGGATAACGTATAATTTCTGTGCTCTTCGTCCTTTTCGGAGAAGGTTTTTTATTGCTGGAGGATTAGTACATATTTACATGACAGTTTTTTTTACAGTGTAGACATTTTTTGAAGCATCCTGAAGTCCGGAGACGAAACCTCTCAGCGTTCACAGAATTTCAGGAGTTGGAAGCTGCCAACAAGCGTCTGCGTGAACACGAGCCATTCGAGGGTGTCACGGGCTTACAGGAGGAATTGATCTCAGTAAAGATGCGTGAAGCCGAAAGCAACTTGGCTCTGAAGGAAATGCGACAGCGTCTTGCAGAACTCGAGCAACACTGGGCGGTACGCGGCCTATTCATCATTTTTTACCTTAATCTTCTTTGTCAGCATCTTGACTATTTGGTCATCAAGCCTTATAACAATCCAAATTCGAGAGGGATGAAAGGCATAATTGGCTTAGGCTCGAATCGAGCCTGAATCCATCAGTGAGGCGTTCTCGCTCGGCCCTTGTTTTCGCTGCCGCAAACAATGCATGCAACTTCTATGAGAACTTCCATCGATAATAAATGGACTTGTAGCGCTGAGTTACCTTGCACCTTCATATACCAGCGGCAGATCTTCAATATAACAGTGGAGCAGACCCGTTCTCCTTCAGCTACCCGGAACTTGACACCTTTCTTCAGGATGTTGCCCCCTCTTTGCAGATCAAAAGGAAGGACGTGCATAATGCCGTGCGAGTGAATTCGCTTCACAAGTGACTTCGTGTAACAGAAGAAGCCCACGCCCGCTGGCCGAATCTAGTCGGTGGCACCCAAAGGTGTAGTTCGAATACGCAAGTTCTTCGCTCGGGGCACATATATTAGCTTGAATCACCGCGTGGTTCGAGTAGCCGTTCCAATGGTCGAGAATAAAATTACAGCTACCGGGTATCTATGGGACGAAGGCATGCTCGAATAAAGCATAGAGTTCGAGTCGCTGAGTTCGAGGTGCAGAGTTGCGGAGATGACATGTGACTAACTTGCCACGACGAAAAGATTATTCGTCTGGAAGTTACCGCATGCGCATACCAATAGAAGTGATTGGTCTATGTGGGGAAAAAAGATGTGAAGAGCTTGTAGCTTTTATGCATTGTGAGGCCAACTTCGTAGCTGGTTGTGGGATCATTAACTGACACGCCGCCTTCCTTCAGGTGGAACACCGCGGGAAACAGAAGCCAGTGCAGTGCACATAGCCTCTCCCAACTTGGAGAGGGCCTTCGGTCGCGTACTGCGTGAAGTAATATGGTACGCCTTGTGGCGTTCGACGTGAATTCCTGAGGAGCTCATAGAGTGGGTGCGATTCCTATACTCTTGCCCTGGTCCATGTCCATAGAGACGAGCTGAGGCAGACATCTCGATGGAGTTTCCCGTCTCTGTAGGATGCACCAAGGTTCTGCACTTTCCCCACTCATCCTTGTTGTCGTAATGGATGTCATTACGCCGTCGTCAGAAGATTGGTAAATGGACATTGCTTAATGCTGGTGATGTGATGCTCTCCTGCGAAGATAAAGATGATCTCGAGCGACAAGTGCAACCTTGTTGCGACCGCTTAGAGATGTTCGGGCTCAAACTGATCGTCAAGAACACCGAGTATCTACCTACCAAGAAGTTTGGAAGAAGTTTGGAAAGCCGAGCACAAACGTTGGATTAGGCACGTCGAGTAGGGTTCAGATATCTAAATAACTTTCACTGTACTCAAAATTTGACCTAGTTGCAGTGTTTTGTTTCATTGAGTCGTGGGTTCCAGTTCCTCTTAGTCTATACTGTTTAATGTGGTCTGATTTCTAAATAAACTACATATTCGGATTCCTCATTCAAAGACCTTTCAAAGGTGAAGTAATTAATCAGCTGTTCTCGATGACTATCACCGTTCAGCTAAATATTACAGACAGCGGCATGTCCTCGTCCTCGTCCGAGATAATTACACCCACAGGATACGTCTAGCTAATCGCCCGCCTGCTCCACCCACAAGTTGCGAAAGACTTCAACTTTCTTAACATTCTTCAACAAATTTAGATTCAGTATTTCACTGTGATCTCGTCGACAGTAAACACCGCTGAATTTGGTAAATCCTGTCCTTGAACGCAGGGAACGATTTCTTCCATTTTAATTCCCTATTTTTCCGGCACCAACCTCTCCTTATAGGTTTATTTCTTTAATGCTTTAGGTACGGTAGAGTTTCTTGACTGTGGTAAAGAAGCAGGTCCTGAAACTCGACTGGATATCCTAATTTCGACTCACAATCTCACCCGTTTTGTTTGCTCCAGTGGATTTTTTGAATTTAGGGGTGACTGTGACTGTTTTCTGAAACATGCTGAACAAACAGGCTTTTCCATCCTTGTAGCATCCTTACCTGCCTTTGATATAGTTGCGGTGGGTAGTACTAATTTCCTTCAGATCAGCTCTGTTTAAGCGCTCAAATGCGGCAAAAATCCATATTTCTTTTTGCTTCCTTCCTTCACTCTTTCAGTTTGCTTTGATTTGTAAAATAGACGCGACAGCGCTTTTATTCAAAAGGAGAGCTTTCCGCTGATATAACTAGTGGTCTTTGGAATGTTCAAGATTTTCATCCTCTCCATCTAACAGTGTTGGCTGTGATTGCTGGCCGTCCTCGCACAGCGCTCTTCAGTCGGGTCGCGGACCTGCCACCCGGGTGCGGGAACTTTTACTCACTTTCGGCCGCGCACCTCGGGCGCGGCGCCGCCGTCCGCGGCAAGCCCGCAATGGCGGGCCGAAAACGCGTACGGCTTGTTAGCTCCGTGCGCGTGGATCCTATACCAATTATCGACGACTGGCAAATTGTCGTCGCCACGCCCTTGCTGATTGCTTACTGTTGGACCATGTTGCAGTCTATACATACAGTTACCACGCCAAATTGGACACTCTTCTAAACAGGTCGAACGTTTTTGAAATCAAGCTGAACATCTTCCAAATCAAAACGAGTTCCTTCCACATTGAACTGGAGACTCTACAAAAAGGTTAGAATAATTCTTGTTCAAGGAAAATTTTCAGGAAATTTCTTTAATATTTAATTTACCTACTCAATAAGTGAAGACATTGTTTGAAATTTTATAAAATTCTAATTTTTGAGGAAAAATAATGGGTTAAAGCATGTTTAAAGAGTACAAAGGCGGCCATTTTCGTGCCACAAGAAGAGATTATGGGCGCGTGTAGCGCAGTCGGGTGAGGCGCGGCTGTCGCGTGCACCCGATACCAGGTTCCTGGTTAGGATTTCCCGCCCAGGCCAACCAAGCCTTCCATCCCTCCAGGGTCGGTGAATTGGTACCAGACTTGTCTGGGAAGGATAGAGCGCTGACTTAGTCATCGGCTGGCCACCGCAAGTCATTGTAAGGCCAAATACGCATTCATGTCGCACCCACGACATCCCGTAGAGGTAGAATGCGCTGGCGCATCCCAGAAGGGATTGAGTAACGCCGTCCTTTATCCTTTATTTAAGAAGAGATTACGTCCTTGTCCAAGACGTCGCGATGTTTGGTTGATTGATAGCAAAATTTCTGTTTGCATGCAATTTCACACCTGTAATACACAACAAAAAACCATTGTAAAGAACACACATATCTTCACATTGAAGCTTCATGTAACCGTCACTCATACTATCAATCAAATAAAAAACGCGACGAGCTAATCGGATGCATGGCGCAATTCTTTTTTATTGTTATAAATGATTGCTGCCCTATTGCGCTCTAAAACAAAACTAAATTTGTTCTTTTTTCTCAAAATATAAAAATGTCTTAAAAAATTATCACTCATTCGGGCATGTCAACTAAAAAATTTCAAAGAAAATTATACCAAATTTCCTTGAACAAACAATTAACAATTCTGCTTTCCTCAGAGATTTTCTATTTTGACCGGAAGACAGTCGCTCTGATTTGGAAGATGGTCACTTTGAACTCAAAATGATCACGCTTGTTTAGAATAATTCAAAATTCGACGTGAGAAATGTTAAATTTGACGTGAAAATGGTATAAATAAGGTTTCTACCAATGGTCTTATACTATCAGATATACTATTATCACTAACTTCCTACTAATAGTAAGGACCTTACCACAATAGTAGCTACAATAATAGCCAGCTGTTCGTGTTATTTAGTTTGCTGTTAGTAACAGCAAAAATTCGCATTAGCCAGTTGTCGCAGCCTCATGCAATAGCAGCAGTAGCAGCAAGAAGCCCACTAATGGAACTCGTGTGAGTAAATCTCGTGCGCGACGCCAGCGAATGACTGGCGACGTCGCGCACGCGGCGTGCGCGCGCGGCGGCCGGCGCGGCCAAAAGTGAGTAAAGGTTCCGCCCTTCCTGCCACCCTAGCGTCTTGGTGAGAAGGCCAGCGGTACTGCGATATCTGTACGATCTCCTGGCAGTGCTTCTGAGTATAGTTTTTTTTTCTCAAAATTATATCAGTTTTATTCGCTTTTAAGTATGTAATTCCGCATGTATTTCGTTTACACCGCTCAGAGCAAGGAACCGTAATGGTATTAGGTTGTTTGGCATTTTTTGCATGTCTGCTGTTTATTCTGTCAAGTGGTCGTCACGTAACTGTCTCACAACATTGGCTAAGTTCCATAGTCGTGCTCTCGAAATTTTTTCGAATATTCGAATGCCTCCGAATGCTCACTAATTTCGAATATTCGAATTCGAGTATGTTCGAAAAAGTGATTTTCTGAATATTTGATTCGAGCACATTCGAAAACACGATTTTTTGAATACTCAAACTCGGATGCCAAATTCGAATGAAGATCATTCGAATGCCTATTCGAAAAGATCACTCGAGCAGAACTATACTAAATTCTAATTGAAGGACGTCGCGGTATATTTTAAAGGAGGATTGCATGGCACAATCCACTTCAGAATGGGCCAGTAAAATTACACTAACGATTAAGGTATATACAAAGGTAATAAGAACTCCGTTAGTCATAGTCTTTTATGGAATTTTTGGAATACGCGGCACACTCTATTAAACTTCCATGGGGTGTCGTTGAAACAATTTTGGTGCGCATTTGGCCCAGATAATGACTAACGCTGGCCAACCGATGGACAATTTATTGTGTCATCCATCCAAGAGAAATCTGGTACCGCTACTCCGACCTACGGGAAATGTAAAACTTCATTGGTGTGCGCGAGCAGCCTGATATAGGAATCTACTTTGCAATTCTTTGTAAATCCTCCTCTTTTGCTTTTAGTTTCGCGCGCGCTGACATATACCTGCCTTCAAAAGGAATAAGTAGGCGAAGTGCGGATGGGTTCCCCATTCTGCTTCCTCGGACATCGATAGCCGATGCAAGCTATAAATTGGGTACGAACTATATTCTGTTATGCCTGCTACATACATATAGTTCACGAACCTAAAAAAACATCACACGATTTTTTTAAAGAGCTAAGGCATTCAACCGCCCATCATTATAGAAGAAATTCCCCTTTCGACTGCTGGAGGTTCTAATCGTAGAAAGATAGGAGGAAAGAATGCATTATAATCGAATCGAAAATAAAATGGCTTATTCAGATGGAGACCACGTTGTAGCTCGGTTGGAGGAGGCACCGACTGTCGTCTGACCTCTAATAGAGGGCCTTGGTTCGGTTTTTTTTGCTTCCTACCAGAGAATCTGAAGGGGATGAGACACTGACTGGCCACCGCGACTCATTATGTACGCGAACTAATCATTTAAAGTCGACAACAACATTCTGTAGAAGTACAATGCGTGGCGCATCCCAAAAGAGATTGACTAGCGCTTCCCTTTACCTGTATCTTTTATTTAAACGAAACCATCTAAAGGTAAACGCCATGTGACTAGTTTTTAAATACTCAGTAGTAATGGGTTCCCGATGTAGCGGCAGAGTGTGGCGCGCGAGGCATCTTATGCGCGTTGACAGCTCTTGTCTAAGGAAATTGTAATCATTTGCAGCATATGATCGCGATGAGTTCAAAAATTAGAAGTATTTCAAGACTGGATGTTCTGCCTACAAAAGGGAAAAGAGAAGGTGAAAGAAAATAATGAATAGGAGCAATTTTTCAGGAGCCATGCAAATGCACTTTTCAAGTCATTTGATATTTTAAAATTCTTAGCCATTATTTCGACGCCGATGGGCGCGTGTAGCGCAGTCGTAGGAGGTGCGACTGTCGCGTGCACCCGATACCAGGTTCCTGGTTCGGATTTCCCGCCCAGGCCAACCAAGCCTTCCATCCCTCCGGGGTCGGTGAATTGATACCAGACTTGTCTGGGAAGGATAGAGCGCTGACTTGTTCATCGGCTGGCCACCGCAAGTCATTGTATGGCCAAATACGCATTCAAATCGCCTCCACGATATCCCGTAGAAGTAGAATGCGTGGCGCATCCCAAAAGGGATTGAATAACGCCGTCCTTTATCCTTATCCTTTATTTCGACGCGTAGCTGTAATGTAATGATATCTCTTATTGTGAGGATGAGCTGTTTCGAGCAAACATCAAAGAACATTGAAATAGAAATCCTGCGGCACGTTATTGTTAAAGATTGCACTTTTCTAATGTACATGTTTAGGTTTCATCGAACGGAGTGGACTGTTTCCCTTAGAAATTAAGCGCAAACTAACCAAGTAACAACACTTTAAAATTTATCGCAACATAGGTATTCTTGAAAATCCTGGGAGCATACTCGTTATCGGTAAGGCTCTATGTAACATTTAGAAATAAAACGTAGACGTGAAGGAATGGAAACATATTGTATTGTAGTATGTAAAGATTGTGCCACGCACTCATCGAATGTTTCAAATATGGCCATGGTTCATCATGTGTGCGCTAGATGCAAGTTTCGGTCTTCCCATAAACTAATTATGTTTAAGTTTCATACCTTTCTTAGAGCTAGAACTACACTGGCAATCTACGTAGGTCTGCAACGATAATTGGGACTGGAACGGTTTTCCAACTAAGTTCTGCAGCATAAGTCAAAAGGGGCTAAGCTTTAACGGTAACAAGGTCATGACCTTTCAAACCGCGTTTTTGAGAGAGTTCACTAGCAGTTGTGTTTGTTTGTTTGTTTGTTTGGAAACAACATATTGTGGCAATAATAAAATAGAATTATAATACAAGGAACTATAGGCCGCGAATTTTGAAGGCGTTATTGAGTAAAAGCGCTTTCAAACAATTTTTTGAAATGCACCACTTATGCAACTTTTCCGATATCGTAGCTAATGAAATAGTTCAAAAAAGGAAGGCACGTTCCATAAAGCGAGAAAGTGAGCTCCAGCGAGGTCCTGTTTGCACGTCACCGTTCTTTTGCGGTCGATATGAGCCGCACCGTGCCACAGGAGGTGTGAAGACACTGGTTAGGCGATATACGGTGTCTTCAGAAGGCGCGAACATCACTGAGGGAGGCGAGTGGGCTAGCTCTCTGGAACCAATCTGCAGGTCAATCCGTATGCCTGAAAATTTGACTTGCGATAAAATGGTCTAAACAAATGAAAAACTGGAAATATGCTACCGTTCATCACAGATTCAACAGGTGAATCATCTCACTGATAAATTCCGAAATTTGAATTGATTTATCAAATGAGCTTCGGCTGGTATTTGCAGCAAGTTTGATCCAATATTTAGGCATAAGGAATCTCTTATAAAGTAGCAGAAGTTTTACATGTAAAAGACTGCAGAAAGTTTTTCTAGATGTCCAAATGCCTGAGTTTCCGTATTGAAAAAAATCGCCTGTGGAAGTTAGGCAATGTTGTGAGACAGCTGTGTGACGACCACTTAACAAGTCTGGAAACAATATATTGTGGCAATAACAAAATACAAAATATTAACAAAATAAACAGCAAACAGCATAAACAGCATAGACACATAAACAGCAGACATGCAAAAAATGCTGAACAGCCTAATACCATTATGGTTCCTTGCTCTGAAACACATGCGGAATTACATACTTAAAAGCGAATGAAACTGAAATAATTTTTAGAAAAAAGTTATACTCAGAAGCACTGCCAGGAGATCGTATCCGGCTCACCGATGTTCGACTTCAAGTGCTCTTGTATCTTCCTATCGCAGAGCAGTCAACGAGCGCCACTTACAAGGGAAGGGTTTGAAGCGTATGTCTGAACGGGGGGAGTCAGTCATATAGGGAGAATCCTCACCCCTCAATTGGTTTGAAAATGTGTTTATTTATGCCAAGTCACTAAACCCAAGGAGTAGGGGGTCCTTGAAGTCACAACGGAATACGGCGCCCACGAGTATGGGGGTCTTGTACGCCCGCGATACCTGTGCCGGCAAGCGGAAGGAAGCGCAGTGGAAGTGGGTTGCTTCATGCGAGGAAGGTCGGGGTTCGGTTCTTGTGCGCTGCTGCATTTTTGCATTTCGACTGACTGGTTGAGATTTGGGGGATTGTGATGTCTATACCATTTTCAGACGTTTTCTGCGCATTTTCTAGCTGTACGCTGTGGAAAGTATCTTTCTTGCGACTTGTTTATTACTGACAGGATTTTTAACCCCAACGTCTTCGTCAACTTCAAGTTGATATGCTTCGAAGTCCTTTAGTATGCTGGCCGTCCGTTCGGCCTGCTTGATTTCTTATCTCGAAGGTTCCTTGTATAAAGGTGGGCCACACTTCAGCGAGAACAGGTGGATCACCACTCGAGCATCTTCAGACCTTGTTGGTGTTAGGTTTTAGAAAACCTTCAGCAGACCTCTGATTTCCAGGTGACAGGCAAAGATGAGGGAAAGAGTGTATAGATGCCGTTTAGGTTAACCAGACGTTCAGCGGCCTAGCGGCCGGCAATCGTCTGGTTGGGGCTACGAGCAAACCCTGTGAGTAGAACAACCCCAATACTCATCCTTTCTTCTTTAGCCCTTCTTAACTTAATTACAGTAAAAATGGTTTTATTATATAGATTAGTGCAGCGGGATAGGATAGGGCAGAATATTAACTGCTCCAACGTACATCCACCCTCTATCGCATGCACGCGACTTGTTCTCCGAAGTGCCCATTCTCTACGTGGCGAGAAACGGATCACGAGAGTCCCAATCCGAAGTGCTTAACCTTCAGAAACATAACTAAAATTAGTCGGCATTGGTCGACAGGTCGACAACGTTTACCGTCCGACGGCAATAATACTCCACCGAATCTTATAGTCACCCTCCCTACCTCTTCACCCCCCCCCCCCCTCCGCGCTAATACTTCCTTAACTTCCTTACCTACATGTATGTGCTGGCGAGAGCAAAGTAAGCACTCACATGTGAAACTGAGTCCTACACACGTGTCTCCAAGTTGTCACGACGTCTATGACACTCCTTCTGCACCCCGACACACGTGCCACGACTTTTGTGACCCGTCTTCAGAAACCCGACGCACATTGGACGATATTGAGGAAAAATACTGGTCCCCCTCCTACTGGTCCCCTTACTCGGAATCCCTACGCAAGTTGGACGTTTGCGGCACGTCTTCTAAATCCTTACGCACGTTGGGCGACGTCTTCAGCACGTCTTCTGAATCCCAACACACATTGGACGACGTCTTCAGCACTTCTGAATTCCAGCGCAAGTCGGATGACGTCTGCGGCGCGTCTTCTGAATCCCAGCGCGCGTTGGCTGGCGTACTCAGCACGTCCTCTGAATCCCAGCGCAAGTTGGACGATGTCTTCAGCACATCTTCTGAATCCTGACGCACAGTGAACGACGTCTGCGGCACGCCTTCTGAATTTTTACGCTCTGCACTTGACCCCGTTCATACCCTGAAGCGTTGCCCGCTGAATATCTCGTAAACTTGAGTGATCCGCCGCCAAGTCATAAGTTCGCCAGTAATCGCCCATGGTTAAGCTGAAAGAAACCCGTCTGGCCTACGCCACAGTGCCGTAGGCATCTCTTGGCTTCGGTCCCCCCTCCCCGTGACGGACACGTGACATTAGCCGATTATATATAGTAGGATTTGCAGGATCCACAGACTGCGTTTCTCACTTGAACCACCTCCGACGTCACATCCTGGTCTCTTTTGAAAATCCGAGCAGGATGGCTTTTCCCGAGGTCATTGGTCCGTGTATGGAAGAAGACTGTGAGGAGTCTGTAGCCTTCATACGTTGCCCGTATTGTGCCCAGTGGTGCTTCATGCACTTCGTACCTGCGTATTACTGATGTTGAACATTTCTACATCATCATATTGAATACCACAGCATTCAGCTGGAAAATTAGTCACAAAAACTTCTGGAAATGGTATAGACGTCAGAATCCCCCAAGTCTCAACAAGTCAGTTGAAATGCAAAAATTCAGCAGCGCACAAAAACCAAACCCCTCGACCTTCCTCGCATGAAGCAACCCCTCTTCCACTGCACTCCGAGGCGCTTACCCGCAGAGACATCGCGGACGTACAAGACCCCGAACTCGTGAGGCGCCGATTCCATTGTGACTTCAAGGACCCCGCACTCCTTGGGTTTAACGACTTGGCAAAAAATAAACACATTTTTATAATAACTGAAGGGTGAGGATTCTCCCTATATGACTCACTCCCCCCGTTCAGACATACGCTTCAGACCCTTCCCTTGTAAGTGGCGCTCGTTGACTGCTCTGCGATAGGAAGATACCAGAGCACTTGAAGTAGAAAATCTACAGAGCCGTTGTAGCAGGCCTCGTCCCGGCAGTAGCAATGTACGGCGCTGAGTGTTGGCCTGTGACCAAGGAAGTTGGAACGCGCCCCAATGTCATGGCGACGGTGATGTTTTGCTGAACGGCTGGAGTCATGCGCATGGACTGTATCCGCAAAAGAAGACGTTTGACAAGTGTTTGGTGTCGCGCCAATAGCAGATAAGCTGCGCGAAGCTTGCCTGCAATCGTACGGTCACGTTCTTCGTGAGACAGCGTCCGCAGGATAGGCCTTAAGTTCGAAGAGTCTGGAAAACGGCCTAGAGGTCGCCCGAAGCAGCGCTGGCTTAATACGCTACATGCGAAAATGGAAGTAGCTGAGGTCCACCCCGATCAAACACTGTCACACTGTCACTGTCGTCCCGTTGATCATCCAATTGCTCGAGCGGGTACCAGCAGCGTCTCCATTCGTCCCTGTCGCGTGCCAGAGTGGTCCAATGGATCCTCCTCGCTCGAGGGACACGAAGAGCGTCATATCGGTCGTTCAGGGCTTTAACGAAGAAGTCCGACCAACGCGTTGGTGGGCGTCCTGGTGTTCTTTTGACATCCCGCGGAATCTAGTCGGTGATGGCTCTCGTCCAGCGGGTGTCTGCGAAGCGCATTACGTGGCCGGCCCACCTAATTTTCGACAACTTAGCCCACGCGACAGCGTCTCTGATCTTCGAACGTCGGCGAAGCTCGGAACTCCGGAGGCCTTCTCTCACTTGCGTGAGTCGTGTCACCCCGAGCATCGTCCTCTCGATTCCACGCTGCGCGACGCTGATCGCGTGTTCATCCTGCTTTCGCATAACCCAGGTCTCTGAGGCGTATGTTAGAGCAGGAAGAACAGTGGAGTCGAATAGGTGGGCACGAAGTCGGACGTTCTTCGTCTTCTTCGCGTCTTCTTCGACGCTCTTGAAAGCTCCCCAAGCCGCTCTTTTCCTCCTGCTCAGCTCTGGTGCGAGGTCGTTGGCCATGTTGACTTCGCGACCCAGATAACATTGCTGGAGCATTCGGAGATGTTCGTTCCGTTGAGCGAGAATGGGGCATCAGAAACCCATGCGTTCCTCATGAATATCGTCTTCGTAAGATTCAGCTGCAGTCCAACGTTCCCACATACACGATCGAAGTCGGCCAACATTCGCTCCGCCTGGCTGATGCTCGGTGTTATGAGCACGATGTCGTCAGCGAAGCGAAGATGATGTAGTTGCCGGCCGTCGACCTTCACTCCGATGTCTTCCCATTCTAGTTCGCGCATGACGTTTTCGAGAGTGGCGCTGAAGAGCTTCGGGGATATGGTATCCCCTTGCCGAACCCCTCTCTTCACGTCGATGACGACGTCGTTGTAGAATGGTGAGATCTTGGTCGTGAACCCACTGTACAGCTCTCGAAGGACTCTGATGTATTGAGTAGGAACGCCCTGAGTGAGCAGGGCTTCGATGACCGCTTCAGTTTCGACAGAGTCGAATGCCTTCTTCAGGTCGATGAACGTAAGGCACAGCGGCAGCTTATACTCTCGCGACACTTCGATGAGCTTCGTAATGGTGTGTATGTGGTCGATCGTGCTGAATCCTCTCCGGAATCCTGCTTGTTCGCATGGCTATCCTTCGTCCAGCGTTCTGCTAATCCTATTCAGGATAACTCGAGTGAACAGCTTGTAGACTACGGACAGCAGGCAGATCGGGCGATAGTTGCCAATGTCGTGCACGTCTCCCTTCTTGTACAGCAAGACGGTCCTGCCGGTCTTCCACTGAGATGGAACCTTGCACTCCGACAGGTAACGTGTGAAGAGCCGCGTCAGGGTGTTGATGAGCGCTGGCGGGAAGTTCTTCAGGTGTTCGGGTCTGATCCTATCAGGACTGGGTGCTGTACGTTTCTTCACCGACGAGATGGCGTGTCGGATCTCGGAAGGGAGAACAGATGGAACGACGTGTCCATCCTGCGGAAGATGGCATGGGGGCAGGTGGACGTGGCTATCGAAGAGATCGGAGTAGAAGTCGTGGATGACCTTCTCCATGGTCCTTCTGGAAGAGGTGACGGTTCCGTCGGGACGTCGGAGAGCGGTCATCTTGGTCTTGAAGTTGGCGAAGTTCCGGCGGGCATTGCGTATGCTCAACCCTGCCTCTGCAGCTTCAGCCAACACTTCCGCCCTTTTCTCCTTAAGATCCTCCTTTATCGCCTCTCTGCATAGCTTCGCAAGCTCGGATGTCAGTTGGTAGTTGCCGGACGCTCGTGCTGCTCCACGCTGGCATATCAGCTTGAGAGTTTCCGGAGACAGACGTCTCTTGGTGGTCTTCAAGCTCTCAGCTTCCTTAGCACTATCGCGGAGATGGTGCACGAAGTGGTCGTATTCCTCGTCGATGTTGTCCATGACGGCATCTTCCAAAGTCCGACAAGAGAGGTGTAAAGGTCCCAGTTGATGGTCGTTCTGGGACTCCTCTTCTTGAACTTCACGGCCTTCTCTCCTTGACGCGAAAAGCGGAACCTTGCGCGAAGGAGGCGGTGGTCCGATCCCTTGTAGAACTTGGGGACAACGGAAACGTCGGTTAGGCAATACTTGCGGTTGAAGATGATGTGATCGATCTCGTTGTGGAACTGGCCACGGGGGATTCCCAGGTCCATCGTAGGGAGGGAGGCTTCTGGAACTGTGAGTTTCCATGGATGGTCTTGGTCGACATGATAAACTCAGACAGCCTTTCACCTTGCTCGTTCCACTCCAAACCGTGGGTTCCGATGTGAAGTTCTTCCGGCGACCTTCGCGGTTCGATCTTGGCATTGAAGTCGCCGACGATCACCTTGTAGAAGGTGTGATCTTCCTTATAGAACTTCTCCAGATCCACGTAGAAGGCTTCGACCTCTTCGTCGTCGTAGTCGGATGTTGGGGCATACGCGACGAACACAGTCAAAGCTGGCACGGAACCACATTGCTTCAGTCGCAGACGTCCGATTCGGCTTGTCAGAGACTCGTACGAATCGATGTTCATGGCCAAGTGCGTGTTGACGAGGACACCAACGCCGCCTACTCCCCTGCTGTCGCATGTTCCGAGGAACAGTTCTTCTCCGGAGTCGTAGGCGGCGTGTAGGGGTGGTGTCTTCTCGTCTCGGTCAGTCCGATGACGTCGTACTTGATCTTCCTGGCTTGCATCATCAGGTCCTCGACGGATGCTTCCGATGCAAGTGTGCGGGCGTTCTAAGTACAGATCGTCATCCTAGTCCTTCTCAATTTGCGCAGCCTGGTTAGGCCCTGAGATTTTAGCAGCCCATCGTACTCGTCATTCCCATCGCTGCAGAAATGGGGGCTCTTTCGGGGTCAGGGGAACGAGGCCCTTTAGTGCTGCTATTTTTCACTGGAGTACACACGGGTAGCTAGTCGGACTCTGTCGTGCGGGCGAAGAACTCCGGGCGCCAGCCAGACCGCCCGAAGGGACGGGGCGACACTTTTGAAGCGGCCTCGAATCGCCTTACATGTACTCCCAGTCTACCGAGTGCAAGCTTTTGGCCGAGCCGACACAGTTACAATCCGCACAGTCACGGACACATCCACGCACACTGTGCATGGACATGCCGCTCCCACGCACAAGGAACGCGTCGACCCGACACAGTAGGAGCAAGGAGTCCATCCCCTGCATCCCACCTGCGTCTCTGGGCAGTACACGGTCGCATTTGGTTCGCGTTTAATTCCCCTATCCACCACCCGGGGACGCGCCACGTGGCCCTGCGACAAGCGGCCCGAGATCCCTCTTAACAAGAGAGCCCGAAAGCTCTCTATCGAGGTAGATCCGTGGCGATCAAACACAGGATAGAGAAAGGTGGCGATGATCCGATGATCCGAAAAATCGGCGTCGGATCCATTATCTGCTGTACACCTGTATGAAGCTTGTTA
This sequence comes from Heligmosomoides polygyrus bakeri, assembly GCA_947359475.1. Taxonomy (NCBI): domain Eukaryota; kingdom Metazoa; phylum Nematoda; class Chromadorea; order Rhabditida; family Heligmosomidae; genus Heligmosomoides; species Heligmosomoides polygyrus. The sequence continues at coordinate 56,780,074 of OX375870.1, read as the reverse complement.
GTATTTGTATGAGAATTAATCTAGACTCCGTTCTGGCGACCTTTCTTGTTGCGATTCTACATTGAGAAACTTGATAGGTCGTGGCCGATCTCTTTTAGGAAGTGTAGAAAGCCTGCACCACAGGCAACCGAAGCGCAAACCCTAACTCCTCACCGTTTACTTCGCCTTTCCACTGCGTCACCACCGTTCGCTGGTCAACGGTCTTTGCAGCCTTCTTGACTTCAGCTTTAGCCGTTAGCCGAAACTGGGCGTAGGCAGAATGCCAGCAGGGCGACGTGAAAATGGTCCACAACTCAGTTTCCTAATGTCTGTTGCATACATTGAACACATCCGGAAACAGTGTTCGATGCTGCATCCCTTGATGTACATACCATCTCATATTGCCGCTGCGACCTGATATCCGTTCCTTGTAAGCGCATTTTTCAGAAGTACGTTCACGCACGGACGTTTGATCCGGCTTCTGCCTCTCTGGACAACGAAACAGCTGGAGTTGCTGCAAACGAGTCACCGACACCTCCATCGTTGAATTCCGCTCGGTATGTTGTAGTTCCCACAACGCATATAAGTTTCTTCTACGTATGATAGAGATCACTGATGATTTGAGAGCGGCAGAATGTGCGCGATCACTTCTGAACACTGTTCGACGTCTGAGTGAACAGGGTGCTTGACTGTGCGAAAACTAGAGTTCGTGCACTTTTGCCAATCACTGTTTCTTGAGTCCTTGATGCACAGTTCGTTTGAATGTGAACAGTCCCGCTTATAGGTGCCTTCCCTAGTTTTCGCCTACCAGCGGGTGAAGGAGGGAGGCGTGTTCTTTATAATTGTGACCTCTTCTTACTAAGAAGGTAAATGAAGTAACCGTGGAGTTTTTTTTTTTTAATGTAACATATTGAGTATAGTAGGGCATCGCTTGGTAAGCACTGTAGGCGTTTCCCAATTTACTGCGTGTGGATTCTCGACAAAGTTATTGTTGCTAAGCCGGTCTTGCGACGAGATCAAGGCACCTCAGACTTGGAAAATTAAGCCTTATCTTCATTTTATATACATCAGTTAATGAGGTAAGGAGGTAGTATGAGACAAATGATATGAGCGGCTAGGCGTGGGCAGGACATTTGAGGAGTAACGGATGGCGACATGTGACATCTGAGCTATGAAGACAGGGCTGGCCAAACGCAATTGGCTCAGAAGAAAGGCCCAGATAGCGTCGTTTGCGGGCGCCAAAGAAGTCTGTCGATCGACTTATAGGGCTGTGATCATGTCATAGAGATAATAATGAGGTAAAAGAATAGCTATACGTCCGAGCATCAAGGAACCATCATTAGTGCGCTGGTCCTGGTGACCTCAACTCGTTAAAGGCGATATCTGTGTCGGTGCGTTTTGTAAGAGCGGCGATCATCCAAACGATCGTGATGAAAGCGACCCCTTTCGAAGCGGCGTTCTGCTACGATGAGCTTCTCTTTGTGTGCCATGAGTGGCGTCTTGCCGCCATTAAGCTCGTGCTGGCGATCAAGTGTAGCTGGTCCCTTTGTTCTTTCACAGTCTTTAACCCTCGCTCTGCACATCTCCTCTTCGTCCTTGAGGATGTTGCCACGGAACTGTTGAGGCGTGAGCGGCCCCTTGCAAACGACCGTAGGTGGAGTTGCCTTTTTTGGTGTCAAGTATCTGCTCCTGATACTTCGGGTGTTGTGGTCTTGGCGTACAGGCTTTTCAGGATATTAGTGCGCTTGCTTGACGTCTTTCTGCTGGTCGTTCTTTGGAGACTGCGCGTCTCTGATTGAATGCAATCAAGCGTGTTTGTCAGGTGGTCGAAGTACTGTGCGCTGCTGTCGGCCTTTTCCTTCAGTCTGGTGAGAATTTTGCGTCGCTTGGTCTGCTCCTCCGTGATGCCTTTCAGGTCGCCGCGCACAACTGGCCTTGGCTGGATCTCCACTATTTACCGGATGACTGTGAATTCTTTGCGTATTGTGTTGACCACGTCCACTTTTGTCAAGGAGCACCACGTCTTTGTCTTCATTAGGGCGTCCTTCTTGTTGTCGATAGAGGTCTGCCACTGCATAAGCTTTTCCTGCTTCGCCGTTTGCTCCTTTTGGCTTTGCTGCACAACGTAAGCCAGCTCCTTCAGCACTGTGGTGTTGACTGGTGCGTTTTTCCAAAATTTGGCAGCTTCGGACCTGGCTTCTTGCTTTGGCGGAGGGCGTCCATCTCCTTCTGCACACATTCGCTGTCGCTGCATGCGAGACCAACAATTGATGCTCCCGTACGACATAGCATGTAGTATGCCTTTTCGAGCTCTTTCCTGCTGTCAGTAGGTTGTGGCTCGTCCTCTGCTACCTTCTTGGAAGTATTGATATCTGGAATTCTCGAGTGCGCTGCTGTCGCTTCTAGCTCTGCTGCCCTGATATGCTTTTTGTGTTTATCAACCTGCTTCTATGCACTTAGTCTCGTTGCATTTTTGCATTTTGCCATCTGTGAAGTGGATTCTGTAAAAAAGGTATTATTGAAGAGTTCCTGAATGGAATCAAGTGGTTCTCGGTGCGACAAGCATGCAGATATTGGATACACAGAGTGAATACATTCGACATAAACTTCATCCGAAAGACGTGTTGGAACCGCGTGACAGTTCGAATGCTTTTGGAGTATTCGGAAGCGATTGTTTGTAGGTGTACTGGCGCCTGTGATACGAGCGAAGTGAATGAATCCATGGTGAAACCGCTACTGTTAGAAGAGTGTGCGCGCAGTTCATGATTGTTCGCTTATTCGGTTCACAAACAAACTGCAAACATCATGCGAAACTCCGAATGCAAACGTGATGAGGAGTATTACTGTCAGAGCATTGATGACCCTGTGCCATGACAGAAGGGCAGAGTAGATATGTGTGAGGTCCGGAAAAAACAATTTCGTTGTAGCTGTTGCTTTCTCCTGCGATGATCTTCTCTGCTGTACAGTGGATCGTCGTCATGCAATGAAAAACTGCGTTCGTTTTGAAGGGGTTCTTTGAGTAACCGTGCGATGACGTGCTGCGTAGATAGGCATGTGCCTGCTGAACGTTGATCGAGGATTTCACGCACTGCATCATAAATACTTCGGGAAAGGAGAGGTCTTCGCATACCATGATTGCCAAGGTGTCGTCGTCTTGGCTTTTGCCGGTGATTTTAGCCACTGCGCCATGGAGCAGTGATGGCATCCGTTGATTTCTGCATTTCCGACTTTACAGACTAGAGCGGTGATCTGTTTGACGGTGGAATCGATTTCTTCGTTGACTGTGATCAGAGTGCGGCTGTCGTAATACTTGGCATGACAACCGTGACGGATACGTTCTCCGCTCCTACTATGTCATCTCGATTGGTGATCCGTGGACGTCGCACAGAGAGACAATTCTTTAACTCCGAGTAGAAATCCGCACTCAGATTCTGCTGCACGCAGACGCTGTTAACTCTCAGTTCCTCTCAGGTTGACGTTCGCAGCTCGGACGGATGTCGCACTGCAACAATGTCTCGTCCTCATGCGGTGGACACTGGAGAGCTGGTTGCTGTTGCTCTTGCTCTGTCCGTAGCGCTGTGTTTCTTTCATCACTGATGAATGACGTTTGAGTGCTGATGTCAGAGATGATGTGTCATTTTGGGTCGCATTTCGTGACCTCTTCTAGAATGGTTGGCACGAGTGTGTAACCTTCATCGTAAGCTTACTGTGAGCTTCACGATAACTTCTTTCCATTGCGGCATTGGAGGATCTCGAGGATGTGGTCGCTGAATGGTCGAGCGCAGATGCCGTAGAAGAGGCATCCGCAGCTCATGTAGAAGCACCCGCATTGTATTGTATTGTATTGTATTTATTACATGGAATTCCATGCTACAACACTGTTTCATAACAATCACCAGACAAACTATCCAACGCAATAGAGACCTACGTCTAGCTAAAGCAGAATGCTAAGTAAGAGAAAGAAACATGACGTAACAGAGAGGAAATGATACAGGAACAATAATGAACATCAGAGGAAATCAGGTGCAACTTTGGAGTTAGGTTCCCAGATATTTATCCAACATGCTTTTGAATGCGTAAGTTTAGGTGGTACAGATTGTGTTTTGCAAAATTTAGAGTACTCTAACCCTGCTCTGTTGACGAAAAAGAATTTTCTAATATTCTTGCGACTTCTTGGAACCACAAATTTTGTCGAAGCCCCTAGTGACAGAGGCTCTGACTTGCATGAAATCACTAAACTTGAGCCCAGTAAGACCATTGATTAATTTGTAGAACATAACCATGTCAGCTTTGCGTCTCCTCCATTGGGGAGATTTTAATCCAAAATTCAAATTTCTGGACTCACTTCTAGGAGTAGCCTCATAAAGGTATTCCAAGACACGAATCAAGACATTACACGTATGTTTTGTACGCTTTCGAGTTTTACAATCGACTTCTTTTTGTACGGATTGAATATTTCTGTGCCGTATTCCAGGATGGGCCGTACAAATGATTTATAGGCTTGCAATAAGACCGACGTGTTGCGCGTGAGCAATGTCCCAAATATATTATGTGTAACTCTATTCGCCTTAGCTGCAACCTGTTGGCAGTGGGTGTCAAAGCTAAGGGTTTCATCAATGGTAAAACCTAAATCCCTAATGTGATTTACACTCTCCAACGACATGTTTTGTAAGCTATACTCATGACGCCTATTGTTTCACCCAAGGTGCAACACCTTTGTTTTCTCTTTTGACAGGGGCAATCCCACTTACTCGACCAGTCGACTATTGCATCTAACCAGGAAACTATCTCAACGGTAGGTCGGAACGGCCCAAGTGTTGCACATGGACACATGGACAGAATCGCCTCTCTCTGGGAAACAACAAAATGCAAATCTTTCGACTTCAATACTACTCTGCACAGAGTTAGGGACGACGGAACTTAGGTCGCTGGCGGCGTTAGCTCTATGCTTGCATGCGGAGGGCGGGCTCAAGTTGGCTGGGAACAGCGATGGCGAGCGAGCGGGTGTGGCGCAGTGGTTAGAGGGGCGGTGTAATCCCCACGATCGCTGTTTCCAGCCAGCTTGAGCCCGCCCTCCGCGTGCAGGGAGAGGTCTAAAGCCGCCAGCGGCCCAACTTCCGTTGTCCCTAACTCTGCACAGAGTTGTAATGGGGTCTAGATATTTGCATTTTCTTGTTTCCCAGAGAGAAGCGATTCAGCCCATATACAAAACTTGGGCCGTTCCGACCTACCGTTGAGACTTCCCTGGTAAGGTACATTGAAGAGTAGCGCCGTCCATCCGGGAGACGATTGGCCGATATATTTTCAGATCGTCTGCAAATGCACAACACTTAGATCCCGTAGAAAGAATTGCGGAGGGGATGTCGTATGTGTATTTATATTGAAAAGCACCGGTGATAGCACCCCTCCCTGCGGCACTCCACTGGGGGCTGATCTTAGGGAAGAAAATGATGACCTTAACCTTACGCAAAAAGTTCTATCCTGAAGTTCCTGCTTTGATCCATTCAACAATTCTAAAGTGAAATCCAATGGAGATCAGTTCAGTGATTAGTTTGCCATGATTGACTCGGTCGAAAGCTTTCGCAAAATCCACATAAATGAGGTCAACGGCGGTATCGCAATCCAGTTGCTACGTCCAATCATTGAGACAGTTTTTCAAATGTCCTCGCTAAGACGGACGTTATGTTTATAGGCCTGTACTGTTCCGACGAACTAGAAGGTTCCCTCTTTGGAATTGGGGTAATGTAGGACATTTTCCATATACTGGGGACCTCCGCTAGCATAAAGCTCAAATTAAATAAGAACTTCAGCGGCCTCGCAATCACGTAGGCTATCTTCTTAGCAAAGGGGAGTGGTATATGATCTGGAGTTATTGAGGTGGATGCAAGTCATTTCGAAAGTATTTCATAAATTTTTTCGCTATTACACCAAAAAGAATAGTTCATTGTTGCGAAGACAACATCAGCACAAAGGTTTGGCGTACATTCGATTCAATGAATGCTTTCTCAAAAGCGTCCGCTAAAAGCCCAACTTTCTGAATATTGGTCTTTGCTACCTCTCCATGAGCCCCAAAAAGAGTCCCAATTCTTCCTTTGAATTGAAGTTTGGAGATGAGATATTTGAAAAGCATTTCCCTATTCCCAACTTCTACAATTTTTCGTTCGACGGAACTATAGTATTTCGTTAGATTTTTCTCGAATCTCTCACTCAGTGTCTTGAGTTGTTCCATGAGGCTGTGTTTGCTATCCTCGCTGCGGGCATTAGCTGCCATCCAAGCATCAGACTTTCTCCTAAACATTGGTCATAGATACTCCGGAAGTGGCATTCTATAAGAGGACACCCGTAATTGGGGAACAAACATGACAATGTAGTCGTTTAATATGTTTAGAAGCATCTCGTATTTATCGTTCACACTATCAGCTCAATTCAAGGAGCTGTACAAGTCCACAGCACTTAGACGGGAACATATTTCGTCAAAATTCGCCCGTTTGTAGTCTCTCATGAAGACCTCGCTATCCTCAGAAGCAATAGTACAACTCAAAGTGAATCGAACTAAAGCGTGATCGCTTGTGCCAAGAGGGGTTCGACCACAGTGTGATAAACTACATTTGGTTCGTTTGATAAAACCAAGGTGCTGGAACTAAACTAAGATGCTGGAAGCAAGTGTTGGATTCTGAACTGTTAGCGTCAAGCCATGGATGTTGCAAAAACTTACGAATTCTTTGGAAATTGAAGAAACAGCGGTATTCCCACTCTCTCCAGCTGATATCACTAAAATTGAAATCTCCGCAGACAATGCAAGTAGAGCTACATGAGAGCAGATCACTTAAAGCGCTAATTAGCTGATCGGGCTTGATCACAGTGCAACCCAGGGCTCGATATACCACTACGATTCGAAGTCTGTCCATTCACGATTATATCCGAGCCAATGATTTCATAACTGTTTTCTACAGCTTCCTGAAATACGACATGAGAACAAAACGTTTGGTAGGACGCCGTGTGACGTGCTTGCTTGTTCGTATGAGTTCCTCCTCTTGAACCACACCTCCCTTGTTTGCGTTGAGTTAAGTACTCCGACCCATCTTATTCTCGCGGAAGATTTGGATCGATGAGGAAAACAACTGTGGCTGACGTATGAGCCCTCGATATGCCGCTGTTGGAAAGGGTAACGTGTGTATTATTCTTTTACAAGGTACGGATCTGAAGCGTATGTCTGAACGCTGAACGGGGAGAGCGAGTAACATAGGAAGATTCCCCACCCCTCGATTAGTATAAAGATGTGTTTCATTTTTGCCAAGTCGTCAAACTTAACGAGTCGGTGGTCCTTGAAGTTACAGCGGAATCAGCGCCTCACGAGCGCTGGGGCCTCTTCTTGTACGCCCGCCATGCCGCTGCCGGCAAGCGGCTCGTCCGCCTCGTAGCGGGGTCCGCTATTCTGGTATCATGACGCCACCTTTCTTGATCCAGCGCTAGATCGAAGTGAACACCTTCAAGTCCGTATGTAACATATCAGACCAGCGCTATCTCGGGCGCCACCTAGGCCGCTTTCTAATTACATCGAAGTTAAAGCCTATTTTGCGGACCATGTCTTCCTTTCCACGCAGAACGCACGACACCGAACTTCTGCCGACATCGTTTGGGATGCGGTCCATGCGCGTTACTCCAGTCGTCCAGCGCAGCATCTTCGTCTCCATGACGCTGAGGCGCGTTTCATCTTCCTTGGTCACATGCCAACACTCAGCACCATACATTGCTACTGGTCGAACGACTGCTTTGTAGATCTTCGTCTTCAAGCGCTCCGGTATCTTCCTATGGCAAACCACACCAGTCAACGAGCGCCACTTGGACCAAACTGCACTCATGCATGAATTCACTTCAACCATCAGTTTACCGTTAGACGTGACTGCTGATCCCAGGTACATAAAGACCGAACTGCGTGGGAGCTCAATGCCATTAACCTTAATGGAGCTGGACTCGGTATCGTCCGTGCTTAGGTACTCGGTCTTCTTCACGTTCAATCTGAGTCCAAAACGCTCCAAGCGATCACCCCAAGCTTGCGCCTCTCGCTCGAGTTCACCTTTATCTTCGCTAGCGAGCATTGCGTCGTCAGCATAAAGCAACGTCCAAGAGACGGCCTTCTGAAGATCTCGTGTAATAGCATCCACGACGACAACAAAGAGGAGTGGGGAAAGTACAGAATCCTGGTGTATCCCCACATAGATGGGAAACTCCATCGAGGTTTCAGCTGCAGCTTGAACTCGACTCTTTGGACAAGAGTAGAAGATTCGGCTTTAGGACGTAACTCCAACGCGACGTCGCGGTGCTGAAACGCGGATGTGCGCTTGGTGACGCATGGTTAGTCGCGGGGCACAAAATCTTGCCAGTATTTAAGCACCTCCACTAGTCTTCTGACATTTATTGCTCCATCAAACACCTTAGCTACCTTAGCATGTTCAACCTCTCCTAGTAGACAACAGGAGGGAGACCCAAATGAAATGAAAGAGGAACTCTCTCGGCGGAGGCGCTTGGAAGAAAAAGGAATCAGTAAAATGCCTCTGTTTCTGCTTGTAGGTTGGAGAAATACGGAGGTTCTTAGTGTTTGCTAAAGAGGTGCTTGCCAATGGCATTACACGTGAACTATGAAAAGTGAGTTGGTGACTGTCAAGCCTAGCGCAAAGCTAAAATTAAGGGAAAGGCTACGGAATAGTGCGCTCATCCCTCCCCCCCCCCCCCCAACAGAAACTTGCAAACATTTGCTACCGAAACTTCTAGTTAGTAATCCCTTCCCAGTTCTCGTTTCGAATTTCCCTCACCAGATCCTTGACCGTTTTCCTTCACTCATTTGAAATAGATTGAGTCTCATTCCGCCCGCACTTTGTTAACAACCACTCCCATTTCCCTACCAGGAGACATCAGACTTGTCTCATCCTCATCTTATGTCTTTTTCCTTCTTCTGCGCGGTCTACGTCGCCGGCACACACATAACTCCAACGCCGCGCGACGCCAGGGGGTTCGCGCGGCGTTGGAGTTATGTCTGCCCCCAGAGGTTTCGCACCCACTCTATGAGCTCTTCAGGAACTCTATGATGTCGCAGAGCGTACCATATTACTCCACGCGGTACGCGGTCAACGGCCTTCTCCAAGTCGAGGAAGGCGATATGCACCGGCTTCTGTTTCTCGCGGTGCTTCTCTAACAGGAGGCGGCGGCATATATGGCATTAATGGTGCCACAGCCAGCTACAGAGCCGCACTGATAGCTGGAAAGCTGGACGATGTCACGAATTCGTCCGTCGACGATTCGCTCAAAGATCTTCATGCTGTGCGAAAACAAGCGAATCAGACGGTATTTGAAGCAGTCAGTAGGACTGCCCTGGTTCCAAATCGGAATCGTCGTACTTTGGCGGCAACACTCAGACACTTTCTTCTCCGCTACATCCTCATTAAAGAATTTCGTCAATCCTCAGCAGGCTACTAAACCTTCGATTTCAATAGATCAGTCGCCACGTCGTCGGGCCCAGTCGCTTTGCCTGACCTCATCTTCTTCAAAGCCGCTTCAGTCTCCTCCACGGTGATCTTCTGGACAGGGTCGTGGGTTGAAGCCGTTGAAGGGGTGGCTGGATGAGGAAATTCTACTGTAGCGATTTCCTCAAAGTAAACACGCCATCGCTTCAATGCCTTCTTGCGGTCCATAAAAAGATGGCCGTTCTCATCATTGATGCTGAACAACTTCTCAATATCCTCGGTCTGCTGATGACGATTCGTAGCAAGTCGGTACAGATACGCTCACCATCGCGCGGCTCGAGCTTCTCGTTGACATTTCCATAATGAGTAGCTTTTGCCACAGCCACGGCCTTCTTTACAGCTTTCTCCGCTTCTTGGTACTTCTGCCAGTTATCGGCTGTCTGCCTTTTCGCCGAGAAACACGTGATAGAGTGACTTCTTTTCTCACACTTTAGCTTTCACGTCGTCTGTCCACAGCCATACCTGCTTGTCGACCTTGCGTTGTCCAGGCTTCGTAATGCCGAGCTCCAACTGTGCAGCTTGACGTATCGCGTCGGTCGCCATCTTCCAAGTTTCGTTGACAGTTGTGACCATCAGTAACCGCACGCGAGAAACGGCTGCTTCCTTCTCTTTCTTTCGCCACCACTTGATTCTTGGTGCACCGCATCGTTCGACCTGCTTCACCCTCGGAGGGGCGATCTTCAAAGTGCAGATCAGCGGTCGATGCTGTAGGGCGACCGTCTCATACGGCACGACCTTCGCGTCTGTGATAAGAGTTCGGTCACGATCCTTCACAAAGACAAAGTCTATCTGAGTCCTGGTGCTCCCGCTATAGAACGAGATGAGGTGGGAGTCGCGTTTACGAAACACGGTATTCATTGACAAGGGAGGCCCATGAACTTCCCCCAAAGATTCTCAACGTGACCTATATGGACTTGTAGGGCATCGGACAGGGATCACAGAACTGTACTTCGTTTTTACTACGGGCCACTGGGTGGTCTGAAAATGGCAAAAAATGGTACCGCTTCAGAGCGACCTGATAAGGCAAAATTGACACCTGGAATGGTCCTGTCGTGCTCTGAACTTAACTTACAAAAGGTTTCGAGCTCAAATTAAAGTTTGATTATAGTAATTTCCTACGTTTCCTAGACGACGCTGAAGTGTACATTCAAGTGATTCATTCGTCGCTGCCTGCGACAGTGATTGGATGGCCGAGTGGATAGCGGCCTTGCAGAAGAGGGTCGAGGATTCGATTCCGGGGGTGGTTTTCTGCGTTCCTAGGTGGCTGTTAGTGTTCTTACAAATGAAGATTACATTTTGGCTCCGGTAGGGTACCTTCTCTGCGTCCTAACCCCGCTTTCAACTTGTCGTCAGATGTGGAAGAAGCTGGTTTTTTGCGTGAAGCGATATCGCCCATCCATTAAACGATGCTTGTCTCGCTGAGGAAGGAAAGTTTTTTGATGCTATCCCCATATGACCTCTTTGGTATGTCTTCAATTACTTTTGGAAGTATTTCTCACTATCACCTTATTCATGAACAAGATCGACAAGCATTGATTTTACCCATCATCAAGACACGCTCATCGTTCTTCGGATTTCTTTACGGACTGCTTTTTATTCTTCTCGCAACTTTCACTATTTCAGCTAACAGTCCCCAAGTACTGCATATTTTATCCAACTCGTATGATTGCTCGCCTTGCTGTGTGTTTCTTCCTCACCATTCTCTTACACGCTTAGCCCTGATTTATAGTTGCGCCGCTGCGCGGCGCGGCACCATAGTCGGAATAGATATCGAACGGGCGGCGCGAAAAATCGATATCTGTCACGCCGCGCCGCGTGGCGGCGCAAGTGTAAACCAGGCCTTACGGGAAACGGGTCGGGGGCATTGCAGATGGGAGAACTTGCACTCACTCTCTCTACTCTAGAGGTCGAGAAAAAATTTTGTCCAAAATTCATCTTTTGGGTTATTTGGGATGCAGAGCACCGATTTAGCAACCAATTTCGGTCGGTGAAACGATAGATTACAGAAGGTTACGATAGGTATGTGTAAGTTAAAGGAGTATACGCAGAATAACCAGCACTGCTGCCTTTCACGACTCCAAAGGTCGAGGAGAGACCGAAAGAAAAATTTTCGCTCAAATATCGCTCTGGGCTTAATTGAGGTGCTGATCACAGGATATGCCATCTATTTTTACAATTTTGGTCGATTGCGGTAGGTTACGGTAGATATGATTGACTAAAGCTGTGCAAGTTAGTGGGATCGCTTCCTTCTCCAACGTTGTCAGACCCTATTCCACAGATTCCACATACTGTCAGATTCCACATACTCCAGGGATACGCTCACCATCTGCGTTATGCGACCCAGCTGAATCCACCATGACAGCTGTAGCCGTCTTTCATAGCGCTCACGTGCCCACTAAGGTCACCACCGCCTATGATGGCGTCTCTCGACGGTACCTCTGCTGTCTTCTCATCATCCAAAACCCTTCCTTGGCTTGATCGGAGCAGCCACTCTGTAGAAAATACGCAGAGAAGAAGTGATAGAGACGCTCCTTAGCGGCTACACCATTCGATCGTCAAAGCGTTCATCGCTTAAACCGAGTCTCGGACACGTTCGGAGACGATCATTTTGACACCGCTGGTGGTTCTGGGACTTCCACATAGAACGGCCTTAAAGCCTCGTCCTATGTCCCTTGCCTTGTAGCCGAACCACTTCGTCTCCTGCACCGCAAAGAAATCAACTCTTCTTCGCTCCAGTGCTTCCGCCAACTCGCACGAGCGGCTCTTCAACGTACCAACATTCAGCGTTGCCACACGGGTCCTGCTTACGTTACGGGACTTTCGAGCTAGCTCAGTTGCCTCCCCCCCCCCCCTGATGCCGTCCTCGCATCAGGGACCCTCGGATACTTCCCACCCTCGCCGGGCTTTGCGAGTGCGCGTCGGCTCCCGTGGACGCCGTAGCACTATCTCGATGACATGCACCATGTGATGTGACATGGGCCTGTCATAAGGGCCTGTCGCCTGCACTTGAGTGTCCGTGTTCGGCTTAGCTCGAAGAGCGAACAGTTTCCAGTGGCGCCACGTGGAGGAACGGACATCGTCACCTTTGAAGACTCCCTACTCCTCCTACTCCTTGGGTTTAACGACTTGGCAAAAAAGAAACACATTTTATGCCACTTTAGAGGTGGGGAATCTTATTATACAGGGTGCGCCAAAATTGCAGTACATGCGCGAACAATCTGACCTCATATTCGGAACGTCTTTTTTCTCTACTTGTGCTCTTTTTATTGCGTCAATTTGTTTATATTTATCTCAATTATGTTACGCCGGGGTGTTTCACCAGGAAGCTGGATGTCTAGGGATGTGGCCTGAACCGGACAGGAAATCAATTTATTTGGCTTCCAGCAGGGGTCGGTCCGTCCGCCTCTGCTGTGCCCGCGCTTCGCTCCGTACCGGCCGATCGCCAGGTACCACCGAGACAAGAATGCGAGGCCGCCCGGTTGCCACCTCGCACCAGGTGAAGACTCCAAGACCGATCGGTCGCGACCTTGACACCAGACCAGACTAACTGCGGCGCGCCAGGGTCCCCTTTATACAGAGTTGCGCGCGGGGAAGGCCGGCCCCCTAAGTGGACACGCGCCGCCCCGCCGCCTCCGAATGGCCGCGCTGGGCACAGGCGAGGCGGACAACGATCGATCGATCCCGCTGCTGGGAAGGCAACAGATACACTGGAATAATGAACGGAAACAATAACATAACAATACAAATACCCTACAAATACACAAATACACCAAAAAGATCATTACTGCGAGGCCTCGTGCCTCCTTCACATGCCGCCTCTTAAGGCTGGATCGTCCCGATTCAGCACTGCCGACAATCCCTCTCGCGACTGCGTTTGAGAGCTCGAGGCCCACCTTCTGCTCGCACATGGTCGTCGCGGTGATGCTCGCTCTCGTTGGGGGTCCTCATTCTCTGTGGATTCCCGTGGACGCCTTGGACCGAAATCGCTCCCTCGCGGCTGCACGGTTCGACCAATGTGTCATTCCGCACCTGCCGACGACGTTCTGAAACCGGCATCACCAAGAGGTTCGGACGGCGCTCATCCCTTCTCCGCCCAGCACTTTCGACATTATCCTGCCACTGCTGCTTCAACTCGGCGTGGATATCTGGTTAATTCGAGGCGGCTTCGAATGAATCAGATATCATCCTATGTTCATTCCTTCTGGGCCTTCCTCTTTTTCTACGCGAGTTTGTGGACTCGCACGTTCCCACCACTTCCCTTCCACGAAAAGCTTTTACTCCCGCAAAGGAATTCGACACAGGGATCTGGAGGTGGTGCGGGGCACTCTGGCCTTCCCAATCCGGAAGGATCTTGCCAGAAGACTGCAGCGCTACATCTTGCTTTATTTCGTCACAACGTACCGGGACAACCTTTGTCTCCGCCGGCTTTAGGTATAGCCTTCGACCCATAGTGAACACCATAGAAGCGTTTGTCCTTCGCTGCTGCACCACACCATTCTTAGCTTTCGCTTCTTTGCGTTGGTCCCTCCTTCCTCTGGACATTTCTTCCCGACCTCTCACGACTGCGCGTTTGGTGTCAGGCTCCAGCCTAACTTCTTCAGCGCATTCGTGCCCAACGCGATCACGTTGTCACCTTCGGCCGTTACAAATAAGCCGATCCTATGCCGCGTGCCCTTGCTAACCTGCATCGTTAGCCTAACGGCACCTTTAAACGACATAGGGTAGCCCGAAGCATCGTAGACCGTTTTGCTACAATCGAGATCTATTTCCTCGACGTCGGCGTTAACGTCGTACCCGTTCTGCAATGCATCCACAAGCATCTGCAGGGTATGATGCTCACCTGCGAACCGGTGTCCAAAAGCGCAGTTCGTGTCATGCCCAACAACTGGACCTGCGCCGTGGTTTGCGCTCTCACTAGATCTTCGTGGAGGCCTCGGTGGCACCACACCACAGGCTCCAGCCTAACTTCTTCAGCGCATTCGTGCCCAACGCGATCACGTTGTCACCTTCGGCCGTTACAAATAAGCCGATCCTATGCCGCGTGCCCTTGCTAACCTGCATCGTTAGCCTAGTTAGGCACCTTTAAACGACATAGGGTAGCCCGAAGCCTCGTAGACCGTTTTGCTACGATCGAGATCTATTTCCTCACTTACTGAGTGAGGCCGTGAAGATCTTTGGCTCCCTTTGCGGTTCAGCCGACTCCGTGGGTTTATCCTTGGCTCGCACTGCTTTCTGATGTGCGCAATTTTTCTTCAAGTGCCAAATCCTGTTACACTTGAAGCACTTCCTTTGTCGAGGTATTCGTGTTTGGGCTCGCTAGGTATCCGTGCTACCTCCCGACTTATCTCCACGATCACTTCCTGATCTGTCCAACGCCTTAACATGATCCCCTCCGCGTCTTCCTTCCAAACGCTTGACCTTGAGCCCTTCCACCTGTCCTCGCATAGCTTCCGCCATGCGCTTGCTTCTCTCACACCGTTGCGCCATCTCCACCGCCGTGTAGAGCTGGAGGTATTCCGGCCAGTTGGTCAGCTGGCTTACCAGCTCTCCGGCTCTAGTGCGTGAGAGGTCTTCTTCCGAGTGGTCTGGGTCCGCACTTCGCGTTAGCCTTTCTATCTCGACGCAGTGCATGCTAACTTCCCCAGTTTTCCTTAGGCGCTTCAACTTCAGGTAGGCCTTCAGCTGCGTGGACGAGTCGTCCTCTCGCAATTTGTCCTCGAGCGCCTTTATTAGATTCTCAAAACTGCCTTCACGTACGTGCTTGGGCAAGGACTGGGCCACTGCTTTAGGGTACCCGTCCATTTTGGACAACAACAGCTGCGTTAGCATGTTGTCATGTAACCCTATGCTACCGTACTTCATGTGGATCTTCAGCACGAAGTCGCTGAAGTCCTTCCCCTGAGGATCCTTTTAAGTCTCTACGTCGGGTAGGGTCATTGCCGCCAACATCGCGCCTATCGCTTCTTCTGCGTTACAAGACCCATTCGAGGATCTGCACGATCTAGTCGCCGATCGGCTCACGCTCCTCGTTGGCTGAGGCGATGCGCTCATCCTCTCTTGCAGACACTGATTCGAATCTTTGATTGCTCATGCACGTCTCCTCCTGACGTTTACCTTGAGCAGCTGCTACTGGATGAAAACCCGCACGATCGACCACATCGTCGAAATTGGGCTCCTTCCGCCGATCGTGAACCGGCACTCCACCAGTGTTCTTACTCCTCTCTGCCTTAACGCGGAGCGTTACACCTTCACCGGTATGCTGGTCTCCTCGACCATTCCCCTACGCGGCGCTGATGAACGGCTGCTGCGATGTACAACGAGATCGTCTCGCGCAGGAATTCGCTGCTCCAGTGCATCTCACACTTCCTTGGTCAGCGCCTTCCACGAGCGGACTTCAGCTCCCAGCTGCTGCAGCCCTCCGAAGTAGTCCTCGAGCGCCCCATATTGGGCCTCGATCTCCTCGCCCATGCTTTCCAGCAGCTGGTTCTGTCCTCTCTTAGACCTTGCCTTGGTGCTTCGCACCACCTTGGTTGGTATTCCCCGCAGCAAGGTTAGGGAGGTTGAGACGTTGCAGACCACGTTTCTTACCTGCGCGGGTCCCTTATTGCTTATGTCATCGACCTTGGCCATAAGGCGCTCAATCATCGACTTTGTGGCAGCAATCTGGTCGGCTTGGGATGGTTCCTCGAGAATCATTTTCTCGATCTCTTCCGTAGTCATGTCTGAGGCGCTTGACATCTGCAACACCGACTGACTACGTTGTCGACTTTCACTGTACGCCACGATACGCGCACGACTACCCTCGCGAATCCTGCAGCAAAGACTTCACGCAGTTGCAGCACGGCCCGTCAACCTTGACCACTTACGCGCCCCGACACCAGAGAACCGGCAGCAAGAACGCCCCACCGCTACGCTTCGACACGCAACCGCAGGACGAACCTCTGCCAGAGCTCCAGCGAAGACGCACGCCACACGCTCTGCTCAGCGGTCGACACGACCTGCTACACAGCCCAGTCTATGGCAGGATTCGCGCCGTATCCGCTCCTCGCGGCTTTCAGGCGGTAGGGTTATCGATCCCCTGTCCTTTCGTTCGGCCCCTACGTTACGCCGGGGTGTTTCACCCTTGAGCTGGATGTCTAGGGAATGGCTTGAACCGGGCAGGAAATCAATTTATTTGGTTTCCAGCAGGGGTCGGTCCGTCCGCCTCTGCTGTGCCCGCGCTTCGCTCCGTACCGGCCGATCGCCAGGTACCACCGAGACAAGAATGCGAGACCGCCCGCTTGCCACCTCGCACCAGGTGAAGACTCCAAGACCGACCGGTTGCGACCTTGACACCAGGCCAGACTAACTGCGCCCTCTTTATATAGAGTTGCGCGCGGGGAAGGCCGGCCCCTAAGTGGACACGCGCCGCCCCGCCGCCTCCGAATGGCCGCGCTGGACACAGGCGAGGCGGACAACGATCGATCGATCCCGCTGCTGGGAAGGCAACAGATACACTGGAAAAATGAACGGAAACAATAACATAACAATATAAACAACCTACAAATACACAAATACACCAAAAAGATCAATACTGTGAGGCCTCGTGCCTCGCCCATTCTTCACAATTGAGCATAAAAATGAATGTTTTTTCAACATGATGAAGCGTTTGTGCCACCATGCTTCAATAGTTGAGCTTCACTGTCGGGCTTCTCGGGACGCATTATTCACCACCGTCTTGGGGTTCATCGAAGTGCTATATATAGATCCATCCGACACTACGAAGACCTGGAAACCGAGGATGATAGACCCGGTCGAGGAAGACACTTATCTATGACAACTACGGACAACATCAGAAAGGTACTTGAGCGAGTTCGCAGAAGCCCGGCGCGCTCGGTCCGTCGAATGTCGCGAGAAATGGACATCAAAGAGACGTCGTGGAGAGCAATCTTCCGTAAGCCGGGGTTTAAGACCTAGAGCCGCTCCTGGATCCTTGAACGGCTCCTGCACCATTCTTGCTCTGTGCGGTCCTGCTCACAGAGCAAGAATGATGCAGGACTGGTGCAAAGGCAACTTCCCGGACACAATCAGCTTCCAAGAGTGATCAGCCAACTCTTTCGATTTGAAACCGATGGAATACACCGTCTGGTCAGTTCTAGAAACCAAAGACTGCAGAATACCTCAGCGCTCCATGCATTCTCTGAAGAAAGCTGTCCAGAAGGCGTGGGGTGAGCTTGACGCGCCACACTTGCGTGCCGCCGTCGATGCCTTATCGAAGCGCCTCAAAGCCTGTATCGACCCCTATGGAGGTATCTCGATATTGTGTATCGTTTACAATAGACTAATAGACATTATCGCATCGTTGGTTTATCGAAAGTGCTGCATTTTCGCTTTCGGCGATTTGAATGCCTTGTCGCCATAATTTTGGTGCACCCTGTATTACTTGCTCTCCCCGTCCACACATACGCCTCAGACCCTTCCCTTGTTAGAGCCGTACTGTACTGCTCGCTCTAAGAGTCGCTCCATGGTGGGAGCTTCGTAGAACTTCTTCTGTCTGTCGCCTTGTTCACAACTCGAAGACTTCCTCTGTCGGATGGTATTAGGTTGGTGCATAAGTTCTCGGACGTTTGGGGCATGAAATATTTATTATCACAACATACGAACAACAATATCAAATGATTTGAAGTAACCACCGTTTACATCAATTGTTTTTCGCCAACGTGCTGGTAAGTCATGGATGCCTTTTCTCCAAAACGTGGCTGGTTGTGATTCGAAAAATGTGAGCAGTGCCTCCTTGACATCCTTTCGGTTCCTAAATTGCTGGCCATCCAAATAGCGTTGAAGGCTTGAAAACAAATGATAATCAGAAGGAGCGAGATCTGGTGAGTAAGATGGATGTGGAAGAACGGTCCATCTGTAGTCCGCCAACTCAGCCGCCGTCGCACTAGCAATATGCGGTCTAGCGTTGTCGTGTTGAAAATACACCTTCACTTGCTCTCCTCGTGTGGTTTGAAGGGGGACCCTCAACTTCCTCAGTTGGTTGACGTAAACCTGTGCCGTCACTGTTATCCCTACGTCCAGCAGCTCCCAGTATTCTACGCCTAGAACGCTCCACCAAATGCATAGCATCACCTTTTTCACGTGAAGGTCGGATTTCGGAACGTCTTCTGCCTCTCCAGTTGCGTCAACCTACTGTGCACGCCGGTGATAATTAGAGTAGAGTATCCACTTCTCATCCCCGGTGACAAGATTGTCCAGCCATCCGTGGGTACATCTGAGGGTAAGGAGAGACAGAGCGACATCGGCTCTGCGATCCATGTCATGTTGTGTCAAGTCGTGAGGTGCCCAGCGACCCAATTTTTGCACCTTGCCAATCGACTTCAATCCTCGAACGACTGTTGAGTGACTAACACCAAGAGTGCTTGATAGTTTGCGAGTGGTTTGGTATGGGCCCGCTTCCACTCTACTTCGGAGGTCATCCAAATCCAGTGTCATCGGGCGCCCTTCTCGTTCATTATCTTCAAGGAGAATTCACCAACTGCAAACTTCGAGAACCAGTGGTACACAATACTTCGAGCAGGAGCACTCTCGTTGTAAACATCCTTCAGGCGACGATACGATTCGTTGGCATTGAGGCCAGATTGACGCAGGAATAACGTGACGTGCCGAATATGCGTCTCAGTTGGGATGAATTGCTTAGCCATAATAGCTGACGTTAACAACGCAGAAGTAAATGTTAGGAACAGTTTTCTAGCACTTTCCTTTCTCTATCGATCGATCATTTACGTGTTGATACATGTAAGAAATTTGGCGGGAAAATGCGCTTTCAGTTCAGGAGGGAGCAAATGTACGAGAACTTATGCACCAACCTAATAGTTTGCATCACCTTCCGAATTTTGAAGCCCTCCATTGGACACGTGATAATCATATCGCGTTGAATGAAGATGGATGGCCAGTGTGTTGACTGATCGCTCGAGTGCTCCTTCTGATAGGTCAAAAGGCGAGGATTTACAGTTCCTTCATTCACGACTAGCGGCGAGAGATTGTCCTGTGTTAGCAGTGATCTTCCGACGGTCTCATACATGGTCTGCTTAATGGTTTTGATCAATCTCTCATAGAAGGCTGCCTGCCATGGAGAGGGAACACCTGCCATACTACCGCCTTGGTAGCCATCGTCGCTACCATCTTCGCGTTTAGCGAAGTCGAAGGCGCAGCATATTGAAACAACTGATTTGCTAGAGGGAACTTAGGAAAAATATTTTGAAAATTGGTTGAATGTTGAGCGGCCGTTCTGTAGTTCGAATGAGCTGAACTAGTGAAAATGAAAAACAGAAATGAAAATGAACTAGCAAAGAATAGCTGTGTTTGCTTAGTTACGAAACTTCCTACCTACGGCGTGTCCGATTATTTCCTTTCCGTAAAATGTAGAGGGAGGAACAATTGGATTTACTCTATCTGCTTGAGATGCGCTGTGCATTTTACTCGTACACGAAATGCACTAGATGTTGATAGTCACAGATGAGCGAGTTCTTGAAGGGGACCGTGAGCAGGTATAGAACAGCTCTGATGTATCGACTGTCTGGCCTTATTGGCTCTGCACAATAAAAGTTAGCAGCACCATTAGACTAACACTCTACCCTAATCGAGAGGTCGTGCATTTGACGTTCGGTCGCTGCTACTCTCGTTACACATGGTTTGTTTGGCTATTCTAATTCCCGCCATTACTGTTAGGTCTCCACTAGGTTACTTATCTGCGACCAGATGTCTGAACCACATGGCGGTTCTTTGGTCTTGTTTGTTCAGCAGCTTAGCATAATTTGTATGTTCAGTGCACGACTCGCAAAAATCACAGCGTCAATCATCGGTTCATCATCTGATGGCGATGACGGTTGTATCACCGTCAGGGAATTAGAAGACCAGCTCATGGGCGTTCGCATCAAGGAAACGGACAACCTAGCCGAGCTGAAGGAAGTGAGACAAAAGGTACTGCATCGTTTAGATTTGTTTCAACTCCAATCATGCTTGGTTCCATCCACCTGCCCATCATGCTTTTTATCTCCGCTTCTTTCGGGGAGGTAGAGCGTAGAGATGTCAGTGTTTCTCATTTCTTCCTGCACGCTACACATAGCAAGCTGCAAGTCTACTCTTTTTCGATAGCTAGTATGCAGAGTGGCTGTTCAGTGGTTCTACTCTACAGCTGCCGCTCGCTCTATAGGTTGTCGCGCCCACTCGATTGACTCTGTCGGGCCTATATGCATTGTTCACAGCACGCCATGCCGGCAGTTAGGTCCAAACAGTAGGCCATGCTCGTCCAAGTACATGGGTAGGCTCCCTCCATCAGCCTAACGTCCAGAGGTTGAGGGCGTCGTGCGCTAACGCGACTTGCCTCAGACGCGACGCGTGGAAAGCGGAAAACGACGCTCTCCGGCGCCCTTTTGTACCACTTCTCATCTTTGGCGCCGCTTGTGCTTGTTGGACGCAGCGGCATGTCCGGTACTGTATCACCACCTATATATAAAAGAATTTGTCCGTGGAGTGATCTAACGTAAGTGAGATGCGCCGCATCATCCACAGCGAGGGCGGTCGAATGATCTAACCTATGTGAGATATCACCACTTATCACCATCACCACCTATATATAAAAGTTTGTTCGTGGAGTGATCTAACCGAAGTGAGATACGCCGCATCATCCACAGCGAGAGCGGTCGAATGGTCTAACCGAAGTGAGATACGCCGCATCATCCACAGCGAGAGCGGTCGAATGATCTAACCGAAGCGAGATACGCCGCATCATCCACAGCGAGAGCGGTCGAATGATCTAACCTATGTGAGATATTGAGGTACGCCTCATAATTTACAGCGCGGGCAAAATTTGCTATTGAACGTGGGATGTTGCTGCAGCAGGGGAAATGCAGCCCTTTACTGCTTAACACAACAGCACCTACGCGCGTTTCTGAGCGTCCAGATTCAGACGCCGACTTCGTGCCGTTAGCATGAGAAGAGTACTAAAGGGGTAAGGGTAGAAGGGGGACTTTGAGGTTGGAGAACCGACAGCGATCAGGAGGCAGCGACCAGGAGGAGCATCGAGATAGTCGATGTGGGGGAAAAGGAAGCAAGCCAGGAGGTGGCGCCAAGAAGAGTTTAGGCAATATGTAGGGATCATTAGGGAGTTACCAATTAAGGGAGAGGGGACAGTAAGGAGGATCAGCAAGGGGATCCATTACTATCAAGAGAGACCGGATTTAGAGGATGTGACACCGATGTCACACAATGGGCGTTCGCTCGCCGTCGTCGTGTCGTGAGCGTGGGAGGCCTACTTTATTTATTTATTTATTTATTTATTTAGTATTAATACATCCATAGGGATGTGCCAACAATGATCGAGAACAGGAAAGAAAATTGACCGGAAAGAATAGGAAAAAACTCAGAACTCAACTTACAAACATCGAAAGCGCTAAAAAAAGCTATCGAGAACATTGAGGAAAGGCCATTCATCTATGAACCTGCGCATCAATGAAGGAGAAAACAACCAGAGAAGGGTAGGACAACCAACCCACAAGCAACACGATCACTGCAAAAAATCAGACGAGCTTGACCATGGTATACTATGGTGTCATTATGAGACATTATGCACCTCAAAAAAGGAAGAACAACTGCGTAATAAGTGCTATATAGTGCCTACGAAGACGATTATCCATAGGCCAGTTGTATGTTTATGAGAGACAGCACTTCTGCCTTTTGCCTGTAGCAAGCTGTCAGAAACTGGCAGTATTATTATGATAGTGATCCTGAGGCACATGAAGATCTGGCAGTAAATAAACCATTTCAAAGTGATGGTGCTCCAGATCCCCATAGTACTAGAACCACGGCAAGGTGCCTGATGGGAAAACGTAGTGAAACATGAAAACCAATAGGTGGTTAACAAACCCAAGCCTGACACCTCACATCGCGCTCATTCACCGACAGTATCACCATCTCCTCACAGCTCATACAAAAAAAACCCAAAAAGAGAGCACCAAAAAATGCAGAGCATATGGAGAAGGAAACTCAACTCCTTCAAGGCAAAAAAGACAATCATTGTCAAGTTGGGAGTACACATATAGCAGTTCATCGTGAATAAAAAAAAAAAGACAGAAAATAGACACGAACATAATCATGACTATCAAGCTGTAATGATAAATAGATCTGGAGTACTAAGCCTTCGAAAGTTCAGCCTTAAGAATAATCAGCCATCCCTGAGCAACTTAGATACATTGAGTCCACAACACTGCCGCGCAACCGAAATCATAGCTCTCATCAAATACTCGGAAATATTAAGAAATGAAACCAAGACAACTTTCCTCATTTTTCGCCAAAAAAGCAGTGTAACAGAGAAATGGGGTAGGCTAGTCAGCATAAGCCAACTGGCAGCTCAGAAGGAGAAAAAACTGTAAGCTTTTGGCCAAGGAAAACTGAATCCCCATGGTGTAGCCATAAGACACGTCGATAGAGACTGTAAAGAATGCTGAAATCCTTTAAGAAGTCTAAAAATCTTGGATAATCAATAATAAAAGGATATTAATTGTTTTCAGTCTGCTTTTAAATATCGAGAGACTCGGAGACATCAGCACATCATAGGGCAACATTTGCAACCAGCGCGCAATCCGATAGAATAACGAGTTATAAATTTTGAACCAACACTTATTTTTAAGAGGTT
Source organism: Heligmosomoides polygyrus bakeri (assembly GCA_947359475.1). Taxonomy (NCBI): domain Eukaryota; kingdom Metazoa; phylum Nematoda; class Chromadorea; order Rhabditida; family Heligmosomidae; genus Heligmosomoides; species Heligmosomoides polygyrus. The sequence goes on along the minus strand of OX375870.1, from coordinate 56,756,899 downwards.
TGTGGTCAATTACAAAACTCCTTGTCCGACCGCAAGTGGGTCTAAACGCCCAATACTTGCTGGTTTTGATCTTTGCTTCCATGCGTAAGATGCGAAAAATTGGGGTACAGTAGTAGAGAAGATTCCGAGGGGGGGGGGGGGGGGGGGAGAACAAGGAATCTGCCATATGCATAGCCTCTTCATGCTCGACACAGCGGCGACTCGCGCGCTTCCGAGCTTCTTGATCCAGAAAACGGGCCACCTACGTCGCGCAGCAAGCATCCTGATTCGATACGTGTCACCGACCGTGCCGTGAGTATGGGAGGACCACTAAGGGGGTGGTGGCGAAGGGCGGTAAGGGGGACCCCTATGGTGGACCAGGAGAGCGACCAAGAAGGAAAGGAAGAACCTGGAGGAGGGGCCAGGACGGGGAAACCAGCAAGAAGACCAGTAGGTGTCATAGTGAAAACAAATAAGTGGGCCAGTAGTTGGGACCAGGAAGGTGGGGGACTCAGTAATTAGATCCAGTAAGAAGAAACGAGAGGGGGAACCTGGCTTCGGAAAACATGTCAACGACAACTTGAAACGCTAGCTGTTGAGCATAAGAACGATTGCGGAGGAACAACCTGAGGGACAGAAGTACTGCGCAGCACAACCAATGACATTACTGGCCGATGAGGGAAGAATGTCTATGATGGAGGTACCGAAGTGGTGAAAGGCTTGATGCCGATAAAGTACGCACCAAGTCCTAGATGCTAGTGAATTTTACGTTTTACAAAAACTACTTTCCATAGGTCAATGATGCTGCAAAGTCGCGCGAAGCGCGCAAGTGCGAGACACGCCGTTAGGCGTGTCGGAGCACTTGTTATATATATATGTATATATATATATATATATATATATATATATATATATATATATATATATATATATATATATAGATCGCTGAACACGAATCTGTAGTTCGCTTTTGAATTTTCGATCGCCATCAATCGATACTGATCAAATTACCGATTCTTTGTGGATGTAAATTAAACGTCCGAAACTTCAGCCCTGGGAGTAATTGAGGTCTCTGAACACATATAGTCTTTTGTTGCCCTCCCATAAGACCTCGACCTCCTGGGGGTAGGACATGTTTTCAATCAATCCTTACTTGACTTTTTTAGAGAAATTTCGTTACACTGTGCTTTCATATGAGTGTCAAACGTTTTCAAAAGCTTCTGTAACACCAATGTTAGAAGCTCTCAAATAGTACATGCATTTTTTTAGGATGCCCTGAATTTTTCGCAAGCCGTAGTGTGCTTTTAACTTTTAAACCTTTAACGAGTCTTACATCAATCGAAAGGGCCACCTTGTGGAAAAATTGTAACAAACATTCAAGCGAAATCAATCGCGTATAAAATGCAAGGTTTCAGACGAATGCATGGCGCAGTCCATACCGCTCATTTTGAGAAAATGTCTACTACCTTAAGCTTTCATATGAGCCATAAGATTCTTTAGCACCTTTACTCTGAGTAAAGTTATCACCTTTCAAACAGTGTATATATTTTTTGAGACAACGTGTGTTTGTGAAATAAAATTCGTATTTGAATTCTACGTAGAGTGTTGGCTTCTCCAACGGTGTAATATGCACAATTTTTCTTCAAAAAATGAGCTCTTCTAGAAGGTGTTTAGACGACGTACTTGAATTCTGTGTGAAATTTTAGCCTGGATTATACTTTTCACAGCTTCGTCGCAGGTTTGCGAAGAATTATTCTTCAGTTTTAAATTTGAAGAATATCGCATCATCGATAGTATTGATAAGCATGGGGTGGAGCTCATTAAATAGAGCTCGAAATTCTGATGTAGAGCTATGTTTGTTTCACCTGCAATTTTCGAGGCCACCGCAGTGCGACCCATTTCGTTCTTCATCTTCACTACACACATCAGCCGCTGTTCTATCCAGATTTTTCGCGTTAACACGCTTTACAGAAGCTGGATATGCAGAAGAAGCGCCGAGCAAGACATTCTTGGAGCTTCGTTTTCACTACCACATTTTGCAAACGATACGATTAGACACACAGACACACGATTTAGACGTTTAACTAGCCAACCACTCCTCACCATCATAAAAGGACGATGACGATGTTGTCCATGACGGTACCTTCCCGAAGCTCGGCAAGAGAGCGTAAACGTCCCAGTTGGTGGTCGTTCTGAGAGTCGTTTTCTTAAATTTCACGGCCCTCTCTCCTTGACACTTGAGCGGAACTTGGGGAGAGTGGAGACGCCAATCAAGCAGTTGCGGTTGATGATGATGTGGGCGATCATATTGTGAAACTGGCCATCGGGATATTCCCAGGTCCATCGTAGGTGGGAGACTTCTGGAGCTGAGAGTTTCTGGATAATATTGGTCGACATGATGAACTAAGACAGTCTTTCACCTTGCCCGTTTCACTCCAAGCCGTGGGTCCCAGAGTAAAGTTCTTCAAGGAAAGGTTCTCAACTAAAGGTGAGCTTTTGCGATGTTATTTTGAAAGCATGTAAGGCCGTGTGAGCGGAGTCCAGAATTACAGCTAGTTTTTGCTGAACGCTTTTTCAAAGACCTGAAGAAGAGGTGTGAAAACGTGTGCACAACATTCATCAACCCCTACGACACCCCACGGAATGCGCCTTGGTGGCGTAGTCAGTAGGAGTGCCGTCTCATGGAAGCACACCGCAGGGTTTTTGAGTTCGAGTCCGCGTACTGCCAATACTTTCGCACATATTAGTTTGTTGTTGTGTTTGTTGTTATGTTGCTATTACGCTTCTTGATCGCAGGAGTCAATTTTACAACATCAATGCTTACAACAACTTTTTCATATCTGCACCATACCATTTCTCCGGAAATAAAAAGTCTTATTGCTCTTCCCTTTTAGTCAAAAGCTACGGTACAAAACTACGAAGCAAGTAAAACACAAGCGCTTGTCACACCAGCAGCGCCTTACAAAAACCAGTGAAGAACAATCTTTTCCCTGGCAAGGAATCACCACTTCTTCTTCATTGAACGCGTAATCAGTAGTTGTAGAGAAGGGTCCTGGGTGAACACCGACCTACCAACTGCCCCCCACGAAAAAAAAGATAGGCCGCAGTTTCGCGGGCTTCGGATTTTTGAATGATTCGGATGAGGATAGCCGAATCGGATATCCAAAAATGATTCATTCGGATTCAGTATATTATATCCAATGTATACTGTGCATGAACATGCCACGCCTACATAGACGAGATGAGCCGGCCCGACACAGACGCAAGGAGTCCTTTTCCTACATCCCACGTGCTTTTCTGGACAGCTCACTGTTGCACGCTGTTCTGGTTTATTCGCTATTCATCCCATTATCGACAACCAGGAGACGCACTATATAGGTGACCCTGCAACGAGCGGCTCGAGATTCTTCAAGCAAGGGAAGAGTCGGAAAAGTCTCTAAAGAAGGAGATCCGAAGAGAACAGAAAATCAAACTTCAAAAAGCAGCACCTCCACCACTGTGCCACCCAGGCCATGCCGCAAGAGCTTCGCGACTGCTTGGAGACCGCGAGCCTGCGGGTCTTTATCCGTTGTTAACCATACAAAGCTTTGAGTGTTTCTTGCTCGTTTCGTCAGAAATAAGACATATTTTGTTGCTAACTGAAGGATGGATATTATTCCCATTGTACTCATTCTTGCCGTCCTGGCGAACCGTTGGGATAGTTCCCTTGTGAGGCGAGGTTAACAATGTCGATTACCTAAGATGTAAGAATGCCTATAAAGATGGAAGTGAAACCAATGAAGGTGAAGGGGTAGAGTGTTTTCAATGTAAAACACTAGAAAGCAAGAAGAGACAGAAAGAGAAACGAAGCAATGCGGGCTTTTTCACAATGAATTATGTTTTACAATAAATTCTCTAGCAATCTGGCTGGAAAAGCAGGAGCTGTTGTGCCACCACAACGGAAACCAGATGACACCGTTAACCGGCGCTTTCATAGCGACGCAGAACAAACGCCGACAGCGAAACCGACACCAGAAGAAAACTGACACCAGTGTTCAAGAAGGAATCAGAAACGTGACCTAGCAAGGAAGCAGAAACGAACAAGGAGGCGCCCTGTTGCCTTCCAGCAGCGATCACACGCCTAGGCTGTGCTGTGGACACAGTCCTCTCTCGACACACCCCACGTGTCCTCTCGACTCAGATGCGGCTCATTCACCTTACAAGGAAGCCCATGAACTTCCCCCAAGGATTGTCAACGAGACGTATATGGTCTTGTAGGGCATCGGACGAGGATCACAGAACCGTGTTTCGTTTTTGCTACGGGCCACTGGATGGTCCGAAAATGGCAAACAATTGTATCACTTCAGAGCGGGTTGATAAGACATAAGTGTCACCTGGAATGGTCCTATTGTGCTCAGAACTTAACCTACAAAACGTTTGGAGCTCAAATTAGAGTTAGATTTAAGCAATATGATAACTTACAAGGTTTCCTGGACGAAGGTGCAGGGTACATACAAGTGATTCATTTGCAACGGTGGAGGTAGCGACTGTATGGCCGAGTGGATGCGATGCGGAATTGCGGGAGGGTGGTCAAGGGTTCGATTCCGGGGAAGGTCATGGGATTTGCTCGGTGGTCTGCTCCCATTTTTGCAACTGAAGAGTACATTTTGGCTGCGGTAGGGTGCCGTATTATTGGGTAGTGGTGAATAAGGGTGGCGAAGTCATGACTACCGATTTCGCCCAGACTTCGCCTATGGGATTTATTTAAGCTGCTGACCACGAATCTGGCACTCTTTTTCTAAATTATCACCTTGCTTGCACTACTTTGCATCAAAGGTTGAAGTGGAAGGTTGGAAATTACATAAGACTGACCACATTGGAGAAGGAAGCGATCACCCTAACGTGGACGGCTTTACTCACCCCGATGAGCTGATCGACCATATATGCTTGTTGTGAAGTCTACCTACAACTCAACATGTTCATGCTATTTCCACCTCAAACGGTCAATTCTGACCAAGTGTCGCTAGAGTCGGCCGACAATTGTTATTTGATTGTTATTGTTTACTTGTGGTGAAGCATTTACATAGACCATCACATTCGCATGATTCCCACTTCAAACGATGTACTACTTGTGAAATTCTTTAAAATCGATCGGTAGTGGTTGCGCGATCGGTACTATTTTTTTATGTGAACGCTATTCGCCGGCAAAAATACATGCTGGGAAATGCTATATCGACTACTGAATTGCATTGCTCCTGATTTTATGGAGGATTTCTAATGACTGATGCTTCAGCATGTTTTCATATATGGATGCCGTGTATTTACCAGAAGATGGGATATTTATTTTATTTCGTTTAGGTTATGGAATTGGAAACTCAAAACCATGTGTGTACCAACCAACTGCGGCGGCAAGATGAAGAAATGAAACGGATTCGTGAAGAAATTGAAGTCGTTCAAAAGGTTTGTTGGTCACAAGTCTCGATACGTCTCTAACTAAAACCCATCTTCCCTCTTCTTGGAACGTCGGCATGGTAAGTTTCTGCTGTTATGCTAGTGCTATGCCAAGTACATAAAATGCAGATCGAAAGACGAAGCACTATCTTTCTGAACAGACTTGGAGGAGGATGAAACGTGAGTGAAGGTTGATTTGCGATTCTATTCAATCTCGGGCTGACCAGGATACTATCTCAACGGTAGGTCGGAACGGCGCAAGTGTTGTATATGGGCAGAACCGCCTCTCCCTGGGAAGTAACAAACTGCAGGTATCTCGACCCCAGAACAACTCTGTGCAGAGTTAGGGGCGGCGGAAGTCGCCTGTTGGCGCCCTGTTGATTCACGTGCTCCACAACTGACAGGCGCGCGCGGGATGAGGGCCCGTATTGCGACTCGGCGCAGTGCACAGGTGGCGTGGTAGGGAAGCGCTTGGGCTCGTGAGCGAGGGGTCGGATGTTTGGATCCCGCAGACTGCGTTATTTACATAGACCATCACATTCGCATGATTCCCACTTCAAACAATGTACTACTTGTGAAATTCTTTAAAATCGATCGGTAGTGGTTGCGCGATCGGTACTATTTTTTTATGTGAACGCTAATCGCCGGCAAAAATACATGCTGGGAAATGCTATATCGACTACTGAATTGTTGGCGCCCTGTTGATTCACGTAATCCACAGCTGACGGGCGCGCGCGGGATGAGGGCCCGTATTGCGACTGAACGCAGTGCACAGGTAACGTAGTAGGGAAGCGCCTGGGCTCGTGAGCGAGGGGTCGGGGGGTTTGGATCCCGTGGACTGCGTTTGTTTTGCACTTTTGCAAAATCCATGTTTATCATATAGGTAATCCACCTAGGGGTATTATAGTGTGTTATAGAGCATGTTTACATATAACATACCACCCATACCGTTAACAAGTGTGATCCAGGCCGGTCACCGATTTCGCTGAAACTTCGTCTAGGGGGGGGGGGGGGTATTTGGGGTACTGATCACGAATCTGACATCCGTTTTTCACGATTCTGTCTCTACCTGCCGTCACCCGCAGAAACTTTAAGAATGTTATCCTGTGCCTTCCTGTATCTATATTATCCAGCCCAATCGTGAAGAACGGATGTCAGATTCGTGATCAGCACCCCAAATAACCCCCTAGACAAAGTTTCAGCGAACATTTTTTTGACCGAAGTCTTATCGGTGGAGTCGGAACTTTTAACTAGTGCCACAAAATATCTATCGTTACATAACTACAGCTTCACACAAAACAGGCTTAAAATAAGTGACACACAGAAGTGAACATTTCAGCTAATCTGTAGTTTGAAGCATATGTTATATGTAAACATGCTCTATAACACACTATTATACCCCTAGGTGGATTACCTATGTGGTAAACATGGACTTTGCAAATGTGCAAAACAGACGCAGTCCACGGGATCCAAACCCCCCGACCCCTCGCTCACGAGCCCAGGCGCTTCCCTACTACGCTACCTCTGCACTGCGTTCAGTCGCAATACGGGCCCTCATCCCGCGCGCGCCCGTCAGCTGTGGAGCACGTGAATCAACAGGGCGCCAACAGGCGACTTCCGCCGCCCATAACTCTGCGCAGAGTTGTATTGGGGTCGAGATACCTGCAGTTTGTTACTTCCCAGGGAGAGGCGGTTCTGCCCATATACAACATTTGCGTCGTTCCGACCTACCGTTGAATAGTATCCTGGTGAGACCGCCCTCTGCGCGAAATACGATAGCCTTCGAAGAGCATGTTGCGCGGAGTTTCATGATGACGGATTGTTCTAGGGGGCACTCAAATTTTCCACAATGCTTTAAGTTTGATGAACACGGGCCCGTCTTTCTCGCCTATGCAGAACATCATAGCATAAACCTTCCGCAAATTTGTGGGAAGCTTGCACAGGTTTTGTGATCTATTGCGCATTACATGTCGGAATCGTCAACAGCAACCGCAGTCCCTTTATAAATAACATCGGGTTTTATCAGCTATACCATTTGCATGCATCTTTCACAAGGAAGCGCTCCTATGCCTGAAGCAGATGCCAGATTCAGAATTTTATCAGCTGGTATTGATTCGAACTGCATCACGGTTCAAGTGATTTGTTGTTTATGTTGCTTATCACAATACACGACTTGTATTTATTTTTTATTAAATGACAATCAGCCAATAAGACAGGAGCTATTCACTACAGTGGCGACTAGAGTGACGTATTACAAGTTTACTTGTTTCATTACATTCCAGGTTACATTACATGTTGTAACCTACCTTCATGTTTCTAGAGCCCGCGAATCCGCTGTCTGTGAGTCACTGGACGGGCCACCAATAGGCATTGCCGGACGGATTGACTGTAAGACTGCGGATCCACGGGGGGCAGTCGTTCGGTACACCGTGCTGCCCGGCGCCCACTTCCCGTCCTGCCTTCGCCGCCCTATTTGGACAAGTTTGCTGCTCGCGAAGCTGTCGCTAATTGGCGTGACGTCGTCCAAAAACCTAACAGCTGATAGGAGACGATTGGGAGGCGCATCTCGGGGAAATCTGAAGTCATTTTCCAGTACAGAGCAATGTGGCGGAACCTGAAGAAAGTCTTGGCGTTGCAGCTAAAATCTCTTTTCCTCCAAATATGGTGAACAAATTTCTGACTCTTGTCTCGAGAACGGAATCAGTTCAGGATAGAGCTGCAGAGCCAAGGGAATTGATTAGAGATGCGATGCCTCCATGTGATGGCAGGGACCCGGACATCTCGTCCTCGGCGCATCCCTCGCCCCGCCCCTTTCCGGGGGCGGTGTATCCAACGACTCTCCGCCCGGATTCACGGCCTATGCGACAACAGAGTCGCCGAAGTATAACATGGGCCTACGACTGGGCGGGAGCGAGAGCGCGGGTACGAGAGTGCCGGAGTGTCTGAGTGAAGTCCTGATTGCGTCCGAGCTCCTAGTCGCCGATCCGCCTCATAGTGGACTTGGGCGGGCCGTCGCCAGACTCAGCGAACACAAACTTGACGTTTGCGCAGTGCCATGGGCTCAGGGAGCTACGTGAGTTCGGATCTACGTACTTGCGTACTTCATGCGTACGCTATTAAGACGTTAGCACTGCGACATAGTCTTTCACTAAGACAGCGGTATGTTGGTACGTTGCGTTGGTACGTTGCGTACTTCCGTTAGCGACAAGGAGGAGAGTGCGTTGTTCTACATCAATGGCTAGATCGTAGCGTAACTGAACTCCATTTACGAATTGTCTCTGTGTACCGCTGTCTTAGTGAAAGACCATGTCGCAGTGCTAACGTCTTAATAGCGTACGCATGACTCTGGGGACATATGCAGCTATAAATAGAACGTTTCTCAGAAGTATCAAACTGGATGCTGATGCTCAAACCTGCCTCTACAGCTTCAGCCAACACTTCCGTCCTTCTCTCCTTAAGATCCTCCTTTATCGCCACTCTGCATAGCTTCGCAAGCTCGGACGTCAGTTGGTAGTTGCCTGACGCTCGTGCTCTCCACGCTGGCGTATCAGCTCGAGAGTTTCCGAAGACAGGCGTCTCTTGGTGGTCTTCAAGCTCTAGGCTCCCTTAGCACTATCGTGGAGATGGTGCACGAAGTGGTCGTATTCCTCGTCGATGTTGTCCATAACGGTATCTTCCAAAGTCCGACAAGAGAGGTGTAAAGGTCCCAGATCCACGTAGAAGGCTTCGACCTCTTCGTCGTCGTAGTCGGATGTTGGGGCATACGCGACGAACACAGTCAAAGCTGGCACGGAACCACATTGCTTCAGTCGCAGACGTCCGATTCGGGTTGTCAGAGACTCATACGAATCGATGTTCATGGACAAGTGCGTGTTGACGAGGACACCAACGCCGCCTACTTCTCTGCTGTCGCATGTTCAGAGGAACAGTTCTTCTCCGGAGTCGTAGGCGGCGTTTAGGGGGTGGTGTTTTCTCGTCTCGGTCAGTCCGTTGACGTCGTGCTTGATCTTCCTGGCTTGCATCATCAGGTCCTCGACGGATGCTTCCGATGCGAGCGTACCGGCGTTGTAGGTACAGATCGTCATCCTAGTCCTTCTCAATTTGCACAGCCTGGTTGGGCCCTGAGATTTTAGCAGCCTCTCCGAACTCGTCCTTCCCATCGCTGCAGAAGTGGGGCTCTTTCGGGGTCAGGGGAATGAGGCCCTTTAGTGCTGCTGTTTTTGACTGGAGTACACACGGGTAGCTACTCTTGCTCTGTCGTGCGGGCGAAGAACTCCGGGCAGCCAGCCAGACTGCCCGAAGGGACGGGGCGAGACTTAAGGCGGCCTCGAATCGCCTTACATGTACTTCCAGGCATCCGCAATGCCCACCGGAACTTTGCCAACTTCAAAACCAAGATGACCGCTCTCCGACGTCCTGACGGAACCGTCACCTCTTCCAGAAGGACTATGGAGAAGGTCATCCACGACTTCTACTCCGATGTCTTCGATAGCCACGTCCACCTGCCCCCACGCCATCTTCCGCAGGATGGATACGTCGTTTCCTCTGTTCTCCCTTCCGAGATCCGACACGCCATCTCATCGGTGAAGAACCGTACAGCACCCGGTCCCGACAGGATCAGACCCGAACACCTGAAGAACCTCCCGCCAGCGCTCATCAACACCCTGGCGCGGCTCTTCACGCGCTACCTGTCGGAGTGCAAGGTTCCATCTCAGTGGAAGATCAGCAGAACCGTCTTGCTGTACAAGAAGGGAGACGTACACGACATTGGCAACTATCGCCCGATCTGCCTGCTGTCCGTAGTCTACAAGCAAGCAGCACGACCAAGATCTCACCATTCTACAACGACGTCGTCATCGACGTGAAGAGAGGGGTTCGGCAAGGGGATACCATATCCCCGAAGCTCTTCAGCGCCACTCTCGAAAACGTCATGCGCGAACTAGAATGGGAAGACATGGGAGTGAAGATCGACGGCCGGCAACTGCACCATCTTCGCTTCGCTGACGACATCGTGCTCATAACACCGAGCATCAGCCAGGCGGAGCGAATGCTGGCCGACTTCGATCGTGTATGTGGGAACGTTGGATTGCAGCTGAATTTTACGAAGACGATGTTCATGAGGAACGGACGAGTTTCTGATGCCCCATTCTCGCTCAACAGAACGAACATCCCCGAATGCTCCAGCTACGTCTATCTGGGTCGCGAAGTCAATATGGCCAACGATCTAGCACCAGAGCTGAGCAGGAGGAAAAGAGCTGCTTGGGGAGCTTTCAAAAGCGTCGAAGAAGTCGTGAAGAAGACGAAGAACGTCCGACTCCGTGCCCACCTATTCGACTCCACTGTTCTTCCTGTCCTAACATACGCCTCAGAGACCTCGCGATCAGCGTCGCGCAGCGTGGAATCGAGAGGACGATGCTCGGAGTGACACAACTCACGCAAGTGAGAGAAGGCCTCCGGAGTTCCGAGCTTCGCCGACGTTCGAAGATCAGAGATGCTGTCGCGTGGGCCAAGTTGTCGATAATTAGGTGGGCCGGCCACGTAATGCGCTTCGCAGACACCCGCTCGACGAGAGCCGTCACCGACTGAATTCCGCAGGATGTCAAGAGAACACCAGGACGCCCACCAACGCGTTGGTCGGACTTCTTCGTCAAAGCCCTGAACGACCGCTATGACGCTCTTCGTGTCCCTCGAGTTAGGAGGATCCATTGGAGCACTCTGGCACGCGACAGGGACGAATGGAGACGCTGCTGGCGCCCGCTCGAGCAAGTCGATGATCAACGGGACGACAGGTGACACAGGTGATCAAACTGGATAACCCATGTTGGACGATATTTTATACTCTTATCAAGACGGATAAGCTTACTCAAGGCGATATGCTCCGACGACTCCGAGCACTTACAAAATACTACCTATAATTAGTTGTGTCGGCGGACCAACGGATAGAATTTCTTGGTTCCTTAACGGAATTGTAAACTCTTCAGGCGCTATCTGTTTTGATTCTAGTTGTTTCATTTGCATATTTGGGAAATTAATACCTTTGGACTTCTGAGACTTCACGTAATGATTCTAGTAAAGGGATGTTTGAGTTTTAACATTTTCAAATGGTCGAGCTCTTATTTTTTGCAGCCTAGAGGGTTGGGCATGGGTCAATGCCTAGCACCGGTACTTGCAGACTGCTGCTTCAAGATATGGATTGAAAGACCAGTGCATCAATCTGCTTCATGAAATGAATTGAAAGACCAGTGCTCGCACGCTTACCTCTATTGTGCTGCAGATACATTGGTGATTGCTGTGTCACAACAACCATACAGTTCGAAATGGATGAGTATTTTAGATTGCGAAGCCAACAATTGCAGTTCATTAGGCTTACCCGGGAAGCTTCAAAGAACGTACCTACCTGGACATGCAGATTAAAGTGTCCCGAGTGTTATATACGACATCAAAAATAAAGATGCAAGGTGTCAGCCGAGCACCACGGAGCTCGTACACCACTGAAGAACCCAAAGGGGCGGGTCTCTGTCCTCTCTGGGTTGCGGGGCCTCGGCTTAATGGGGATCCCGATACCTAAGGGGCAAACTCCCGCACGAGTATTTTTAATGGGGCCCGATGGCGTCGAGTAAGACAAGGCGAGGCGTTATTCGTTGGCCTAATCAATCTCCCGTGCAATAGTTATCCTTCTGTTCTACCGTAGTCTATGTCCCATCTCCCTACAGTACTTCATCCCCTTACAATCTCCTTACACAATGCTCGAAACATGTTGCGAGCAGCAAAGGATATGTGATAAAGTCCTCAAGATCGTAAGGAATCTTTCCGCTAGTCTTGAATATTGACATTTAAAATGGCTCCTCACCGTTAGTGACGACTTCACGTTTACCACAGAGAAAGACCACATCTAGATAAGTTACCGTTTGCGGCCCCTTCATCCTCAAAAACGTTAACGCTGCATTGGAAAGGGCGAGAGCACAGCTACAAAATGATGTTATCATAGTGAACATTTCTAACCACAACATCACACATCGGTATCTGGTCCAATAGAGTATGACAAGCAGTGCGTTTAGGAGAACTGTCTTACATGTTCAGACTGTAGTGTAGGAAATTGTTCGAGTAGGAGTAATCCACGAAATTGAGTGCATGGTTTGTAATGCTAAGCACTCTGGGGAGACGGGTAGGACGACAGCAGCACCCATGAAGGATCGCGCTGCTAGTGAAAGGTGTGGCTCTTTTAGAATGAGTGTTAGGCATAGCTTGTGGTGGCGATGTCCACTCCTCCACGCGGTGCCGCTGGAAACTGTTCGCTTCTGCGAGCTAAGCCAAACACGGACATTCGAATGCAGGCGACAAGCCCTCGCTACAGGCCGACCTACGAACAACCCATTGTCACATCGTATGGGTGTGTGTGTGTGTGTCAGTTCATGGTTCTCCAGGTAGTAGTGCTACGCCGTCCGCGGGAGCCGACGCGGGCTCGCAAAGCTCGGCGAGATTGGAAAGTATGCGAGGATCCCTGATGCGAGGACGGCATCGGGGGCAACTGAGCTAGTTCGAGAGTCCCGTAACGTAAGCAGGACCCGCGTAGCAACGCTGAATGTGGGTACGTTGAAGAGCCGCTCGTGCGAGTTGGCGGAAGCACTGGGGCGAAGAAGAGTTGATTTCTTTGCGGTGCAGGAGACGAGGTGGTCCGGCTGCAAGGCAAGGGACATAGGACGAGTCTTTAAGGCCGTTCTATGTGGAAGTCCCAGGACCACCAGCGGTGTCGGAATGATCGTCTCCGAACGACTGTAAGTGTGGAACGCTTTAACGATCGATTGATGAAGATCGTTGTCGTCGCTAAGGAGCGACACTATCACTTCTTCTCTGCGTATGCTCCGCAGACTGGCTGCTTCGATCAAGCCGAGGATGAGTAATGGGGCCTGCTTGATGAGAAGACAGCAGAGGTACCGTCATGAGACGCCATCATAGGCGGTGGTGACCTTTGTCGGCATGTGGACGCTACGAAGGACGGCTGCATCTATCATGGTGGATTCGGCTAGGTCGCGTAATGCAGATTGTGAGCGTATCCCTGATATATGGAAGCGCACAACCTCAGTGAACACCGTCTTTCGTAAACGCGACTCCCACCTCACCTCGTTTTACAGTGGGAACACCAGATAGACTTTGTCTTTGTGAAAGATTGCGATCGAAGTCTCGTCACAGACGCGAAGGTCGTGCCGCATGAGACGATCACCCTGCAGCATCGTCCGCTGATCGGCACTTTAAAGATCGTGCCACCGAGGCAGAAGCACGTCGAGCGATGCGGTGCTGCAAGAATCAAGTGGTGGCGAATGAAAGAGAAGGAATCAGCCGTGATTTCTCGCACTCGGTTAGCGACAGTCACAACTGTCGATGAAACTTGGAGAAGGGCTACCGACGCGATACTTCAAGTTGCGAGGTCAGAATTTGACGAAGCCTGGACGACGAAAGGTAAAAAAGCAGGCATGGCTGTGGACGAACGATGTGAAAGAATAGGTTAGAGAGAAGAAAGCGCTTTATCATGTGTTTCTCGGGGACAACTCAGCCGATAACCGGATAAAGTACCACGAAGGGAAAAAGCTGCCAAGAAGAGTGTGACCGTTGCAAAAGCCACTCATTTCAAAGATGCCCAAGAAAATGTCGAGTCGCGCGATGGTGAGCAGTATCTGTACCGACTTGCTAAGAACCGCCATCGCCAAGCCGAGGATGTAGAGAAATTCTTTGGAATCAATTATGAAAGCGGCCATCTTCTTATGAACCGCAAGGAAGCGTTGAAGCGATGGCACGACTATTTCGAGGGAATCTCGTCTGAAGAGTTTCCCCATCCGGCCGTCCCTTCTGCGGATACTATTCACGGTCCTGTCCACAAGGTCATTGTGAAGGAAACTGAAGCGGCTCTGAGGAAAATGAGACCGGGTAAGGCGCCTGGTTCAGATGACTTGGCAGGTGAATTATGGAAGTTTAAGTTCTGGTACTCTGCCTAGTGGGTGGCCATATTTTTCAACCAGGTTGTAGCTGAGAAGAAGGTGCCTTATGTTTGGCAGGAACGTACGACGATCCCGATTTGGAAGAGGAAGGGCAGCTCTGCAAACTGCTCAAACTACCGTCCTATTCGCTTGCTTTCGCACAGCAGGAAGATCTTCGAGCGAATCCTCGATAGACGAATTCGCGAAATCGTCAAGCTTTCCGTCAACCAGTGCGGCTTTGTGTCTTGTTGTGGCACCATCGATGCCAACATGCTGCCCGCTTTCCGGTGGAGAAGCATCGCGAAAAACAAAAGCCGGTGCATCTTGCCTTTCTCGACTTAGAGAAGGCCTTCGATCGCGTACCGGGTGAGGTTATATGGTAAGCCCTACTACAGCACGGCGTTCCTAAAGAACTAGCAGAGTGGGTGCCAATGCTATACTCTTGTCCGTTCAAGCTGTAGCAGGAACCTCGATGGAATTTCCCATCTCTGTCGGGGCACACCAGGGTTCTGCTCTTTCCCCACTCTTTGTTGTCGTCATGGATGCCATCACACGAGATCTTCAGAAGCCAGTCCCGTGGACGTTACCATATGCTGATGACGTAATGCTCTCTTGTGAAGATAATAATGAACTCGAGCGGCAGGTGTAAGCTTGGTGCGACCGCTTGAAGATGTTCGGGCTAAGACTGGACGTCAAGAACACCGAGTGTCTAACGACTGACATAAACGAGTCCGGCTCCATTAATATTAACGGTACTGAGCTTGCACCCACTTCGGTGTTTAAATACCTGGGATCAGCGATAGCGTCTAACGGCGGTCTGATGGTTGAAGTAAACTCACGCGTGAGTGCAACTTGGTCCAAGTTGCGCTCGTTGACTGGGGTTATGCGACAAGAAGATTCCAGAGCGCTTAAAGTCTAAGATCTGTAGAACCGTCATACGACCGGTAGCGATGTACGGTGCTGAATGCTGGCCTGCGACGAAGGGAACGGAAAGTCATGGAGACGAAGATACTGCGCTGGACGGCTGGAGTCACTCGCATGGACCGCGTACGAAACGATGTCATTCGGCAGAAGTTCGGTGTCGCGCCGATAGCTGACAAGATGCGCGAAGCTCGCTTACGATGGTACGGCCATCGTAAGCGAAGAAGAAGAAGAAGAAGAAGAAGAAGAAGAAGAAGAAGAAGAAGAAGAAGAAGAAGGTGTAGACATAGCTTGTATGCGCATGATGGTAACGACTTCGCCCGTAAAATCTACAATTCTGGCCATTGAGGAAGAACTATCCGCAAGGAACTGTTAGGGGCATTCTGTACTTCTGCCAAGGATCTAGCAGTGAACAGGCTGCGAGCAACGATACTCACTTGCGGCCATGCGTGCGGTCGCGGCGCGGCGCTGCAGGCGGGGTCTTCTCTAGCCACTGCAGCTACAAGTAGGAGTTGCCCGATGCGCCCAACGTGTTAGAGCGCGAATGCACGTCTCAACCTGAACCACTTTGGCTTGCGTAAGAGAAGAAAAGGGTTTTCTAACTGAGTTAGAAAGAGAAAAGAGAAAAAGAGAAGTGTCGTGGAGTCTCGTTTCAAAGCGAGCACGTGATGCTCGCTAGTGGTTAGAGCTTCTACTGTTATCAGGTTCATTTTGTTTTCATATTATACGAAGAAATTTTCTTATTCTTTTGGTGAAGTTACAAAATCCCTCAATTCACAAAAATCTCGAAACTTTCGCAGAAAATATCAGCAAGTCCAAATTTTATAGGTCGCTAATTTTTTGTGCATTAGGCCTCCAAACAAACAGTATCTTTTTTTAAAAATGCGTATCCGCTGCAGGCGACGCTCGAAACATACTGGATCTATTCGTCAAATGAATATTCTATTTAATAATAATTGAACATTCTCCCACATGCAATTCTGAACTTAAAAATAAAGGTTTCTCCCTCCAAAACCCCTAATCATGGATCCATTAGTTATCGTTAGTTTTTGATTTTGAACTTTCTTCATCGTTTGTGTTTCACCAGTTACATACCTCTCCCTCACTCATTCGTCCCATCCTAATACCACTCGATTGATTAGCACTAACTGTCCTACACTACTCCACCTTACAAGACAAAGCTTGCACATTCTACCTTTTCCCACCCACCCTTGTGCCCATCAGTGCATCCTGACCGCCCCCACGCACTCGCGCTCCAGCTCACCCAGCTTCGGCACGTTCGCGTAAAACTCGTCCCCTCCGCCAGAGAAGCAGCGAGGGCTCCGCCCGTAGCGACGCACGCGCGCGCGACCGCACGCGCCAAAATGAGTATCGCTGCCGCCTCCCCAGTGAACAACCGGAATGAGTGTCCGTTCGTTAAAAGAGAATTTCTGCCTTTTGTTGCACATTATGAACTATAGAATTACCAGTCGGCGATTTTCACATCATAGAATTATTGCTTATGCAGCGATTGTACAGAATGAATCGCCTCGCTAGCTTACTGTCGACAGGGCAATTATCTCCCAACTGTTGTGGTTTCACGAATGAGTTTATCTTTCCCATCCTGGTCTCGTGTAACTAGCCTTGGACTAATGTGGGAACCGCTACAGCGGTTAAGGCGTTTTGTCCGGTAGGTTGTACGCTAAACCTTGCGTTGCGTTTAGGCCTCTTAAGACTACAATTCTTTTGAAATTAGGCCGAAATAAATATCCATCGAAAACCTCGTGTTTGGCACAGTACTAACACAAACAGCAGAAGAAGTTCTCGGTATGCTCTCGTACACTCAGTTCAGTAGTTCTTTTGAGATTTTCATCACTTATGATTTCCAAAAGTTGCCTTTTCATTCCAATAAAATTCCAGGTAAGACGCGAACTGGAGGCTTCTCTTCGTCAAGAAAGGCAACGATACGTGCAGAGAGAGTCGGAGTTAAATGAACAATGTATGATGGAGCGTTTAAAATATTCAGAAGCTATGCAATCTGTTCAGGATCTTCGACAAACAATCACACAACTCGAACTGCGGGTGAGGTCTAGTTGTCTTCTCACTTAGCAAGGTGTGGTTGTAAGGAAACTTCTTTGTGAAATTCCTGGCATATGTTGTTTGACTTCTGAGTTGACAAATTAATTCCGCACGCGCGGCCGTCCCTCCATCGCAAGCCCTGTTGCTCTCGACTCTCATGGCTCCGTCGTTGGTCTTCCGCATGAAGCTGCACCGTCTTTCCCTACACATGAGTTGGAACCGAAAAGCTTGATCATTTGCGGAGTGTGGGATTAAGGGTGCACATTTAACGGTTAACGATTTAACGAATTTAACCAATTAACGGCATTTTTCGTTAAAATCTGGTCTAACGACTTAACGGAAATTTTTAGAAATTTAACGAAATTTTTAACGGACTTCTTTATCAATGAGTTTATCACATTTACCCTTTGTCTTCAATAATGTTGCAGGTCTCATCCTCCCGATTAGGACTGTTCCTGAAAAACTGTTGAAATCAGCAATAACATTTTAATGTTTTCATGAATGAGCTTTGAATTTTTAGAAATAATGCATTTTGGGGGCGCGTGTAGTGCAGTCGGAGGAGGTGCCGGCTGTCGCATGCACCGATACCAGGTTCCCGGTTCGGACTTCCCACCCAGGCCAACCAAGCCCTCCATCTCTCCGGGGTCGGAGAATCGGTATCAGACTTGTGTGAGAAGGGTAAATCACTGGCTTACTCATCAGCTGGACACCGCAAGTCATTGTATGAACAAATGCGCGAAATTGCCTCCACGACATCCGTAGAATTAGAATGCGTGGCGCATCCCAAAAGGGATTGAGTAACGCCGTCCTTTATCGATTATCCTTTACCTTTCAAGGACAACCATCCAACGCCTCCAACCCGTAATTCGACCGTATTACAACGTTCAAGCACTGCCCTCTTACTAATCTAAAGCTTCTGCATTCCCCGCCGGAGCTTCGCCAACTTCAAAACAAGATTACCGCTTTCCGACGCCCTGATGAAAGATGACTTACTTCATTGCCCTTCTGGAGGACTCACCTCTTCCAGAGGGGCAATGAAGTAAGCCATCCAGGATTTCGACTCCGACTCCTTCGATAGCCAAGTCCACCTGACCGCATGCCATCTACCGCTGAAATAACGCGATGTGTCACTGGTCCTTCCTTGCTAGACGAAGCGCTCCTCTTCTCATACTACCTGTCGGAGTGCAAGGTTCTATCTCATTCGAAGACTAGTAGGACCTGATTATTGATGCAGTGTTTTTGAGCTGTTCACCAAGATTGTCAACGTCTTTTATTAGGCTGACCTCTCACGTGGGAACATAAGAACGAGGTGGTACCGCAAACCCAGCAGCAAGAACATCCTCGTTCATTTCCGCTCCGCCCATCCCTCTAGTACTAAAAAGGCATTGTCAGAAATATGTTCCGGACTGCCAGCTTAGTTTCGTCTGACAACGAACAGAAATCTTTCTCTCGGAAAATGGCACTTAAAATTGCAGAAGTAAATGGGTATCCAACACAACGCTGGCATAAAGCGTGCAGGTTGCAAGCTAACACGGTAGCGCGTCGCGAGGAAGAACGCGAAAAAGTACCCTTCTGTGTGCCTTTCATATCCGACGAAACTAGTGCTGAGATACGAAAGTGTCTCCGCCTGTCAGGTAGTCGCCCTTCGCAACTCCCATATATGATCTTGTCTCACTTTTCCTTAAGAAAAGTATTCTGTAGAATGAAATGATGTTTGAGCGAGTAGTTCTCCGAATGTTTCCGACTTTTCCAGGCTCCGAAGAAGGCGAAACTCGCCGAAACGTCAGCCTAATAAAAGACGTTGACAATCTTGGTGAACAGCTCAAGAACACTGCATCGATAATCAGGAACGTCATGCCAAGATTCATTGAAAGTCGAACGCGGGCAGTACTAGTAGGACCGCCATACTGTGTGAGAAGGGAGACGCGCACGACATTGGCAACTATTGCCCGATCTGCCTGCTGTCCATAGTCTACAAACTGTTCGCTCGAGCGATCCTGAATAGGATCAGCAGAACGGTGGACGAAGGATAGCCTTGCGAACAAGCAGGATTTCGGTAAGGATTTAGCACGGTCGACCACATACACATTGTAACGAAGCTCATCGAAGTATCGCGGGGGTTCAAGCCGCACTGACTTATGTTCATCGTTCTGAGCAAAGCATTCGGCTCTGCCTAGGCGGAATCGAAGCACTGGTCAGACAGGATGTTCCTTCTCTGCACATCAGAGCTCCTCAGGAGCTCTACAATGAATTCATGAGCAAAATTGTCCCATTGACACGATGTCGTGTCACGGTCTCGACTTTGCACACAAATTGGTTGGTCCCCCGCACCAGGCACTCGGAAATCGTGCGCTCGAGAACATGTTAGCATTCCACAGATAGGCTTTTAATTGCATTTTTATTAATTCATTCTGTACTTAGTGGGTTGGTGCACGCATCGAGACTGTACTACATCTGTTCGTGGAACAGTCATACAAAGCTGTTCTGCAAAGAACTAGGAAAGGGGGAACTCCGGGTTTTGCCTGATTGCACACTTTAAGATGCCTTGAATGATAATTCCATACCTGTTCTTATTCCACATCCTGTGGATAATTTGCTGCTGAAGGCTTGTTTATTTTTCTGTGTTTATTATTTTTCTGTTTATGTTATTTTTCTGTGAGAGAATGTTTTCGACCACTGGGCGTGTTTTAAATAATTTGCGAAATGCTAACAGCAAAAAAATTTGGAAAGCTGCTTTTCCTGAACATTAAAATTCCAATGATAGACTTCTAATTGTATTTTTATTAGTTCCTTCAGCACGAGTAGGCCGGAGGAGATCAACTTTTAAGACAGTCCTGTGCAGCGTTTTGTGTTAAGTTTTTTTAAAGTCGAAATTAAGTTTTATGCAGTGCAGCACCATTGTGTTTACCCCAGTGATGAACTGATCAAGGGCATTTCTGATCTAACTAGGCATGCACGTGTCTTCATGCCGAGGCGAATATCCACTGTGTGCAACGCACATATTGAATTGCGTTTGTTGAACTTTAGTTGTTCACCTGTTGAAGTAAGAACATAATACGTTTTCCTGATTTTTTTCATTTGAAATAATACTTTGGAGCTAATTATATGTTATAGCAAAATTTTAAGATTTACCGGAAATTCAACGAAAATTTTCTGTTAAAAAATTTAACGCCAAAGACTTTATGTGCACCCTTGTGGCTAATCTAACTTACCCATTTTAAGATACGTTGCCAGTGTGTAAGCGGGCACCAGCCCGCGTAGTACCGTGATAATTAGTATTGTTAATTAGATCTATTTATTTATTTATTTATTTATTTATTTATTTATTTATTGCTCCACATAAAGTGCGTCCGACAGAAAACAGACAGACGAAAGTGGACGATCAAATAACATTGCTTAGCTAAAAGAACCAACACCAACAAATTCATGAACCACTTGGCTATCACTATGAACTGCAAGGATATGGGAGAAATGTCTTTGCAGATTATTCAGAAACACTCAGAGCAAAGAACTAATAAACATTTCCCAAAAAGGATAGCGAGCATAGTATTATGTCGAGTTGTTTTGAAAGAGATTGATTTCTTATTATCAATTGAAATTTATATTGGCATAAAAAGTGCAGGCGTTAGCATCCAGTATAACTATGGTGTGACTTCCAGTGATTGCGGAGGTCACTTTCGAGCATCCTTGACAAAGAGCAGACAACACCACAAACTGTTTGGCTCTAATCTTTAATGATTTAAAGATTAGAACTAAACAGTTTGTGGTGTTGTCTGCTGCAGTTACACAGTTAGCGAGGCGCTGTACATTCGGTGGGTTGTGATTTCATGCCCATGGTGTCCATGTTTTGCTGCCGTTTTTATTTCATATCAGTAGGACTGTTCGAGCTGTGGAGCTAAAATTGTTATCCACGCTTTATTCAGTGACGCTTCGGCGCAGCCGCCTTCTTAAGAGCCTGGAAAAGTCGGGTTTGAAAGGTTACTCGTCCAAGAATCGGGTTTGAAAGGTTACTCGTCCAAGAACTATCTCAAGTCATAGGAGTTTCAGAAAATAATATGGAGGCAGTTTGGGTGAGCGAGACTCCCACCTTACGATCAACCCCTCAACGATTCCCCGGCTTCACCCTACGGGGTCAAACCCACAGAGATCAGCCAAGGCGGCGAACTCCTGGGTTAGTGCTACGTGCTCTTCCTTCTTATTGGTCGCGGGATCCTTGAAGGCAATCAACAACGCCTCGAGATTGTTGTGTGCTGCGATACCGACCTCGCGAGCCAGGATTGTAACTGCCACCCCAAAGACTCTGTCACCGTAGCTTCGCGGCCCGTGCTCTCCCAGAGGCGTGCAAATCTTGAATCTCCAAAGCCTGTTCATGTTTTCCTTGACCCTCACCCTAAGCGCTTCTCCCCAATGTATTCCTTCTTGTACTCAGAGCATGTTATTAGATTTACCATTCTTCAGGCCGCTGAATCCTCTTCCTTCCCAAACGGACAAATCATGCAGGACGGGGTACTACAAGCGCAATCGTACAGCCGGTTCCTAACAAGTTGGGCCGTGAGGTTAGCAAGTGGTATGTGAATTAGCCTGACCATACCTTCTAGGTTACCCTTGCGAATACATCCCCGTATTTGAGCACTAACAGCATATGTGATGAATTGCACCAAGAAAGGAACTTTGGTGCGTCCTTGGTCTCTGCGTTGTTGTGCTCCTGCAGGTGGACGACGTTACTTCGGCAGGCTCTCGGAAGCATACCCGTTGGACAACACTATACGAGCCATCTCCATAGGCTTATGCTATACCATCGCTCACCTGGAGCGAAGCGTAATGATAAGCTCGCATATCGATCGCGCGAAGCGATGAATCGATATGGGCGCATATCGTTAGGCTTCGCTCGGGGAGGGCGATGGTATAACATAGGCCATAGACGCGGACTCGAAGTCGTCGTGGAAAGACACCAACGCTGTGCGAAGCATGTTCTTTACAGCGGCCCTCTTGGTACTGCTTTGGTATGCAGACCTTGCAATGTACAATGATTTTGTTAATGCTAATCTTCCGGTACCACCTAGTGTGGCAAGTGTTATGAGAGACATGGATTTGCACATTAATAAACGGCAACCAATTTTCGTCGGTTTCTCCCTTGTGAGCTTACTATACTCAGCCTTTTGATTGAGCAAATTGAAACAGTAATCGATTTCGTTTTTTGTTGCGTAAGCATTGAAACAATGATCTGTACATGGACAGTAAAGTTCTGCGTTCCAGCATAGGTCTTTCTATTTTTGATATATACGCTATGGCTAGCACCAGAGCTAGACGTTGTTCCATGGCAAGCCTTCTATCCCGTCTGTAGTACTCATTGGACCATTTAAAGATGCCACACTGAAGACACTCACGAGCGTCATTAATTGAGCTATGCGGAGTCGATAAAGTGTATGTGGTCTTGGTGTTCCACGAGCATTTCGTAGACACTCTGCATGGCATTTATTTTGGAGACATTTGTGTACGGGGAAGTAACATCAAATGACTCCACCCACCCTTCCTTTCTGACCTTATGTCTCGGAGTTTTGGCAAGAAAGCACAAGAGTTGAGGAGGTACTTATCATGGGCCTAACCTTGAGAACCTGGAAAGGGCGTTGGGAGTTTCGTCTGATGGCAGCTTATGGGTCTTGATCAGGACGTACAAAACTGGGCAAACGGGATGATCACATCTCAGCCGTACAATCAGTATTTTAAGTAGGGTTTCTGATTTTGAAATCTCAGTTCACTTCCGACTGAGTCGGCGGGACTGCTTAGCAAATTCCTCACAGGTGGACTGGCTGCATACGGTAGCGTTTTTCAGATGGAGTTTAGGGACACTCCTGTTTTGGTGTTGTGGAAATGCTACAAATTCCACTACTTTTCACTAACGTCCACTTTTATCGCACCACGCTCCCTTAATATCTTGATGTCCTTAAGGTCAGCCGATCGGCTGTTGAATTTGGTATTGTCCGCTTCTCCTTGTTTCGCTGTAGAACTGTTAGCAGGGAGGAAGCCAATATGCGAAACTTCTTATCGATCGCCCAGTTATGTTCGTGCGTAGCGAGAAACGAACTGGGGAAGGTGGGGTGGAATCACCGCGATGCTTGTCGAACTCAGCTGACTGTCTTGCGCATCGATTTTTGTCCTACAGCGTAAGCCCCAGTTTATTCTAGTGCCACCACGTGGCGCGGCACCACGATCGCCATAGATTTCAATTCTTCGCACCACCCGATCGATATTTATTCCGGCTATGGTACCTTGCCGCGCACCGGCGCAACTGTACACTATGGCTAATGGATCCCGTAGCCTCTGCATGGCGCCGACAATTTTGCGCACTACGCCATACCAGCACAACACCCTTGGCGGTGCGTCCCTGTCGCGTCCCTGTCGTTTGCTGCATTTGAAATGGGCCCCAATTGAGCGCTCATCCAACAAATGTCTCATGGCGCGAAATGTGGCGTTAGTGTCTTTCCACGACGACTCCGAGTCCGCGTCAACGGAAATGGCGTCTCGTATAGTGTTGTCCAACGGGTATGCTTCCGAGAGCCTGCCGAAGTAGCGTCGTCCACCTGCAGGGGGCACAATAGCGCATCGACCAAGAACGCACCAAAATTCCTTTCTTGGTGCCCTTCATCACAGTTGCTGTTAGTGCTCAAATACGGGTATTGATTCGCAAGGCTGACCTAGAAGGTATGGTCAAGCTAGTTCACATACCACCTGCTAACCTCAAGGCTCAACTTGTTAGGAACCGGCTGTACGATTGCGCTTGTAGTACCCCGTCCTGCATGATTTGTCCGTTTGGGAAGGAAGAGGATTCAGCGGCCTGAAGAATGGTAAATCTAATAACATGCTTTGCGTGCAGGAAGGATTACATTGGTGAGACACGCTTAGGGTGAGGGTCAAGGAGCACATGAACGGGTTTTGGAGATTCAAGGTTTTCACGCCTCCTGGGGAGCATGGGTAGCGAGGCTATGGTGGCAGAGTCGTTGGGGTGGCTGTTACAATCCTGGCTCGCGAAATCGGTGTCGCAGCACGCAACAATTTCGAGGCGTTGTTGATTGCCTTCAAGAATCCCGCGACCAATAGGAAGGAAGAGCTCGTTGCGCTAATACAGGAACTGGACTACTTGGCTGACCTCTGTGAATTTAACCCCAGAGGGGGAAGCCGGAGGATCGTTGAGGGGTTGACCCTAAGGTGAATTCTGATTCACCCAAACTGCCCCTATGCGAGGGTAAATCATCAGCCTCTAGGCTGCTCCCATAAGGTTAGTTGGGCTGTCTCACTCCCCTTTCGTTTTGTTGTCCTATTAATTACTAATACTCCTAGGAGTACCCTTGAAGAACGCGGTTGACTTTTTCAGGCTCTGAAGAACGCAGTTGCGTTTAAACGTCAACGAATAAAGTGTGGGTAACAATCCTGGCTCCACAGCTCGAATAGTCCAACTGATATCAGCGTCATGCCAAGATTCAACGGCAGTCGATCATGGAATATCTTTTCATATCATTTCACATTATATCTTTTTACCATCCGTTAAGCGGTCCCGCGGCCGCCAAACTACTTTTTTGGGGCTTCGCCTCAAACCCTGAAAATACAACACCTCGACAAACAACGGTTCTTCTTTTCTTCTTTGGACAAAGCTTTACTAGCTTCACTACAGCTGAAAAACTGAAAAACTTTTATATACGACTGGTATACAGCATGGTAGATTAGTGAGAAAGGGTACGGTAGGGTTTTCAAAACGCTGCTGTGAAGCATGTCCGCTTTTCACCGCATTCTGTCGACTCCCACTCCATATTCTATAATCTGGATAGAAATCTGCGTAATCAACCAGTATTGCTCGGTCGATCAGTATCTTCACCAAAAGGTATTATTCGAGTGATTTCGCTGGTACCAATTCGCTTTTTTTCCCTTTCTTTATCCTCCCACTTCCATACTCCATCATGGTGTTCTGTCGATAGGCAGGCGCGTTACCTCCGTAATACAGTTCACACCATCTGCAGAGAAATAACGATAAGTCAAGCAGATACTGGCATGCTAATCGCCACCGTTAACTTCCGACGGTTACCACGTTCTAGTGATTCCCGTGCTAGCAATTATCTCTCTCATACATCCTTCCCCTCATATGCAGAGAAATGGATAAGTAAAGTCGATATTGGTTAGCCGATTGCTACCCTTAACTTCCGACGGTCACCTCGTCCGAGTGATTCACGTGTTAGCAATTAGCTCCGTCTCTCTTCCTCTCTCTCTTCACCCCGCTTACTCCAATTCTTTCCATCTGCAGCAGGGGTGTGCATTATTACGATTTACGATTTACAGTGATTTTTGGCAATTTCTTACGATTTACGACATTTTCGGTCGTAAATCGTAACTTTTCTTAAATTGATCTTCGGCGCAGAGATGGTAGGCGTCCATATACCGTGATAGAATTCGGGTGATAACTTTTGAAGAATTCTCTCATAGCTCATTGCTATTTCTTATCTACTCTTCTATGTTCTGTTCTGTGAGAGAAAAACGCAGCTTTGTGTATAGGCCGCTCGAGTTCGACTCATCTCAGCTTACCCCACTTTTCATCTCTCTAACGCTGCCGACTTAGCATCAGAGCTATACTCTAGAAGAAGCAGGGACAATAAATGATTAGAAATATAAAATCCTGGTTATGAAACTGGGCTAGCCCTCTTTCTGGTCGCACTCTAGCATGACGTCTCACGTTCCATTTGCCTCAAAACATTACATCCCAGTAAACAGAAAGACATGCAAAGTCGCCTTGTACCGGAAGGAATATGATCGCCTGCTGAACCATATTCTATGCTGCAACCACCGCCTAGTCAACTTGTGACTTTTCCGCCACTTTTTAGACGGCTATTTCCAATGCATACGAGTGGAGCTAAGGCAAAGCCATCAAGGAATATTGGACTTGATTGCAGGCGGATTGCGGAATAGCAGCTAAACTGCTGGAAAGAGCAAAACACTAATGTTTCGATCTGACTATCACAGCACGGCATGGTGCGGAATGTATGCGCATACAAGATGCAACCTAAGCAAAACGTTTGACATCTTTCAAAATAAGTGAAGTGGTTTTGACATGTTTGGTGTCCTTCTTCAATAGTTTGATTTCAGAACGCTAGTGGAGAGCGGGACTGGCGAACATAAGCAGTCGTTGATTAATGATGTAATATTTTGGACTTTCCGAAATCCAACAAGTGCAAGCAGACTTGCGGGCGAAGTAAATGCCGAAAGTATTTGCACGGTATCGTCCAGCGACGTTCTTTCATTCCAGAAGTTGTGGATGCCTTGAAAAAATGGTGAAGTGTGAAGCACGGTGTTAGTCATATTTGAAATGCGCCACTCATTCTACCTCTATGGGATGTCCTAGAGGTCATTTGAGTGTGGGTTTGATCTCTAGAGTGACTTGCGGTGGCCAGCCGATATAAAGGTTAGTGTTTTATCCTTCCCAGACTACCCGATACCAACTCACCCATCGAGGAAGCATGAAAAACTTGGTTGGCCGTGGTAGGATCCGAATCCAGAACTTCTACACTGAATCGCGCGACAGTTGTCACTCCGACTTCTTTACCATGAGTCTCCCCTATATGTTTAAAATGCACCTTGCACCTACGAATCATTTGAACCCTTTTCAATTCAAACAATACCCTTCTTCTCTACTCTACATTCTACGTAAAGAATGTCACACAAGATTCCTCAACTGCCTCCATGACCGAACCGACTGAAAAATTACTTCAGAGTTCCCCAAGATGCGCTTCCCAATCGTCTCCTATCAGCTGTTAGGTTTTTGGACGACATCACGCCAATTAACGACGGTTTCGCGCGCAGCAACCTTGCCCAAATAGGGCGGCGCTTGCAGGGCGGGAAGTGGCCGGCGGGGAGCGCGGTGTACCGAACGACTACCCCACCCCACATCTCTCCGCCATAAGAGTGTACTAACATTCGCTGCATGCAGAAACGCACAATGCGTGCGCGTCACGGCATGGTATGGAGTAACATAGTACCAATACCGCTTCTTCACGGCGCTTTTCGCACGAGTTTATCTGGCTTGTTATGAAATTCTTATCGAATAAAGCTCCTTTGCTAGTTGGTATTACATAGCAGTGCTTCTCAAGCCAATTTTGTTGGAGGAAACTAACAATAAACACCGCACATAAAGAACCGTTTTCCAGAAGGCCGAAGGATGGACTCAAAATCAGCTTCGAGGTTCCTCTGTGTGCGAGGTGGACGATGATTCTGTAAGCGTTTAAAAGCATTTGGTTAAAGGAAAGTTTTTCTTGTGAAAAGCACGAGTCCCAGAGGTTTCGACGCCTTTACAGCAAAAGCATTTAAATTCAGTATTTCATTTATTCATTTATGATGCAACATCGTCATGATCAGGGGTATGCGTACATGAAATCCGAAATTTCGTAAACCGTGAAAAGCAATTACGAAAAAAAACTTCCATAGGTGCTAAGAGTTGCATGACGTGTGGTGGCACTGTACATCCAACAATTGTGTGATAAGTGCAGTCGAAGGTCATCCGACATTATTTATTTATTGCAATGCAAGTTTTGCGCACAAAACTTGCATTGCAATAAATAATTAATGCGACCCTGCATCATTAAGCTACGGAATGCAATTTTGTAAGACTTGAAATCCGCTGGCATCTATGTTTTGTTGCGTACTTTTACGGCATGAAGCCACTCACAATTCTGTAAAAGTGGTATCCTTTTACACAAACACAGAAACATGCAAACACGCGAAACACGCACGTTACGAAATATATTGATTCGAAGTTTTGGCATGACACTTTTGGCCCACCCTAATATCTGAATCATCCAAAAATCCCGCCTCATGGAAGCAATCGTTATCTCAATTATCCGATTATCCGGAAAGTCAGGGTCGGATCCAATGTGCTACGTAGTGATGCATCAGAACTGTATACGATGCAGCACTTTGAATGAAGAACGATTTTGAAGTATTGCCGTTTCAGACCTCTCATTTGTCAATTGGATCTAACGCAGACGTCTTTTCTCTGGGATCTGATGATATGAACGCTTTGGTCACCGATATGACCTTCAAAGTTCCCCTTTTTGATGGTCTCAACGAGGAAGGCTCCACTACAGAGACCGAGGAAAATCGACCAAAGGTGCCATTCTATTGCTTCAGCTCTATGAGTTGAAGATAACGGCGGTTGGTTTCAGGAAATACACACTGGTCACGATGCTTGGGACTCTGGTGTGCACAAATCGTAGTTTGAGTCTAGTTTTGGTTGTTAATTCGAGTCCTTTCTTTCCAGATGTTCAACTGGTAAATTGAATTTGACTTTCTCTATGCGTGTCTTTATCTCCTGTACAGCAATCATGTGTTCAACAATGTGATACAGCTACGGCACATCTATGATGTATTTAATGTGATACACTTACGGTGCACCTCCCTGTATTCCGTGAATTTGGAGTAGTTGGCTTTCATTCCATCTGCGTGTTTATTTACAACTGTTTCTGTCTTCTTTTGTTCTTCGGTTTTCTCATCGGCAGTTGTTGACTCATATCAGCTTTGGTATATGTGCACAAGAGTGCGAAGTCGTTGTGGTACCAAGCACTGATTCGTTGACATTATAAGATAGCCTGATAAGCTTCTCCATCGACCTTTATGTGTTTCTCATCCAAGCGGTTGTGCTTGTACCCTTTTGATAACATTTTGATTGCCCGTGAAAGCTTCAAAAGAGGAACCAAACCCAGATCGGCATGGAGAAGAAGAGCGCTGCTAGCATTTTCAGAAAATCGGTTTTAATGCAGTTTGTGTGACAACCAGTTTGAAACCAAATGTTGTGTTCCATTTGCCCCTCGTAATATGGTATTTGTTTTGTTTGCTCAACAGAGCCTAGTTGAAGACTATCTATTTGTTAAACTGGAGTACGTGCTGGCGCGTTGAAATTTCGACCTTTTTTGGGCTAAATATGTATTTCAAAAAGGAAAACCTTCAGTGACTCCCTGTTCTCCCCTCACCTCCTCCACTTGTTGATGGATTGCATTTTACAACTATGAAGACAGTGCGAAGGCAATGCCTCCACTCCAGCCGCTCTATGTAGGTCTAGAACAAGTGTGTAAAACATTATAATGGGTGATCTGAGTGTGAATCGACATCTTTTTTCACTCCTGTTAGAAGAAATCTTACAAATTGCGACAGCTTCTAGTGGCTACCGCGTGTCTCACACTCTGCAGGACATATTGTCGACTACAAACACTTCTGCGCCGTGCTTGCGAGAAAAATGTCGATATGCATCTAATACACTGTCGCAGGACTGCGGCTCGTGACTATGCACGATACAGTAAAGGGCTAGGTGTGATCACGGACGCGGTCAATATCTAGCTCGCCCTCAACAGACAGAGGATCCGAATCAAGCATTTTCGGATATCCGATCCGATTTATCCGGTTTCGGATTGTCCAAATTTCAGCTCCGCTGAAAATGGGATAATCTGAATCATCCGAACATTCAGTGAAACGAAAATTGCCGTCATCTTAGTCATCCGGAGATCCAGATAATTGAAATCGCCCTATTCTGAATCATCCGAAGGTGCGAGGTACTTAAGAACGCAATGATTCGAATAAAGTCGGATAAAATGGGCTCAAGTGGCAGTGTGGCAAAACTGAGCAAATTTTAGGTCCTCGTTGAATTCCTAGCCATGCAAATTAGGCCTTTTTGGACATGAGTTTGCTTCAAACCTTTCAGAAGTGTTAAGGACCTGGATTGCCTATTGGCAGAAGCATGTGAGTCATGATAAAAGTCTAGTACCATCAGCTTCCAACATAATTTCAAAATTGGCACAGGTTCCAAATAGAGCTATTTCATACAGATTAATAACATGTGGTGCATAAAAAGAGGAGCTAGACACCACATTCTTCCTCTACTAAAAATAAAATAATTATGTGAACACAGCGTGAAGAAATTCTTCAACAGACTCAAAAATATGGAACTTGGGTTGCTGGGAGACCAATTACTGCTGCTAGGCAGCATGATTCACATCGTTTCAGCAGAAGCCTTGAAAGCTCAAACTCATGAGTCCTTGGGTGTGCATGAAATTGTTATTAACGGTTACTTCCTGATCCATTTTAAAGGTTTCAGCTACACTCAGTCGTAGAAACATACCAATCTTCTGTGATACGCACTCACTTTTTAGATGCGACATAAATGTCTGCGATGCGAGTGTACGGAAGAAATAGTCATTCTAGGGCAAGTGCTCTTCTTGAAATGCGTGGGTGATTGAGGTCTCATGTTAGCCTTACTGAAAATGGCATCTGAGAACTCAAGGGTACACGAGATTTTCACCACCAATAGGGTCGGCATTTCAATCAGCAAACAATCTTGTAATTCGAATGGCTAGATACTTAACTGCGGCAGGACTGTAAAGCAGAAGTGGAGGTCTGGGTGTCCCAACATACTCTTTTGTAATCACTTCTATTCTGCATTCTGTAGTAAAGCGAGCTAAGAAAGGCTAAGGGCCTGAAACAGTGCACAGAAAGGCAGAGAATATTATCGGGAAGCTATTCATGCATACCATTTATACATTAGGTTGGCAACTAATTTCGTGGACTCTCAAGCATTTTCAACAAAACTGTTTATAACACGTCATGTACTTTTATACTTTTACTTTTATATGATTTATATGATATGATTTACTTTTATATGATTGATAGTATAAATGCCATTTACATGAACCGCCAAAGTGAGGATATGTGTGTTCGAATTCTTTCTCCAGTTCGAGACAGCCAATGCCTGGAACTAAGTCCAACCATGTGTTTCTTCGGTTTTGGTCCACTTCTCGAGCACTATAACTTGGTTTTTAATTGCCATTTGCTTCCTGATGAACACATGGGCAATCAGAGCGATTTTTGCGCGTCTGTCGTGTGGGACCGAGCCCATCACGACACTACATCCCGTGACCCAAACGTCACCCTAAGCGTTACTTGGGATGCTGAACACGAATCCGAGATTCGTTTCACCGAATACAGCCGAAAGCCACCATATCGACATCTAAGGTGGTCGGGTCAAAATCACCCACTTGACTAAGACGTCGCCTAGTGTGGCTGGTTAGGGTGTTGATTATGAGTAAGAAGACTGTCTTCAGTTCGTTTATCAATGACAACATGCGTGCCCTGCATGTGAGAATCACGCATAGCGCGCGTGAGAAAGTGAGATACAACATCGCTCCTCAAAATTAGCCAGTAACAATCGATCCATTATTTTTGTGTTGTTGAACAGGTATTACCACTCATAAAAATTTGTGCTGAACACCGTTATAAAAATCAAATTTGATGGGAGTGCACGTACTTTAATTATTACCTGTTATTTCGAGAATGAGAACTGATCACCGTCATTTACCTGTGCCTACCGCAGCGCGTCGCATTTGGTGAAACGGGTGCCATATTCGTGTTCAGCATCCCAAAAAACCCCCCTAGGCAAAGTTTGAGCCAAATCGGTGATTCTGACCCGACCACCCTAGTTGTCGATATGGGTGGTCTCCGGCCGTATTCGGTGAAAAAAGCGTCGGATTCGTGCTCGGCATCTCACCCCCCCCCCCTCTAGGCGAAGTTTGAGCCAAATCGGTGGTTTCGAAATAAGAAGTATTTTATTAGAGGTGCGTCCCAAATTGGGACGCATTGTCCGACGCGGCCGAAAAGGTGCGTCCCAACTTGGGGCGAATTGTTGTCAGCGTGTTAACATCTGATTGATTCCATGCTGGCAGCTTTTCAACTTCTACTTTGGGGTTACGTTTGCCAAGGTGGGAGTTGTCTTCCCGATGCTACGATTCTATAAGGGCAGACTTGCTTCTCTACTAAGAAATACATCTCTATTTGGTAAATTAACTTAGACAACTAGTTTAGTCTGATGGGTTCAAAGCTGAATTGTTAGGGGTACATGGCGTCTGAGGGACCGTTTGTCAGATTCTCTACTCATGCCTTGCCGCTCGTAGTGAGTGACGTTCCCCAACACCATGTGTCTTCTTTTCATGCTTCGTTTCCTATGTGCTTCTTGCATACAGGTCGTGCTCTCTAATCCACCTCTTCTTACTGGGGAATCAGCTCCCAATATGT
Organism: Heligmosomoides polygyrus bakeri; assembly: GCA_947359475.1. Classification (NCBI taxonomy): domain Eukaryota; kingdom Metazoa; phylum Nematoda; class Chromadorea; order Rhabditida; family Heligmosomidae; genus Heligmosomoides; species Heligmosomoides polygyrus. The sequence continues at coordinate 56,724,446 of OX375870.1, read as the reverse complement.
TGTCTACCTACTTCTGTTTTTTCTACTTCTTGTTTTTCGTGCTTCTTCAAATTCTTACTTAGTGCTAAATTGTTAGATTTTGTTTTAGGAGCACTTCTGGTGCAGGAATAAATAAGTAAATAAATGACAATCATCAATCAAAGTGAGAGCCATTAGAACGCAGAACTGCTTCCTATTTATGAGGTATCTGGTCAGTCCCGCAGCTGCAGAATTCTTGTCGTTCTGAGGCGAAGAATCCGTGTAAGTGCATCTTGACCTGGCCGCATTGGAAAGTCGTCTTCCAGCCAAGGAGTGCTGCAACGAAAGATGATGGCAGTCACGCGGTTCACAGTCTGGGCGGTAAGGTGGATGTTTAGTTAGACTCTCCCATTCAAGGTCCTCGATTTTCTGAAGTTCCGGTTCGTGGCGTGTGGTCAGGCGTTATCTTGCTGAAGGATGATATTACTCCTGAAGAGCTGTTTGAACCGATTGTGGCGAAGTTCAGCCTGCACGTGATTAAGTTGAGAAAAATAGATTTCAGCATCAATGCTGGAACAGTTTGCGATGAACTCCCAGAAGATATTACCTCGTCACCACCAAAGAGCATCACCTTCTTCTGGTAAATTTCAGGCTCAAGCGTCAGCAGCGGCTTCTGCTTTACTCTAAGTCACTGATTATTGGTTGATCGAAAAATCTTGCAACACTTTACTGCCTGTTAAATTTGTTAAAGCTCTTAGAGTATTGATCTTGTGTGGTCACATCACAGTACATTCTCGAAGCTTCCTCAGGCGTACTATATAAGGCCTCGTTGAGTAGGAATACAACAACAACCTCAACGGCAGCAGCAGCATCCTACTACCTATCGTATACTACGAATTTCTGCAAGGCCATTCCGCAGGGACTGCAGCCTCCAACATCTGGGCTGCATTCAAGGAGAAAGTCATTCACTATTCCATAGTGGCCCGTTTGCATCAGAGCTTCAAGGCTGGAGGTATATCTCTCGAAGATCGACCTCGTTCTGGATGTCCCTCTTTGTAGAAGAAGACAGCTTGCGCGAAGCCTTCAAGTGAAACCAAATTCAACCACTCGCGAATTGGCGGCGATACTTGGATGTACGCAAAACATCGTCGTAAGGCAGCTGGAGATCCTTGGATACCGCAAAGTGCTGTCGTCCTGGGTACCACATAGGCTGCGGGACTCTCACAAGGCATGCCAAGTCAGCGTTGCAGAGTCGCTGCTTCTTCGCCCGCTCAGAAAGGACTCTGAAGGACATTCTTAGTGATGAAGGCTGGGTTCTTCATGTTAACCACACCCTCAAGAGCCAATGGCTCCCACGCGGAGAACCGGCTCCAAGATAAACGAAACGTGGAGACCACGAGAAGAAGGTTCTTCTGTGTTGCTGGTGGGACTCAGAAGGCATGCTTTACTGGGAGTTGCTGGATACTGAGACCACGGTCACATCAATTGTCTACGCTACCCAGCTCCAGAGCTCGGCCGACGCCATGCGCCAAAAAGCGTCCACAGCGGGAAAATGTCTACCTGCTGCATGACAACGCGCGTCCTCATGTTGCAAAAGTGAGTCGCGAGCAACTGGAAATGGAGGCTTCTGAATTCTTTTCCTCACAGCCATCGGAATTCTGCCAGAAAGGAATTGAAGGGCTGCCTGAAAGATAGGGCAGGATCTTAAACTTGGGTGGGGAATATATCGTGCACTGAGTTTTGTTTTAGCAAATGGGGACAAATTTGAATATTGTTGTGCTAGTGTTGCAAGACATTTCGATCAACCTAATAAAACGTTGACGATTATGCAGTGGAATCCACTTTTCATCGCATGTTATCAGCCGGTGGAGGAATGGCTCCTGTTTGTGACGGTTCAACAATTCTTTTGCGGCATCCACGTGCCTCTCTTCTGCGATAGGGTCAAGCCGTGAGACTCCCACTTTCCGAGTTTCACAGTAAAGGCAGCGCTGTGTAGAATCTTCTCAATTGAAGAAGATGAGCTTCTAGAGGGCAATGCAAACACACTCGTTAGCTCAGATTTCTTTCGATGATGCTAATTACAGCTCTACGATCAAGGGCAATCCGTCGTTCGGTGCGTCGCTTGTCTTCAGTTTCATCGATACCCACACGGAACTTCTTAAACTCTTAAACGATCTAAACACTGTCGATCGTGTGGCTGGTACTCATGAAGAAGGCGTTCAAGGATACTATACTTTGCGACCTTTAATTTTAGGCTGAAAAATTTGCACTGAATTATTAGATTGGCAGAACACCGAATGCAGCTTCGAGAAGTGCTGGTTAAGTGTTCTGATCAGTCGAAGGAGCAGGAAAATTGATGCACAATAAACCAGTTACAGTCTGCTAGAAGAATTGATTATAAATGTGCCCATAAAATTGGTTGCACAGTTTATAATTAAGTTTTAATCCATAATTTAATCCATTCGTCTGCCACAACAAGGGTTGGAGAGCAAAGGCCAAGGACCGTGACATGTCAGCCGGCTGTTTCTTTATGTCTAACCATGGGCGACTGTTGGTAAATTTTAAGCCTTGGCAGCCAGTTATTCACGTCAGTGTAATATTAAGAGGACAACGCGTAAGGGTATGAATGAGGATCATGTGCCGAGTGCCGCGACTGAAAAGATGTGCCACAGACGTCATCCTCATTCCTACAGTACCGGACATGCCGCTCCGTCCAACAATCACAAGCAGCGCGAAAGATGAAGAGCGGCGCAAAAGCGCTAGGGAAAGCGCGGCTTTCCGCTCGCTACGCATCGCTTCGTAAAGGCCTCCGCACACTTTTGTGACGAGCGGCAGGCGGCGGACGGCGAAATCGTTGATCAATGTCGCCCAGCGACGCCGCTGAGCGGCAAAGAGGCGGCGGCGGCGAGGTACTGTACTCGTTATAGTCGGAGCTGAAGGATAACGCGCCCCGATGAGGATCGCGCGCCCGCATCGACGTGAATCAGCTGTTCGATTACATGTGCACTGGTCCCCGAAAAATTCCGCCACGCGCGAGCGGCGAGAGTCAGATGAGCAGAGTGATTCTCCAGATTGGACTAGGGAAGGGACTCCGGGGTGTGGCGAACAGGGAGGTGTGGAGTGTACGAGACGACACGATGGAAAACCGCGCGCCGCCTCGGCACTATGCCAGGCGGACCAGTTTTCCGGCAACGCAGCTGTTCAGGCTGACTCATTTCGCACGCCACTGTGCCGAGCGATGCACGAAGTGGACCAGTATTTGTGGAGTCGAGCGGTTCCACGAGTTCGTCGTCACGCTTCACCTTCAAGCGCAAACAGTCATATAATGTTCCCTTGACAGCAATTTCTTCAACATTTTAGGATAGTCTCAAATCTGGAAGATGTTCGTTTTGAATTGGAAGGTGTCAAATTTGATATCAAAAGCGTCAAGCTCGATATAAAGTCTCCAATTTGGCATCTTACCAACATCAAAATGGGTATTTTTGAATGAAAACTCGCCTTTCAGATCAAGCTTTACGTTTCTGGAGTCAAACTTCCAAATCAAAAATAATGTCTTCCGAATTACATGAAGATTACTCAACAAAGCTATCCACCGACACAGCAATGAAAACCGGAAGAGTGGTTTGACTACAATGGCAAGGTGTGCATGACTGTGGCTTCAAAACCACATTTACTTCGGCCATTATCCAGCAAAGCTAACAGGATTACTTTTAGTTCATGAATATTGTATGAACACTAGCTATGGTGAGCACTGCCCGCGAAAGGCAACGGGCAGTGCTCAGCATAGCTACTGCCTTCGCGCAGAAGGCACGCTAAATCTATCAAGCTTTATTCAATGCATAAATATTCAACAAACAAGGGTTCTGCAAGTTCGCACCGTTTCGCAGTGAACTCAAGGTTCATACTAAGACAATAGATAGTCTAGTCATAATCTCTTCGGCGTTTCTCGACACTCTGGAAGTCCTTGGGATGCGTTCCTTGGGATGCGTTCCTTCGTGCAGGGAACCAACTCCACACAGCAGCGTTTCCCTGAGTGTTTGGTCCTAAACGAAAAACTGAATTATAACATAAAGGAGCATTCAGTTTGGGTGCTGTGACTACCTGAATTGTGCCAAGCAGCTGGCGAAAGGTCTCGTCATTTTAACTGATGTGTAGAAAACGCTGCGGAGACCCATCTGCATGTGCAGTGGTGAGCAAGTCGATACCGGTCGAGCGATATTGTCATCTACTGGGAACGATACTTGAAAAGAAGTGCAGTGTATATACCAGCATATGTTGAGAGAGGATTGAACTTACCAAGGCGGGTTTCGGTTTCAGTTTCCTTGCATGCTTACAAATCGCCTGATACACGAGCCGAACCATTGCTGCCAAACGTGAGGCGGTGTGGGAGAGATTGAATCCCTGAACGACGTATTTTGAATTGCAGAATTGCAGAATTTTGAAATCGTATTGTTGACAAAAAATATTGGACCCTCTATTTCGGTTTGCGTTTCGTTGCCTTCGCCTTCTCTAGAGCCTATAAAAGCCGGAAACATTCTGTCTTATTGATTCCGACTTATCCAGACTCTGAAATTGGCGAGGCTGCCGAATAGAGAGCCGAAATAAGGCGTCCCATCAACAGTTTAAAGAAGACGTCGTGCTCCCATCGACAGAATAGATCCAAACTCAATCAAAAATGGCGCAAATAGGGTCACCACGTAGGACAGCTCTCACAACGTTTTGCGTTGTACGAAACTAAAAGTTCTATGTAACACCGGTTTGTTCTACCTCTACAATCTAGCAATCTACAGTCAACTGAGTTAGCCCATTTATTATTTCTGATGTAATTTGACATCCACGTCCCTTCCTACCAAGGCAAAAGTACATTGAAGACATGGTGACCCCTCGAGCCGCTCAGCGTCACATTTGCTCAAAGCAATCATTAGAGACCGATAAAACTAATGCAGAGACAAATCTTACAAACATAACACGAATGTCGCCGTTGAACACGAGCTTCCCCCGAGAAACCGAAGAGAGAACCGCGGCGTTGTAAACACTCTGAAACACGCAATTTGCAAGAGTCATAGGAGGAACCCGAAACTTAGACGTTGTTTTCAGAACGACTGCACTATTTTGTATAATTAACAAAACGGTGGTAGGGACAAATAATAACTCAACAAGATAAAATATTCTTAAAAAAGAAGAATAAAACGAGGTTGACAAAGGTGACCATAGGGCATAACAGTAGAGAATAGTTTTTTTTAAGCAGTAAAAGGAACCGAAGCAACCTAGCTCTGCTTGAAGGAATCGGGCGGCGGTGGGATTATTGGCTACTTCACCAACCGTGGACTCCCCCGGCCTAAACGATACATGAATTCGTCATCATCAGAAAATTCTGCATTGTGATGAGATTAAGATGGATTTCAGATTTCACTCAAACTTCGCTTAGGCATAGGGTACAACTTCCGTTTTAAAATTGGAGCTTGGAAAATAATTAGGACTACGTGGAAAACAATATTCCTGCCGCGCAGTTTTTTTTCGCTTGGAAATCGTTACCGTCACCTCCCAAAATAACAACTGTATAACACTCAGCGAAACAAGCCTTTAGACGAAGTTGAGACGTGGACCGCATTGTATTCTAGCATATGACGCGTACTTCTTCAAAAATCCTGAAATACTCTAAACAACACTCGAAATTTTAGGATTTATTGCAGAAACACGGCTAGAAATGAAGCACATACCTTCTTGAGGTGACTCAGGGCAGAACTCCTCTCACACATCTTCGTAACAATTTATGTTCGTCAGCGACCTGAAATGGAACATAAATTCGTTAGCAACAAGCAAAACCCAATGCACATGTAATAAACAACGACTAGAAAACACACAACATCAATACCTTGCAAACGACCACTACCAAAAATTACAACTCGAAGAAACACTCACCTCCACGGAATATTCCGGTTTGTTGCCTCGATGCCGTTCCTCAGCTACCTGAAATCGAACACAAATTGGTTACCAATAAGCTAAAAGCAATACACATGTAACACGCGAAGAGAACAACAACACACAACAACACTACTTCTTAAACAACTACCATCAAAACTCAAAACTTGAAGAAACACTCACCTTCGCGTGATATTCCGGCTGGTCGCCTCGATCCCGTCCTTCAAAGACCTGAAAACGAACATAAATTGGTCATCAATAAGGTAAAACCAATGCACGTGTAACATAGGAAGAGTACAACACCACGCAAGACAACAACAACACCCAAACAACCAGCAGCAAAAATTAAAACTTGATGAAGCACTCACCTTCGGCGGAAATTACGGCTTCTCACCTCGATCCTGGCCTTCAGCGACCTGAAAACGAACACTAAAATCGTCAAGAAGCTAAACAAGAAAAGGAAAGAGCAGAATTCGACGAAGAAGTGAGGAATTGGGGGAGGAGCGCCGAAAATAATCAGCTGATCGGCGTTATCGACCGCCGAGTTTAAGTTTAAAGGACGCACCCGTCTCCACTCTAGGATCCCCGCCGCGAAAGGCTAGAGCGCAGAGACACTCTCCTGGCGCCGCTGGAGCGGCGATAATGATTTGAATCATTATCGCCGCTGCCGCCAAGCGGCGTCGCCGGCCGCCTCCGGTCGCCCAGCGGCGTCGCCTGGCGGCGCCGCTGAGCTCGCCGTTGAGCGGCGAGAGCGCGGCGGAGGCGACGCCGCCGGAGCGGCAGCGGCGATAACAATGCGAAACATTATCTGAATGGGAAATTGCCAAAAAAATTGATCTTTCTGAAATTGGTCGATTGATTCATTCGATAGAGCTGCTTTTCGTGCTGAACGGAACGGTGCCATTGCGGGTGTCGAAGACTCAAATCTGGGCGAATAGGAGCGCAAGAAACTCTAACCGCTAGCTTTCGCCGCTCTAAAACGGCAGCTGAGGCTAAAGGCCCCCACAGACTTCTGCGGCGCCGCCGAGCGGCGCCGTCGAGCGACGACGGCGAACGGCGAAACCGCTGAGCGGCGCCGCTCAGCGGCTTGACTCATCATCAGTGGGAGCGGTGACGGCGAGGTACTGCACTGTTTCTAGTCGGGACCGACTGGTGCTTAACAATAACGCGCCCCGATGACGATCGCGCGCCCGCATCGACCGTCTTCGCTCTGGATCCCGCCGCGAAAGGGCAGAGCGCAGACAGACAGAGGCTGGAGCGGCGCCGCCGGGTGGAATGATTCAAATCATTTCCGCCAGCGACGCCGCCGGTGCCGCTGGGCAGCGCCGCCGGTGCCGCCGGTGCCGCCGGCCGGCCAGCGGCACTGCTTGCGGCGCCGCTGGTGGCGACCTCTGCGTCACTGCCCTATGGTTAAGCATAGGGCAGCGGCGACGCCGAAGAAGTCTGTGGGGGCCTTAAGGCAGTTTAGGCAGCTGAGGAGCTATGAGCACGTCATCATAAAGTACCTTAAGCGCTCTGTTCGCCTACATATTTTAAGGCCGTTAGCTCGCTGCGTCTTCTCGCAGTGGTCCACGGAAGTCGGAAAAATGCTTCACACAAGCCTCACCTGCATTTTCGCACCCCTATAACATTGCCCCTCCTAAGCTAAACCATTCTACTTTGGCGTACTAACAGATCGCTCGACTGCCTACAAAACCTACAAGCTGCAACCTGAAAGGTTCCAAATTGACAGAGCTATTGCGCTGCGAACACGCCCGCGCGTGCAATTTGCGAGCTGTCGCCCCCATCGATTGAATGGTTCGAATCTGTATGCATTGTTCACGGCGCACTCCAATGGCTCGCTGGACAGCTTTAGAGCAAATCCTGACAAGGGCGGCTGCAAATTTCTGAAAAAATTCCTAAACGCTCAGTCTACAAGCTGTCCCCCCTCCCCCTCGATTGAAAGGTTCTTCTCTGTACGCATTGTTCCCGGCGCACTCCAAAGTTTCGCCGCGACAGATTGGAGCTAATCCTGAGTGTGGTGGCTGGAAATTTCTAAGAACATTTTTCAAACGGTTCGAAGGATTTCGCATTTCCCAGTAAGAGAAGATAGAAGCGCAGTGCTGAAGCGATGGCGTGATTACTTTGAGGAAATTTCCACTATGGAATTTCCTCACCCGGCCATCCCTTCTGTGGATTCTGTTCACGGTCCCGTTCACAAGATCGCCGTGGAGGAAACAGAAGCGGCTCTAAAGAAGATGAAGCCATGGAAGGCGACAGGACCGGATGATCTGGCAGCCGATGTTTGGAAGTCGAAGCTCTGGTATCCTGCTGAGTGGTTGGCTGAATTCTTCAACCACGTAGTAAAGGAGAAGAAAGTACCGGAGTGTTGGCACAACAGTACGACGATTCTGATTTGGAAGAAAGGCAGTCCTGAAGACTGCTCCAATTATCGTCCGATTCGCTTGCTTTCGCACAGCATGAAGATCTTCGAGCGAATCCTCGATAGACGAATTCGTGAAATCGTCAGGCTCTCCGACAACCAGTGCGGCTTTGTGTCTGGTTGTGGGACCATTGATGCTATACACGCCGCCCGCCTCCTGGTGGAGAAGCATCGCGAGAAACAGAAGCCGGTGCATATAGCCTTTCTCGACCTGGAGAAGGCCTTCGACCGCGTACCGCGTGAGGTTATATGGTACTCCTTGCGACAACACAACGTACCTGAGGAACTCATAGAGTGGGTGCGGATGCTCTACTCTTGCCCAAAGAGTAGAGTGCAAGCTGCAGCTGGAACCTCAATGGAGTTTCCCATCTCTGTTGGGGTGCACCAAGGTTCTGCGCTTTCCCAACTCCTCTTTGTTGTCGTCATGGATGCTATTACGCGAGATCTTCAGAAGGCTGTCCCATGGACACTGCTCTATGCTGATGAGTGATGCTCGCTTGCGAAGATAAAGATGATCTCGGGCGGCAGATGCAAGCTTGGTGCGACCGCCTGGCGATGTTCGGACTCAAGTTGAACGTCAAGAAGACCGAGTACCTAACGACTGAGGTAAACGAGTCCGGCTTCATTAAGATTATCGGCACTGAGCTTGCACGCACTCCGGTGTTTAAATACCTGGGATCAGCAATAGCGTCTGACGGCGGTCTGATGATTGAAGTGAACTCACGCGTGAGTGCAGCTTGGTCCAAGTGGCGTTCGCTGACTGGTGTACTCTGCGATAGGAAGATCCCAGAGCACATGAAGTCAAAGATCTACAGAACAGTCGTGCGGCCGGTAGCAATATACGGCGCTGAGTGTTGGCCTGCGACTAAGGAAGTTGAAACACGCCTCAGCGTCATGGAGACGAAGATGCTGCGCTGGACGGCTGGAGTCACCCGCATGGACCGCATCAGAAATGATTGCTATTCGGCAGAAGTTCGGTGTCGTGCCGATAGCGGATAAGATGCGCGAAGCTCGCTTGCGATGGTACGGCCACGTTCTGCGTGGAAAGGAAGACAGCGTCCGCAAGATAGGCCTTGAGTTGGAAGTGTCAGGAAAGCGGCCTAGAGGACGCCCGAAGCAGCGTTGGTCGGATACATTACACATGGATATGAAAGTAACTGACATCCACCCTGATCAAGCACATGACCGGGAAAGGTGGCGTCATGACACCAGAAGAGCGGACCCCGCGACGAAGCGGGACAAATGCTGAAGAAGAAGAAGAAGAAGAAGAAGAAGAAGAAGAAGAAGAAGATAGAAGATAGAAGCGCAGTGGACATGCGCTCGCCCACCCGATTGATAGGTTCGATTCTGTGTGCATTGTGCACGGTGTCCCGAGAAATAAGCTGCTCTAATCGCAAACGCCCGCTCCAGTCAATTTTGGACCACCCACGGCGAAAATGTGGGTGTTCCGCTAAAGTTGTATACACGCTTGTGTAGATCTCGAAGAGACGAATGGAATGGTACCCTTCTCGTCCTCGACCAATGGACTAAAGGTCGGGGAAGTTCAATAGTGCCGCTTCAGATCTACCCTTGACAATCGCATACTCAAGGAGACGCACTCATGTCACGGTGAACCATCGTGATCCACTTCTTGAAAGATATCTCTGCACCCCTATCTTCAATAAAAAATCTTTCTTTATGTAACATTTTTGATTGATCGGCTCATCAGAGGAGTTTCAAGACCAACGTGCCGCCGTCTAGCGATACCCTAGGAGATGACGGTGACCTATACTCGCTGACCTTCAGGGACTGCAGTAGCTACTTGCTCGTCATCATCAATGTGTCTAGTTGTACACCTTCGGCGGGCAGTATAGTACAACTGGACTCGTACAATGATCGGATGCCCTTCTTTGATCATGTGGGACGCATGCTCGATGACATGAGATTGATTGGACAGCCACTATCGGCTTGTGGACTGGTGCCATCATATGCTCTTCTAATTGTTTTATTCATGTCTAGTTGGGAAGGTTCATTCCCCCATGTAGCCAAGGGTCCTATCAAAAAGCAGAAAATACACAATGTCGCACATAGAGGGAGCAGCTGATGAAAATCTCTCACTGAACACGTACTTCTCAGCCTATAGTGGAATATAAAGGATAAAGGACGGCGTTACTCAATCCCTTCTGGGATGCGCCAGCGCATTCTACTTCTACGGGATGTCGTGGAGGCGACATGAATGCGTATTTGGCCATACAATGACTTGCGGTGGCCAGCCGATGAACAAGTCAGCGCTCTATCCTTCCCAGACAAGTCTGGTACCAATTGACCGACCCCGGAGGGATGGAAGGCTTGGTTGGCCTGGGCGGGAAATCCGAACCAGGAACCTGGTATCGGGTGCACGCGACAGTCGCGCCTCCTCCGACTGCGCTACACGCGCCCGTAGTGGAATATATGCAGAGAGAAAGGTGGGAAGGTGAATGGTACCAAAAAAGGAGTGAGCAGTAAAAATGCAAAATTACTTCGAGGTCAAGGAGTCGAACAACCGACCCTGTGCCTAGATGTGCCGGCACCACCACTGAGCCGCCGAGCTGCTAGCCTCAACGACGGAGCCTTACGTCTTTCACAATTTTACCTCCGCGTGCGACACGCGCGTACGTGTTAGATGCTGACAGTGCAATACAGCACTAGTACTGCGCGTTCAGGGGCCCCTAACTCCTCGGGTTCAAAGACTTTGCAAAAATGGAACATCCCTTCCTACTAATTGAAGGGTGGAGAATCTAAATGTGGTATTGGTTTTTGCCGTTCGAACCTACGTGCGAGTACAAGCAATCCCCTGTAAACTTTGAAGGTCTCTAGCTTCTTGGGTTCAAGGGCTTTGCAAAAATGGCGCATCCCTTCCTACTAGTTGAAGGGTGGAAAATCTAAGGTGGAAAATCTCAACGTGGTATTCGTTTTTGCAGTTCAGACATACGCCTGAGAGAATCCCCTGGTTAGTTTTGGTCAGAAATGCCTACTTGAGCTATTTCCAAAATATCAGAACAAGAGCATGGAGTTCGTAGATCAGGTGCACTACCACAACGAAAATAATTTCGTTAATGCCTCTGTCATGACAGCCATTCAAAAATTCAACAGTTCTTGAGAACAAATTTATTTCGGAGACAAAACAAAAATGATGCGACCTGCTAGCAGTATCTAAGAAGAGAGATGCTATGCATCAGTTGAAAGGTCTCTGACCATTACCACACGTGCAAACGCAGAAAAATATGCCCAATTCAAAATAACGATGAGCAACAATCAAAAACAAGCACCAACGTGAACAATTCAAGGCATCATATCGAAACATTCTCCATTCATCTACATTCTAAACAGCACAAAAAGGCTTCGAGTTCACAACGAGCAGTATATTCGTCTGTAACAAGTGCACCGTTTGCACAAAATTCTGCTGCTTGACAATTCAATCTATCAACAAAGGGTAACAGCATTTCATAAACACTATATGGGAGGTGGAGGATCTGTGTTATCGTCTCTTTTCTGCACACATTTCACAGGTTCCGCAGGAGGAAGTGGGTCGGAAACATATTCCTCCTGAATGGCCGGAACTTCGAAATTCAAATCAGATACGCAAAATATACTGTAAACTCACAATATCATATGGCTCACTGAAGCCTTCTCTTCGTGCCACTAAGCAGAGATATCTTCGGAACGATGAGACGAACTTCAGATCACAACGTGGGTTAATGGGACCTCTAGAACACCATGATTACTTCCACACTTCACCTACGAGAATATAATGGGTTGACCGACATTGTTCACGTTCACTGAAGGCACCCTTTTTACAATTCTCGCGCCATCGCCTCAGATGGTCAATTATGGGGTCGAGTCAACAAGAATGCTGTTGGACAAAACGTGCTTATTAGGGTACCAAGTCAAACTGTCACGGTAGGCTGCGAGCAACGATACTCAATCGCAGCGATACGAGCGGTCGCGGTGCGGCGCTGCAGGCGGAGTCACCTCTAGCCATGGCAGGAACCCGTACGAGTTGTCCGGTGCGTCCAGCGTACTAGAGCGCGAATGCACGTCCCAACCTACACTCTGGACCATTTCGGCGTGCGTAGGAGAGGAAAAACTGTGGAACTCGACACAATCATGAGACGGATACAGTGTCTTCTGCAGTTCACACTACGCAATGAGGAAATAGGACAGCATCATAATTGAATGCTCAGAAGCGGTGTGAGGCTAAGCAACTCAAATAGGTGAAGGAGAGAGAACTGGTAAAGTTAATTTATGGGCTCGCATTGAACGTAGTTAACAGATGGTTGTAGCTTAATAAATGATTGTAGGAAATCCTATTAATGACAAAACAGGGTAGTCTCGTCTCGAGAGAGTATAAGGTGCTGACAGTGTTGCACACATGTAGTCCAACATTCGTGCAAAATGTTGTTATAGGCATTGTACTGATATTAAAGAGATAGATATTAATATTATCGTTATCAGATTCATTTTATTTTCATATTATACGAAGGATCATTCATATGCTTTTGTTGAAAGAGGGTTGCATTTATGATCAGATAAACTCGGAGAAACTTGAATTCAGAGAAACCTTGAGACTTTCAAGAAAAATATAATCAAACCTAACTCTTATAGATTCACTAATCTTAATGCGCGTAGCCTCTTCACAAACAATATACTTCGCTAAATGCACAACCATTGCAGGCAACGTTCGAAGCGCACTGATATAGTCCTCAAATAAGTGATCTAGTTTAATTTATTTAATAATAACTGAACATTTTCCGATGTTTAGCATGCACCACTGGACATTGAACGAAGGTTTGTTCTCCTAAGCCACTTTATTAAGAATCCATTACTCTGTCTTTGTTCTTGGATCTTCCCCTCATTTCCCTTCAACATTTCCCCTCCCCCCACTCAATTGACGTAGCTCAAAGCCACTCGGTGGATGAGCACTAACATGCCATCAGAATGAACCACTCTACAAGGCGAAGTTAAGACGCTCTACCTTTCACTCTATCCACGATTGTGCCCAGTAGTGGAGGTCTCCTAAAAGCAGGAGCGCCCGGGGAATCGGTGGACTGGGGCGCGAGTGTTGGACAGACTGGCGCTGGCCATTGCTTCTCATAGTTTCCACAGTAAAACGTTATTCTTGCACTGGAACACCAACTCTGTTTCTGTGAAACACCTTGGTATCCAGAAACAACTATCAGCAAATCCACAAGGCACTGATTGAGCAGATGTGCAGTGATGAACGACCTGATGCAGACACGGACATGCACATATTTCGGGTTGGAGAGAACCGACCAAACCGTGAAACACATTGTAACACCTCTGAGCAGTACACTCTGAGAAGGATGAGAACGTCGTTTGTCTGACTGGGCTAGTTCACTCTTTTTCGTGTCCACAGGTGAAGAAGATTCTTTCCACGGAGCATGCCTTTCTTCAAACATGTTTCATATGGGGAAAGCGGGCTCTAATGAATGGGTAAGCATTTCAATCTACGACACGTGCAAAACGTGGGCATATATTTCGGGTTGTTCGGACACCTTAGGAGAATGTTTTACATGTCAAAAAGGGTATTGACGATTTGAGGTGATTGATGATGGATGATTCCACATGCACTCTGCAATACTCCGGTCCTTTAGTGAAAATAAACTGTGGCGTCTCGTTGACAATACGTGTACATAAATAACAATTCGCTCACTGTATTCGTTATTGTTGTGCAGTGACCTGTTAATTCTTTGTTGCTATTTAAAAACCGGCACACTTTATTTAATCCCGTGGAAGTGCCATCTAATTGTTACTTGCTTGAATCCATTACACGCTTCTCGCTTCTCGTGAAGCAGCACGGAAAGTTCGTCTTATTAGTTGTAAATGGTAAAGTCGATGTGTTAAAATTAATAATATCTACACCATTTTCACGTCGAATTGGACACTTTCAAATCAAATTGGACACTCTTTTATGCTAGCCTAAAACTTTTGAAATCAAAGCGAGCTCTTTCAAGTTGAAATGAACTTCTTCTACATTGAACTAAGGAAGGCTAGAATACTTTTTGTTGGAGGAAAATTTTAATATGATTTCTTTGAACTTTTAATCCACTTACCCAGTAAGTGAACACCTTGTTTAAAATTCTGTAAAATTCTCATTTTTTGTGGAAAAATAAAGGATTATAGCTTGTCTTAAAGAATAAGAGGGCGGCAATTCTTCTGTGCCAAAAAAGAGATTGCGCAATGCCCTCGCCCAAGACGTGATTTTTATTCGATTGATAGGCAAAATTTCGGTTTGCATGGGGTTTCACACTAACAAACGATGCAACATAAGCAATTGTAAAAACGAATATATTCCCACTTTGCGGCTTCATGTAAGCAGCATTTACCCTATCAATCAAATAAACATCGCTACGGGCTTTTCAAGTGCATGGTGCGACCAAACTTTAATGCACTAAATGAATGCTACATTGTTGCGCTTCAGAACAAAATTTAATTTATTATTTTTCTCAAAAATGAAAATCCGAAATCTGTGCATGTCGGTGTCTGCATCAGGTCGTTCATCACTGCACATCTGCTCAATCAGTGCCTTGTAGATGTGCTGATAGTTGTTTCTGGATACCATGGTGTTTCACGGAAGCAGAGTTGGTGTTCCAGGGCAAGAATAGCGTTTTACTGTGGAAACTATGGGAAGTAATGGCCAGCGTCAGTCTGTCCAACACTCGCGCCCCAATGAGGATCGCGCGCCCCAGTCCACCGATTCCCCGGGCGCTCCTGCTTTTAGGAGACCTCCCAGTAGTGACACTCGCGTTGCAGCCATCATCCACATTCGCGTAAAACTCGCCCTCTCCGCCAGCGAAGCAGTGAGAACTCCGCCCAGGCGACGCACGCGTCAATTTGAGTATCGTTGCCGCCCCCCGTCACGGTAAGAGCAATTGCTGCGGGACCGTCACGTCTTCGGAACGATGGCACGTAAAAACACCCCCACGTGCAATCGATTGGGTCAGCCTCTCGCGATGGGGCGCGCTCGCGCACCGTGCACTGGAGCCGATCACGCGGCATAGTCCACTGGCTTAGCAGAGGGGAGCAGGAGTTTACATTACGAAAGACAGTGCCAACTTAAAGTAATTCGGAATTATATTCACGGCCCGCCGTATTTTACAGTAAACGCTAAGGAAAAGCACTTTGCTACAGCTGTTACGAAACTGAGGCACGGTAGATGCTAAACAAATGCACTTTGGAACTGCTCTTAGTCACACACTCAGTTTTGCTCATACAGACCTCTTGAAATCCACATTTTTTAAAAGAATCGCATCAATTTCGACGTTATTATATGGGTTTGGTCCAAAATGCCGAATTTAAACAGTTATCTCTGCTCAGAATTAATCTTAATGAAAGCTAAAAGAACCTACATGCCTTTGGTGATAATGTCAAAGGTTAGAGTTCCACGGTTATGAAATGGAAGGCTTCCAGGGATGAAGCATGGGTGTTTGAGTTGAATTCATCATTTTGGCCCTAGGGTTAGGGTCTCCGATCTCCACTACTGGTCTTACATATGTTTTATATGCGTGCACTAAACGTTGTCTATCGTCTGTTCCAAGACATCTAAAGATAAGGTACGTGAACTGCAACGCTTATCGAGCAGAGCACTCCGACCCTACCAATCTCATGTGTACATTTTTCTCGGAGGCAAGAGGTAACTTCTAGATTTGACCACTCATAAAACTTTTCCAATGCACGATGTATTCTCTCCACATTCAATTTTAATATATTGATATCATGTGCAAACTGCTTACAAATAACGCCCCTTCCCTCGAGAATCAACGTCAGTTCAGCTACGTATATATCGAAGAAAGATGAAGAAACGACCCCTCCCTGGGGAACTCTGCTCTTCACTAGCTTGCAGACTAAAAAAGTACCTCCTTTCTTGACTTGAACACTACGTTCTGAAACTTAATTCTGTATCCATTTACACACTAAGGGGTGGAACTTCAGATGTTCAGGTTTTGCATAAGTCTAGAACGGTCGACGCTGTCGA
The DNA here is from genome assembly GCA_947359475.1 of Heligmosomoides polygyrus bakeri. Classification (NCBI taxonomy): domain Eukaryota; kingdom Metazoa; phylum Nematoda; class Chromadorea; order Rhabditida; family Heligmosomidae; genus Heligmosomoides; species Heligmosomoides polygyrus. Next base: position 56,708,130 of record OX375870.1, on the reverse strand, counting down.
ATGCTTTAGAAAAATCGAAGTAAATTACATCTCATGTATTAATGTACATGGACATGTACATTATCAAAGTAAATTACATCACATACTACATAATACTACGCGTTATCCGTTGCTCGCACGTTGCGCGGGTTACTCGATCTCCAGTAGTACTGCCGTGTGCTCATAAATACTGCGCCAAGTGTTGTAATCGTTTCCAGTTCCATCGAAGCTGCTAAGCCAGTGCACTATGCCGCGTCGTCGGCTCCACTGCTCCACCTCCACTGCACGGTGTGCGCGCCCCATCGCGAAGGTCTGACCCAATCGATTGCACGTGGGGGTGTTTTTACGTGCCATCCTTCGGAACTGTAGGATGCCAATGGCGGAAAGGCGTCCCTAACACCGCCCTCAGAAAGGGCCGTGCCAAGCGTTCATTGTGAACGTTTTTTTGTTTGTTGGGATACGAAAGAAAGGAGCTTCTCGACAGCTTTGCGTCTCTAACTTCGCTTTGGTCGCTCTGTCCTGCACTGGCTAGCATTCGGCGATCCCTTCATCTTTACAACGCATGACACAGTGGCTTGAATAATCTGGAAGGTAGCCATGCACTTGGGCACATGGACCCTTCTTGATCTGTAGGTAGTAGCCATATCTCGTTTCTTTGTTTTCTCCTTTCTCAGCTTTCCCTTCAAGTACTTCCCTTGTATGCAGTACCTGCAGAGTGTGCACCTTACCTAGCAGCTGAATTTTTAGTTTATGATGAACTTCCTATGTGTAAAGTAGTCTAGAAGAATGGAATCTAACCACTTACACATGGAGTGAAGTAGGGGTACATTTTTTCAGTCAATGTCAAGCGGAAACGCAACTGCTGTCCCCCGACTGCAACAGTTTATTGTATTAATCTATGGTCTCTTCCCAACTTCGATTTAATTCTGTAATACAGCTTCCAAAACTCAAGCCACAAAGCACCGTGGCAAGAAATTTCTAGACAAATAATCATGTACGAGCATAAAAACCCTAGAGACTGACGTGGACAAGTGACCGATTTTGCACTGTAGTGCAGTGCACTATCAATAAGCTGTCCCAGAGCCAGCTTTAGAGTGCGTTTAGAAAATCATGTTCAAGTATAGAAATGCTTGGTGCTTTTGGTGTTAGACAGCCTTCCTGCCGTCTTCTTCTGAGCTCAAGATTATTTTCTATTGTATGAATAGCACATGACTACGAGCACGCACTGAAGGAAGAAGTAATTTTGAAGCCCCCACGAGATAACGCGCCCCAATCGTCGCCTACCGTAAATTACTGTGAAATAAATTGGAACCGATATATTATGCATGTTGTTCGTTAAGAGCAACGCCTGGCTGGATGCATTCCGCGGAGTAGTACGGACCTGCCCCTGCGGATATGCCAGCGACTGTCTTCAAAGTAGTAAACCATATCCAACGGGGATACGAGGAAGGAACGTAGGCCATGCCCGTGGAAATGCCCATAAAACCCCTCCCTAGAGGCCATGGTTATTCGCTTATTTACCGTTCTGACCGAACTTCCTTTCGGACTATGTAAATAATTATCCATTGTTGTTCTCTATAAACTTGTTGCTCATAAATCATGATGTTCGTCCTCTGTTATTTTGTGAGTATTGGATATCGGAGCCGATATCAGAACAGTGATCGGAACGATTAGGAAGCGCAGACACCTAGTGTCTGACTTTACTGCAGAAATGATCCCGAACTCTCCAATACATAAAGAAGAAACATCAGATGCTCGATGATCTACGGGATAGGCCTGCATCAAGGCAGTGTTTTCATCCTATTCAGAAGTTCCTGCTCTAGCTCATTGACCTTGAAGGACGATTGGCAGTAATAATCACTCCGAATAGTGATGCCTTGTCACTGGTTTCTTGACCATTGTAAAGCCATGATTTTCAAACCACATGCTTAGTAAACATGTATAGTTATACCTGACATTACATTTCTAAAGAATATATAATTTCTTACATTCCTGAAACCATGAATAAATGCAGACTACTTAGCGGGTCGGTGCCAGCCAGGGGTGTGCGTAAATGAAATCCGAAATTTCGTAAATCGTAAATCGTAAACCGTAAATCGTAACTAGACTAGAGCTTCAAAGTTGGTCTCAGAGAAAACGGTCTCTGCCACCAGGTTTGCAAGAGACGTTGTTTTTGTGCTTCGTACCAAACAAACACCTTCGCACTTTTTCAGTATATAAATTGAATCATGGCTTTCAGTGAAGAAAATTCTTGTTTATTGGTTAACCTTGTGAATAAGAAAATCACAAGCGACCACATAAAATATTTAGCTCATCACAAAAAGGTTCCATAGCATGTAGCTTCAAATTTTTGTCCTGAGATTCGACATAGGGTGCGTTACGTTAGGTACCTTCCACTACTGTAGGAGGCGAAGCGACGCGCTGATTACCGTAGACTGACCGGGTTCCGCGCCCGCCTCGGACGAGATTTCACTACGAAATTAGGCGAGTTGAGGAGAACTCGCATTTTCTCATTTCTTTTGTGCAAGTTGAGGGTCCGACCACATGCCGCCCTCCTTGACTTTCTACATTTCCTTACTCTTCGATGGTTTCATAGGTTTCGCTCAGGCCATTTTTCCTTTGCTTGTTTCATAGTTTGTTAGTTGAGTGCAGTCCTAATTTGCATGTGAATGTGGTTCGTACGAAATTTATTGCCTTCGTTAAAGTGTATTATAAGGATAAGGCGTAACAGGAGTCACTCAGCTTCCCAAAGCATATGAAAATTACAGGGTGGCTGAAAAGTTCGGGCAATTTTTCAAAGTATTTCAGCAGTACGAAAAAACTACATAAACGCCAAAGATTTACAAACAAAAATAACAGAAACTTCATTAGATCAACAACAACATAATACAACAGGAAAATTCACAACAAGTGCTCAAAATTTCCTCCTTTGGCTTCAATACATTTTCGCAGTCGTTTTGGGAAGTCGCTGATGATGGTCGCACACTGCTCCGCTGTAATCTCGTCCCAGGATCTCAACAACGCCGATTTCAGCTGCTCAACGGTGGCGTATCTTGTAGTGGAGATCTTCTGCTCCATGATCGACCACACAGAATAATCCATCGGGTTGAGATCAGGCGAGTTGGATGGCCAGATGTCCCTGCTCCAAAACCCTGGGAAGAGCTCCTCGCAAACGGCGATCGTGGATTTGGCGGAATGCGCTGGTGCCCAGTCCTGCTGAAGAGAAAATCCGGTTTCGCCAAAATGGCTCGTCGCCCACGGCTCCAGTACGTCGCGGAGGACATATTGCTGGTAGCTGGCAGCGTTAATTTTGACGTTCTGCTCCATGAAGACCAGCGGCGTCTTTCCGGTAGCGCATATTCCAGCCCACACCATCACCGAGGCTGGAAAATGGCGGCGGCTGATGGTCCTTGCGGCCGACGTCTTCTGCTGACCCTTCTTAAGCAGCTGCCGGCGATTCTGATGGTTGTGAACCGGCTGGACCGTGAAGATCTTCTCGTCGGTGAACAGCACCTTCGACAAGCGACCATCGCCGACCAGCTGACGCATTCGCCTGCATTTCCTCAACCTCTCAGCTTTCATCGCGTCGTTGAGGAAGTGAATACGAGCTACTTTATAGCTGCGTAATCCCAGCTTCCCCCTGGCAATATGCTGGACTCGTTCCCTACTGATCCCGAGATCCGTAGCCATCTTGTTCATCGACACCTCAGGATACGGCGAATGCGACAACGAACCTTGTTGATGTTCTCCGGTGTTGTCGCAGTGGTGGGACGGCCGCTGCGGGGACGGTCCGAGGTCCCGCCAGTCTCCTTGTAGCGTCTTACAATCTTGTAGACGGTCCTTTGTTTGAAGCCGGTTGTTCGAACTATGTCCGCGGTCCTCATTCCCTTCTTGTGCAGCTCGACGACGGTGATACGCTCGCTTTCACGAGACATAACGCAAGCACAACTGAAAACGAGAAAACTGGAGCAACAGATTCTAGATCAAAATTGCGCGAGGAATACAACGGAAACAACAGAAATAACAAAAAACCTCAATTTCAAGGCCAAAAGTAGCGCCGCAAAAAATTGCCCGAACTTTTCAGCCACCCTGTAGAATATCAACGAGAAAGAAGGGCGAAAAACGAGTAAAGTCTTCACTCTTCAATTACAGAAAGTCTGCTTCGCGGCCATAGATTATACAAGTGCGGTTGGTCTGATTTCAGTTCCTGTGGAAGCATCATAGAGAGGTAGCGTAATGTAGCAAGTGTTCGCCTAGGTATGACCGGAATACGGCCGGACTCCAGGGTGCTATCCTCCCTTCAGGTTGCTCGTGAGTGACTTCCGCATACTGGAGCTCACACCATAGGTATACTGAATGCCAACGGCTGCACTTTTACTGCCTATGTCAAAACATTTTTTTGTCAACCCTAGTTAAACACTTCGACATTATATTTTGTTTCGCCATACAGGCACTTTCTTTTTACTTCAATATTTTTCAAGCCTTTGCACTGGCACTTCTGAAAGATCTGCAGAAGTAATTTTGGTAATCCAGATGCAGTTCATAGTTTCGTCCAAAACGCTCACAACAATTTGTTGGTGTTAGTTGTTTTAAAGCCGATTACTGTTTTTTTATTGTCTCTTTTTCTGTGTTTTTAATGGCGCACTCTGGTGCAATAATGAATGAATGAATGAATAGTCTGTCCTGTTTATCCGCTATACCTTGTCCGAGGAGGGCTAAACAACCCGCCACGCTACAGTCATCGGGGGGGGGGGGGGGGGGGGCGTGCTACCGTAACTCAGGGAGACACCTAACGTACGAACTATACTTGTGTCCTTCCAAAATTTTTTCGAATAAACGAATAATCGAATATATTCGGTTTCACGAAAAACCGAATATTCGAATAATGAATATATTCGAATCTTGGACCTTGTCGAATATTCGAATAATGAATATATTCGAATTTTGGACCTTGTCGAATATTCGAATAATGAATATATTCGAATTTTGGACCTTATCGAATATTCGAATAATGAATATTTTCGAATTTTGGACCTCACCGAATATTCGAATAATGAATATTCGAATATTCGAATTTATTCGAATATTCGTTCGAAATTATTCGATTCGGTCTGAAGTATACGACAGAAGTATTTGAAATGAAAGTCAAATTGAGCCCTAGGCTAAATGCCTTTTCTAAATTCTTCTGTAAGATCGTGTCTTCAATTTTCAAATCCAAACTCTTCTAATCTTAATGAATTCCGACCGTAACGCACAACTGACATAGTGCCACAAAATTTATCAATAGCGAATACTTTGGTTGAAATTGTAAACATTCTACGGCTTCTAGCCACAAAATTTATCAATAGCGAATACTTTGTTTGAAATTGTAGATATTCTACGGCTTCTGATGACCCTCGTAAAGCAAATACAGAAATAAACGTAATCTCAAACACGACATGTTATTTAAAGGCATTATGTTAATATGTATATGATGTTTTATGTTACAAACCCGGACAAGAAAAAACAACAATTGAGTGAGGAAACACCTCGCCGTTAAGCTGAGAAATAAGGTCTCCTACAAGTGAATCACAGAAAAGGACTTTGAGAAGGATGAATGATGCTGTGGCAATTTGGTGTGAGATCACGGCCAGTCTATACCCTTCCGACTGAGAAAATGAATGTCAAATAGTCTGCCCATGCGACACTTCTCGAACGGTACGACTGGAAGGTGGTCTCCCAAACACATATTACTATTAACCAGAAGATCGCTCCTTGGCACTCAGCGTGACATACTTCCGATTGGTATTGGTGGCCGGTGATTGCGGTAGAAGAAAGCCTCAACCAAAGAACCAGGATGTGTTCCTAAGCCACACCAACGGTAGACCAAACAAACCGACGATGAAGTACTTTCGACAGAGGTCGACCTTGGCCGCATCGTTCATGTTTCTCAAGTCCATTGGTCGGCCTTCGCTTGGGTAAGTAAACATGTTTCCCATTTCGAATATTTTCATGGCTCCATATGAAATATGTATACCAAACGATAGAGCTCGAGCTGCTGAGCTCAAACCTTGGTTTTTCATATACTTGACTTTAGGCGAGTTATATCCAGAATGCGCAAAAACTGACTCCCAGTAGTCTATCTCAGTATCACCTGTATCACCTGTCGTCCCGTTGGTCATCGACTTGCTCGAGCGGGCGCCAGCAGCGTCTCCATTCGTCCCTGTCGCGTGCCAGAGTGGTCCAATGGATCCTCCTCGCTCGAGGGACACGAAGAGCGTCATATCGGGCGTTCAGGGCTTTCACGAAGAAGTCCGACCAACGCGTTGGTGGGCGTCCCGGTGTTCTCTTGACATCTCGCGGAATCCAGTCGGTAACGACTATCGTCCCGCGGGTGTCTGCGAAGCGCATTACGTGGCCGGCCCCCCTAATTTTCGATAACTTGGCTCACGCGACAGCGTCTCTGATCTTCGAACGTCAGTGAAGCTCGGAACTCCGGAGGCCTTCTCTCACTTGCGTGAGTCGTGTCACTCCGAGCATCGTCCTCTCGATTCCACGCTGCGCGACGCTGATCGCGTGTTCATCCTGCTCTCGTATAGCCCAGGTCTCTGAGGCGTATGTTAGGGCAGGAAAAACGGTAGAGTCGAATAGGTGGGCACGGAGTCGGACGTTCTTCGTCTTCTTCGCGACTTCTTCGACGCTCTTGAAAGCTCCCCAAGCCGCTCGTTTCCTTCTGCTCAGCTCCGGCGCTAGGTCGTTGGCCATATTGACTTCGCGACCCAGATACACGTAGCTGGAGCATTCGGAGATGTTCGTTCCGCTGAGCGAGAATGGGGCACCAGAAACTTGTCCGTTAATCATGAACTCGTCTTCGTAAGATTAAGCTGCAGTCCAACGTACCCACATACACGATCGAAGTCGGCCAGCATTCGCTCCGCCTGGCTTATGCTTGGTGTTATGAGCACGATGTCGTCAGCGAAACGAATATGGTGCAGCTGCTGGCCGTCGACCTTCACTCCCATGTCTTCCCATTCTAGTTCGCGCATGACGTTTTCGAGGGTGGCGCTGAAGAGCTTCGGGGATATGGTATCCCCTTGCCGAACCCCTCTCCTTACGTCGATGACGGCGTCGTTGTAGAATGGAGTGATCTTAGTCGTGAATCCACTGTACAACTCTCGAAGGACTCTGATGTACTGAGTAGGAACGCCCTGAGTGAGCAGGGCGTCGAGGACCGCTTCAGTCTCGACGGAATCGAATGCCTTCTTCAGGTCGATGAACGTAAGGCACAGCGGCAGCTTATACTCTCGCGACACTTCGATGAGCTTCGTAATGGTGTGTATGTGGTCGATCGTGCTGAATCCTTTCCGAAATCCTGCTTGTTCGCGTGGCTGTCCTTTCCAGCGTTCTGCTGATCCTATTCATGATGACTCGAGTGAACAGCTTTTAGACTACGGACAGCAGGCAGATCGGGCGATAGTTGCCAATGTCATGCACGTCTCCCTTCTTGTACAGCAAGACGGTCTTGCTGGTCTTCCACTGAGATGGAACCTTGCACTCCGACAGGTATCGTGTGAAGAGCCGCGCCAGGGTGTTGATGAGCGCTGGCGGGAGGTTCTTCAGGTGTTCGGGTCTGATCCTGTCAGGGCCGGGTGCTGTACGTTTCTTCACCGACGAGATGGCGTGTCGGATCTCGGAAGGGAGAGCAGAGGGAACGACGTATCCATCCTGCGGAAGATGGCATGGGGCAGGTGGACGTGGCTATCGAAGAGATCGGAGTAGAAGTCGTGGATGACCTTCTCCATGGTCCTTCTGGAGGAGGTGACGGTTCCGTCAGGACGTCGGAGAGCAGTCATCTTGGTCTTGAAGTTGGCGAAGTTTCGGCGGGCGTTGCGGATGCTCAACCCTGCCTCTGCTGCTTCAGCCAACACTCCCGCCCTTCTCTCCTTGAGATCTTCCTTTATCGCCGCTCTGCATAGCTTCGCAAGCTCGGACGTCAGCTGGTAGTTGCCAGACTCTCGTGCTGCTCCACGCTGGCGTATAAGCTCGAAAGTTTCCGGAGACAGGCGCCTCTTGGTGGTCTTCAAGCTCTCGGCTCCCTTAGCACTATCGTGGAGATGGTGCACGAAGCGGTCGTATTCCTCATCAACGTTGTCCATGACGGCATCTTCCCAAAGGCCGGCAAGAGAGGTGTAAAGGTCCCAGTTGATGGTCGTTCTGGGATTCCTCTTCTTGAACTTCGCGGCCTTCTCTCCTTGACGAGAAAAGCGAAACCTCGCGCGAAGGAGGCGGTGGTCCGATCCCGTATAGAACTTGGGGACAACGGAGACGTCGGTCAGGCAATACTTGCGATTGAAGATGATGTGGTCGATCTCATTGTGGAACTGGCCACCGGGAGATTCCCAGGTCCATCGTAGGGAGGGAGGCTTCTGGAACTGCGAGTTTCCATGGATGGTCTTGGTCGACATGATAAGCTCAGACAGCCTTTCACCTTGCTCGTTCCACTCCAAACCATGGGTTCCGATGTGAAGTTCTTCTGACGACCTTCGCGGTCCGATCTTGGCGTTGAAGTCGCCGACGATCACCTTGTAGAAGGTGTGATCTTCCTTATAGAACTTCTCCAGCTCCACGTAGAAGGCTTCGACCTCTTCGTCGTCGTAGTCGGATGTTGGGGCATACGCGACGAATACGGTCAAAGCTGGCACGGAACCACATCGCTTCAGTCGCAGACGTCCGATTCGGTTGTCAGAGACTCGTACGAATCGATGTTCATGGCCAAGTGCGTGTTGACAAGGACACCAACGCCGCCTACTCCCCTGCTGTCGCATGTTCCGAGGAACAGTTCTTCTCCGGAGTCGTAGGCGGCGTGTAGGGGGTGGTGTCTTCTCGTCTCGGTCAGTCCGATGACGTCGTACTTGATCTTCTTGGCTTGCATCATCAGGTCCTCGACGGATGCTTCCGATGCAAGTGTGCGGGCGTTGTAAGCACAGATCGTCATCCTAGTCCTCAATTTGCGCAGCCTGGTTAGGCCCTGAGATTTTGGCAGCCTCTCCGTGCTCGTCCTTCCCATCGCTGCAGAAATGGGGGCTCTTTCGGGGTCAGGGGAATGAGGCCCTTTAGTGCTGCTGTGTTTGACTTCCATACAACATGGGTAGCTAGTCAGGCTCTGTCGTGCGGGCGAAGAACTCCGGGCAGCCAGCCAGACTGCCCGAAGGGACGGGGCGAGACTTTTGAGGCGGCCCCGAATCGTCTTACGATGTACTCCCAGTCTACCGAGTGCAAGCTTTTGGCCGGGCCGACACAGTTACAATCCGCACATTCATGGACACATCCGCGCACACTGTGCACGAACATGCCGCAAGGAACGCGTCGACCCGACACAGCAGGAGCAAGGAGTCCATCCCCTGCATCCCACCTGCGTCTCTGGGCAGTACACGGTCGCATTTGGTTCGCGTTTAATTCCCTTATCCACCACCCGGGGACGTGCCACGTGGCCCTGCGACAAGCGGCCCGAGATCCTTCTTAACAAGAGAGCCCGAAGGCTCTCTATCGAGGGAGATCCGTGGCTATCTCAGTAGCGTCGAATATATTCGAATATATTCGAATTTTGGGGCACGTCGAATAGTCGAATAACGAATATATTCGAATTTTGGACTTTGTCGAATATTCGAATAACGAATATATTCGAATTTTGGGTCTCATCGAATATTCGAATAATGAATATTTTCGAATTTTTGGCCTCATCGAATATTCGAATAATGAATATTTTCGAATTTTTGGCCTCATCGAATATTCGAATAATGAATATTTTCGAATTTTGGGCCTCATCGAATATTCGAATAATGAATATTTTCGAATTTTGGACCTCACCGAATATTCGAATAATGAATATTCGAATTTATTCGAATATTCATTCGAAATTATTCGATTCGGTCCGAAGTATAGTACGAACCCGGTATTGTATCCTATCTTTTCGACATTTTGGCACCTCTAAATTAAGCAAATACCACTCGTTGTGACTCGATGTCAAAGCTGATTTCCTGATAAAAATTAAAGTGCAAATGTTGCAAAAAGCGTAAAACCAGACGATACTTGGCACTACTAGCCGCGCTGAACCAAAAGTAAAGGGAGAGCGCACGAAGAAAATGAAAAAGTGGCAATCTCCAATGCTCTAGATAAGCTTTGGTACTAGAAGTGCTACTACAATCTATTATATATTGACCTATAAATACAGAGTGTCCCCGAAAAGATCGCAGTGTAGGGCAGTCCTACACAACGTTTTGCGTTGTGAGAAACTAAAAATTTTACGCAAGGCCTACGTTATAATACGGCGACGCGTCGGCGCATAACGAAGTATAACAGGTTGTCTCCAAGTTCTCTCTTCGTAAAACCTCGGCATTTTTCTTAGTCAATCAATACTGCTGTGCCAAACGAGGTTAGGTGGATCAGTTTCATTGAGCGGCCTAACGTTTCGACCTGTTCGTCGTCTTCAGAGGCCTAAAAGTGGTTCAAGACTTTAGATTTGTTACTTACCCGACCAAGCGCCTTACCCCCCCCCCTTTCCGACATCGTCCTAGGTGCCAAAACGAAAAACCCAATGCATGAAAAATAAACTCACCCACTGATCCACCGTTGAAGCGGAGCGACGTCGCTACCGCTGCTGTTAGTAGTAGAATGGTGACTGAGACATACTGTGTCATTCGCACTGATTATACTGAGTATACCAGTGTCATTCGTAAGGACACTCATGTCACCACCGGTCGTTCTATAGCTCACAATGCGAAAGGAATGGCAAGAAGTCACTAGTAATCGAGGGACACTCATTTCGACTATTCAGTGCTGGATTCCTTGCGGAAATCCAGAATGCTTCCAACGCTTTCCTAGACGAAATGTCGGTCTCAAACGTCAGAACCGTGCACTTAACATCAAAGTCGGTTCCTCCATGCCCCTCAACCCTGTGCTTGCCTAACGGACTGGATAAAATACCACGCCTTTTACTAGCCAGGTGTTCCTTAATGCGAACTGCCAGTACCCTTCCGGTTTCCCCGATGTATATTTGATTGCAAGTCCCACATTCAAGTTGATACACTGCACCAGCTTTGGCGCAATCCCCCAACTTATTGTAGGGGCATACAACACAGTTTTCTGATATACACTCCCTATCGTAGAGCCTATTTCGGACTAGCTGCTTCTTGATGTTGTCATTCGGGATGTTTACAAGCACAACATCATCTTCTAGCTGAGCCCGAACTATGCTCCGCTGTATGGCAGAAGTGATATTATCAGAAATAAAAGGAAGACAAAGGGGTATACGATCTCGGCGTGGTATATTACGTTGCACAGTGCGGACTCTTTGGTGGTGTTGTGGTACCACGTAGCCGTTTTGGCAAGCGATCTTTGAGGCTAGCCTCAATGACTCTTGTCGCTCTTCCGAGCCTGTGCATACATCACGTGCAGTTTTGAACATGTTCCTTACAACTGCGCGTTTAACAGCTGTAGGATGTGCGGAAGATGCATGAACCAAAATGTTCTTAGAACTTTCTTTGCGGTACCACTTCACCCTGACGATGCCACCCGATATTTTAATTTGCGTATTCAAATAAGGTAGCCAACCGTTTTTAGGAGTTTCCCTCGTAACCTTAATGTGTTGCGATTGATGGTTCAGTAAATTAAAACACTCATCCATTTCGGACTGTGTTGATGTTACAATAAAACAATCATCAATGTATCTGCAATACATCAAGGGAAGACGTTCT
>OX375870.1:56635008-56696219 GCA_947359475.1 Heligmosomoides polygyrus bakeri | reverse complement strand
CAAGCAATCAAGCCAAACACAATCAATCGAGTGTAAAATGCAAAATTTCGCACGAGTGCCTGGCGCATTCCTTACTGCTCATATACCAGAAAATTTCTGTTTTCTTAGGATTTTATGCCCTTAACTCCTTCAGTACCTTTACTGTGAACAAGGGTATCACCTTTCAAACAATGTATACAGTTTTTTTGAGACACTATGAATATATGACTCTCTCTCTCTCTCTCTCTCTCTCTCTATATATATTATACTTGTGCTCGAATAATCGAATTCGAATAATTATTCGAATAATTTATTCGAATTCGATTTTCGATTATTTGATTATTCGAGTTTCACAAATTCGAATAATTATTCGAATTCGATTATTCGAGTTTCGCAATTTCGAATAATTATTCGAATTCGATTATTCGAGTTTCGCAAATTCGAATAATTATTCGAATTCGATTATTTGAGGTTGGAAAATTCGAATAATTATTCGAATTCGATTATTCGAGGGTCAAAAATTCGAATAATTATTCGAATTCGATTATTCGGGGTTCGAAAATTCGAATAATATTCGAATTTCGAATACTTGCTTGTTTCGAATGTGACATAATGATGATCTTTGTAAGCGACGTTAATTCCGGTGACGACTGTTTTCGATAGCACACCGTCGAGGATCTCGCCGTTACGAAAACGAGTACTAGTGTATTTAGTGTACCGCACTAGATCTTGTTCAAAATAGGTCTACTAGAGGTAATCTGCCATGAGAAGAACGAATATCATAGTCGTTTTTTGCGGAAATGCTTTATAAGCCAATTATATTAAGTTCAAATCGCCCTAGGCCTTGCGAAATAGCGCGCGCTGGTAGGAGACGCAGAAACCGCCCCATACACTAGTGCCCGAAAACGCATTCAAATATTTATTTATTTATTTTTTTTATACGCGGGTATAAGTATAGGATATATATTTATATAGTTAGGGTATATATATATATATATATATATAAGTTCACATATGATTCAAACACAAGATAACAGGTGACTAAATAAGTGACTTGTGGCTTGCACAATAACGCAATACCTCAAAAACAACATCAAACTACAAAGTTTTCTGGTGATACCCGTTAACCAGTCTTTCAAATTGCCTTTGGGTGTTTGGTATATTGTTTTCCTTTAAAGGCTTCAAAAATTCAACCCCTGCTCCATATGTGAAAAATGCGGATCTTACCTTGCTTTTGCTCTGGGAAGTTGAATTTTCCATTGAGCACCTCTTGTAGGAGAAGAGGAGACCGAATAAAACTAGAGGGCACCATACCATTTATCAACTTGTAAATCATGACTAGATCATATTTTTTCTATTATACGATACGCAAGAGCACGTTAGTTAAGCATCATCTTCCTGGGCAATGTCAAAGGTGCCGTGGTATGCTGTTGTAATTGTAATAAATCCGTGAACTCCTATCCAAAATTTCCCAGTGAAGCTGATCCGCACCAAATCAATCCTAGCTACTTCTCTTTTGCATTAAGACTAAACACAGCGGTACCGTAGTGCAGGTGTAGTACAAGTTCTAGTTCAGTGCTAGTACATAGTACAAGTGCTCAGTCACGCACTTGCTGTTGATGTTGTAGTATCACTACGCCAAGAAGAATCAATTCAAGCTGCTTGCTATACCAACTCAGCCTTCTTCACTCCCTAGCAGTACAGATGGCAATATTTGAGAACCCTATTGTGCTAACCTTACTGGGTGCGTGTAGCGCAGCCGGAGGAGGTGCCGGCTGTCGTGTGCACCCGATACCAGGTTCCTGGTTTGGATTTCCCGCCCAGGCCAACCAAGCCTTCCATCTTTCCGGGGTCGGTGAACTGGTACCAGACTTATCTGGGAAGAAGAGAGCACAGACTTGTTCATCGGCTGGCCACGGCAAGTTATGTATGGCCAGATACGCATTCAAATCGCCTCCACGATATCCTGTAGAAGTAGAATGCTTGGCGCATCCCAAAGGGGATTGAGTACCGCCGTCCTTTATCCTTATCCTTTATTGTGTTCCAACCTTGATCAGGTGAGTAGTTTTATGAAGCCAGTATGAAGCCATCGAGCCCTCCCCCCACCACCACTACGCTTAATATCGGCATCTCCAGAAGGTTCAGTGATGTCGAATCTTCTTCTGATCAGTGCCTTCGTCCCCAAGGTCATTCGACGACCTACTTGATGCCCCAAAGCACAGTCCTCCACTTCACTCTAGCCCCAAATTGACTGCAGGCAGCTCCACTCTCTATCCTCGAACAGTGGACCTCGGGCAAAAATTGAAATTCTCTATAGGTATTGAGCTTCTGATCGATTTTGATCCTACGACAAAATGCCTTTTTGTCGGAACCGATCGTTCCCAGCGCTTCTATTAGGTTGGTGCAAAAGTGATGTAGGTTTTTTTGTCTTCCTTGTTTCAACACTATTTTTAACAACAAACTAAGACCATTTCATAAGGTATTATATATTGTTGGAAAGGTTATTACATGCGCTTTCTAAGTACGTATTAGGCTGTCCGGAAAGCTCTCAGCGTTTTGAGTGAACTACCATAACTTTCTCAAATCTTATCGGGTTTAGTCGAATCAGCACACTGTTACCAACGGGCCAACAGTCGACTTATTCCATCAGCGAAAAAATTATGTGGTGAGATTGAGATTTTTGTGATGAGATTCGACAAAATCCATGAAAGCTGTTTTGGCTTGGTCCTGATTGGTGAAGGTTTTACAGCGAGAAAGTTCTGAAAGTGTTTGAAAGGGTGGTAGTCGGTTGGTGAGAGGTCTGGAGAATATGGCGGGTGAGGCAGAACTTCAACCCTTAATTCGTTCAATTTTCGAATAGCGATTTGTGAAGCGTGTGGGCGGGCGTTATCGTGCCAAAGAACCGGACCTCTTCTGTTAACCAATGCTGGCTGAAGTTAACGCAGTTTTCGGTGCATTTCGTCGATTTCCTTCCAGTTGGTGTCTGCCGTGATCGCTTGGCCTATTGCCAAAAAGTTGTAATGGATCACACTAGCCGCCGACCACCACACAGTCACCATCACCTTTCTTTGTTGGAGGCTCGCCTTTGGAAAATGTCTATGGGATACATCGGAGTCCAACCACTGCCCGGAACGTTTCCTGTTATCATACAGAAACCACTTTTCATTACAAGTGATGATTCGATCCCGAAACGGGTCAGTTTTGTTGCGTAAAAGTAGAGAAGAACAAACCTCGAAACGTGACTATTTTTGCCGCTCACTCAACTCGTGGGGCATCCACTTTTCGAGCTTTTTCACCTTCCCAAGGCGTTTCAAAGCATCTTCGAGGCTGAAATCTCCGGTCCAAGATTTACTGAACCACTGGCATACAGTGCTTTCTCCAGAACTATTAGGCCCCCACGCTTGCTTGATTTGTCGGGCTGTCTCGGCTGCGGATTGTCCCAATTTGAAGTTAAAATTAAATATCTTTCGGAATTACTCCTTCGACATCCTTCCAAAAGCCTTTCAAGAACAAAATTGCAATAAAACGTTGAAACATAATTTATTTAACCAGATAGAGCGAAAAATTCTGTACAGAAAGTAGCATTAATGCGCAATGCAAGTTGAATTTTTACTTAATAATAGACGATGAAGAACAAACAGTAACAAGAACAAGCAGTAGTAACACAAAACGCTGAGAACTTTCCGAACAACATAATATATGGAACTTGATTTAAGTCTGTTGTTTAAAAATAATTTGGTTTTTATCTTTAGATGTCCAAACGCGATTTTCGTAAAATTTTCCGGCTTTGGCTGATGTCGGAGAACTTCTTTTTGATTCAGCCACTAGGCAAACGCGCCTGTTATCATAAAGTATTCATCTCTCATCGGAAGTCACAATCCGTTCGAGAAACGGATCGTTGGCATTGGGCAAAAGATGGGCCCACGATATCTCAAGACGACGATTTTTCTGACTTTCGGTCAATTTAGTTTCTTGGTCTTCCCAGTTTGCTTCAAATGGCGAACAACTGTAATGTGATCGACGTCGAGATCCTCGGCAATATCTCGCGTGGTTTGCGCGGATCAGCTTCGACTGACGCCTTCTATGGATCATTATCAACGGCTCTCATGTGGTTCGTCTTCGAGGCTGGTGTTGCCGGCACGAAACTTTTGGAACCATTTCGTACTGTGCATTCGTTGATCCTTCCCTAGTCCCATACTTTGTTTATATTTTGAGCGGTCTGAGCGGAAGTCCGGCCCAGTTTCAACTCGCAGAAGTAAATTTGACCAAAATCGCGTTTAGACATCTGAAAATAAAAACCAAATTATCTTTTTAAATAAGCGATTTGAGTTAAATTCCATATACATACATAGAAATCGCATATAATGAGCTTTCCAACAATGTATAACACCTTATGAAAAGTCTTATGGTTAGTTTACTGAAAAATAGTGTTAAAACCAAAAAGACAGAAAACCTGCATTTCTTTTGCACCAATCTAATAATGCTAAGTTGAACAGATTTTCCACACGGGACCGCTACAGCAGGGACGGGCTGCCTAACTGTCATTGATATACAAACAAAGAAACTTCACTTTCAAGCTCCAATCAACAATATCGATCGATATTGACCTCTCGATCAAAACCTTTCACTCGCTATAAAGCACACGTTTTTTGCATTCCTCCGTCATTACTCAAGAAGGTTGTTGCATCATTAGCTATACTTATCAGTTGGTTAGTACATTTTTGATTCCATTCGTGTAAAGAATATAATTTGTCTACAACACCTCTTCATCTTGAAACAGCTTGGCTGTTCGAAAATAAAATGGCCCATGCACTGTACTACCGAGGTCGAAAAAATAGTTATTCATACTTCGCTACGAATTGGGTTGCTCATCACGAATCTGACATCGGTTTCTGAATTTCCGGTTTCTTATGGCAGGTTAACTCTTTCACGACACGCATATTTTTCTCGCGCGCCGAGTGAATACGGTTTTTGGCTTGCTTAATGGGGAAATCAAAAATGCTCACCTTTCCACTTACAAGGAGCTCGAAGAACGTAAATGACATTTGTTGCCACGCTTTTGTTCAAAAATGCGTTGGAAATGGCGATAAAAGCTCTCACTGACGATAAATCGCAAAACGCAATAACAATGGTGTGTGCGGGAATCGAACCCATGACCACTCTCTGTGAAGCGAGAACACTTCCGCTGCGCCGCCTAAGGTGGCCAGGCCGCTAACGACAATGCTGATTGCCAACACTGCGTCCACGCTGCATCAACGCACGCGGCACACATTCCGCAGACTTTGGGCAGCTAGTGCTTGCTTATGAAATCCGTTTGGCAAATTTGCTATAAATATTTGTAATCAGCGTTTCGATCTCTTTCACAAGACGTAGGTATGTCCGAAGTTCCATGGGAAGCTGAAGGCATTCCGCGGTTAGTGGTTCCTCCTTTACGGGTCTCCCTTACTCTTCCAAATTGCCAAGCACGTTGGACGACGTCTTCGGCACGTCAGCTGAACTCCGACCAACTTTGGACGACGTTTTCGGCATGTCTGTTGAACACTCACCCACGTTGGACGACGTCTTAGTTAAAGGAAAAATCTCACTGTCCTTATTATGTGTGAAGTTTATTCGATTATTCGATTTATTCGGATATTCGATTATTCGTTCGTTCGAATAACTGAAAAATTGGGTTATTCGATTATTCGGAAATTCGAATAACCGAAAAACAGGGTTATTCGATTATTCGGAAATTCGAATAAGCGAAAAATGGGGTTATTCGATTATTCGGAAATTCGAATAAGCGAAAAATGGGGTTATTCGATTATTCGGAAATTCGAATAAGCGAAAAATGTGGTTATTCGATTATTCGGAAATTCGAATAACTGAAAAATTGGGGTTATTCGATTATTCGTTCATTCGAATTTTCGAAAAATGGGGTTATTCGATTATTCGGAAATTCGAATAACCGAAAAAATGTGGTTATTCGATTATTCGTTCATTCGAAAAATTTTGGAAAAGCACAAGTATAGTATTCGAGTTCGAATGCTCGAAAAAACGCGATTTTCGAATGTATTCGAATTCGAATGCTCGAAAAAACGCGATTTTCGAATGTATTCGAATTCGAATGCTCGAAAAAACGCAATTTTCGAATGCATTCGAATTCGAATGCTCGAAAAAACGCGACGTTCGAATGTTATTCGAATTCGAATGCTCGAAATTCGTCCCTATTCGAATATATTCGGTTATTCGAAATTTTCGGGAGAGCACAACTATACTACAGACAGAAATTATCATACATCGCAAGAAATTGTATTTGATGTCATAAACGATGGACGCAAAAACACACGTCTTCAAGATTATATAAGAGAAACAGGTGTGCTCAAATATCGCGACAATACTTATCGGCCACCATGTATATGCATCATATGAATGTATACATATTTGTATATAGATATACGTAGATATACACCGTATATGCATGCATACACAGTATACACTGCTGTAAATACATGTATATACCGTATATACGCGTGTATACATATGATCATATATACATGTATATGATCATATATGTATACATAATGTGTGTATATACATGACATACATGTACATTTACATATACATATACACGCATATATACGGTTTTATATCTACGTATATATATATTTATTTATTTATATATTTATATATATACATATACATACATACATATGATACATATACATATATACCTGTATAAACGCCTGTATGCACGTGCGTACACCTGTATATACCTGTATATATGTGTATACGCGTGTGTACGCACATATTATGGATGCACTATGGATATGCTATGTATGTACCAGCTGGATATGTGTGAATATATGAGTGAATAAGCGTGGATATACGCGTGGATATGCCGATTTGCAACGCATTTGCAACTCGTGTTGCTACCTTAGCAACTGGGGCCGACGCCTTGTCAACCGACTTAGCCCGAGTAGCAACGCTTAAGGCCCGAATGGCAGGTGGTTGTGAGGCCCCTGTTGAAAAACGGGTCCTACCCGGGCCAGCGAATGTCAGAGACTATGACACCCCACGAGATGTGCTTCGGTAGCGCAATTGGTAGGAGTGCTGCTTCATAGGAGCACAACGACCAGCTTTTGAGTTCGAGTCCGCGTACTGCCAACGTCTTTGCACATATTAGTTTGTTACTATTACGCTTCCGGTGGCGATGTCCGTTCCTCCACGTGGTGACACTGGAAACTGCTCGTTCTGCGAGCCAAGCTAATCACGGACACTCGATTGCAGGCGACAGGCCTTCGTGACAGGCCGCCCTATGAAGACCCATCTCACATCACATTGTGTATGTCAGCTCACGTTTATCGAGATACGGTGTCCGCAGGACCCGACGCGCACACGCAGAGCCCGGCGAGTGTGAGAAGTATGCGAGGGTTCCTGATGCGAGGACGGCATCAGGGGGTAACTGAGCTAGTTTGAAAGTCCCGTAACGCAAGCGGGACCCGCGTGGCTACGCTGAATGTGGTGAATGTGGGTACGTTGACGGGACGCTCGTGCGAGTTGGTTGAAGCACTGGAGCGAAGAAGAGTTGATTTCTGTACGGTGCAGGAGACGAGGTGGTCCTGCCGCAAGTCAAGGGACATAGGACGTGGTTTCAAGGCCGTTCTATGTGGAAGTCCCAGGACCACCAGCGGTGTCGGAATAATCGTCTCCGAACGATTTCGTGACTCGATTGTAATCGTTGAGCGCTTTGACGATCAAATGATGAAGATCGTTGTCGCGCTAAGGAGCGACTCTCTCAGTTCTTCTCTGCGTATGCTCCGCAGACTGGCTGCTCCGATCAAGCCAAGGAAGAGTTTTGGAGCCTGCTTGATGAGAAGACGTACCGTCGAAAGATGTCATCGTAATCGCTGGTGACCTTAACGGGCACGTAGGCGCGACGAAGGACGGGTACAGTTGTCAGGGTGGATTCGGTTACGGGTCGCGTAACGCAGATGGTGAGCGTATCCTTGAGTGTGCGGAATCGCATAACCTCACCATAGTGAACATCGTGTTTTGTAAACGCGACTCCCACTTCATCTCGTTCTATAGTGGGAATACTAGAACTGAGATAGACTTTGTATTTGAAAAGCTCGTGAACGAAGTCTTGTCACAGACGCGAAGGTTGTGCACTATGATACGGTCGCTCCACGGCATCGACCGCTGATCTGCACCCTAAAGATCGCCTCCGAGGCTGAAGCAGATCGAGCGATGTGTTGCACCAAGAATCAAGTGGTGACGAACGAAAGAGAGGGAAGCAGCTGTGATATCTCGCGTGCGGTTACCGACAGTCACGACTGTCGCCGAAACTTGGAAAAAGTGACCGACGCCATACGTCTGCTGCACGGTCGGAATTCGGCATTACGAAGCCTGGACGACGAAAGGTCGACAAGCAGGCATGGCTGTGGACAGACGACTGAAAGCAAAGGTGCGAGGGAAAAATTCGCTCTATCACGTGTTTTTCGGCGAAAAGACAGCCGTTAACTGACAGAAGTACCAAGAAGCGAAGAAAGCTGCAAAGAAGGCCGTGGCTTTGCAAAAGTCACTCATTATGGAGATGTCAACCAGAAGCTCGAGTCATGCGATGGTGAGCGGTATCTATACCGACTTGCTAAGAATCGCCATCGGCAGATCGAGGATATTGGGAAGTTTTTCGGCCATGAAGACGGCTATTCTTATGGACAGCAAGAAGGCAATGAAGCGATGGCGCGATTACTTTGAGGAAATCTCTACAGGGCCATAATACGAGATCTTCAGAAGCCCGTCCCTTGGACGTTGCTTTATGCTGATGACCTAATGCTCGCTTGCGAAGGTAAGGGTAAATTCGAGCGAGAGGTGCAAGCTTGGTGTGATCGCTTGGAGCGGTTTGCACTTAGATTGAACGTGAAGAAGACCGAGCCTAACGACGGACGTTACCGAGTCCAGCTCCATCAAGGTCAACGACATCGAGTTCCACGCACTTCGGTCTTTAATTAAATGGGATCCGCAGTAGCATTTGACGGCAGTCTGATGACTGAAGTAAATTCACGCGTGAGAGCAGCTTGGTCCAAGTGGCGCTCGTTGACTGGCATGTTCTGCGATAGGAAGTTACCAGAGATTTGAAGTCGAAGATTTACAGAGCAGTCGTGCGGCCGGTAGTGATGTACGGTGCTGAGTGTTGCCCTGCGACTAAGGAAGTTGAAACGCGCCTCAGCGTTATGGAGACGAAGATGCTGCGCTGGACGGCCGTAGTTACGCGTATGGACCGCATCCGAAACAATGTCATTCGGCAGAAGTTCGGTGCCGCGCCGATAGCTGACAGGATGCGCGAAGCTCGCTTGCGATGGTATGGCCACGTTATCCGTGGAGAAGAAGACAGCGTCCGCAAGATAGGCCTTAAATTCAAGGTTGTAGGAATGCGGCCTAAAGGGCATCCGAAGCAGCGCTGGTCTGATACGCTAAATATGGGCTTGAAGGTTGCTGGTGTCCACCCTGACCTAGTGCTGGATCGGGAAAGGTGGCGTCATGGCACCAGAATAGCGGACCCCGCTAAGAAGCGGGACAGACGCTGAAGAAGAAGATTATTACGCTTCCTCATGATCACAAGAGACAATTTAGACCATCCGTGTAACCGTGTGACAAAGCGCACCTGTTTTCTTGTTTCATAGTTTTGTACCATAGGTGTTGACTAAAAGGGAAGAGCAATAAGACTTTTTATTTTCAGAGAAATGATTTGGTGCAGATACGCATCGCTGAAAAATTAGCACATATGAAGGCGCAAATAGACAGCCTTGCTTTGTTGTAAACACTGACGGTCTAAAATTGTCCATGAGAAAGCGTAATAACAACAAACTAATATGTGCAAAAGATTGGTAGTACACGGACTCGAACTCAAAAGGCTGCCGGTGCTCTCTTATGAGGCAGCCATCACACCGACTGCGCCACCGAGGCACATCTCGTGGGGTGTCATCGGGGTTGATGATTGTTACGTACGGGTTCTTACACCTCTTATTCCGGTCTTTGAAAAAGCGTTCAGCAAAAACTAACTGCAATTCTGGACTCCGCTCACATGGCCCTACAAACTATCAAAATAGCATCGCAAAAGCTTACCATGAGTTGGAAACCTTTCCCTGTTAGACATTGACACACAGTATGGTCGAAGGGGACATCAATATCGATTGATATCATCGAGTTTTCGATCGGTGGTATCGGTTTTCGCCTCGACGTGACCAATAGAGATGGAGTCACGCGAAATATTACCAGAAGGATAGGCTTCAGATAGGGTGGAAATGTTCGATTTTGCGACCAATTTCCCGATATTGTCGTCTTCTGCTTTGCTCGGAGCTAACCGCTCCTTCGTTCATTTGTCTGCCGGTGATGGTTAAGCCAACGCTGCTGCGTGTCCTCAGCAGAACAATTTTGGGGTTCAACAAAGGATGCTGTGACGGTGGGTGAAGTGATATTTCTCCGGTCTGGCACAAAGGCTAAGGTAGGGAATGAAGGCCATGATTCTGTCACAAGAGTTGAGGGTTGTTCTGTGCTGTGCAAACCGATGACACCACTGAATGGTCTGTGGAGGCCGACGTTGGCTCAAGGATTCGGATATGGCTACCTACCGAACATGCCTCCACCCTTTCTCGAATATCGTCTTAAGGGGTACAAGAAAACCTGAGCCTATAAGCGATAAACTCACTCGCAGGGTGGAATTGGAGGGAGGAATAGCAGAGCTGAGCACCAAAATCGGTACTATAATACAAGAAGGTGATGAACGCAATGCGCAACCACACAAAGGATTAATAGTGATTAAAACGTACTTGAATATTTATATCCCCACATAAAAAAAATTCTTCCAAACTGATAGATTTTTTGAAGCTGATGGCGTTGTCATTACAAAACCAACGCCTTTTCTTTGAATTCACAGAGTTTACGCGATCTCCTTTTTCGATGCTGGCGCAATACCAGAATAGATGGGTTGGTAAATTTTGATAATCCGCCTAGGATGTGAAGAGCACAAGACGCGGAGGAGAGCACAGATTTGGGAAGGGAAGGGACTCTGGTGTGTGGTCCATGTTAGATACTCGTGCTAAAATTATTTTTCTTGTCTATTGGAGTGATTGAAATTTACCGCCACCCTATCCCCCCCCCCCCCCCTATTTTGGTATTGCGCCTCGATTCTATCTAAGGAGAACGAAGTATGTTTAGTTTGCCTAAAAGAGGACGCTCTCGGTTCCTAAGACATAAAGGATTAAAAACTTTTGTCGAACAAGAAGAAATTTTGGAAAGTAAGTGGGAGTGACCGGTTTTCTATGTAGTGCAATATGAAGGATTCGCCCTCACCCTAATCCAAATGTATTCGAAAATATTGGCGCAAGTAGGGGCGGGACGTCATGTACTCAGTGGATAATTGCCTTGGTAGGAAGGCACGTGCACGTCCAATTACACAGAAATGGCCTAACTCACTTCACCGTAGGGGTAGAATACACCATTGCTGCAATGAATTTTCGTTTCCCTATATGCGCCAAAATATCATATTGAAAAATAATCCTCTTATAGGGATGACCGTCTACACGTGGAGCAGAATTTTTGCACTAGAATATAGTCCCCTTTTTTATGCGGTAAAATACCGAGTTAATAGATTCAGGAACAATGTGATGCAAAACTCACCTTTCTTTTTTAAGTGAACATAGCAACCAAGACAAACGACGAACAGGAATGAACACAAGACGGGCAGCAATGAAACAATGTACTTCCACCAGGTTACCAGGCCACTGAAGCATACGCCGGAAACGCCATCGTTTTCACGCTGAAAAAGCAATGTGGCTTAATTGCGTCTTACCAGGAGACTATCTCAACGGTGGGCCGGAACTGCCCAAATGTTGTACATGGGCAGAATCGCTTCTTTCTGGGAAACAACAAACTGCAGCTGGGGGTCGAGTGTTCTACACGCTCGCCCCTGGCTCGCCCACCCCCAACCCCCTGGGCTTGCTCGAGAGTCCAGTGGCTGCCTTACGCAGACGTTCGCCACGCCTCTGTTTAAAGGGGGGGGGGGGGGGAAGTAGAACGCCACTCCGCCACTGCAGCTATGTCGACCGCAATACAACTCTTCGCAGAATTAGGGGCGACGGAAGTTGGACCGTTGACGGCATATTGATTCACGTGCTTCGCAACTGATGAGTGCCTGCAGAATGAGGGTTCCCATCGTGGAACAACGCAGCGCTCGGATAGCGTATTACGGAGCGACCCCGACTCGTGAGCGAGGGGTCGACGGTTTCGATCCCGCGCACTGCATTTCATTTGCATTTCTGCAAAACTCATGCTTTTCATGTATGTGATCCACCTAGTGATACTATATGTAGTGTGCTATCCATACATTTACATATAACACATACTTCAAACTACAGATTAGTTAAAATGCTTACTCCTAAAAAACCGAGGCAGTTCTCCACAGCAACAATGCCACTTGCGAAGTAAGCTAATTATAAAATATCCAACGTGATAAACTGTAACTTCACACAAAATAGGTTCACAAATAAGCAAGCGTTTACGAGCAAACAAAGGTATTATATGTAGTTCCCAACACCAGTGGTATGCAGAAGCATAGTGCATAAAGCAATAAGAGTGGTTGCAACGGAAGCAATATAATGTCGCCATCGAACCCGTCTTGTTCAATTTCCAGGTTTTCTTCAACATGGATTTCCTGCAATTGTATTTCTTCGCATGACCTCAGAAGTCTTGCTATCCTGCTATCTGTTAACGTCTTCTCCTCTAGATGGAGGTGCAATGAAAGGCGATCCTAACTCCATAGCTAACAAGTGGATCACAACATGAGCACTGGTGGATATGACTTTGACGACGCCGTATAATTTATTAGACTGTTCGCAGTTAACGTATATCCTTGTGTACCAGCTCATCGTATCCAATACGGGTAAACTATAGCGGTCAACATGGTTCGTTTTGGTTGTAAAGGTGCCTCGATTTTTTAGAAGTAAACATTAGTGTAGGATGTCGTGAAGCTGTTGAGCCAAGATTGTTATCGAAGCTTTATTCGGCTTACGTTTCGGCGTAACGGTGTACCTCATAACTCTGAAAAAGGCGGTTACGCCGAAACGTAAGCCGAATAAAGCTTCGATAATAATTTTGGCTCAACAGCTTCACGACATCCTACACTACTGTTAAATGACATGCCAAGATTCAACGACAGTCGGACATGGAACATCTTACGTGACATGCCAGCAACCTACTCTCGAGTGGTGATGGAGGCTTTGTCTCTAACAAGGGAACTGTCTGAACGGTACGCCGGAACGGCAAAAACGAGTGCTATAGGGAAAATCCCCGTCCTCCAAATAGTAACAGAACATGTTTTGTTTTTGCCGAATCCTTGAGGCAAACGAGTATGAGGGTGTAATGGTTAAGGGTCCGCAGAGCGAGCTCTTCACGGCAGCGTAGGAACCCGGTGTCGTGGACTGGATGGCGCAGTGATAGAGGGCAGGCCTCATGTTCGTGAGGTCTAGGGTTCGGTTCCCATGCTACGTCGCGTTTTCGCGTTTTTGCATTTTTACCATAGTATCGGAGCTCCATAGAGATTTCCATATCTGAACTTGTGCTTGGCTACACAGTTCCTGCCCAGTGGTACTCCGCTGCAGCCGAAGCCTGGTATCGCGATACAGTCCACTTTCTCCAGTTCTCAAACTTGTATAGAATAACAATTCTAGTATAGCCAAACCTTTTCCTCCGAAACGATGTCTTCCCGAAAACGTGATAGTGCCTGCACTGATTAGTGGTGTCGTGAGTCCAGCACAACCCTCTTCTGGTTGAAACTCTTGGTCCTCTTCTTCCACTGCCCCCAACTCCTCTACTTAATCGATTTCCAGCTGTCGCAGTTCGAAATCCTGTAGGATACTTGCTATCCTTTCCGCCAGCTTCATTTCGTCTCTCGAAGGGACAGCATCCAGTGGAGATCCGCACTTCAGTGTCAATAGGTGAATGACCACTCGAGGGTTAGCAGACATTGTAGAGTCAGTGTTGGCGGCAGCAGCTTGTTATAACCGTGCGACTTTGTAAGGATAACAGAGGCGAGAATATTGATCGAGGTGTTAGGTCAAGTTGAAAGATCATGTGGTCCCCTCCTACACTGTGAGTACACTGGTGGCACCCACCTCACCGACATTAATAAATTGCATTTGAAGCATTTTTCTGGCATTCTGCCGCTGTTTCACGTTGTTCCTGTGTCAAAATTTCTTACACTGACAACGAGAACAATTTATTGGAGCAAAAGTTTCACATTACGAGATGTCGACAAATAATAAGTAGTAAAAAGATCTTACCGTAGCAAACTCCAAAAACAAATTCAGATATGGAAATCTCTATGGAAATACGATACTATGGTAAAAGTACAAAAAGGCAACGTGGCATGGGGACGGAATCCTAGACCACACGAACATGAGGCGTACACCCTACCACTGCGCGACCCAGTCCACGACACCGGGATCTTGCGCTGCCGTGAAGATCTCGCTCTGCGGACCCTTAACCATTACACCCTCGTACTCGTTTGCCTCAAGGATTCGGCAAAACGAAAACATGTTCTGTTACTATTTGGAAGACGGGGATTCTCCCTATAGTACTCGTTCTTGCCGTTCCGGCGTACCGTTCAGACAGTTCCCTTGTAAGACAGAAGATCGTCTTAGCTAGGCAAGGCGCCCAGTTTCTCAAGCCGTGCCAGCAGCACAATGTCATTCCTAGCTTCATCCGCGGAAAGGGATTGAACGAACTATGCTGCCGCAAGGAGGAGGACAGACAGATCAAGAAGATCGAGTTACGCATCCTGAAGATGGCTATCAGGAACAAGCAGGACCATGTCTACAGCCTGTTGAACAGGTGCAGTTCAAAAGAGATGTGTTGCGAACGATTTCTGCCTGCCGCTCTTTGGAAGGGAATTGTGGGTGAGTTAAAAGGAGTTTGTGATCTTATTTGTTCTAGAATTAAAGTGAAGTTACAGCGGAAGTTTCGGAAGTTAGTGGGTGGAATGAACAATTGTGGACAAGGCAACCCTTCTACCCACAACACCACCATTTCTCTCCTCGATCATGGGGAACACACGGGTGGGGAGCAATCCCCTAGGGTCACTCACTGTCTTAGGGCCTGTTCATACTTCGTCGCGACGCCACGTATAGTGGCCATATTGATTGTGCGACGCGATCGATCAATTTGGCCTCATTGCGTGGCCATCGCGTCGCGCCGCGACGAAGTATAAACGGGGCCTTAGGCGACGTCCGTCTGTTGTGCGAGGCACTTGCCGCACTGGAAATGGGCCCCAGTTTCGCTCCTAGTCGGTGCCTGTCGCACGGCGCAGCGCGCAAGTTTGTCGGCAGCCTGCAAAGGTTGCGGGATCAATTGCGTTGCA
Source organism: Heligmosomoides polygyrus bakeri (assembly GCA_947359475.1). Classification (NCBI taxonomy): domain Eukaryota; kingdom Metazoa; phylum Nematoda; class Chromadorea; order Rhabditida; family Heligmosomidae; genus Heligmosomoides; species Heligmosomoides polygyrus. The sequence goes on along the minus strand of OX375870.1, from coordinate 56,680,843 downwards.
AGGCGAAAATCGATGCGCAAGGCAATCAGCTGGGTACCGCAAACATCGCGGCGATTCCGCCCCCGCTTTTTCCCAGTTAGTTTCTCTGTGCGCAGGAGCCCAACTGGGCGATCGATAAGAAATTCCGGTACTGGCTACATCGCTGCTCACGGTATTGCAGAGAAACATGGCTAGGCGGGCACCGCTGAGCAGCGCAGGGGTTTGAGGGAAGTCAGAGACCTAACGGCGTCGGGGGCTATTAAGGTGGGCGTTGGTGATAAAGGAGGAGAGTTTGTGATTCTGTCACAACAGCTCGATAAGAGCATCACAAGAAATCACCTCCAGGACACTAGTGTCTACAGTCAATGCCCAAACCTTTGAATAAATTCCTAGAAAAATTGGAGCACTAGAAATGACAAATGACACCAATAAGACGAAACGTAGCCAGATATCTCCACGAAGCCCAAAAACTAGTTTGCGTAGTCCAGGTTAGTGTGGAAAAAGGGTCGCAAGTCCCTGATCTTCTTGAAGGATGGATGATGATTAAGTGCTAAATGTAACATGCTAGTGGTAACTTACTCTACATATAACCGACTATGCATGCAGCGCTGACCAAAATGCTGCTCGCAGCAGGTGCAAGTGATGGACACTCCAGAATTCTTCATAGTGAAAAAGCGATGAGGGGAGTGGGCCCACTCCTAGTCCCCTCTATTTCTTAAAGCTTTACCATAGCCATAGCAAATCTAGGTGTCCTTCTAGGGCAGCAGAGGACTATTTTAGCGACTTTAGTGTTTTCTGAGCTTTTGGACAATTTCATTGAATGTTGTGAGCATGAGGATGAACCCTCGCTCTAGACTTCTCTCAAAAACTTTTGACAATTTATGCCACATTTCGCAGAAATGCACAGATTACGTGGGGAGAAATTCCTATATGGGATGCTCTCAACCGGTCAGTAGAACAAATAAAGAGTTGTCCTGTCAATCTCAGCTGGATGCAAGAGGGTGAAACTGCTGAATAAACGTTTGACAGCAGAATCGTTTGGAAATTTTAATTCATATGAAAGCTCACCAGGGTATTCATCGCAGCAATAGACAAGAACGTAGATAAACCATAAATGGTCAAAACAAGTGTTGGGCGGACACGCATACTCAACGAACTAGAAAACATAAGTTCATTAAAACTCAACAGAAGAAGCTCCAGAGTATACCTGATGGGAAACAGGTGAAAGAATATTGGCGGCGGACAAAGCTTGTAAATATACAAAGCGAACAACCAGATGAAACCAGTCAACATGGACGCACAGAAAGCAAACGACTGCAGTGAACACCTGAAAGAAGTACGCGAAACCAGTCATTGCTTTCACAGTACCAGTAACGACTGATGTAAATCAAACCATTCAAATGCGCTGTGAGAATTAGCATCTCTTCGGGTAATACCATCAGCTGAGCAGTCCGACAGAACAAAGAAATAATCGACCATTGGTAAAGCCCATAAAATGAAATAAATGGACACTGAGATCATTGCATGAGACATGCAAAATAGCGGCAAACTTCCCGAGAACTTGCTCCAAAACTTTAAGTAAACCTGAAAAGGTAGGAGCCCTCTATAATATCTAACAGAGAACAGCAGAAAAAGGTATGTACCACCATAATGATAAAAAGCGCTGAAAGAAGCAAGCATGACAGTCCTCGCACGATCCGAAAACGACTTGCAAGCGTGGAAGATACTAGAGGAGATCTAGAATCGAAGGAATAGAAATACTACAGAACCAGCGTAAGTAACGAGAATACATCACCTGCATGAAAGAAAACAGCTATCGACCACAGGTAAACTATCCATGTGGACTGTCAAGCTCTGTACTGAAACAAGAGGCCAAGCGCATGTGCTCTTCGTGACCAGAACAGGAAGCTGGTCAGAGGAAAACTGAATATAGGATACTCAGATACTCAGATACTTAACAATGCTCAGAGAGGAACAAGCAAGCCAAAAACCGGAAGTGGGTTGTTTTTAGGGGCGAGCTTAGGCGGATCCAGGACCTCCCCGTGCGCCGTGCTGGGAGTTCGGGAAACGCCTAGCTCTGCAAGGTAGGAAATCCAGGCTCAAATGTTTCCTTTTTAACTCACGAAGCCTTCAAAACAAGATCCACCATCTACTCCTTTTTCTATCTTTTCATAAACCTGATTTTCTATTTATAACTGAAACATGGCTAACAGCGAAAATCCCCAATTCAGAAATTTTAGCAAATTTTCCATACCGAATTTTTCGCTCTGACCGTGATGACTGCAGAGGTGGTGGAGTTTGTTGTATTGTTAAAGATTCAATAATTACTATACTCAGATACTCAGTTTGTTGTATTGTTAAAGATTCAATAATTGTCACCGAGAATTCTCCTCCCTCAAACCTCAAGTCCGACGTTATAATCCTAGATTGTTTGTACGCTCAGAACAATTCGAAATTTAGAGTCATACTCGTTTATCGGCCTCCTATGTCTACGAATGCTGATGACGAATCTCTTGTTGATGCTCTTTTGGACGTTTGCCTTCCAAATAAACCCTTGATAATGATGGGTGATTTCAATCTTAAAATTGATTGGGTATCATGGAAAGCGATGGATTCGGGTTCCGTTAGATTGCTAGATTTTTTCCATTACTGCGGCCTCACCCAAAATGTCAGTGAACCTACTCGAGGTTATTCTATTCTAGACATCATTTTAACTTCAGTGCCATTGGTTAGTGAAGTTGCTGTGTCTGTTCCATTTGTGTCATCAGATCACAGTGTCGTGTCGTTTAACATTAACACTGATGAATTCCACAATTCCATAACAACTCCTACTCCAAATTTTAGTAAAGCAAACTATTCTGCGCTTTCTGAGTACTACTCTACAGTAGACTGGTGTAAAGTTTTTCACGGTTATACATCGGTGGACGACATGTACCAAAGATTTTGTCATGTAATCTACACCGGATTAGCCACATACGTACCGATTCAGGTCAAAAATACCGCATTGCCACGCTATCCGAAACATATTCATAATTTAATCTCGCAAAAACTACGCCTTTTCAAAACTCTAGAAAATCCCCTTTCTTGCTCTCGTTACAAAAAGGTCTGCTCTGAATTGGACCACCATTTAAGAAAATTTTTGGCGAATCGTGAAAAAAGGGCTGCTAATCCTACATGCAAAAACTCAATTTTTAAGCTGATCAAGTACAAGTTGAAGGAACGACCTAAATTACCCGTACTTCATGACGAGGAAGGAAATCAATATCAATAGCACAAAAGCCGAAGACCTAGCTGGGTCTTTCTCATCGGTTTTCACGCCTTCTGCCGACTCTTCTCCAAGTTTATGTTCGTACTTTGGAGATGAACCCGTAGTTGAGTACAGCCCAGCAGAGCTAATTGTTGCTCCAAGCGATGTTCTACTAACTCTAAAGTCATTGAAGACCTCTACTTCCATGACTTCTGATGCCATTCCTCAAATAATCTTCAAAAAGTGCGCTCTTTCGTTACATAAACCTCTGGCAATGATTTTTAATGTATTCCTGTTGTCTGGTGAAGTTCCGCGTTCCTGGAAAAGGGCAATTGTCACAGCTATCCCTAAAAAGTCAAACTCATCCCTAATCTCAAACTTCCGTCCAATCAGCATACTTCCCACACCTATAAAAATCCTCGAAAAACTAATCCGTGATAAGCTTTGTCTTTGGTTTAGAAGCAATAATATCATTCCCGATGAACAGCACGGATTCGTAGCCTACGCGTCGACTACCACACAACTTTCGGACAGCCTTTTTGAATGGAGCGTGGCTATATGTAACAGAAAGTCTGTTGATGTTGTGTATTTTGACCTTTCTAAAGCTTTTGATAAAGTCGACCATCGAAAATTACTTGAAAGACTGCATCATCTACGACTCAACTCATCACTTCTAAAGTGGCTGAATGCTTATCTAAAGGATAGGGAATTTAGTGTCAAGGTTGAAAGCACATTTTCTAAATCGTATCCCTGTACAAGTGGCGTGCCACAGGGAGGTGTGCTTTCGCCTCTCTTATTTCTTGTCTACACCCACGATCTACCAGCCAGGTTGGCTACTCATCCATGTATAAAAGTTCAGATGTTTGCGGATGACATCAAAGTCTTTGGAGTATACAATAGTGAGAACTGTACACAGGTGCGCCTTGCTCTTTCTCAATCCATATCCAAGATGATGGAGTGGTCGTCTATTTGGCGGATACCAGTAAATCTCGCTAAAACCTCAGTGTTACACTTAGGTAACCTTGATATCATGGAGTATAGAATAAATGGGACAACTTTGAAATCCGTAGATGAAGTTCGTGATTTGGGAGTTATTGTGAAATCCGACTTGACGTTTGAAACACACATTGACCTAATTGTTCGGAAAGCCTTTTCAGTTTTGTTTGTCATTCTCAGGAATATTACTTGTACGGATGCATCCATTCTGCTAAAGCTTTACAATGCATACGTAGTACCAATACTTGAGTATGCATCTCAAGTCTGGAGTCCACATACCAAAAAACTACAAGCCAAACTAGAAAAGGTTCAGCGAGTTTTCACAAAATTTTTATTTCGTAGGTGCATTGCAAATGACAACATCGAAATCCCTGACTATCACGAACGTTTGCAACTCTTCGGATTGAGAAGCCTACTGTACCGGCGGATATTCAGCGACTTGACCTTCTGCTTCAAAATTTTGAAAGGGGAATCAAAACTCAAACCTAGCAAGTACTGGATACCGAGACCCACAAATGGAAGGACAAAAGTGATTTCGCTGATGAATGTTCGTGTCGCTCGTGACTACGATAACACCATAAACTCCTTATTCTTCGGAACTTCTCGATGGCTTCAGAGGCTTCCACCAAATGTCATTGATGCAGAGAACACCTCATCATTCAGGGCTAGATTGAGAAAAATAGACCTAATGTCTACGCTTCGTATTGCAGATTTCTAAGAGTATTGCCAGCAAAGTTGCCTGTGTGAAGTATTTAACTTTCTGGAGTTCGCTGACCAACACATACGCATGCCGCCGCTCACTGTGTTGATCCCGGATCGTCGATACCAGTTGCATACTTAGAGTGATACCAATGTTAAGGGACTACATGTTGATACACAGTAGTGTGTGCAGCGTTTGTCACACTTATTGAATCAATATGCCTGCTTCGATTCATGACTGAAGTTAGAGGCTATTTAGTGCTTAAATGCGAAGGAACCACCATGGATTTTTTTCTCATGGTTATGTTTTTTTATATATAATATATTCACATATATAGTGCGCAGTGTCATGCTTTACTTGAAACAATTTACGTCTGCAAGTTCGGTTTGACCACCTCAGTTCCTATGGAAGCAGTATCGAATGGAAGCGTAATGAAGGCCTAGGTATGACCGGAATAAGACCGGACTCCTAGGTGCTTCCGTTTGACTAAGCTGCTCGAAAGTGATTCTCTATCCATCGGAATCACACCATAGCTATACTGAGCGCCAAGCAGACGTTTACAACAATTTAGTGTAGTAAATTATCGGCGTTCTAATTATTATTCATTCAAATGGACATTTTATTTTAGTCTCTTTAGATGTTTTGGTTCCTTACTGCAGTCTTGTATTTAAGCTTCTGAATCGATGCGAAACACTAAACTTTATCAATTACAGCGCATATTGATTTACTGTCTTTATTTGTCTCGTCAGTGTTCAGTGTTAAGTTTATTGCATTGTGTTTGTCTGAGTTCATACGGAATTTGCGTGTTCATGTTCCTGTTGTAGCGCACTTATGGTGCATCTATAAATAAACAAATAAATAAATAAATAAATATAGTGCCTCCATCCTGCTCTAACTTCGACTTAGGCTAAAACCATTAAAACTGAAGACCCACCGGGCAAGAACTCGAATACAGCGAACGTTTCATACTGGACTGCTCATTTACTCGTCGAAACTCTCTGCTCTCACAGTGTAGGTATGGTGAAAGGAAGTCGGCGGGAACCAATGACTCACAAGTTGTGCGAGCCAGCTCGCACAGTGACGTACTCAGTAGCTGCCACAGCTCCACTGTCCCGTTCTAAACGGGAACTCGTTAATCTTAATTTAACAATAGTGCAAGTGCACATAATCCAACAATCGGGTCTTTCATGGGAGAATAATGTGAACAGAATTCAAGAGAAAGACTTGGACAGCATTTAGGTGTACAAGTTGAGATAACCACCTCATTGTTTAACTGTTTCCGGGATTATTGTACTTTCACAACTCCACGGGTCGAGGAGACGTCGAAAAAAAATTTCGCCCAAACTTCGGCTAGGGGGGTTATTTGCGGTGCTGATCACGAATCTGAGATCCGTTTTCAAAATTACGGCCGATTACGGTAGGTTACGGTAGGTGCGGGTGACTAATGCTGCCAAGGTCATGGTCACCCATTTCGCCCAAACTTCGGCTAGAGGGGTTATTTGGGGTGCTGATCACGAATATGACATCCGTTTTTCGTTTTACGCTGGAGTACGGTAGGTTACGGTAGGTGAGGGTAATCGCTGACAGCCTTAGTCACCCGCACCTACCATAACCTACCGTACTCCATCGTAAAACGAAAAACGGATCTCAGATTCGTGATCAGCACCCCAAACACCCCCCCCCCCCGAAGTTTGGGCGAAATTTTTTTTCGACCTCTCCTCGACCCGTGCAGTTGTGAAAGTACAATAGTGCCCCGTTTTCTAGTAAAGAATCAATCGTCGACTGGCAGAGGGGCGGCCGAGTGTGTATGAATGGCGTGGCGTGGATATGCAGGTTTGACAAGTTCGAACAACGAGAAATTATACAGTGGAGCAATACGGGATCAGAAACTTGCCTCATCCAATCTGAACTTAATGGGGTCCCAGTACAACATAAACTGCACTTAAGTATTTTTAGTAGGATGAATACTTCAGCCGACAAGCGACATGGTAACAAGAGAGCGAGCGACAGCGTAATTCCGATCAAGTGCGCAAACAGCAAACAGACTAGTCTGATAGGGCCTCTACAGAGACTCCCGGCAGCACCCCGAGCACTCGTCCATATCGTTCCCGCCGCAGTGGGACCCACGCTGCCACTGTAGTGGAAGCCGCGGCGCGACGAGGTGTTGAGTTGTCGCGGAGCCGCCGCTCGGCAAAGGTCCCCGTTGCCGGAGAACTGGTCTGCTTGGCATGGGGCCGAGGCGGCGCGCGGTTTTTCGTCGTGTCGTCTCTCGCACTCCACGCCTCTTTGCTCGCCACACTCCGGAGTCCCTTCCCTAGCCCAATCTGTGCTCTCCTCCGCGACAGCGGAGAAGGCACAGAAAAGGCCGGACTCTGCCATGCGCTCACTCTGCTCATCTGACTCTCGCCGCTCGCGCGTGACGGAATTTTTCGGGGACCAGTTCACATGTAATCAGAGGTCCCCGGGGGCTGCCGCAGTTCACGGCGGCTCTCACCCGCAGCGCCAGGAGCTCGAGTGAGTCCCGCAGGAGGGCGTGATAGATGGGTGTCCATTATGGTTCATCTATTTAGAAACATTTTTTAACGAATCTGCATTCTAGGTATATAGTAGGTTGGTGCATAATTTCTGTCCATAAAAGAGCTTGACAACCAACAGTATAATCACCGGTAGTGTCAACAAATGGAGGCGTATGGAATCGTGCACTCAAAACGTAACGCAAAGAAACCTTAGCACGACATTAGGTAACCTTAATTGCACTGCAAATCTTCGTGGCCTTCCAGCCACAAGTTAGCTGTGTGAGGTTTAGAGAAAACTCTTGCACAGAAATGCAACAACAAAGCAGACCGTTCTTTTTAGTATGAGCTGTAACTGCATCGTACAGACCTCCCAGACTCAACAAGGCATGCCGTCGTCATAAAGGCTACCACATTATCTTCGAGATGCTTGTCAACCGAGGAACTTTTAGTGGAGGTAGAATGACAAAAGTGAGAGCAAGCGCAAAATGGTACAGAACTGTTGAGTTATAAGGAGTGTTCTATTAGATTTCGGGGCTTAGATTCAAGAACTCCTAACTTCGGTTAGAAAACGCTTCTTCACAAAAGAAAAAGCATTTTGCTTACTCTCTGACATTCTTAGAGGTTGCAACTGCCGGCAAAAGTACGCAGTATTGCGTATAGTAACCCTCGCGGCGCCGCACCACCCACCGTTGTCATGGCGGGTCCGCGGCACCCGCAAGACTCTGCATCCGACCATAATGGACTTCTATTGAAACATGGCTGTGGAGTGTAAAGGTTGTCATTCGCGACTACATTGCCAAAGGTAGCGACGAGTTTTCCCACAGTATCCAGGGTGTCGTTGCAGATCACCTGCTCCGTTAGCTTGTCACGGTATAGTGGCGACCGCCTCTGTAAGCCACGCCCCTACATGGGTTGAAAGGTTGACAGTCTCCCTAACTGCATTCTTGCTGCATGGTTGTTGTATATAATATAGATTAATAATAAAGGTTTGTAAACCCTCACTCCCAGACAGAAGCATGACATGGAGGTCCCGGGGAGATCCTTTTAGACTTTTGCTCAAAATTTCTAAAAGTTAGCAGTTAGGGAGACTGCCAACCTTCCAACCCATGTAGGGGCGTGGCTTACAGAGACGGTCGCTACTATACCGTGACAAGCTCTTCAATCGATAGGATGCCCTCGGCGCCTTTCGTTTTGCTTTTCATTTGTTTTAGTAGCGAGTAAGGTTCTCGGCTTTTGGCCAGGTTCAGACTCCCGCTCCTTGTCATTTGTCTCGTATCGAGGTGGGACCGACGCCCCGACTGTGGTAGGAGCTGTGCCAAGGACGAGTCGTAGCGATGCCGCATGCCGCGAGTGTGACCGCAGTTCTCGGCGGCGGTGGTCCGCCTCAAAGCGCTCGGGCTGTGGCATAGAACTCCGTGCGTTCTATTTTTGCGATTCCATAAAAAATTTCAGGTGCGCTTTCATTTATTTATTTTTAGTTATTTCCACCTTCTATCTCTTCAAGAATACCGTTAATTTATTCTCTGTTGTTTTTCTTCAAAAATTCTCGTTGTGCAGCTATGATTTGAAAAACTATGATAGAAATGAACAAAAACCTTATGTTTGATATAACCTTATAATGTAAGAAGAACGAAGAGAACGTATTATAACGTACTCTATTGAGAAAAAGGCTACACGAGGATGAAGAGAAGATTGAGAAAATGTTTGCTTTCCCAGATAATCTCATTCTCAATATAGAGGCGAAATTATGGACAAGAGAGAAAGCACCCCCTCTCTCACTCGCGTTGTTAAGTGTTGATGTTGGGTGCGCCTTTGTGATCTACTGAAACAAGTTTGCTGAAGTAAGATGTGTTGCTTCGCCCTTATGCAAGACGTTTGGTTTTTCCGTTCAAGGCACTTTTCACTAATTCTGTCCGTTCAGAAGGGTTGGGAGCCTTGCAGAGCGGGGGAAGATTCAGAGCCTTGCACCCCGCCTAGAGGTGTACAAAGAAAAGAACAACCAAAAGTACGCAGTCTTGCGTACAGTAACCCGTTACAGCTGACAAAAGCCGCCAGGTTGATCTCGGCATACCGCAAGGCTCGCAACCTTCCCTTAGAACGCCCCTATCACAACTGTTAATTACATGAAGAATAACAGAAGAAGTGCATTAGGGTCAGCAGGGTACCTAATAGCAGATAAAATCGAAAAACTCCGAGCGATGTCCTGAAACTAGTTGGTGGTGGTGTCCTTTCCTCCACGAGCTCCCACTGAAGACAGAACACGGATACTCGAGTGCAGGCAACAGGTCTTTATGACAGGCTGGCGAACACCCCATGTCACATTACAGGATTGTTGGAGCTGAATGTTTTGCGAGGTCATTATATTGCATCTGCGAGAGACGACGCACACTCGCAAAGTCCGGCAAGTAGGACAAGTATGCAAGGATACCTGATGGAAGGACGGCATCGGGTCACCACAACGTAAGAAAGACCCTCGTGGCAACGCTGAATGTGGGTACGTTGTCAGGCCAGTCCTGTGAATTGGCAGAGGCACTGGAGCGAAGAAAGATTGACTTATGTGCGATGCGGGAGACGAGGTGAAGGAACATAAGCCGAGGCTGTGGCTGTGGCCATAATTCCGTTCTGTATGGCAGTTATCGCTGCAGAACGACACTATCACACTTTCTCCGCGTTCTTCGCAGACTGGTTGCTTGGAACGTTCTGTCTCTACCTGCCATCACCGGCACAACCTTAAAGAATGAAATGCTGTGCCTCCCTGTATCTATATTATCAAGCCGAATCGTGAAAAACGGATGTCAGATTCGTGATCAGCACCCCAAATAACCCCCCTGGACGAAGTTTCAGCGAAATCGGTGCCCCTGCCTGGACCACCCTTGTTAACGGTATGGGTGCTGTGTTACATGTAAACATGCTCCAACACACTATAATACCCCTAGGTGGATTACCTATATGATAAAAATGGATTTTGCAAAAGTGCAAAACAAACGCAGTCTGCGGGATCCAAACCCCGACCCTCGCTCACGAGCCCGAGCGCTTCCCCACTACGCCACCTGCGCACTGCGCTGAGTCCCGATACGAGCCCTCATCCCGCGCGCACCCGTCAGCTGTGGAGCACGTGAATCAACAGGGCGCCAACACGCGACTTCCGTCGCCCCTAGCTCTGCGCAGAGTTGTATTGGGGTCGAGATACTTGCAGTTTATTACTTCCCAGGGAGAGGCGCTTCTGCCTTTATACAACACTTGCGCCGTTCCGACCTACCGTTGAGATAGTATCCTGGTTAGACAGAGTTTCAGCGATTTTTTTTTTGACCGAAGTCTTGTCGGTGGAGTCGGAACATTTAACTAGTGCCACAAAATATCTATCGTTACATAACTATAGCTTCACACAAAATAGGCTTAAAATAAGTGACACACAGAAGTGAACATTTTAGCTAATCTGTAGTTTGAAGCATATGTTATATGTAAACATGCTCTATAACACATTATAATACCCCTAGGTGGACTACCTATATGATAAACATGGATTTTGCAAAAGTGCAAAACAAAGGCAGTCTGCGGGGTCCAAACCCCCGACCCCTCGATCACGAGCCCGAGCTCTTCCCTACTACACTACCTGTGCACTGCGCCGAGCCGCGATACGAGCCCTCATCCCGCGCGCGCCCGTCAGCTGTGGAGCACGTGAATCAACAGGGCGCCAACACGCGACTTCCGTCGCCCCTAAGGCCTATGGTATACTCCCGTCCGCTGCTGCGACGTTCACGCAGTTCTGCAGACGGAGAATTCTGCAGAATTTTAGCGAATCAGCTGATTCAGTGCATCTTTTTCTTGTATTCTTTGTTTTGTCGATCGTTACGTTCGTGATTTTCCTGTTTTATCGCCATCTGATCCGTAAACCCTTGTAGGATCGTGGTTTTCAACGGTATTTCGTCGACGTCATGTTTAGCTAGGGGGGGGGGGGGGGGGGTTCCGCCACTCATGCATTTCTTTCGTTTTTCATTCCACCCGCAGGCACTGAAACCCACGTTTCTGTGCTCAACACGACACGAGAGAGTTCTCGTGAGTGCCTAGCACGGAAACGTCCCAGTTGTGGCCCAATTTCTGGAAAGTGATGTTTAGCCAGGAGGGTTTCGGCACAAAAGTGAGAAAAATCGGCCTCAAAAAAACACCTCAAAAAACGAGTCGTTCAATTGGCACATTTCTGTGCCGGACATGTCAGAAGAAACTCCCTGTGACTTGTCCGGCACAGAAATGCAGATTTCGGTGCCGGCCAGGAAATTCAGAGGCGAAACAAATGCGACTATCGGCACAAAAGTGAGAAAAATCGGCCTCAAAAAACACCTCCTCAAAAAACGAGTCGTTCGATTGGCACATTTCTGTGCCGGACATGTCAGAAGAAACTCCCTGTGACTTGTCCGGCACAGAAATGTAGATTTCGGTGCCGGCCAGGAAATTCAGAGACGAAACAAATGCGACTATCGGCACAAAAGTGAGAAAATCGGCCTCGAAAAACACCTCCTCAAAAAACGAGTCGTTCAAGCCGTCGAGAAAACCCAAAATGAGTCATGAGCCATGGTAAGTCATGGTCACGAACCAATGAAGTGTCGAAATAAGTGAGCTGAAGTGCATAGAATAGGGCACGACAGCGCTCCCTCCTCCGCGACCATCGCTGCCCGTCGCTCGCCGCAGCGCAGTGCACTGCGACGAGCGACGGGCTGCGACGGCCGTCGCACGGGAGTATGTTTCACTCCCGCGACGCCGAGGTATAACACCCCTCTGCGATGCATCGCGGGAGCGATGGCGCGTCAACCGGCAACCGCGCCCCACTGCGCCGTCCGCCGCTGCAGCGAGGGCGCGCCGTTGACAGTTGCCCCGCGCCCGTCGCTGGAGCGATGCGGAAGTATACCATAGGCCCAACACTGCGCAGAGTTGTATTGGGGTCGAGATACCTGCAGTTTGTTACTACCCAGAGAGAGAGGCGGTTCTGCCCGTATACAACATTTGCGCCGTTCCGACCTACCGTTGAGATAGTATCCTGGTAATGGGGTTATTTTGGGTGCTGATCACGAATCTGACATTCGTTTTTCACGATTCAGTCGGAGGCCACCCATACCGTTAACTAGGGTGGTCCAGACAGGGTCACCGATTCCGCTTAAAAGTTGTCTAGGGGGGTTATTTGGGGTGCTGATCGCGAATCTGACATCCGTTTTTCACGATTCGGTCGGAGGCCACCCATGCCGTTAACAAGCGTGGTCCAGGCAGGGTCACCGATTCCGCTTAAAAGTTGTCTAGGGGGGTTATTTGGGGTGCTGATCGCGAACCTGACATCCGTTTTTTCACGATTCGGTCGGAGGCCACCCATACCGTTAACAAGGGTGGTCCAGGCAGGGTCATCGATTTCGCCGAAACTTCGTCTGGGGGGGGGGCATTTGGGGTGCTGATCACGAATCTGATATCCGTTCTTCACTATTCGACTGGATAATATAGATACACGAAGGCACAGGATTACATTCTTAAAGCTTCTGCCGGTGACGGCAGGTAGAGTAAGAATAGTAGTTTGAAGCATATGTTATATGTAAACATGCTCTATAACACACTATAATACCCCTAGGTGGACTACCTATGTGATAAACATGGATTTACATATAACATATGCTTCAAACTAGTATTCTGTCTCTACCTGCCGTCATCGGCAGAAACTTCAAGAATGTAATCCTGTGCCCTCTTGTATCTATATTATCCAGTCGAATCGTGAAAAATGAATGTCAGATTCGTGATCAGCATCCCAAATAACCCCCCTAGACAACTTTTAAGCGGAATCGGTGACCCTGCCTGGACCACCCTAGTTAACGGTATGGGTGGCTTCCGACCGAATCGTGAAAAACGAATGTCAGATTTGTGATCACCACCCCAAATAACCGCCCTAGACAAAGTTTCAGCGAAAAAATTTTTTTGACCGAAGTCTTGTCGGTGGAGTCGGAACATTTAACTAATGCCACAAAATATCTATCGTTACATAACTATAGCTTCACACAAAATAGGCTCAAAATAAGTGACACACAGAAGTGAACATTTTAGCTAATCTGTAGTTTGAAGCACATATGATATGTAAACGTGCTCTATAACACACTATAATACTCCTAGGTAGACTATCTATATGATAAAAATGGATTTTGCCAAAGTGCAAAACATAGGCAGTCTGCGGGATCCAAACCCCGATCCCTCAAACACGAGCCCGAGGTCTTCCCTACTACGCCACCTCTGCACTGCGCTGAGTCGCGATACGAGCTCTCATCTCGCGCGCGCCCGTCAGCTGTGGAGCATGTGAACCAACAGGGCGCCAACACGCTGCTTCCGTTGTCCCTAACTCTGCGCAGAGTTGTATTGGGGTCGAGATACCTGCAGTTTGTTACTACCCAGAGAGAGGCGGTTCTGCCCATATACAACATTTGCGCCATTCCGACCTACCATGGAGATAGTATCCTGGTCAGTCCACAGCGGGGATATTAAAGTGCAAATCGATTTTTTCCTTGTGCGAATTCACGACCATGGCTTGTCACGTACTTGAAGGTCCTGCATTGTGAAATGGTCGACACACAACACCGAGCATTGACCTGCACTATGAAGATCACTTCACCAATGTTTAGGTAGGTCGAAAAGTAGGGCCCATCAAGGATCAAGTGGTTGCGACTCAAAGAGAAGAGAAAGCAGCTGTGACTTCGCACCTTGGTTGCCGAGAGACCGTCGACAAGATTTGGCAAGCTGCTGACGAAACAATACACAGTGCTGCGCGTTCCCATTCGGCACTACGAAACCGTGAGGTCGATTGGCAGAGATGCCTGTGGACCGAAGAACTTAAGGAAAATGTATGAGACAAGAAGAGAATATACCACATATTCCTTGGCGATAAGATAGTTGTCAAATGTCGTTTGTACGAAGAAGCCAATAATGTGCTAAGAAAGCAGTAGCTGTAGCAAGAGCCACTCGTTAAAACGACGTCAAAGATAAACTTGAATCGCGCGATGGTGAGCGATTTCTCCATCGACTCGCCAAGGTCCGTCATCAGATGGAGGATGTTGAGAAGTTCTTTTGCATCAACGATAAGAACGACCATCTACTCACGAACTGCAAGAGAACCTTGAATCGATGGCGCAACCACTTCGAGGAAATCTCGGCAGTAGGCTTCGCCCATCCGAACATTTCACCTTCTCCTGTATGCCGCTATCGGCGCTAGATCCCATTACGGAATCCCCTTAGCTATTGGAGCCTGACAGTTCCTCGATAATTTTCGAACCTAATCGAAAATTGGATCCACAATCAGAACGAGTTAAATGAAGAACATCCCTTCTTGAAATAAACCGCACAAAGCAATTCAGAACACCACCAGACCTCTTCCACTACTTCACGGTGACCGCTATCGTGGCTAAGAATGTGTACACGCAGACGTACATGTTTTGGTCCGAATTCGATGTGAGCCGGCCGATAAGATCACATCGTACATTTCGGAATGGTTTTCGTAGCACCACGTTACCTGCTAATGGCGACGGTTGTAGCGGTGGGGGGATTACGGGGCAGCTCGGCCCGAGCATGCTGTATAAGAAGACACTTTTAGACGGAGAGACCAGAACCCTTATGTGCTGTGGATGCCGATCGCTTAAGAATCGAGAGCGCGAGGTGTACAATCAGCCTCTGCCTTCCTGCAAAGTCAGAAGTGGACACTTCATAAAGGATCCTCCGCCACTCGAGCAGCATATCCTAGGCACTTGTCCCACCGACATGGCCCGTCCTAACCCCAGAACAAGACCTTTCGCTGCGCCAGTTTATGCGTTACTGGCATGATGCGTGGGGTGCTGGTGGTCGCTTCGTATGCGACCATTCTAATAACTTCGAAACGCGGACAACGAATTTCGTTGAAGGGTTCCACAGTAAACTTCGAGGGGCGTTTCAGTGTGGCACCCCTGCTATGGCGGCTATATAACAGTTTTTGGCCTCACAGTTAACTATGACCAAATCTCAGATCCTGCCTATAGCAAATGGGGAAATGGCGACAAGATATATCCGAAGTCGCCAAGCCTGCAGGCAAAAATGAAATACACGATGAGATGAGCTGCTTCAGACGGTTCCTCCAGGCGGCTGGTCGTCCATCTACCACCAGAGAGTGTAAGGATCACCTTGCTACATTAGCCAACAATCTTGCCCACTAGTTAGTGTCTCCGTCTTCTCGTTGTACTCCTCTGAAGAACCCTACGCATGTTATCCTGCCCATTCCGTACGGGAACTCTTAGCACACTTGCCTTTGTATTCAGGTATATGCTTGACCACAAATGTAATCTCATGCTTCACACGATTCAGTTGTTTTTATTCGTATGTTGCCATTTGTACTTCAAACGCTTTGATAACGAATGTTCTAAAATATTTCTGTCAAACATAAGACAAATCTTAAACATGTTTCTAGACATCCTGCAGAAACTCAGTGACCGTTTTGGCTGGATCAGTGTATTTCCTCAGTGATATCATCAACAGTCCGGTCGTGCAAATCGCACAAGAAACAGCATGTTCCCACGCGAGACGGTAAATGCGTGCTAAATAATGAAGACGCAGCGAGAGGTGGCAGACACGGTCCCACGGGAGACGATAGTGCGCGCGAGATCGAGGCAGGAGAGGTGGCAGAAGCGCTGCAATTCGACGTGACTCAGCAGTAGCGGGGACGAAATTGGCCGGGTTGCCCGTCAGCCGTGGGGGAGGGGACCGAACGGCAGTCCTTCCCATCTTTTACAGGCCCTGTAGTTTCTTAGGTAGGTGTTAAACCATCCAGACGCACGAGGGTTCCAGTACTTTTGCGTGGCCTATGATACGCTCTTATCTCCGCCACAGTGAAAGTTATCACTGTGTTGGCTGTCTGTTCGAGGCTTGTTGCATCTTCTCTAAATGGGAGATAGACTGCGGACTTCACGTCCACAAGAATGCAAGCGTGCTTCATTCGCGATATGTACCTTATAAAGCGTACCTGTCGCGGAAAACTTGTACAATACGGAGCCTGTTGCTGGGTTCCTCCTCATTAATGTTCCTGTGAACATCAGCATGCAGTAATGTTGCAGCAAATTCATGTGATGCGTATCAGTTCCAGCTTGAAACCTAGATTTTGCGATGCGCTCAATTGGGAGTGGCACTTTCGAGATGAGGTGGTGAGCAAACTTCCCAACACGTCCAATTGAGGCTGTATACAGCCGGCAGAAACGTAAAAGGTCAAAGAAATGCTCAAATGCGTGAGTACTGCTAGCCTGTGGAAGGCCAATTATTAGGTTGTCCCATAAGTCTTCGCCGTTTTTTTTCAACGATTCACTGCAGATTTCGCCGGCGGTCTCTTGCATAGCGCTGCATAGCTTTCGAAAGAGAATGACTTGCTCTATCAGAGCATGTATTGCATTTCTTTTTTCATCATGAATTTTGTCAATTTTTAGGTCGTTGAAGTGAAAAGTGAAAAAGTGAAGAAGTAGCCATTTGCGCACTGGTTCTCTCCGCTTATGTTTGTAATTTTTTGCGCAGTTTTTTTATAGCATTTGGAAGACAATGTTCTGTACTACAAGAATATGTGTTAGTGCTATTTGCTCATTTGTCCTTTATTGATTTTTAGGTCATCGAATTGGGACGTCCGAAGGAGAAGAGTTATTTTTGCCGAGAGCTCCTGCTCTGAGATTAGACTTTTTCGGTTGGTGTTATATGTCGTTCGAAAGAGAATGCCTTGCTCTATAAGAATTTGTGTCGCGTTTATTGATTTCTACTGAATATCAACAAAATGCCAAAAAGAGAAAAATCGTCTTCACCAACAACTCCTTCTCCTTCTTCAGTTGTTGATATTCGACAGAAATCAGCGGGAGCTAATAAATGCGTCACAAATTCTTACTGAGCAAGACATCCTCTTCCAAACGACATATAACACCATGCAAAAAAGTTCAACCACAGAACCGGAGTTTTGGTAAAAATTCGGGCGGAAAAGTCGGAATTCCCAATTTGATGGCCTAAAAATCAATAAAGGGCAAGTGAGAAAATAGGACCAACACATATTCTTGTAGTACAGAACATTGTCTTCCAAGTGCTGTAAAAAACTGCGCAAAAAATTACAAACCTACGCGGAGAGAACAAGTGCGCAAATGGCTACTTTTTCACTTCTCACTTAACGACCCGAAAATTGACAAAATTCATGATGAACATGAAATGCAATACATGTTCTGATAAAGCAAATCATTCTCTTTCGAAGGCTATGCAGCGCTATGCAAGAGACCGCCGGCGAAATCTGCAGTGAATCGTTGAAAAAACGGCGGGGACTTATGGGACAACCTAATATTAATGATTTGTCGCAGTCCTCATCGCCTTCGCGAGATTGAATCACGCTTATGGGCTTCAAAGGTTTAGCTGAGCCATTTTTCTGAAGGGGCGTTCGTATCGGCTGGTCGTGGGCGCCACGGCCGCTCGTCCATGTGGAAATACATGTGACACCAAACGCCTGCTCCCCGTCTGCACTCGCGCTGTGAGAACCGTCGCACGTGTTATGGACGCGATCGCCCGGCACGACGGGTGATCGAATTTAGTAAAACACTGCAACTTTTAAGCATTCCAAATTACAGATTTATTATAGCAAATGGCCGAGATAAAAGGCGATGAACGTTTCACCAGTGGATCAACAAAGCGCCTTTGGCTAAGTTTACTGCAAAAAAGTTAATGAAGAATTCTCGAACGGTATGAAGCATAACTCTAATTCACAACTTCTGCCCAACTGCCTATTCAGACGTCTCAATGCAGGATAAACTGCTCACTAAGTATTTCGCACGTGGATTTGACAGCAGGAAGGGTCAATTACTCAACAAAAACCAAGCACGTTGTCATTTGAGTATACATTCACTCACATTCATACCTAACAAAACCTCTTAAGTAAGCTGCAAACTATTGTAGCAGATGGCGTACTTACTCCTCAACCGAAATGGCTAGGTAAACATTCTCAGCATTGTGTGCATGATGTTTGCGACGGAAGTTTTGAAGTGCCACTATTGTTTGCAATCACAGCGAAGAGGACTGAGAGAATGTACGCTCGGATCCTTGGGCAAAAAAAAACCTGGAAGAGACCAGACGAAGAAATGAAGGAGTGGGCCTGCGCATCGCACTAGATTTGGAGAAGGCTGCAATCAACAGCAAAGTCTTCGTTTCCGAATGTTAAGATGAATATTTGCGTTGACTGATTTTCTAACGCGATTTCGCTATCTAGATTGAGGGATGCACAGTCCATCTTGCTCAGGCCTGGAATAGAAGAAAAAGCTTTGTGATTGCGACAGCACATTTAGGGTAGATGAAAAGGTTATATCATTGCTTTGCACATGACAAATTTCGAACGAGAAACTTAGGTCCAGCGTGTGACCTGAAAATAACGTGTTGGTGGACAACGATAAAAGCTGTCGTGTGATGAGAAGTCTTCGAATTCCACCAGTTCCAAGAAATCACCCTCGCATGGAAAAGGTGCTGTTTCGCAGGATTCTTTATCAGCTCTTCGAGCATTATTTAATGCCGAATGAATTTATTGTAACGTTTGAGGTATCGGAAATCAAAATGGCTTAATGGACCTTTCAAAGATTTGTGGTGCAAATGGAAGATATTTACGTTTCGAACTACTAATCTGGCAGGAGCATTCCATAGGTAATGGACACGTTGTGAGGCCGGCAATTAGATGTCGGTTAATAAACAATCATTTCAGTTCTTTGAAGAGGCTCCTCAAATGTGATTATCCCGATCTGTCCACTTTTATTGATCAAACGCGTTCGGGATACTAATCTACTGCAGCTTACAGCAATTATAAATGATGGTAGCGTTTGCAAAACCCCTTAACATTCAACACGTTGATGATAATGTCGCGCAGTGGTGCGCAACAGCCAGTCCGTCTCATGGGACCGTGTCGCGCAATTGTGGGCGACAGTATTATTTCGATCACAGTGACATTATCTTCGTCCAAACCTTGCATAGGAAGGTTATTTAAGATGCTGAACACAGCGGCGATGTCCGTCCGGTAAAATACGACCTGTTACTATCCATATCGATAACTAGTGTTGTCACCACCTTTGTCCAAATCCCTGAATGGGGTTATTCGAGGTGCTGGTCTCGAATCTGATATCCGCTTTTCGAATTTGGCTCGATTACGACAAGTTGCGAGTGGCAGGGCTACGTGGGAATATATCAGAGGCAACCTATTACGGCATTGACCAGCTATGCATTGAACTTCAGAGTTATTTTTAAGATTTCATTCAATAAAGATAACAAAGAGGCATGACTACAAACTATTAGGTTGGTGAAAAAGTCCTGCACCACAGCGTAATTATCTTTCATAATTTTATTGTTTCTTTTAGGAGCGACTTTAATCTACAAAGCAGTTACCATTTACATCCACAATATTCTGCCATCTGACGGGGATATCATGAAATGCTTTCTTCCAGAATGAAGTCAGCTGTGACTCGAAAAAGTGCTCAACCTCGGATCCCAGTTTGGTTCGGTCGTTGAAGCACCTATCCCTTAGGTGTTGCTTGAGAGCGCGAAAGAGGCGGTAGTCCGATGGCGCAAGATCTGGCGAATACGGCGGGTGGGGCAGCACCTCCCACCTAAGCTCCTGCAACTTTTGGCTAGACGACCTTGCAATGTGGGGGGCGAGCATTGTCGTGAAGAAGGTAAACATCCCTCCACCACCGCCGTCTGCAGACATGGCCTGGCTCAGCTTCTGCAGCGGTGTAGCGTAGATGTTCGCTTTTACGACGGTGCCGTCATCAGGAAGGTCACGATAGAGCGTTCCTCGAGAATCCCATCAACAGCACAGCATGACCTTCCTCTGGTGGATGCCCGCCTTCAGGTTGTGGTTTTCCTTGAGGGAGTCACTGGGCCTTCGTTAACCATACGAGGAAGACCCAGGATTCATGTCCCGTGACGACGTTCTCGAGAAAGTCTTTATTACGAAGGCGAACAAGGAGAGACTGAGCGATAGTCAGTCGCGAAGTCACGGAGTCAGTCAGTCTTCACTGCAATCGTAGTATTTATATGCCCTCAGAAGCAAATTGTCACGTATGCGAAATATTCTAGAATGTTTGTGCTACAACTGCGTGGCACCAAACAGTCCTTGGAAGTTCCTGTTAAATCTTTAAAAATTTTCAAATTTTTGGTGCTGGACTTTTTCGCCAACCTAATACAACTACTTGGATGTTAACAAACGTCACTAAAGAGATCAACGTCACAAATAAAGTCCAGACAGAAAACATTTTTAATCGACAAGCAACAGCTATGAGTTGTTTAGAAGCAATCTAAACAGCAGAACTTGTTGCATTCACTGCATTTTGCCTTAATCCTCTTAGCCAGATTCCTCGCGGTCGGTTGCGATTTCTGATGGCATTTTTAGAATTTTCCAGTCTAAGTTCTGCATCAAAAACAATTATTTTCCAATTAGACCATTAAAATGGAGAAAGGAGGGAAGCTCATTGCGAAAAATAAAAGATTTAGGGAATATTGCAAAAATAAAACCAAAACTTCGAGAGCGGATATCAGATTCGTGGTGTGCATTTTGAAAATCTAATTTATGCTAAGCTAAGGTGACTAAATGCCGTGTCACACGCGCGCAATACGCACGGTCCGACATGCGAAAATTGCGCGGTCGTCAACGTGTTAATGAAAGATACAATCGCTTACACATGCCTTAAGAAGCCTGATGAAATGAAGCGCCTTAGAAGGCGCAACGCTGAAAGGCGATGTTGCGTTCATGGTCCTTAACCTCATTAAAACCTCCATGTCCACATCAAGAGGAGGAGGTGATGCACTCCAGTGTTAAAAACGCGCTCCACTGGGATAGTACTTCGCGCTGAGATTCGCCCCACGACATGAGACAATTTGAACCAGAGATATAGAAGTTCTCAGAACAGACGGTCGCCAGACGAATAAGGGAAAGATACGCTCATGTCTTGTTCCCATAATTTAGTCCAAGATGTAATGCATCGGAATGTACTCTGCTAGTCCACCTGTCCTGAAGAATCTAGATTACGGAAAAACAGTGCCGACTTGCCGTAATCCAAAATTACGTACGCGGTGTGTTGTGCATTCACGACGGGCCGTGTTTCACGGTGAATGCTAAGGAAAAGCATTTTATAACAGCTGTTACGAAACCGGGGCACAGTGAATGCGAAGGAAATGCACGTTGAAACTGCTCCTACAAAGCGGGGTTGTGAAATTCAGTTCTTTACTGAGTGTAGGTGTCACACAGTCAGTTTTGCTCATGCATCCCTCTTAGAATCCACATTTTCTTCATGAATCGCATCCACTTCGACGTTATTGTTCTATTATTTTGGCACAAGGCTGTCGGATTTAAGTCGTTACATTGAAATTAAAGTGTCCCCACTCAGTTCATCTTAATGAAATCTATCGGAATCTACATGATCTTGCTGGTAAAATCTACGGCATCCACTGTGCGTGGGGGTTCAGACGACGTGTCCAACACGTCGTCCAATGTGCGTAGGGGTTCAAAAGACGTGCCAAACGCGCAAAATCTGTGAAAGTATTTTTTCCAGGCTCCAACGAAGGCAACTGCGAGGAAACGTTAGCCGAATAAATTTTCAGCGACAATCTTGTTCACAAGGTTGAAAACATTCCTACGATCAGTGTTCAACGTTATGCCAAGATTTGGCGACGGTGGGACATGAAATATACTACGAGAAGTAGTGCGCTTCTAACAAAAACTCGCGTTTCTGTGAAGGATGTGGGCAATTTCGGGCTGTTATAGACCCAGAACTGGCGTGTAACGAATTTCGGGTAAGGATGTCGCTGTTTAGGGTAGTGGTAACATTATCCTTTACATTACTCAACATTACCTACCTAGAAACTTGAGCGGAGTTATTCAGACAGGCAACCATCTTCTCCTCGTCCACATTTTGCTAATAAAGGCGGTATTATCATCGTTTTCTTCCTTCTAGCGTTGTAACGCGATTACACTTTGTTCATGAGATCTCCGTGGCAGAATGCGAAAGCCTTGAAAATAAATCACAGTGAATGGGGCAAAAATATTGTTTTCATCTACATTCCGGGAGGGGCGGTCTTTATGTACGAATGGTCACCGCGCCCGCGACGGCGACTGCCGCGTGCGCGATGAGCTCCTCTGCGGTCGTGTGAGCTGTGCCTCACGACCTGCTGCAGACGCTAGGTTTTAGTTGTTGATATCCCTTTCGGGTGTTGCAGGAGTTGCGGGAAAACATGCTCTGGTTCAGAAATTGAGTTCGAGTTATAAAACTAAGCAACTTTCTAATGCTCAATTTTATATGATGCCTCTTCACGAAAAGCTGAAAATATGACACACTATCGCAGTGAAACTGACTTTGTATACAATTTCTAACACTTGATGTGCAAGTTTTGAGGCAGGTCTAGACGTCACTGGCTGCTGAAGTCACCCAATTGCAACGTATTCTGCCGCGCTCGCCGCGCTATTCGCCGCGTCCGCGGCAACCATTCGTACATAATGTCCCGCAGCCACATTCCGGTAACTGGTTTTCCTTCATTTATTTGGTTTAACCTTTTTCGTCCTGAGGCGAACAAGCAAAAAACAGTTCAACTGTGCCATGGGAATCGAGATGTTGCGATAATCTCAAGCTCCAAGAAAAAGAAAGCGCATTAAAGGGGGACTAGGAAAAAACGTTTGCCTCATTTTACATAAGAAATTCTGCAGTTCATCGACGGTAACCTGAAGGTACTAACAATTAAGTGCTCCTTCTCGAAGAAGGCTGGTTTTATATTGAACATCTGGACAATTCCCACCATTTCCTACTCATAATCAGCACGGGAATTATTCCCAGACCATGCTCCTTTCTATCTCGCGTGAAAATGCCGTGAAACACAGCATATCGTGAATGCACAACACACTGCTTACGTAATTTTGGATTACGGTAAGTCGGCACTGTTTTTCCGTAATCTAGATTCTTGTGATGTCCTTGTGGACTCCTAAGCTGTTTTCCCGTATATAAAAAAAGAAAGAACTTCGTTATCTGAAGTGTCTGGCTTTGCTTCAAAGTACAGCTCAATAGTTTTTAAAAAAGTAGTAGTGGAAGGTGTAAATCATTCTTTCATCGAATGAAATGATGATAACTGTGATAATTTCAAAAAGCAGAATATTAATCCAAAAGAAATATAGCAGTATTCGATTGAATGTCGGACGTTCCAGAAATGTTTTTTTATAGAGGTTCAATTAAGCACTCACAATATAGATCGTTATACTTGTGCATCGTTAGGCTTCCCTGCTTGCTTTGTTTATTGTTGGATGCTCGTTTCTTTCAGGGTGTCGCTTGCTATAGCATGACGTACGAATGATAAAGTGAAGATGATATGATTTTTCTGAACGTGATGATGGTGGAAAACTTTACGCCTTTTTTACATCACCGCCGCTTAAAACTAGTTATTCTTGATGGAATATTATATTTTAAAAAATTGACGGATTTGCCGGAATTTACCGGCGAATTTCCGTGTTAACATATATGTATTTGTATTTGTTTATTACATGCACCCAACAGTACATGTGACAATCGGACAAGTACACCATACAAAACATCGCAAGAACAGACAACACGAACGATAGCTAGAAGCAAAAAGAAAAGAGTAAAGAACTAAATGAGTAAACTGGATTTACAGAGACTGGCCAACTGTAATGAGACGGAAAGATTTGGACGTTTTGTTCAACCTTTGGTATTCAGAAGCCGCCCTTTGAGTAAAGTATGCGATAAAAAAATTACCGACGGCAAGTCAGCGCACACCCCTAGTTGACAGCTGGTCTCATTGCTATCCGAATACCAAGAAGTTCCAAATGACGAGTTGTTTGCTCGTTCTTTTTTGGAGTCAGTCAAACTTCCCGCATATATAATAATTTGGGGTATGGTATCTCCCTCTTGTGATTGTGTGAAAGCGCACGCTGATGTAGCTACTTTACCTGCATCTGCAAACACCTAAATCGAGCGGTTGTGCTGTTATTGGTCGTCATCGATAATGATAGCAGTTGCGATACACTTAGTACAGGTGGCTGGCGCAAAAAGGCGCGGAACCACAAAACGCTACCGAGCGCAGTGATTCGAAAACGCTCTGCCAAATGGTAGGGAAAGCAATCAGAAGCACGTACCAACTCAAACGCACCTATAAGAGTGTCAGTGGGAGGTTGCTCATACCGTGCTCTACAAGGCTGAGGGATCCTACTATATATAAAGGAGCAAGCGTGCGTGCGTGCGTGCGTGCGTGCGTCTGTCTGACTGTCTGTCCGTCCGTCCGTCCGTCACAACTGGAGTGGGGGGGTGGGGGCACTGCGTAGTGGCACAGCACAGTGGCCGAACACGTCGGCGACCGTGCATGGCGAGCCGTAGACGTGCTGAACACGTCGGCAACCGTGCCTGGCGAGCCGTAGACGTGCCGAACACGTCGGCGACCGTGCATGGCGAGCCGAAGATGTACCGAACACGTCGGCGACCGTGCATGGCGAGCCGTAGACGTGCCGAACAACGGAATGCATGGTGATGCCGTAGACGTGCCGAACTCGTCGGCGACCGTGCTTGACGAGCCGTAGACGTGCCGAATACGACAAGACCGTGCATGTCGAGCCGTAGACGTGCCGAACACGTCGGCAATCGTGCCTGGGCATTTAGATGATCATCGAGGGGAGGGGTTTTTGGGGGCAATCCATATCGATCGATATTATCGATTTTTTGAGGATGGCGTTCAAGCGGCACGAAACTTCAGCCCTGGGGGTAATCGAGGTCGCTGAACACGAATCTGAAGTCGACCAATCGATATCGATTTTTTGAGGATTGCGTTCAAGCGGCACGAAACTTCAGCCCTGGGGTAATCGAGGTCGCTGAACACGAATTTGAAGTCGACCAATCGATATCGATCGATATTATCGATTTTTTAAAGGATGGCGTTCAAGCGGCATGAAACTTTAGCCCTGGGGCAACCGAGGTCGCTGAACACGACTCTGAAGTCGACCAATCGATACCGATCGATATTATCGATTTTTTGAGGATGGCGTTCAAGCGGCATGAAACTTTAGCCCTGGGGTAATCGAGGTCGATGAACACGAATCTGAAGTCGACCAATCGATATCAATCGATATTGTCGATTTTTTGAGGATGGCATTCAAGCGGCGCGAAACTTTAGCCCTGGGGGTAATCGAGGTCGCTGAACACGAATCTGAAGTTCGTTTTCGAACTGTCGATCGCCATCAATCGATATTGAGCAAATAAGCGTTTTTGTGTGTCGTCCATTTTTTCGCTTTTTTTCTAACTTGCCCTAATCGACGTGGTTTAGATGTTCTTCCTGAGGAAACAGTGATATAGATGGCAGCTGCAATTAATGATGAGAAGTTATTGCCACGGCGAAGCCTTCAAGAAGCGGTCGGTGCGGCCGAGAGACCGCACGGACGGCTGGTACACCATAAATGTAGAATAGTAGTGGCGATAACAGATTGTTTTTGAAGAGAAAACGCAATCGAAACAAAGAGCCTACCTGAACTTGGTCACTGCCGACTGTCTTAAGAAAAGAATGTCGGGAACATGGCCGATAAAATGTCGAGCAAATGAGAGGAGCTAGCAGTGACCAACATCTAAAAGCAAATCTATTTAAATTAAGAGATTCTATGCAAGACTATGAATGCTTACCTTGGGTAACCACTCAGCATGACGAGCTCAAACGGAAATCTTTCGAATTCAATATCACGGGAATACTTGTACTTAATTGGTATTCCAAAGCAATTGTCACCAGGGTCTGGACTACGACCTAAGCAACGTGAATTAGGGTCTACATCTCCAGAAAGCGAACTCAGACATACTCACAATACTGTGTTCCAATTTGAAATTCTAATCGGCATCTTTTGTCACAAGCCCATTCTTTATCTCTGCAACCGTGGAAATGTTGGATGGTTTCGTGAAGTTCCTAAAGCATGCAAATTGTGAAAAAGAACATTATATGCCGACTGTAACCCAAACTATGTAGCTAGTAAGTGTAGAAAGAAAACACCGATCACTGGAGACTAAAAATAGTAAAAAAAATAGTAGCATTAGAGGGAAATACAAAGACATAATTTTTCTATCTTAAACTGCTGCTCATTCAGATAGTTTGTCATACTTCTGATTAACCCCACCGAGTGAACGGTGGGAAAAATGCTAAAAGAAAAAGAAAGCGAGGAGGATGGAATCCAGATGAAATGTGTGAAGAAACCAGACCGCCATAACCTTTACTGTTGTCGGGTCACAGACAGCTGTCGGTACACCCATCTGTCGCACTACACCCGCACCTCGTCTACGAAGACGAAGCCACGCCTGGCTTCGTCAGTCTCGAACTCGGCTCGCCCTCGGCGGCGCGGCCCGGCCTCGTCAGGCCACTACTCGCCTCCCCTCCACTACAGTACTCCAATGCTTTCCCATAACAAAGATATAACCCAGCTATATGTTAGTACACGAGAAGGGAACTCCCTGCTTCAAGATAGGCCCCGGAACCTATAACTTGATATGGAGGTCCCGGAGAGATTCTTGTGGTACATAATTAATTTAAAGTTTTTTATTTAAATTAAATTTCCTTTGTAAGAATAGCCAAAACTTTCTTCTCTTCTTACTTACTAACAACCTACTTAGCAAGTAATTTAATTGACACCCTTCCCCACCTGACCCTACTTCGAACGACCTGACGACTGCCGACCCGGATGACCGCCAGACCCCTAAAGGTGAGAGACTTCCGTCGTCGATCGACTCTTTCTATTGCCCCGCAAATGTAGATCGTATTTGAAAAAAATATTCAATATGTATATTAAATTCAAAGCTAAAGCACGCGTAACATCATACAAAAACTGTTCATTAGGACACATGGTATCAATTACAACGACACCCCTCAAGCGAAGAAAGCAACAAACATGCTCACCAATACCTACTGTAACTTACCAATCGAAATAATCATAATCATAATCAATCGAAATTTAGAAACAAACGTTAAGTGATCAGCGCCTTAAATAACCTCTCTAGGCCATGTCTGGGTGAACAAACCTTTGCCGTTTGGATTTTCGTTGCGACTTTACATAGAGTGCATTGCTTGATTGTGGCAGACCTTTTTTTTAGAAAGTGCAAAAGTGTTGCCTCACGTGAGAGTCGAACCACAAACCACTATGTCTCACTAAACCGCTCTCCTATCCACTGTGCCACACTACTCGACAGCGCCCGCTGTCTACAGCCTACATGAGCTCGTCTTCTCGTGATAGATGGATTCTACGCACAGAGAGAGGGCTCGGAAGGCAAAATAAAAATGGTTCACAGCTCCGTTCCCAGAAGCGTCTAGCAGATAGTGAATACATAGTTGGAATCAACGTTCAATGCCGCATCCAGTGATATGTCTCATCTGAAGGTGCCATGATCACCTGGTATCCTTCCCTTGTAACAAAACCAAATCATGTTCCTATAGAACTCGGCAAGTTCAAGGATATTGTCTTCTACAACCTATGCTTGAAACTTTTCTTTCTACTTTTCCTGTTTTGTCATTTCTACTACACACTTTCGTTCCCAGTTAATTTGATAAGCCTTCACAATGGTACCCTTACGCGCTGTGCTGTTTCCTGCTATAAAAAGTTGGTTAAATGCACTATCATGCTTGTTTCAGTTTTTCACCACTTGACTGAATTTTTAATCCCGATGGGTGTCGTAAGTCATTCCATTTCCGGTGCCGTTGCCTGACCGAATGACCACCCACTTTGCATGGTGTGTACACTGGTGGGGAACGCAATGACTCGCGAAAAGAGTCCCGAAAGATAACTGCACTTAATGATCACGCTATCCCTCTGGATCTAGATGCAGAAAAGAGCGGTTCGAAGGCAGCCCTACCCTTGTTGCGAAAAATTCCTTCGTAGTGACGTCTGCATCATATGAAGTAAGTATGTACCTGTGTTCAGAAGTGTCTGAGCAGTTATAAATTCCGTTACTGTAACTGATCTACCACCTAGGAATTCTATACCCAATTTTATGCGCGCAACAGCCTATTTGATCGTCCCTACGGGACGCCAACTGTATGGTTTACTTCTCAGCTGGTAGAGAAGGCAACTGCGCCACATACTGATCCTGATCTGCCAACCCTCGAGCAGGGCACACTCGATGAAAACAAGGCGATTTTCATGTTAAAATCAAGAAGTAGCATGATGTGAAAATAAAGCGTAGAAAGGCTCCGTAGCATCTACTGTCACCAATCAGAGGATCGCCGAGTGAATGCTGAAAGACGGAGGACGAGGTTCAATCCCACGTTCACAAAACGTTCAATGCGTTCTGGATTTACTTTACATCAGAGGTCCCAATGTCCCGAGGGGGGGGGGGGGGGTCCTCTATAGAGAACAAAAGATTAAACATGCTTTGGTGGTGCAATGGTGGAGGACGAAATGCAAGATCAGTTGCAGTCAGTGTCAAATGGAACGGTGGTTGGTGAGGTGCTATTCGATTCCAAAATGTTGCATGTGATTGAGAGCATAAGCCCATCTGTGAGCGAAGCTCTTGAAGGTTCAGTTTCATGCTTTGCGTTCATGCTTCTTCTTTCCTTTGCGGTATGTAGAGAAGGGAGCATGCGAAGATCTTGAGACTATGGAGTGAATGAGTGACATGATTGCACTTATTTACAATTGGTGAACTTCTCATGCAAAATATTCATGTTTGATATAAGGTGCTTTGCAAAACAATGCAGATCCTAATTTGCCTGTTATGCTATATTAGCTGTGACCAAAAGGAAATCCAACATTCGAACGGCATCCGTTGAAAATTCGAATAATTGTGCGTTTATGACAAGTTTCGAATATTCGAGTGGCTTCCTATGCTCACCGATTTCGAATAATCGGATTCGAATATATTCGAAACAAGCGATTTTTTGTATAATCGAATTCGAATGAAAATCATTCGAATACCTATTCGAATAGGTCATTCGAGCACAACTATACTGTTTAGCCGCAATTCTGCAAAGACATCGCGAAAACGCGGAGAACTATGCAAAACATATTTAAATCCTTCTCTGTAAAATCAGCACCACACTTTTTGATAGCATATAAATCATACGTTCCCCTTACACTAAAATACGGTACCTCACTCTTGCTTACACCAAAATACCTTCAGCCTTTATCACTATACAATTTCCTCGAAGGCTAAGACTACTCACGGCCCGTTTCCCTGCATGGAACAATGGACTTCGCGAAAAGCCATTCTGTTCAGAAGTGGGGGATATCAGTCGCAGTGGTACTTTGAGATGAGATGTATTTCACGAGACGAATCTCCGAACGCTGCTCCATATCTGTTAGAGACATCCGTGAGCTGAATTGCGGACTACTTTCACGTTGTTGGAGAGAGCTCAAGTAGGTTAACAGCGCCGGTGGCCCAGCAGCGGCGTCGTGAGGAGTAGGGGTTTGTGATTCGACTCCCCAAGGGTGCACCATTCTTGCACCTTCTAAAAAAGATCCGCCACGATCATTGAAGGTTCTCTATTAAGATCGCGACGAAAGAGATTGCAGAAAGGAAACTAGATACAATGGCATTAATATTGTATCTTTACGAGTCAGATATTTTTTCAAGGGTGGCACTGAAGAGCTCCAGCGACATCTGCATCATCTTCGCTTCGCTCCCGACGTCGTGTGTCAGGGCCAACATGGGCACCTAAACGTCGCGCCTACTAAGCGACGAGTTAGATCAGTGGTGGTCGACCAGGCACGTAGGTGATCGGCGCGCAAATGATCTCAGGTTCGCATAAAAGGGCATTCCATCATGCTGAACGCAGATTCTCCTCACTTCCGCCGTCCTCCCCAAGGGATTCGATCGTCCCCGTCGTCGTCAAGCCACCGTCCTTTAGTCCTATTTGATCTTATTTTCTCCTGTGTTTGTTAATAAATATTTTTATTCAATATTTTCGCGTTCTAACCGTAAAATCGTGAATTCGATAGCATACTGGATCGACATCTACTCCCATATATGACATAGGGGCTGAACCAGTCCAGTGTTGAACGTATCGATCACGACTGTGCGGTCAATTGGAGCCCTTTGAATAGATTTTTGGAACGTTGCCAGAAGTAAGGGCAACATAGAATAGACACCAAAAGAAAGGGTGTTGAAGAACCACGACTGAAACGAGTCCGAGCGCTTCGTAATCGTAACCGATTGGTACAGTCGCGGTACCAAGTAGCAGAGGTTGTGTTACAGGAAATGAGTCCGATCGATGTGACCATGAATGATCAAGAGGAATCTGAGATCAACGATAAGGAGAATCAGGAGCAGGTTGGTGGGTTCCCACATATGAGCTGAGGGAGATAGTAAGGATGATCAAGCTCATACCAGACGTAATAAAGGAGCAAATGGATGAGCATAAAATTTCTGCGCGTTAGAAGAGTAAGCACGAGATGAGCCTAAGTGCTGAAGTGGATAAAGTATGCGCAACCTAGAGGATCTTATCAAGTGCTGCAGTGCTACAGAGGTACTGGACAAGGAGCTAGTGTAGACACTAAAGGCGAGAGGTATTGAGTCGAGATGAGTGGTGTGAATACATAGAAACCGTTGAAAAGGATGGAGGTATTATGGACAATCTATGCGACGAATTGAACGTTAATGTGTTGCAGCTAGTGCCGACTGTCAGAGCGTTCGCTGCGAAATCGAAAGCGAAGGAAACAGCTGTAGGTCAGTTATCCAGAAGTGAAGAAACTGATCAAAGTATAAGTGACCCATTGCCGGGATTTCAGAGTCGATCGATGGAAAGGCCGATTGGAGCGCACTCAGGGCACAACTGGAACAACTTTGCGGCTCGTTCGGCCGAAACAGGAGCGGCTGTAACAGGTCAGAATTCAAATCTTGAGATACTGAATTTTGTTCAGTCGATGTCTTGTGCGGATCCAGGAGTTTTCAAAGGGAAACCAAATGAGAATTTCGAAGAGTTTGTTCGAAGGTTTCGCCGGAAATATACGAGGGTGGTAACCAATGATGAAACCGAGATATTAGGAGATGACCACCTCGGAGGTCGGGCCAGAAATGTTTTTAAAACATTATCACCCAGCATGAGTAAGGGATTAGACGCGGTAATAAAAGAACTTGGTCTGCTTCTGTCAAATGATTCCATCGCAGACAGGATGAGAGCGAGAGCTGCGTACCTTACGCATGAGGCCGGGGTAGGATATAGCAGACTTCTATGTGGTGCTGGAAAAGCTGGGTAGGAAGGCGAACCCCGATAGCAATACAGAGACTAGGTCTCTGGAATACGCCCAGATATTGTTGGGAAACCTACGCGACTGGCCGGAATATGTGCAACTAATGAGCGCATTGCATCGCGCTGGCGCTGCAAAAGCGTCTGAAGAAATAAAGCAGATAGCCATCAGCATTGAGTAATCCAAGGCAATGTTTGAGGAAAGAATACGCGGAAGATTTAGTAAGTCATCGGGATTCCTGGAATGGAAATCAAGGATGACTGCATATAAGCGCATGAGTCTAGGGGAGTGGAACAGCCCCCGAAGGGAGCATGGAATGACTCGTTTAGAGCGTTTAGAGAGAACAGTAGAGACAAATGCGAGAACGGAGTAGGTTCACCGTGGGTGCGTAGGGCGCAAGCACAGGCGGCTGAGAAAGGACAAGGTCCGACGAGGCCAAAAAGTGTTTTAACTGCGCGAGAATAGGACATTTTGCAAGAGATTGTCCGCAAAGGCCAATAAAGGTTAGGAATAACAGAGATGTTAATAAAGCGCAATCACAGACAACCGAAAGCAGGAGTATGTCCGACATTGTCCGACATTATTCGGAAGGTCCGAAGTTGTAGTGTGAGGGCAAATGCATCACATGGTAAAAGTGGTGGCGTCAGAATCATAAGGAAGCTAATACGCAGAAATCTGAAGATGCTAGGATTGGTGACACCAGCATTAATAGATAGCGGTTCTATGGTGAGTATAGTACCGGTTAGCCTAATAGAAAAGGCAACGATCAATGGGTTTGATGTAGACTCATTGCCCGTCATCGATGACAAGGAAATAGGCCCACTGTTGGACGCCTCGGGCAATCAGATGGAAATACTCGGCGCTGTTACTAGGCAGAATTGGAAGGTGGGCGTAAGGGCGACGGTTCGTTCCATATTACGCCTCAAAACGACGAGGTCCTCCTAGGGATGAATGCTTTAGAAAAGCTGGGAGTAAACATTTCGGTATCCGGATTAGAAACAGATAAAGAAGGAAGCATTGACCATAGTGACCAGATGAGTGGAGAAAACCAGGAAGCCACAAGAATAGCAAGAAGAGTTTACATTCCGCCGTACTCGTCAGGGATGGTAGAAGTGGAGTGCAAGATGGACCAGGGTGAGAAGATCTTGTGGTCGAGTACCAAGAGAGTTGCTAGCGACGTTTTCAAGATAAATAACCAGCGTGC
This sequence comes from Heligmosomoides polygyrus bakeri, assembly GCA_947359475.1. Taxonomy (NCBI): domain Eukaryota; kingdom Metazoa; phylum Nematoda; class Chromadorea; order Rhabditida; family Heligmosomidae; genus Heligmosomoides; species Heligmosomoides polygyrus. The sequence goes on along the minus strand of OX375870.1, from coordinate 56,647,972 downwards.
TACTGTACCTGTTGATAACTTTGGAAGTACGGCCGCGTTATGGAAGGAAGGTGACGAGATCCGACAATGGGGGACGGAAAAGTGGCACGAAAAGTGGGAAGAAGTAAATCCATTGATGCTAGATCCCACGGGGATAACAAGTCGAAAAAGGACAGAAGCGATCTCTTTTTAGAGCAAATAAGTGAGAATGCGAGTGAGAAGACTTTGGATAGGGAGCTGTTGGAAGTATTGGAGGCATATAGCGATGCATTGTCCGTATCAGACAAGGAGCTATCACGGACGGATGTTGTTGAAATGGACATAGATACGGGGGACAGCACACCAGTAAAATTGAAGGATAGACCTGTCCCGCTAAGTGTGCTAAGGGAACTACTTGTGGACTTACAAAAACGCAACATCATAGAGAAAAGTTCGTCGCCTTGGGCTTTTCCAATCGTGTTGGTCGAAAAGAAGGATGGATCACTTCGACTATGTGTCGACTACCGAGAACAAAAGGATTAAGCAAGACTCATACCCACTACCCACCATTGAAGCAATCCTGCAAAGTCTAGCTAGGAAAAGATTCTTCTCCACGCTCGATTTATGTAGTGGATAATGGCAGATACCCTTGTCGGAGAGTGCTAAGGAGAAATCCACCTTCACCACGCCGGAGGGACTTTTCCAGTTCTAAGTAACCCCTTTCGGATTAAGTACGAGTCCTGCGGTTTTCCAGAGACTCATGGACAGTGTTCTTCATGATGTAGTAGGCTCTTAGGTATTTTGTTACTTCGATGATCTTATCATATGTACGGGAACAAAAGCGCGACACCTGGAATTGCTTCGAATCGTTTTCGAAAAGCTGAAACAAGCCGGGCTTCGGTTGAAAGCGAAGAAGTGTGTTTTGCTCCAGACAAAAGTATCGTTCCTAGGGCATGTGATCGACGACAAAAGGGATACACATGGACCCTGAAAAAGTGGCAACAGTTCAAAACTTTCCGAGACCCAGAAATGGTAAGGAGCTAAGGACATTTCTGGGACTTGCCTCCGGAAATTTTATCTAGGATTCTCCAATCACACCGGGTGTTTGTTTCGATTGACCTCGACAAAGACAAAGTGGACATAGGAGTCAGAGCACGAGAACGCCTTCAATAAAGTGAAAAATATTATATGTAGTGCACCTGTGCTAGTGCAGCATGACCTGACCTGAAAGCAGCACGATCTGGAGTAAGGCCCTTCATAATTTGCGCGGATGCATCGCATGCGGGTTTAGGGGCAGTGCTATCCCAAGAAGGAGAAGATGGACACCTGCATCCAATATTTTTTTTATTTCGAGAGCATTAAGTAAGGCTGAAAAGCATTATCATATTACGGATCTGGAAGCACTGGCAGTGGCGGTAGCCATTAGAAAATTTCATATGTTTATATATGGGCTTCCAACTACTACGGTGATGACGGGCCACCAATAACTCACTGCATTGTTCCAACGAACCAATGTGTCTGCACGTGTATTAAGGTGGTCGCTAGAGGTGCAACGAAATAACCTAAATATCATGTACGTGAAAGGGAGAGCTAACGTCACTACAGACGCTCTGAGTAGGGGAGTGACCAATGTGCAACCGGAAGGAGGAAATGAGGCTGAAATGAATTTTGTAGGAAAAAGAGACAAAAACAAGTGGAGGACGGAATTAGAGAAAGACCCTACATTTGACGAAATAGTAGAGTGCGCGAAAAGTGGAAAAACTGGTGGTATTGCACGCTTGCCAGGAATGAGATACCCGCTACGTATGGCCGACTTTGTAATGGAAAACGATGAACTAATGATGTATAAGAAAGATGGATCATTAGTCTTTGCCGTACCTGAGTCATCTAGTTATGAGATTTTCTATGAGGTGCATGGAGGACAGTTTGGAGGAAATTTCGGCACCCAGAAGGTACTGCGCAAACTATCTAAGCAAGTGTTTTGGCCGAATATGACCCAGGATGTCCACAGATGGTCTAAAGAGTGCCAAAACTGTTTTGTCCATAACTCACGGCAAGTCAATGTGCCGCCTTTGAAGCCTTTTGTAACGAACGGGCCATACAAAGTAATTGGAGTCGATATCCTTGAACTTGGCTTGACGTCAAAAGGAAATAGGTATGCCGTTACCGCCATAGACCTGTTTTCGAAGTATGCTGCTGCATATCCTGTGCCAGACAAGTCAGCGCGAACGGTAGCAGAGACTCCCTTCGTTAAATGGATAGCAGAGGGTTGTCGTTGGCCTAAGACTATCTTATCGGATAGAGGAGGAGACTTTCAGAATAGGGTGATGGAAGAAATTGTGGAAATCACCAAAATCAAGCACACCATGACTAAGTGATACAATCCTAGAGAGAATGCTGCAACCGAAAAAGTTAATGGAACTATCTTGGCAATGCTGAGAAAAACGACAACGGTGCCAGCTGAATGGGACATACGATCTCCGTTTTGCTTAATGGCGTATAACATGACCCTCACTCAGCAACGGGAGAAAGACCCTATTTTGTCTTGCACGGGAGAGACCCCAACTTCCCATCGAACGTGATTCCTAACACAGGGCAGTCATGGCTCATGCTGGAACGATCCCTGTACGACTGTACAGAAATACTGGAGGGCGAGCGGAGGCGCACGAACGTGTAAGACAGTATAACACACGCATACGGGAAAGCATGAAAAGGGCATATGACCAGCGTAATATAGTGGACATCCAACGGCACCCAAAGGTAGGGGATAGAGTATATGCCCTGGAGCCTAGAGAAAAAAGGAAGAGTACCCAACCAGAACTAGTTGGGAATGGGCTGGACCAGTCAGGGTACTGGAAGTATAAGCAATAATTCAGCTCTCATCACTAGAATTGGGGAAAACACGGAGCCTGTCAGAACACAGCTTGACATGCTGCGAGTTGTGCCTGGCTATATTTCTGCGAGTTGCCTGACTATATTTTTATATTTTATATTTTTTAAAGAATCGACACAAAGACCAGTAGAGGAAAAAGGGTAGAAAGAAAACGGTGGCGCCGACGAGAGTGTGCAAACTGACTGATTCTCGTTTCAGAGGAGCATCGCTGCTGAGCCCCCTCGAGCACGGACACCTTTTGTTCAAGTGCGCAGACAGACGTTTGGATGGTGCTACCCTTGGATATCAAAGGAGTGTCGCTTCCCAGCGCTATAGCCAAGGAGGAATTCGGAAGCTTGTGGACTGCATGGCTCGCGTACCGCATCTTCAGACGAAGTGATCGACCTGAGTACGAAGATAAAGTACCACCGCCAAGGACATGTCTGCTTCTACGCGGATTCGCTGAAGATGGTGTTAAAGTTCGCGTACAGCAGGTGTATAGATTGAACCAATTTTATATGAAATACGTTGCTGAACACACGTCGGTCGAGAACCACAAGGTTCATCACTCCTATAACAAAGCACTACAGAAAGTCAGAGAAGAAATCGACGAACAAGATGCAAGGGACAAGCCGAGGAAAACAGGACCTACCGGATTTGCTGCATTCGAAGGAGCCAACCCTATGGAGAGGGATGGACTTCCAGGAGAAGTCATGTCGAAAGTGGTCACGGATTTCAATAGACTTGTGGAAGTACTGGAAGGGTGGCGCAATTACCGTTTATGGGTAATCGTATGGCCTCTGGACCCAACATTCAAGGACAACGTTTTGTGTAGACTCATTGGACGCGCGAAAAGTTTCTTGGAAGAAGGCGGAAAAATTGCGACGGCATGGCCACCGGTAACCTTCAAGAAGCAAGGAAAATGGCACAATATGATCGACGTTTGGAAATCCTCCGATGAAGCCTTACTGAAGCTCCAAAAGGGAGGCCACGTCTTCACGACCGCTAGTCATCTTCTCGTAGAAGGGAAATTATTCATAGAAGCTGGAGCAATTTTTTCCTAGTTACGTGGGAACAGCCTTGCCGAAGTACATATATGAGGCAATCAAAAATAGGGCGGTAGAAGCTAGATTGCCACAGATGGTGAGTGAGAGGCCGACATCGAGGACGATGTCTTCCCGAGGGGAGGGCATGTCAGGGCCAACATGGGCACCTAAACGTCGCGCCTACTAAGCGACGAGTTAGATCAGTGGTGGTCGACCAGGCGCGTAGGTGATCGGCGCGCAAATGATCTCAGGTGCGCATAAAAGGGCATTCCATCATGCTGAACGCAGATTCTCCTCACTTCCGCCGTCCTCACCAGGAGATTCGATCGTCCCCGTCGTCGTCAAGCCACCGTCTTTCAGTCCTATTTGATCTTATTCTCTCCTGTGTTTGTTAATAAATATTTTTATTCAATATTTTCGCGTTCTAACTGAAGAATCGTGAATTCGATAGCATACTGGATCGACACCTACTTCCATATATGACATGGGGGCCGAACCAGTCCAGTGTTGAACGTACCAATCACGACTGTGCGGTCAACTGGTGGACGTAGTCCTATACGTTTACAGCGCAAGTAGGGGCACCGCACAACAGCGAGGGAGGTCGGGGGTTCGATTCTTCTGCGCTGCTGCATTTTTGCGTTTCAACTGACTGGTTGAATCTGGGGATTCTGACGCCTATACCGTTTTCAGACGTTTTTATGCCTAATTTTCCAGCTGACTGCTGTGGTATTCAACATGATGATGTACTAATGTTCAACATCAGTGATACACAGGTACAAAGTGTATGAAACAGCACTGGTCACAATACGAGCAGCGTATAAAGCTACAGGCTCCTCACGGTGTGTTTCGCTACATGGACCAATGACCTCGAGAAAAACCTTCCGGCTCGGATTTTCAAAAGAGACCAGGATGTGACGTCACAGGTGGTTAAAATGTGAAACGAGGTGTGGATCACGCAAATTGACCTGAACGGCATCGATACACTCTTTCCCTCATCTCCGCATGTCACCTGGAAATAAGGGTTTTGCTGAAGGTTTTCTAAAACCTAACACCAACAATGTCCGCCAATGCTCGATTAGTGATCCATCTGCTCACGCTGATATGCGGCCCACCTTTAGACAAGGAATCTTCGAGGGAGGAAATCAAGCTGGCCGAACGGATGGCCAGCATACTAAAGGACTTCGAAGGTGTTGAGCCTTTATATATCATTATGTTGAATAGCTTTCTCATAGTCTTGTGGTTAGAAAACCGCTCAGTAATAAACAATACGCAAAAAAGGTACTATTCGCAGCGTATAGCTTGGAAATGCTCAGAAAACGTCTAAAAATGGTATATACGTTAGAATCCCCAAATCTCAACCAGTCAGTCGAATGCAAAAATGCAGCAGCGCACGAGAACCAAACCCTGATCTTCCTCGCATGAAGTTTTTCCCCACTTCCACTGCGCTCCGAACCGCTTGCCGGCCGAGGCATCGCGGGCGTACAAAGACCCCGAACTCGTGAGGCGCCGATTCCATTGTGACTTCAAGGACCCCTACTCCCTGGGTTTAACGGTTTGGCAAAAAATAAATAAATAATATACTAATATAAATAATATACTTATTGAGGAGTGAGGATTCTCCCTATATGAACCCCTCCCCCTGTTCAGACATACGCTTCAGACCCTTCCCTTGTCAGTTGTAGTGATGGCGAAATAACAGTGACGAGTTTGCCAGAAAGGAAGGCTGTTTCGAGATCTTGGACCGTGGGTCTTGGACCTGTTGAAGCCGCCCAATTGCGGCGACTTTTGCCGCGCTCGCCGCGTCCGCGGCGACCATTCGTACATAATGTCCCGCAGTCGAAAGCTAAATGGGCCGGCCACGTTATGCGCCTGCTGGACAACAGCCTTGGCCGACTGGATTCCGCGGGTTGTAGAGAGGACACCAAGACGCATACCAAAAAGGCTGGTACTTTCCCTATCCTTCTCGAAATTTTTATAATATTATAAGCTCAAGAAGAAGGTGAAGGGTGAATACAGTGTGAAAATCCGTACTGACGAAATGCACAGAAGAACGATGCAAATAAAAAAGGGTCGAACAACGTACCGTATGGATTTGGCCGACACTGTCACTGTATGTGTAGTTGACATACTGTTCGCCTTCGATTTCCAAAGCGCAGTCACTAATTGCTGTATAAGACCTTCATCTTCCAAAATGTTTTCCAATACATTCGAAGACTCTACTAAAGTAATATCACTTACCGTTAAGTGTTAGTGCTGTGAGGAGCGTAGACGGCAACCTCATCGAAAACTATGCATGGGAGTGATAAAAATCCTGCAACATCCTCGTATTTCGAACGAAAACACGACAAGATGGCACGCGATCGTATTTAAAGATACAAAACGGGAGCGACAGCTGTCGCGCGCGGCGGCGCCTGGCGCGTTGCCAGCTCTGTCGGCCTACTACGGGGCAGCGCCCCCCCCCCCCCCCCCCGAGCGGTTATCATTGCCGGAGAACTGGTCCGCTTGGCATAGTGCCGAGGCGGCGCGCGGTTTTTCGTCGTGTCGTCTCGTGCACTCCACGCCTCCCTGTTCGCCACACCCCGGAGTCCCTTCCCTAGCCCAATCTGGAGACTCACTCTGCTCGTCTGACTTTCGCTGCTCGCGCGTGACGGAACTTTTCGGGGACCAGTTCACATGTAATCGAGCGGTTATAGGGTACGGGGGTCTTATTTATAAACGAGCGGTTATAGGGTACGGAGGTCTTATTTATAAATATAGCCGGCTGTGCGCGTCATTTATGGTGTGTGAGGTGCCACCGCACACAGTTGCCTCATGACATCGAACTCTACGCCTGTTTTAAGTACTCTGGTATTCACGAGCGTCGATCGTCGGGGAATCGCAGCTGAAGTCGGGCTGTCGCGGTTCGTGGAGCATGAGGTGCAATTGCTCGCTACTTGCGCGGCAATCACCACCGAGACGCGACTCGTACTGCGTGTGAGAAACCTAATGGATCTGAGAGAACCAATAAAGCTGCATGGTGACTGTCTTCTTCTTCTTCTTCAGCGTTTGTCCCGCATCGTAGCGGGGTCCCCTATTCTGGTGTTATGACGCCACCTTTCCCGATCCAGCGCTAGATCAGGGTAAACACCAGTAATCTTCAAGTCCGCATGTAACGTATCAGCCCAGCGCTGCTTCGGGCGCCCTCTAGGCCGCTTTCCAATTACCTCGAAGTTAAGGCTTATCTTGCGGACGCTGTCTTCCTTTCCACGCAGAACATGGCCATACCATCGCAAGCGAGCTTCGCGCATCTTGTCGGCTATCGGCGCGACACCGAACTTCTGCCGAATAGCATCGTTTCGAATGCGGTCCATGCGCGTGACTCCAGCCGTCCAGCGCAGCATCTTCGTCTCCATGACGCTGAGGCGCGTTTCAACTTCCCTGGTCGCAGGCCAACACTCAGCGCCGTACATCGCTACTGGCCGGACGACTGCTCTGTATATCTTCGACTTCAAGCGATCCGGTATCTTCCTATCGCAGAGCGCCCCAGTCAACGAGCGCCACTTGGACCAAGCTGCACTCACGCGTGAATTCACTTCAATCATCAGTTTGCCGTCAGACGTGACTGCTGATCCCAGGTACTTAAAGACCGAAGTGCGTGGGAGCTCGATGCCGTTAACCTTGATGGAGCTGGACTCAGTAACGTCCGTCGTTAGATATTCGGTCTTCTTCACGTTCAATTTGAGTCCAGACCGCTCCAAGCGATCACACCAAGTATGCACCTCTCGCTCGAGTTCATCTTTATCTTCGCTAGCGAGCATCACGTCATCGGCATAAAGCAACGTCCAAGGGACGGGCTTCTGAAGATCTCGTGTGATGGCATCCATGACGACAACAAAGAGGAGTGGGGAAAGCGCAGAACCCTGGTGTACCCCGACAGAGATGGGAAACTCCATCGAGGTTCCAGCTGCAGCTTGAACTCGACTCTTTGGACAAGAGTAGAGAATTCGCACCCACTCTATGAGCTCTTCAGGAACTCCATGATGTCGCAAGGCGTACCATATCACTTCACGCGGTACGCGGTCAAAGGCCTTCTCTAAGTCGAGGAAGGCGATATGCACCGACTTCTGTTTCTCGCGATGCTTCTCTATCAGGAGGCGGGCGGCGTGAATGGCATCAATGGTGCCACAGCCAGCCACGAAACCGCACTGATTGCTGGAAAGCTGGACGATGTCACGAATTCGTCCGTCGATAATTCGCTCAAAGATCTTCATGCTGTGCGAAAGCAAGCGAATCGGACGGTAACTGGAGCAGTCTGCAGGACTGCCCTTCTTCTTCCAAATGGAATCGTCGTACTTTGGCGCCAACACTCAGGCACTTTTTTCTCCGCCACAACCTGATTAAAGAACTTCGCCAACCACTCAGCAGGGTACCAAAACTTCGACTTCCACAGTTCTGCTGCCACGTCGTCGGGCCCAGTCGCTTTGCCTGGCCTCATCTTCTTCAAAGCCGCTTCAATCTCCTCCACGGTGATCTTCTGAACGGGGCCGTGGGTTGGAGCCGTTGAGGGGATGGCTGGATGAGGAAATTCTACTGTAGAGATTTCCTCAAAGTAATCGCGCCACCGCTTCAATGCCTCCTTGCGGTCCGTAAGAAGACGGCCGTTCTCATCATTGATGCCGAAGAACTTCTCGATGTCCTCGGTCTGGCGATGGCGATTCTTTGCGAGTCGGTATAGATACCGCTCACCATCGCGCGACTCGAGCTTCTCGTTGACATCTCCATAATGAGTGGCTTTTGCAACAGCCACTGCCTTCTTTGCAGCTTTCTTCGCTTCTTGGTACTTCCGCCAGTTATCGGCTGTCTTTTCGCCGAGAAACATGTGATATAGCGTCTTCTTCTCTCGAACTTTGGCTTTCACGTCATCTGTCCACAGCCAGGCCTGCTTGTCGACCTTCCGTCGTCCAGGCTTCGTGATGCCGAGATCCGACCGTGCAGCGTGACGAATCGCGTCGGTGGCCTTCTCCCAAGTTTCGTCGACAGTTGTCACTGTCGGTAACCGCACGCGAGAAATCACAGCTGCTTCCTTCTCTTTCGTTCGCCACCACTTGATTCTTGGTGCACCGCATCGCTCGACCTGCTTCAGCCTCGGAGGGGCGATCTTTAAAGTACAGATCAGCGGTCGATGCTGTGGGGCGACCGTCTCATACGGCACGACCTTCGCGTCTGTGACAAGACTTCGGTCTCGATCCTTCACAAGGACAAAGTCTATCTGAGTCCTGGTGTTCCCGCTATAGAACGAGATGAGGTGGGAATCGCGTTTGCGAAATACGGTGTTCACTATGGTGAGGTTGTGCGATTCCGCATATTCAAGGATACGCTCATCATCTGCGTTACGCGACCCGTAACCGAACCCACCATGACAGCCGTACCCGTCTTTCGTCGCGCCGACGTGCCCGTTGAGGTCACCAGCGACTATGATGACATCTTTCGACGGTACCTCTGCTGTCTTCTCATCAAGCAGGCTCCAAAACTCTTCCTTGGCTTGATCGGAGCAGCCAGTCTGCGGAGCATACGCAGAGAAGAAGTGATAGAGTCGCTCCTTCGCGGCGACAACGATCTTCATCAATCGATCGTCAAAGCGCTCGACGCTTACAATCGAGTCACGAAATCGTTCGGAGACGATTATTCCGACACCACTGGTGGTCATGGGACTTCCACATAGAACGGCCTTGAAGCCTCGTCCTATGTCCCTTGACTTGCGGCAGGACCACCTCGTCTCCTGCACCGCACAGAAATCAACTCTTCTACGCTCCAGTGCTTCAAACAACTCACACGAGCGGCCCGTCAACGTACCCACATTCAGCGTAGCCACGCGGGTCCTGCTTACGTTACGGGACTTTCGGACTAACTCAGTTGCCCCCCCCCCCCCCCCGATGCCGTCCTCGCATCAGGGACCCTCGCATACTTTTCACACTCGCCGGGCTTTGCGAGTGCGCGTCGGCTCCCGCGGACGCCGTAGCACTATCTGGATAAACCTGAACAGTCATACACCATGTGATGTGACATGGGTCTTCGTAGGCCGGCCTGTCACAAGGGCCTGTCGCCTGCAATCGAATGTCCGTGATCGGCTTAGTTCGCAGAGCGAACAGTTTCCAGTGGTACCACGTGGAGGAACGGACATCGCCACCTGCATGGTGACTGTAATAGAGACAATTATAAACGGCGGATATCAGAACCGGCTCACCGTAACCGCAGTGCGGGTCGCGCCGAGACTTTGCTGTCTGCGCCCTCCTAGCTCAGAGATCGCGCGTCCGCGTCCACGCTGCGACGTCTGATCGATGTCTTGTGCGCCCGCGATGGCGCCGTGTGCAGGTGGGTCGTGGTGCAGTAGGTAGAGGGTTTACTTCATACGAGGGATGTCGGGGGTTCGGTTCCCTGTCGACGCGGCGTTCTTGCACTTCAGCTGAGTATCTGAGATCTGCGAGGTTTCGACGTCTACACGACGTTGCGTGTTTTTTGCGCATTGTTTCAGCCGTATGCGCTTCGCCCAGGAGCGCAGAATCCAGATGCAGGCTCCCCTGAGCGACGAAAGCAGTCTCCATACGAGCAGCTTGTATGGCACACACCCTGAAGTCCCTTCCCTAGCCTGGCTCTGCGCTCGAAGAGCGCAGAACCTAGCCGCGAACTCCCCCTGAGCGACGAAAGCAGTCTCCATACGAGCAGCTTCTATGGCACACACCCTGGAGTCCCTTCCCTAGCCTTGTTCTGCGATTGCACAATGGACGTCTCACCCGACGCCTAAGGTTACGGTGAGCCGGTCCTGATATCCGCCGTTTATACTCCTGTCTGTAATAGTCGTATAGAGAGGCCAAAATAAGAAGTAGCAGTAATATTTGTGCACTACTTGACGGTGTTGCGGTGGTATATACTCTGGCAGGGAAGTCCGCAGCATTTCCAGACGTTCAGCAACCTACGGGCTGAACGAAACCTGCTTTAAATAGGAGTTTCCTATTGTCCCTATTGTAACGCATCTAATATCTAATATAGAAGACAGTGACACCACTCTGTTCGAAAAAATGGCATCACTGAGAGATTCTATTTCTGATTGCGCATTTCCAAATGTATAAAGTGATGACAGCTCATGTAATAGCTTCGAACTTTTTACCACGCACATCCCAAAGCAGCAACAGGCTTGTTTGCAAAATGTCAGTGTATCTTGAGATGATTCAAATCAGCTTCCTTAAGCCTCAAGTGGCAGGCATCGAGGTTGTAAGCTGTCATAACGATGTTTTGTTGCGATCGAAACTTCTGTCTTGAGATGTCCAAAATGTCTCCAGAAATGCGCTCGATCTTAGCCACGGTCATATGAATGCGATAAAGTCATTTACTCTGCCAAATGTTTCGTTGAAAATGGATATCCATTATTCAGGTAGAAAAGAAGTGGCCACAGTCATTCCACACACCAAATCGAACACTTGTTAAACAATTTGATTCACTACTGTTTTCTTTCCGATGTTTCATTCCTTACGTTTCTCCGTTCTCCGTTGGTTTTCTCCTCCAAGCCGTGCTTTTTTTTGCACACAATTGCCGAACATCGCTGGTAACCATTGCTCGGCAAACAATGTCCCTGTTCTCAGCCAGACTGCAGTGTTGCGAAAGTGAAACCGCGTCTGTTTGTAGTGCTTGGGAGGAATTTTCACCCTGTCGCAATGAATTGTCGTGGTCAGAGTTTTCCAACAAAAAAAAAAGACGGCTCCGTGGTTCTGGACCACTGCCGATCATCGACCGGTAATGTCGCCCTGTTGCGGCGGGTCCGATTGATTCGCACTTAGGCGGACGCTCTGAGTAATCGCGCCGACCAATGGCGCGCGGCCGGCCGGCAGCTGGATGACTCATACGCAGGGTTAAGCTTCAGGTTCGGGAATCGAAGGGGAGGTGGGGGGGTCGTACTGCGGCCTCGTCTGGAGGGGGGGGGTCGTACTGTGACTCAGTTTCGAGGGGGTGGGGGAATTGACGTAGTGGTCGTTTTCGGGTAGGAGTATGAATGAAAAGTTAGTACATGTAATTCCTGTAATGTGCTTAACATTTTTAAACACTAATTCAGTATTCAAACTCTTTCAGTATTTATAGTATATTTATCTGTTATCGAATTCTTCATAACCTGAACGGTTTTCAGTAACAACTCGTCTGGTCCGGTCATTATCTCCATCGATTTCTTTTCAATTTTTATGTGATTTTTGTACCCATTAATAGGTTCATCTTCCAGGTGCGACTTCTTACGACACTGCTTACGACGCGCACGTGGATATTCGCTCGCAGCTTCATTCACAGATGATCTGATTGATTTATTGTATAATTAAATGACTTTTTTGATCAAAGCAAAAGGAATGAACTGATGTTCTGAGTTTTGTTCTACAATCAATAATAAAAAACTTTTGCCGACTGTGTTCGAACTAATCACTTATGTTTAGATTTTCCGGTCTCATGACCACGCCACAGATATAGGAAAGTGAAAGACAAATTCAATGCAATTTTTTTATTATTCTAAAGAAACATTTCGACAATTGGTCTGACATGGAGTCGGATCGATTCTTCGTATCCCTTGTTTTAGTTCTTCGATCTGTTTTTCAGGAAACGTTCGATTCTTTCTGCCTCTCGTTTTAATTCTTCGACAGCCTGAAAATTAAAAACAACTTGTCAGGAAATTGTTTAACTCCTATTCTTGCTTCAATTCCATTACTTACCCTTTTCACATCCTCGAACTGGAAGTCGAGGCGGTCATGCACCCCCATGGCGATGCTTTTGGTGTACATGTAATCTTCGTCCATGTCTTTCCAAACCGGCATGTGACCTAAAAAACAAGCGATTCCCATCAGTGGAGCAGACTTTCAGATTAAACGTAGAAAAAAATCCTACCGATTCTATCTCAGGATTGTTCGCGTTGCAAGGATTAGACATTCTGAAGAGCTTTTCTTTTTAATTGAATAAAATCTTCACACAGCAATACGTGGAGTTTAGAACTCATTCATCTAATAAAACCACTCCAACAAAAGCTTTATTTTTCTCCTATTATTCTACTAGAAGATGTCAGTCATATGAGGTGGTGATG
>OX375870.1:56284808-56634808 GCA_947359475.1 Heligmosomoides polygyrus bakeri | reverse complement strand
TTTGTGAACGTCAAATTTTGCCGCTCCGATGACGTCGGAGCCAGATCGACCATAGGTGAATCCAACCTGTTCGATTCAGAAAATCATAGTTTTTTTGCTGTGAACTGACCGAGGCTTGAAATTTTTTTGTGGGAAAGTTTTAACTATACAGGTGGTCTGTTTTCAGGTGGAAAATGATTTTATTTTCATGAAAAACGAGAATTTCGAATGTCATCTCCACTAATCATATTGAAGATCACTGCGAAGAAGCTTGGTTTTTCTACTGTACAGTAATCAGGACCTAAATTTTTGTAGTGGCACAATTTCACCCTCAGATGTTCCTTCTTTCAGAAGGTAGAAAAACTTTCCGAGAGAAGTCCATCCTTCAGTTGCGTCTCCGTCGGCGACTCAGAGTGTGGCTCAAAAATTCTTGTAGGGAGATCACTCATGTCAGCCTTAGGAATTAACACTCGAAGCTTTATAGAGTACAATCTTTGATGTGATCTTTGAGTTGAATTCCAAGAAACTCACCTTGGAGTATTATACTTGGAAAGAAGAGATGCGGAACATCACCACCTCCTATGACTGACATCTTCTAATAGAATAATAGGAGAAAAATAAAGCTTTTGTTGGAGTGGTTTTATTAGATGAATGAGTTCTAAACTCCACGTATTGCTGTGTGAAGATTTTATTCAATTAAAAAGAAAAGCTCTTCAGAATGTCTAATCCTTGCAACGCGAACAATCCTGAGATAGAATCGGTAGGATTTTTTTCTACGTTTAATCTGAAAGTCTGCTCCACTGATGGGAATCGCTTGTTTTTTAGGTCACATGCCGGTTTGGAAAGACATGGACGAAGATTACATGTACACCAAAAACATCGCCATGGGAGTGCATGACCGCCTCGACTTCCAGTTTGAGGATGTGAAAAGGGTAAGTAATGGAATTGAAGCAAGAATAGGAGTTAAACAATTTCCTGACAAGTTGTTTTTAATTTTCAGGCTGTCGAAGAATTAAAACGAGAGGCAGAAAGAATCGAACGTTTCCTGAAAAACAGATCGAAGAACTAAAACAAGGGATACGAAGAATCGATCCGACTCCATGTCAGACCAATTGTCGAAATGTTTCTTTAGAATAATAAAAAAGTTGCATTGAATTTGTCTTTCACTTTCCTATATCTGTGGCGTGGTCATGAGACCGGAAAATCTAAACATAAGTGATTAGTTCGAACACAGTCGGCAAAAGTTTTTTATTATTGATTGTAGAACAAAACTCAGAACATCAGTTCATTCCTTTTGCTTTGATCAAAAAAGTCATTTAATTATACAATAAATCAATCAGATCATCTGTGAATGAAGCTGCGAGCGAATATCCACGTGCGCGTCGTAAGCAGTGTCGTAAGAAGTCGCACCTGGAAGATGAACCTATTAATGGGTACAAGAATCACATAAAAATTGAAAAGAAATCGATGGAGATAAGAAATAAAACAGTATTAAAGACTAGGGGGGTCGTACCAAATCCGTTCCCGAAGGGGGGGGGGGGATCGTAAACTTTCGGCAAAAATCGAACCCCACGCTTGACCCTGCTCATACGTCCGCATCCACAGGGAGGGTATGGGAGTCAGGATAAGCTGCACTGAGGAGAACAGCGTGAAGTAAACGCAGTTGTTTTCCGATGGCAGTGGCGAAAACTGCGCAAAAACGTCATTATAAACAAATTGCTTCAATTTTTAATATTACACCGCTCTTAATGTCGACCTTCTCGTCTAGTTTTGAAGTGCAGACTTGAAAAGTAGTAGCCCTGCTAACCTTCAGTCCATTCTCCACCTATTCGTCACCTCAGTTTTCGTCGAGAAGCTGTGATGGTGAGAGCACTCTTGATATATTGGGCAGAAAAGGCGTTCATTCTCGAGTGCAATAGCACAAGCACCCAGGCTACTATTAGCCTTATCTAGTCCACAGTGCATTTGTTTCCTGAGGTGCCAAAACAGATTCTTGCTTTCCTATTGTTTCCTTTCACTTTGGGAAGATCCAATCTCCATGTGTTGCCAACCAGAAAATGAGTGGATAAAGTTTTAACTACGGCTGGTCCCATATGGAAGGCCAAGAAATCAGTGAATTCGTGAGCAAATGTGTAGTTAAAGTTCTTAAAACGAGGGAGCACCACTTGTTGTCCTTGGATTATGAAACGTTTTATTGATCTGCAAGGCACTAGTTCCTACAGTACCTTTTGTGTGGCTTTCAGGACTGCCTAACTACTGCATGTGTACAAATAGGAGAGCTCCTCGTTCTTCATTATACTGAGCATTTTTGTTTCCTAAATCATGACAGATGGATCATGATTCTACTCCTACAAAATCCTGATAGCTATAGTCTAGAGTCGAGAACAGAATACAACACGAGTGAAAGGGTACTGTTTACAAGTTCTTAGAGGCCATGCGTACTTCTCTTCGGAACATAAAACAACTGAAAGAACGCTTTCTCACCACGATTTATGCTGTACCTGCTGTACATCGCTAGAGGACAGACAGTATGAGTCATTCGCCGCGCGCCATTGGTCGGGGCGATGACTCAGAGCGTCCGCCTAAGTGCGAATCAATCAGACCCGTTGCGGCGACGATTCGTACATAATGTCCCGCAGTCCAATACGAATTGGGACTAATCCTGGTAGGCTTGGATATCTTCTCCTAGCGGAAGCCCACCACTTTACTAGGATTCTGTTGGAATAGAAGGCTCAAGTACGAAAAAAGCAAAAAAGCCATAACTCCACACGCTCGCCCCCCCCCCCCCTGCAGTCCGCCAACTCATATTGCTCCGAAAACGCATCAAAATAGAGATCTGGAGCGATTATAAGCAGATATCCCCGTGACGCTCAGCTGCGAATGCTTAAATTGGGCGCGGGATACGGTATCATGAGGCAGCTGTGTGCGGTGGCGCATCACGCACCCTAAATTACGCGCACAGCCGGCTATATTTATAAATAAGACCGGGTACGGGTCAACCATGACTCATGTTTCGGCGGTTTCGTCGTGCCGTCGATGCCCTCTCGATTAGAGATCCCGCTCTCCTGCCTCGCTGCATCTCTCCACCGTTGCGCTAGAGTCCAGACAACGGAGCGCAAGTGAGATAGGGCAGCTCGAGGACTGCGCTTCATGAACCATTATCTCGTATATGAACGATGTCGGTTAGGCGACCTCTCTTATTAGAAACGTTGATGCGATGGGATAGTCTTTGCTTACTTTTTCGACTTTTTTAAAAGAATGTCACGCCAAGGACATTGGTAATAGTACTCGCGACCAGTGTCCCGGTTCAAAGGTGAGATCCGATTCCTCCTGCGTTGCGAGTTTGGGACGCGCCGTGTACTTGTCAGAACGTCACATTGGTGTGCTTGATTGGTTGCATAAAGTTAAACTCAAAGTACTATAATATCCTTCGGATCCCCGCTTTATTTTGAGTGTAGCGGTTGGGCAGATACAGATGTAAGGGATGTGAACCCGGGTTACGGTAGACTGTAGTAGGATGAGAGACAGGTGGCGGCTATCCACTCCGCGTTGCCCTGTTGACCTTTTGACCCTCTTTGTAGCAGCTGGCCGGCCGCCTCGCCTATTCAAACGGCCAGCGAGATAGCGAGCCGAGGCTACATCTCGCTGTTAGCTTAGGGGGCCCGCCTTCGGTCGAGAGGGGAGATAGGGAGTAGAGTTGGTCCGGCTCGGACGACGGTGACTGTTTTCCCGTCTCCGAGTCTTGTATGCATGTCATGTATTATAAATTATTATTATGTATCCATAAAGTCATGAGAGATCCTATGTAACCGTCGATCTTGCACGTAATATCTCGGATGCCCCAACCGCTACACTCAAAATAAAGCGGGGATCCGAAGGATATTTAGGAGGTGCCGGCGAGATATCTCCTAAGTTTATAACAATGTTTTCTCTTCTCCTATGTCTCTACTTCGCCGGTAATAATAGTGAATATCTTCCCAGTTTTGATTAAATTCCGCCTCAGAATTTTGAACTTTTGAGTGTTTCCGTAGAGGGAATTGCATATAAGGTACAGACGCCACACCGCTCAAACACTTTGAATTATATGGTATTGGAATCGTTTTTATGAATATGAAGACCGGCTATTACATTGTGTGGTGGGGGGAAAAACCCCTGATTGGGAAAAGTTTGAGCGCATCTAAAACCTGGCCAGGTAGAGAGGAATATTCGTGCCCGCAAAATAAAAGAAAATATTAGGCGATGATTTTTTTTACACGGCGAAGTAGTAGATCAAAAAAATCATGACACCAACGCTCTCATGTCTCTTCTTGCGTTCGCTTTTCTTTCTTAGGCCAAGAAATAATCGTCGTTCGCCACTAATCAACTTTAGAAGGTACAGAAGTACCTCCTGCAAACTTCTTCTGCAGCTAACTCTTCAACGACCAACTCGCCACCAACAAACGACGACACGTGACGAACATTTAATTGAATTTTATTTTTATTTTTTCACTTGTATAACAAAAAAAGGGGAATTCACTACTCCTTTTCAAAACAAAAGAAAAATCAGTTGTTTTCTCTAACGTCTACCGTTAATTTAAAGTACTGTAGAACGCTATAAAGCGGTTTCGAGAAAAAAATTTCTGATTTTCTCATCCCTAAATTGAATTAACTGGATTAGTACGATTGCGCAAGCCGCAGACTACGGCCAAAATTAACTCTTCTTCCTCTACCTCTGCTAAAAGAGTAGTAGCACTCACCAAGCGCGCCGTAGAACCCCTTCCACCTCGCACAGGACTTCGCTCAGAGCGAGTCCAAACCCCGATCCCATCACCTCCCACTAAGCGCCGCAAGGTTTCCAAGGGCGAGAAAGTTCTTCCACTTGCTAGTCCACCACCGCCTAAGCAGAAAAAATTATCTATCTGGCAAAAACTAACGCAGAGACGGCCCAAAAAATCTAGCAAAGCGCAGATCCCTAACCCTTCGGAATTCACAGCCATAACCCAGGATTCTGTCACTCCCGCTCCGCAGATCACCACCCCAGTGAGACCGCAGCCCATAACCCGGGATAATTTAACCCCCGTCACCAACAACAGAGACCTACTCACCACCCTAATCACTCTACCCACGTACGATCACTTTCTTACTGATCAAATGGCACATAGTGGAGCTGATTTCGTGAATATCATGGATCCCAATAGACTCTACACCTCATGCAGACTCCTCGATAACCGCACAGAAAAGTTTTCGGGGAATGACGATAAAACCTTCGAAGAGTTCCTCGAAGACTATAGCGAACTAATTGAGAGCCTGCATATTCCACACGAGCACGCTCGCACCCTTCTTCCGCTTTATCTAACGGGTGGCGCTAAGCTCAAGTATCAAAATCTCACAGCCATAGAAAAAAGCACCTGGCAAAATTTAACCATCGCACTTGCTAAACGCTTCAAATCACAAGCAATAATGAACAATATACGCGATGAACTCCACAACATGCGGCAAGGTAAAGAGTCCATTGGAGACTTTGCGAAAAAAGTTTTGTCCAAATCAAAAATAGCGTTCCAAGGAGTAAATTCGGAAATTCCCACAAAATTGGCCATAGACTTCTTCATAAAAGGGCTCCGACCGGACATCCGCAGCGCCATCAGACGGCTTCCCGAATCCGACGACTTCCAGGTTATTGTCGCCTATGCTGAAAAAGAAGATAGGATACAACAACAGGAACGCCTGGAACAGCATAGCGTACTGGAAAGTTTAAATTCGTTAGCAGTGGGCAGTAAAATGGAGAATCTCCAGGCTCAAATTAATAATTTGCAAAATCCCCGGAACCCACCGTATGCGCCTAGAGACCAAAGGAATAACTTTCAACGTCCCCCTAACCGGAATTGGAGAAATCCACAGTTTAACTTTCCTAACCCATTCCGGCGCAGTTACCCGCAGAATAATCAAGCGGGATTCTCTAACCGTCCGGCTTTTTTTGCGCGCCCCATTAGAGAGCGCTTCTCAAACTTTTGGCCTGGGAGTAACCGCCAGCAAGTGCAATACCAAAATAATCAACAACTCGCTCCCGCGGGTAATTTCAACAACCAACCTAACGGACGCAACCAGTACAATAATGCACCTAACCAAAATCCTAATAGAGGTCGCGCCAACAATAGAAGGTTTCCGTCACTAATGAATAATCCGAACATCTTTTGCGTGTTCGCAATTTTGTGCATAGGGGTATTTCCATCAGTAGTCGCAGACTATCAGGTCTGTGGTAAAAACCCCTATGCCAATGTACTCACGCTGCCTCCTCCGATCCAGTGCGCCGTCTCGCAGCACGATTCCATGATCCGAACCAACGTCACGTTGTACGTTGATCGCACCGATCTTCTGCAAATAGAAGCGCATAAGTGCTACCGAGACTTAATCAAAGTCAAGGTCTTTAATTTACTTTGCATACGCACTACGTACAACATTATCGGACGCGAACGGCTCAGTATTTCTTCCGTGGATTGCAGCGCAGCAGCCATGTCCAAAACCATCTTCGGACATGTGCTGACGGAAACACTACCGGGGCTGCTTTCCACAGTGGAAATTGAGGATGAAAACATCCCTCTCCCCATATTTGGAAGCACCATTTACGCCAGAAGTACGTACTCCATCGAAACGGACATAGCCATAATAGACGAAAACACCATCATCAGCTCGCTCGGAAATTTGGACAACTGCACGCTCTCTTCCGGAACATGCACCATAGAAGACGCAGTAGTGGTATGGAAACCAACCTCCGAACCACCCTCCTGCCGTCTTCAAGCAGTAGATACTTTTGAAGCGATAGTTACACTTCGCTATGTTCTCATACCAGAACACGAGCTGGCCTTTGAGTTTGAACCAGACTACCTCAGGACGTATCACCTTCTTAAATATTGCGATATCAGCCAAGGATATCTCTCTACTTCGAATCACATCCTAGTTTTTCCGGATATCCCGAGCACTTTGATGATTTAAGACTTCATCATCCAGAATGGACACACTCGCCATCGAAGAGATACGTGATATATAACTCTACCTAATAACAAAACATCTGGATACGATATCATCCCAAAGAAACCACATCTTATTCCACAACTCTTTGGCACGGGCGATGCACCTATGTTCGATACCAATCCCATCACCGATCTTCGGATTCTACAAGCAGTAAAGACATGGAATGTGACTCAAAACATTTTCAATCGAAGTCGCTTGTATGAAAAAGAAGATCAGAGGATATCGACACTTCGCAGTCTACGATATGCAGAATACCGCTATCGCCAACTTGAAGAACTGCAGGCCATAGTAACCGAAAGACCATTAAACTATGCCGAAACTACGATCCAACGCGATCTCTTAACTGGACTGACGGACATCTTCGACGCTTATCTCAACGTAGAATTTGGTAAACTGACGCTGCGAGCGCTAGGCGATACTAATAACATTCCTACTCCACCTTTCTATCTAGCTGCGTCATTGCCAAGTTCCACATCGAACCAAACGACGCCAAAAACAACCGCAGCCCATGACCCGGAAAAACCGCGCCATGCAACTTCTGTTGTAACGCCCACGATGCAAAAGTGGATCACTAAAATAACGGAGATCACAATGGAAAATAACTTCAATAACATCTGCCTTCGGCAATACCTGGAAAACCAGAAATTGCTCGTCTTAAGCAGAATTGATCCCACCTGGGCAGCTAGATTACTATTAAATAGGACGGATATTACAGCAGTCATCCACAACCACACCCTCTTGGTGACTAAATGTAAAAAAGTCATCATTTCCACCACCTACTTCGATCACAAGGTTAACGAAACTTGTTATGAACTAACACCGGTGCAAATTGACGACAAAATATGGTTTATAGTGCCAGGATCTAACGATCTGGTCACCTACTCCTCAGCGGTAATGGGCCCTATATACAATGTCACACCTCACAGTTCACCCAACGCCTTTTGCCACCCAACATGATTAGGAACCCAAACGCGAAACCTTTCTTGTTTAATGCGCCATATCGTTATGACCAACCCACCCAAGGCTTCGCGCTCTCTACCCAATTTCAACTGCAAGCAGTACGCCAACTCAGCCTTCAGTTAGTTGATAAGTTGTATAAAAGAAGTATTGTAGACGACGCACTCAGTCATATCGATAAGTTCAGAACATCTGTCACTGACTCTGTGCGCTCTATATACCAAAATACAACTAAGAAGCTAACGGAAGGAGTTGAAGTATTACTTGGTCTTTCACCTCACTAGCCCTATGGATAGTAGTACCACCTTTTCTCATTGCAATACTAGTCTTCATTTGCTACTGTTCCATCAAACTTTACTGCATTCGCCGCACTAGTACCGCAGCAGCGGACACCCTCATTAATTTAGCGAACAATTTCACCTCTCATTCCTCGCGCACCCCTCATAGACAGATCAACTTTTTTCAACAGAGCAACGAATCCTATATAACCAGGCAACCACTTTTCATTCCCAGGATCTACGCGCTGCATACCTTTAGCAACCCACTAAAACCCTCCTTACCTTACATAAAAATCAAAATTGGCAACACATTTGTCACTGCCCTACTCGACAGTGGCGCCTCGATTTCTTACATGAAAGCATCCATCGCTAATCAATTCAGCCACATATCCCAAACCTACACCCGTGCAGAATCTCAAGCACAAGCAGCTAATGGTAGTGCGGTAACACTATTAGGCACCATGGTACTGCCCGTACAGATAGGTCAATACTCTCTTTTGCACCTACTTCACATTTCCAAGGATAACGAGTGTCCCGCTCCTATCCTATCAGGCACTGATTTCATTAGAAGTCTCAATCTACAAGGTCTAAAGGTCTTCTTAGATATGTACCATCAAACTGTCACGGTAGGAACGGACACACACCCTACGGTCAGTATAAACCACGTAACCCGACCCACACCCACTGTCCACAACGTTCGCATAACTAAGTCTATACGCTTAGAAAAACGCACAAAAAACTATGTTGAAGCAAACATAGAAAATTTTTCACAAGGCAATAATCTTACCTTCTTCATTGAAGATAATCAGCGCCCATCCGACTCCATTTACATAGTTGCGCGATCACTGGTTACACCTAAATATAATGGTAAATGCTTCATTTTAATCACCAATCCATCATGGACAGCTGTACAACTGTACCAAAATATGAACATTGCCAACGCCCATCCAATTTCTAATCCTAGCGCACAAATTGCTACCGTGCAGCCATATAACCCTCCTTATACTCTGCCGGAGGCTGACTGGGAAAACAACCTCCCAAAATTTCACTCAATGCCCCAAAGTAACTACGATATCACGGCAGATATCGATTTTTCAAAAACTAACCTTACAAAACCACAGCTTGCCAAATTGCAAACTGTTCTACGTAACCACCCCAACGCGTTTATAGGACCGGACAACCACCTCGGTTGCTATAACGGTCATATCCGCCATCGCGTAGATCTTATGCCAAACCAGCCCATTCCTAGTCGTAAGGTTTACCGCGTACCTTTGGAAAAGAGACAAGAGATCGAGAAACAAATTGCACAAATGATGGAAGATGAAATAATTCGCGAATCATCTTCACCCTTTTGTGCTCCCATAGTATTAGTGAAAAAGAAAGACGCTAATAGCTGGCGTTTCACCATCGACTTCCGCGGACTAAATGCCATAACAAAGCCGCGACAGTCGATTCTTCCTAATATCCAACATATACTCGATCTCTGCGCAAACAAATGTTTCTACACATCACTGGATTTCCAGCAGGGATTCCATCAAATCCCATTAGAACCAACTCATTGCGAGCGAACTGCATTTGCATGCTTCCTCGGAGCATTCGTTTACATTCGTATGCCAATGGGATTGAAGGGAGCCCCTGCGACTTTCCAGCGAATTATGGATAACTTCAAGAAACATATGCGCGCGCAAGTCTTTATCTATATCGACGATCTCATCATTACATCAGAGACGCCTGATCAGCATATCGCCGATATAGACGAAGTACTAGGGAAAATTGAAGGCATAGGAATGAAGCTGAAGGCATCTAAATGCGAATTCGCTCGGGAAGAGATTAAGTTTCTTGGTTTCGTCCTGAACAAAGACGGAATCAAACTGAATCCGGGCAAAACAAGAGCCATCGATCTCTACCCTACCCCGTCCAATCTAGCCGAAGTTAAAGCGTTCATAGGGATGTGTTCTTTTTTCCGCAGATTTGTTCACGACTTCGCACAAATCGCTTTACCCCTTTTCGCTCTCACCAAAAAGGATACTCCTTTTTTGTGGACATCCGCGTGTGATAAAGCAATGCACTCCCTCAAGAAAGCTTTAACATCAGCGCCAATCCTCGTCGCTCCCAGACTAGGACAACCTTTTGTGATTGAAACGGACAGCTCAGCGCAAGGAATTGCTAGCGTACTTAAGCAAGAGCAAAGTGACCAGCTACATGTAATCGCGTACGCAAGTCGTACACTCAATAAACATGAAGCTAAATACGCCGCGATTTAATTAGAAGCGCTGGGTCTCGTCTTCGCCGTCCTAAAATTCCGACCATACATTGATGGCGCAAAAACTCTCGTGATAACCGATCACGCACCGTTAAAAGCTCTTCTTCATAGAAGAGACTTGACGGGACGATTAGCTAAATATCAAATTGCCCTTCAGGAATTTGATATTTCTATCAACTATAGTCTCGGCAACAAAAACGTGGTGTGTGATGCGTTATCCCGTCACTTACCCATTGACCCTACCACCCCCTTAATAAATTACGTTCACACCCAAGGGTTCACTCTCAGCAATGTACGAGACGAACAACAAAAATGCCCTACTACTTCCGTGATTAAAACTACTAAACAGAACAATCCAAATAACCCGGCATATTCCAACTACTTTATCAAAAACGACATTTTGTACTATGTACCAGCTAAAATTAACCAAGATCCCGTTCTGGTACTGCCGGATAGCTCTAAACTTAGGTTAGATTTAATTCGCCATGTACACGCCTCTCAAATGGGTATGGCACACCTAGGTATTAATAAGACCCTAGCCGCCGTGTCCAAAATTGCAGTGTGGAACAAAATGAAACAGGATGTATCCGCGGTAGTACCTAAATGCAAGGAGTGTCAAATACGCAAAAACCCCGAAGCGTACAGAATCCACGAACCTTTATGCAACTTCGAATTACCCGCGCGCCCATGGGAAAGAGTCCATTCAGACGTCGTTGGACCCTTGCCCCAAACCCTCAACGGTAACAAGTTCATACTTGTTTTCGTGGACGCTTTCTCTAAATATATCATCGCGGAACCTATGCCCGACCAAAAGGCCCTTACCATCACATTCATTAACCGCTGCGTATCTAGATTTGGTTCACCCGCACTTTTAGTCACCGATCAAGGAACTAATTTCATGAGCGACACTTTTCGGAATACTTTGAGAAGCTTGAAAGTTTCCCACAAAACCAGCTCACCCTACCACCATGAAAGCAACGGTCAAGTCGAGCGCGCCAATCGTACAATTCAAGAGTTAATTTCCCTTGCAATATTCCATCGTAACGATGAATGGGACAACATAATGTTTCTAGCCATTCACGCCTATAACTGCGCGGAAAATTCTTCAACGAAACATTCACCGTACACCGTACTTCACGGGTACGAACCTTTTAATATTTTCCGCAACTCTCTAGAACTACCGATTCGTAAGTTTGCCGACGAAACGGACTACGCTAGCCAGTTAACACCTCTTCTACAATCCATCTGGAAAACCACGCAAGAAAATTTAGCAAGCACCCAGCAATCACAAAAACGTCATTATGATCTGAGAACGCGCTCAAAAGCGGCTCATTTCCAGATAGGTCAACAAGTACTAATTAACAAAGAAGGGGGAAACAAAATCGCACCTCGTTTCGAAGGTCCGTTTTCCATCATCGACATCGAGCGTCCAAACGTAGTGATCCAGGACGGTCGACGCGAACGCACTATTCATATGAATAGAGCTAAATTATATAATCCTGAAACGGATTAAAACTTTTTAAAGTATTCTCGAGTCTTTCACTCTTCTCCTGCAATAAGCACTCTTTCGTAACGCATTTATTGTGCGTAGCAAGTACGTCATTAAACGTAAAACGTAACAAAGAACCTAACAAATCAGTTCAACAAAAACAAAAACAAACAATTTTGTACAGAAATAAGCCTAGCTACTCTCAATATTCACCAGAATTCACAGGAAATAGTCACAGGAAAATATTACCAATAGAGCTAATAATGTCTACATATGTTGTTACAGGAAGTTTTGTTGCGATCAAAACTCTTGCGCCAGGCGGGACTCGAACCCGCATCTTCTGCTTTCCGGGCAGCGATGTTCGCCTTACACCACCGGCGCTGTTTGACCGCACGTAACATCCGCGATATCCTCGAGGCCTGTCAGCACCCACCCGTGATACGGGATGGGCCGGTCGCTGATATCAGCATGGAGCCGGTTAAGCTGAAGACCTTACTAGTACAATGTTCTAACACATTCATTGTTACATCATTGTTAATAGTAAGGTCTTCAGCTTAACCGGCTCCATGCTGATATCAGCGACCGGCCCATCCCGTATCACGGGTGGGTGCTGACAGGGCCTCGAGGATATCGCGGATGTTACGTGCGGTCAAACAGCGCCGGTGGTGTAAGGCGAACATCGCTGCCCAGAAAGCAGAAGATGCGGGTTCGAGGTCCCGCCTGGCGCAAGAGTTTTGATCGCAACAAAACATCCTGTAACAACATATAGCCTCTCTACCAGCCGCTCCCGGCTTACGCAGATGTGTTAGAACAATGTCTACATACATATGTACATTTCAACGGATGTGAACCCGGGTTACGGTAGACTGTAGTAGGATGAGAGACAGGTGGCGGCTATCTACTCCGCGTTGCCCTGTTGACCTTTTGACCCTCTTTGTAGCAGCTTGGCCGGCCGCCTCGCCTATTCAAACGGCAGCGAGATAGCGAGCCGAGGCTACATCTCGCTGTTAGCTTAGGGGGCCCCGCCTTCGGTCGAGAGGGGAGATAGGGAGTAGAGTTGTTCCGGCTCGGACGACGGTGACTGTTTTCCCGTCTCCGAGTCTTGTATGCATGTCATGTATTATAAATTATTATGATGTATCCATAAAGTCATGAGAGATCCTATGTAACCGTCGATCTTGCACGTAATATCTCGGATCCCCCAACCGCTACACTCAAAATAAAGCGGGGATCCGAAGGATATTATAGTACTGAGCGGCTTGGAATGGGTTATATCGCTTTTCTTGTGTAGACCAATGGGATTTCAAGTCCGCTACTTCTCGAAACCGGGCTTCAGAACGCTTCGGAGATCAGTTACTGCAGTGCTGTGTGAAACACTGATTGGTTTTTTATCTCAAAGCGAGGTCCTATTTCGGAAGTTTTATCCTAAGGTTCATTGCTTCTAGCTGTATGGAAATGTGTATATTCCATCACTACCGTCTGTAAAAAGAAACAGACCTAAGGCTCCAAAAAGCTTAAGAATCAGAGAGGGTCTTAAGGATTGTCATCTGTTCATAAACACAAGTGTTCTGCCTAAGGAAGGAGAATAATAGAGTACCATGAGTATGATTCACTTAAGTTTGTTGCTTCCTGTCTTCCACTGGCATGTGCTTCCATGAAAACCTTTGCCATTAAGTGAGCAGGAGCCAAAGGTTGTCTCCACCAATTTCTTTTTACAATTCCAGTGTTCCCAGACCTGCGTACCTTCACTAATTGATGTCTGTCGTGCCACCCAAAACGTAGCAGCTTCCAGACGACTGTTTCGTGACCTTTAGGAAGTTTGTAAGCTAAGAAAGTTGCAATTCCCCTCCTTGATAAATTCAGTCTTCTTGCACTGCACGCCCCCGCGACTGCTAGCGGTTATGGAGAAGCAGGCGACGAGAGGGTACTCTTACCCGCGCGCTGAGTCAGCTCACTCCGGCCGGCAGTCGTCGGGTCGCGGCCGGAGTGTCTCTTTCTCTGCGCCTCTCGCCTTTCCGCTCGCCTGGTTGACCCGTGTCCATAGACGCCCCCGAGCATGCTGAGTCATCGAGAGGCAGATTCCAGAGAAGAAAAGGCCAGTGGCGGCACCTATACTGCTTCTTTGAACTCTCGTGCATTTCATGCGTTTGCCCAGGAAAGGAAGACTTCGAGCGAGGCGGAAAGGAAGAGGGGAAGGAAACGTAACCGGATTTGAGGTTATGAAACTGGAGAAATTACGGTATTAAACGGGCTGGTGCCTGCTGTACACCGGAAAGGTGGCTTAAAACGGGTAAGTTAGATCAGCCACACCCCGGAGTTCCCTCCAAAGCGGCTCGGGGGGGGGGGAGTCAGCATGCCCCCGCCGTGGCGCGCACCCATGTGCGTCTCTGCATACAACTAATGTTAATACACTGTTATCTCCTCGTTTCGGTTACAGATCCGTGTTTTATCCACTTCCGAAATGGACAAGGGAGGAAACTCCAGGATGTAGGCGACTTTAACACGGGTGCGTCACTCGAGCCGCACCCTGGAGGTTTTTACCCTGCCCACGTCTCATAATGGAGCGGGCACCAGCCCGCTCCATTATGAGACTCCAGGCTAGCCGGCATCGCATCCGAGGGCCACGGCGGCTAGCCGGCTCCGCCGGCGTCGGGTATGACGGGCCACGCTAGGGACGTAGCCCAAACCCAGCTAGGGTTGCTTCCTCACCCAGCGTCGGTCGCGACCGCCGGCAACCAACGCTGGGTAAGGAAGCAACCCTAGCGTCGAGCTCGTTGAAACGTGCACGCACTCCAGATTCATTCCTAACTTGGTACCACTCACATCCCAGTACAGCACTCAGAAGAATGTCCTCTTCGTCTTTCGTTGGGTTCACAGCCTATTGCAGCTCATCGAGCCTAATGAAATGTCTGATATTTCCGTCCAGTCGCCGTGCTTTAAGCCACGAGGTGTGATGAATTCCAGAAATGGTGGCTTACGACAACAATGCTATACTCTTCTGTACATAGTATAGTATTGAAACTGGTCAAACTACTGCTGAAAATTGACGACCTTGAGGCAAGACTTGGTTAAAACGTAGCCGTACCGAGCGCAGGTCCCAGCAACTTTCTTCGTTAGCCAGTCTTGGCCCACCGCTGAAAATTGGAGAACCTGGGCAGGTAGAAAAGCGTAGTAAATCGAGTAAATACGCCCGCACCATTGGCCACCGATTTTGAGGGAGCGTACGGGAAGAATTATATACGAGAGCCTGGTGTAGTCAAGAACGGGGGGGGGTGGGTGGGGGTGGGACGGGAACTTGATATCCGCTGTTGACGAGCCACTACAGGCAGTGACTTCTAAATATTTGACACAGCTCAATCTTCCAAAAATTGTCTCCGCTCCGTCTCGCAACAGTATTATGAACTGTTGTCATAGTCATGTAGAAGTGCTAAAAATAATTTCGTGAATAATGCATAGTTCCATTAAATATTGATTCACTTGCACGCTGCTACGTTCTGCTATCGGGGTAATAAGCATCCAACTCAAATGCTACGACAGAACTGTTCACGTGAATTGGACACTCTTCCAAGACGTAGCGAATTTTATTCGATTGATTGCAGAAGTTGAACAACAAATATAACAGTGAGGAACGCACATATCCACATTTTGGTGGTTCATGTAAGTGCGATAAATAGGAAGCGTGAGTGGGCGGGAGAAGCTGATGCATGCGCTCAACCCAACGAACTTCCAACGGGAGACTCTTACTTACAGCCCACAGCTAAGAAGCAGGCATACAGTGCAATAAAAGATGAGATCGCGCCATGTACTCCAAAAGTTTATTGCAGATTTTATTCGACTAACAGCTTTTATTTGATTGGTAGTGTAAATGCCACTTACACGAATCACCAAACTGGGGATCCAAGCGATAAGTAGGAAGCATGAGTGGGCGGGAGGAACGGATGCATGCGCTCAACACGCTAAACACAACGAATTTAGGATAGTATAGGAAAATCCCGAACACAGCGGAGGTAGGAAGGAATGAGCTGTGACCTCGGCAGGGGCACACAGGCGGCAGAGCCGTACCGCGCAGCAACACAACTGCAGCACCACCGCAGGATACTGCAGGTCAACTAATTGAATGGTAGCGAGGGCAGGAGCCTTCAAAGGTGGCCAGTTCGAGGCAGTAGCCACCCAACACGTGCGTGGGCAGAGCCGAGGCGCCGGCCTATTTCGCAACGCCTCACGTGTCCTCCTCGGCAGCGGCGATTGCTCACCTCCCGGCGCTCCCCTTCGGAGAGAGAAGTCGTGCCTCAAACTTGGGTGATTAAACCACCAAGCCCGCGATGTTTACGAAGTTCCGAAGAATTACGAACAGACAAAAAACCCTCCTCCATTATATATGGTGGGATATAGATAATAGGCGTGAAGTTAGACGCAGTAATGGAGTAGAGTGTTGTAACTTTGCAGATTTCAACATGACGTTAAGCAGATTCGACAGCGGAGGAGCGCCACGGGTGGAGGCAAATGCGCACGATTTGGGGGCGGGAACAACGGCCGCGGCCGCCATTTCGGACGAGCTGCTAGCCGTTGCCGCTTCGCGCGTTTTCGTCGCGTTGTCTCGCGCCCTCCCCGCCACCATGCTCTCTGCACGTAGGTCGCCGTCTGACACATTCTTTCACCGCCAACGTACACTACCATGCCACTCAAATCACAGGCCCCTCTTTCAGATGTGTGCTCTCTCGAGATGGCGAATGAATGATAGCAAATTACTGAAAAACTGAGGAACTCAACCGTTTCCTGAAAAACCTGTTACTAAAACAATACCATATTCGATTATGAGCCTTAAACTTCATCCAAAACAAATAAAGAAAATTGAACGTCAGGTTTTCCTTGTGTTTTAAGGAATTACGCCAGCATTTTGGTGTTTGTGGACATGCTTTTCAATAAAACTAAATCTGATGCATTTAAATTGTTATAAATTTGTAGAAAAATGGGCAAACACCTGGGAACTACCTCTTTCTGCCGAAAAATTGCATTGGCTTGTGGTACAGTCAAAATCTAGAAGTCACCTTCCAACCTACACGCTTAATCGATCAGCTTTAGAACTACTTTCTAGTCCACGAGATTTAGGGTTCCATTTTTCCTGGAACCTAGGCTTTGAACAGCATTATAAAGAACTTGTAAAGAAGGCTAACTACCGAATTTACAATTTGTTCAAGGTATTGAAAACCAAAGGCCAGCCTTCTCTCGTGAGAGCCAACAAATCTTACGTAAGGCTCATTGTAAAATGTGGTCTTTCAGTCTTCAATCCCCGTCAAAAGAAGGACATAAAACTCCTTGAAAGTGTTCAGAACAACTTCACCCGTAAGCTTTTTCTGAAATGCCGTGGTGTTCTGGCATTCCGCCAGAACTGTCGGCTCGTCTTACTCCAAGGGCGCTTATCTGCCACTTCATGACGAGAAGTCCTCCATAAGTGTTTGTTTGGCGTGACCTCGCATGATAGAAAGAGGCCACGCCTGTGTCTGTGTCGACTGGGCTCATATAAACATATTTCTACCACTGACCACTACGGTCCCAATAAACCTTCTGGTGGAGCCATCATACTCACAGAGGTAAGCACAAAGGAGCCATAATACTCATAGTGCATCAGAGCGCCATCATACGCTCATAAACCGGGACATTTTTGGTGCATCGGCTAAATCTAGCCAAGAAGTTAGCCTAGTCTAACTTGCTCTTTTCGAAGCAACTAGTTTGCTTCACACCTTGCACTTATGCAAG
Source organism: Heligmosomoides polygyrus bakeri (assembly GCA_947359475.1). NCBI lineage: Eukaryota > Metazoa > Nematoda > Chromadorea > Rhabditida > Heligmosomidae > Heligmosomoides > Heligmosomoides polygyrus. The sequence goes on along the minus strand of OX375870.1, from coordinate 56,617,077 downwards.
AAGAGGTTGGATTTTTCCATACCTTGGTGCTAATAAGCCCTAAATTCCGTGCCCTGCCTAACAGCAGCTGCGCAAGAGGTTGACCTAGCCACTCCTTGGTGCTACTACAGCCCTAAATATGTGCTTTGCTCTACCACAACGGCACAAGAGGTTTGGTTACGAAACCTTGGGTCTCTTATAGCCCTAATTTATCTGATTTTGTTCAAACAAAGTAGAATAGCCGAGGAAATGTCGCTTTTCTTACACAAGAAAGCGGCGCAGAAACCGTTAGAGGTTTTTGACAAATATAAAGCGTATACGCAGAAGATCGTATACCCAGATGACGATAATAAACGTCAGGAAGAATGCACAGCTAATTCGGTGCTTCTTAGCTCATGTCTAAGCCAAGTAAAATTGGCGAGCGAAATCATGCAAAGCAAAATTGACAAATGGAGGAATTTTACCATTCCACGAAGTCAAAATCTGAGCAAAAAGAAATGTTGGCAAACATAGATGAGTTCGATAAAGATTCTCAATATTCGGAAGTGTTGAAAAAGGCCACATCATTCGCTTGTAACATTGAATCGCGGATAGCATATGCCAAAAGTGAACTGCAAAAGGTACAGTTAAGGCTGAGAATACCAGCATCACATTCAGGTGTATCCCAGCTCAATGATGGAGATTCCAACTTCATCAATGAACAAGGCAGTAGTGCCACACAACTGACAAGGGGCTCGCGATCAGTGAGGGTACCATTAGTAAAACTACCGGAGTTTAATGGAAACCCAGAAGAGTTTCCCGAGTACTGGGCGGTATTTGAAACGCTAGTACACGACAATAGTGAGATCTCCACTATTGAAAAAATCGCCCTACTCAAAGAAAGCCTCAAAGGACCAGCAGAGAAGGTGATTAGAGGTATAAAACCCATACCCGATAATTATCAGTGGATGGTGGATACCGTAACCAAAAGGTTTGGCAACAAACCAACAAATAGGCCAACGATAGTGCAGAAACTATTCGATTTGCGACCTGCGTCAAAGCAAGGACATAGTTGTCAAGGATGCTTTGACACAATAAAAACCCTAGTCAACCAAATAGTATCAGCTGGGTACGACATTCGGGACACGTGCGATCCCATGTGGAGTGAAACTATACTACAGAAGTTTCCATACGAAATTGTGCGAGACATACTCGTTAAAAATCAAAGCACTGATACCATCAAAATCGAGGAACTCCTGGATGCGCTAGAAAAAGAAATCTGCACCAAGGCTTATGTGGAACAGCGACTAGGTTCCACTTACTCGTTCAAAGAGCGTGACAGCAGGACTCAGCGCCACAGTCAATCGGTCCTCTGCATATTTTGTGGTAAGACCATTCGCAGTTCTACGGTGTGCAGAACCATGACCGACCGCCAACAGCGTCGGGCAGTCCTGAAGGAAAAGAGGGCTTGCTGGAAATGTTTCCAAACAAATCATTCCAGCAGTCATTGCCACATCATTCCTCAGTGCGCATCGCACAGGATCGGTCTAGGCAAACCACTGGAATCGTAAACCCACCGCAAACAAATCGGTGGCCGAGAAATGATAACCACAACGGCAATATCAATAACAGGCCAACTCAAAGGCCCCAGATACCAAATAGAGAGCGCAGTAACGCTGGTATCGACTCACGTCATTACCATTCGAGCGGAAGCCACCCGCTCTATTCCAATCAGAACAGTGGAAATGAGGTTACACTTTCCGACCTGTCAAACAGAAGTGAACAGTTAGTTCTCATGACAGCTGAGGGAAATGTGTGGAATAATAAAGACAGCAGTCTTGAAAAAGTACTGTTTTTCTTTGACACTGGAGCTCAGAAGACAGTGATACAAGAGTCTCTTGCAGAAAGACTTGGCTTTCCGAAAGCCACTACGGAAACCTGCATTATGTCAGGAATCGGCGGTTATACGGAGAAGTTCGGAAGCCACATGGTATCTCTGAAAATATGTACCGCTCATGGCAAAGAAATCAATCTGGCTACTCAAACTAAGCCAATCATAACGGGAGGGTTTCCTTCCGTTAAGCTTGCAGAAAATGACCAAAAATTTCTACAAAATGAAGAAATCTTCATAGCGAACTCAAGGTCCGTGGAGAGCGTCAACTACTACATATCCTTGTTGGACTAGACCGCAACTATGATCTAGTAGTTTCGAATGCGACCGATACACGAACTCCATCAGGTCTGCATATTGCAAAAACAGTATTCGGTCCAACCATCTATGGTCGCGGTATCATAGACACAACCGATTCCACAGCCATGTCGCATTCAATGACATCTGTATTGGAGATTTCGGATAGTGATAACATTCAAAGAATGTTTGAACTAGAAAGCCTAGGTATCGAACCAATGGAGAATACGAAAGACGATAGCGCTTTCAAGTATTTTGAGGAGTACTCCTCATTGATTACCTTTGCTAATGGGTATATCATGGCGCCGTTCCCGTTAAAGGACAGCGTAAGGTCTATGTTATACTTCGGCGACGCGTCGGCGACGCTGTGTTGCGCGGGCTGCTACGCACTGCGTAGCAACCCGTGTAAAACTGCCGCCGACGTCGCCGACAACAGCGTCGCCGAAGTATAACATAGGCCTAAGTGACCTGAGCGACAACTACGGGGTCGCTGTCAAAAGACTTGCCGCATTACAGAAACATCTTCAGGCAAACACTGCACAACAACAGTGGTACTCAAGGATACTGAGTGATTATGAAAGCCAAGGTGTGATTGAAAGAACATATGACCTTGATACAGACGCCGTTGGCAAATACTACATGCCGCATTGAGGCGTTTGGCGAGAAACAAAGAAAACCCCCTTCGGATTGTGTTCGATGCCTCGTCAAAAAAGAGAGGAGAGCAGTCTCTTAACGACGTTATTCATAAAGGCGTGTCGTTTGTCAACAAAATCCACGACATACTGATCGCGAGTCGTTTAAGCAAATTTGTGCTACTGTGCGATATAGAAGCAGCGTTTACACAAATTCGCATACCTGCTCATCATAAGGATCTGTGTCGATTCCTTTGGGTGAAACAACCCAGCCTGCCTCTTACTCAGGGCAACATAGTGGAATACCGTTTCACTAGATTACCTTTTGGAGTCACAGCTTCGCCAGGCATTTTGAACATGGCGATCTTTGCGTACTTGCAGCCACAAAAATGCAGCTTAGCAATAGAGATAGCTACAAATCTCTATGTTGACAATATTTTGCTAGTTGAAAACACTGTAGAGGAAACTTTGCAGAAGTATGAACTATCCAAAGCACTATTCGCTCGGATAGGAATGAATCTCAGAGAGTACGTTTCTAACTCTGAGCTTGTTAATGCAAGGATCCCCTCCTACGATCGGTTACGTTCTGGGTCGATAACATATCTTGGTGTGGACTATGATACCATAACCGACCGCTTCACTGTGAAAGCAAAGTTCCCATTAAAACAGGATCTTACGAAGCGTGATATAGTCAGCCAGCTGAACTCCATTTATGATCCTTTGGGAATTATCAGCCCACTTCTCATCCATTTGAAGTCCACAATGAGAGAGATCCTCTTATCCAATCTTGACTGGAACAGCCGGGTTCCTCACGAATTGCGGGATACATGGAATAGGCAATGCGGTGAAGTCAATAACACTGTATTAAGAGTACTGCGACTGTTATCACCATTCTTGGCGACTAATAACAGCACAACCGCTCGCCTTTGGGTGTTTGCAGATGCAAGTAAAGTGGCGATATCAGCGTGCACTTTCATCCAGTCGCAAGAAGGCGATACCATACCCCAAATCATATGCGGGAAGAGTCGGCTAACGCCAAAAAAGAACGAGCAAACAATTCCTCGTTTGAAACTTCTTGGTATCCTGATAGCAATGAGATTAGCTATCAGCATTGAGAAGGCTGTCAACACCAAAATAGCGGCAGTGAATGTAGTCACAGACAGTGAAGTAGCACTGTGTTGGATTAAGTCCTCACGAAAGCTTCCAGTATTCGTTGCCAATCAGTGTATGCGAATACGCAAGCTAAAGACGCATCTGGAGACAAGTAACGTGACGGTACAATTTTACCACGTACCTACGGCATACAATCCAGCTGACACTGGCGCAAGAGGATTGTCAAGTGAGCAAATTCTCGACCACAGCTGGCTGCAAGGTCCACGTTGGTTAGAAAGTGGGCTCAAGTTCAAACTTTTGAAGCCCATAGACGTGATTCAATCCCGCGAAAGCGATGAAGAGTGCGACAGGCCAGTAATAATTAGCCTTCCACATGCTAGCAGTACTGACGCGGTTGAGCATGTCTTTGACCTTTCACGGTTCTCCCGGCTGTCTATAGCCTTACGCTCAATAGCACGTGTTGGGAAATTCCTTCACCACCTCGTCTCGAAAGTGAATGAGAAAAGGCAATCGCCACTGCCAATCGGAGTGATCGCAAAGTTTGGGCTCAAACCGAAATTGACGCAAATGACATCAATTTTGCTGCAACACTACTGCGTGCTGATGTTCACAGGAACATTAATGAGAAGGAGCTGAGCAACAGGTTCCGTAATATGCAAATTGTCCGGGACAAATACGGCGTTATAAGGCACATATCTCGAATGCAGCACGCATGCATTCCAGTGGACGCAAAGTCTCCAATCTATCTCCCAAATAGAGGAGATGCAACAAGGCTCGTATTAACAGCCATTCACAATGATATCTTTCACTGTGGTAAAGATCAGACCTTATCACTAGCCAGGCAAAAGTACTGGATCCCTCGTGCGTCTGGATCATTTAGGACCTACCTAAGAAACTGCACGGTCTGTAAAAGATGGCAAGGACTGCCATTTGGTTCCTCCGTTATGCCATCGCTACCCGCAGATAGGGTGGTGATAACAGAACCATTCCGAAATGTAGGTTGTGACTTTATTGGTCCATTCACATCAAGTTCGGACGAAAGCATGTACATCTGTTTGTACACATGCTTAACCACCAGAGCGGTTCACCTAGAAGTAGTGGAAGACATGTCCGCTGGAGCCTTTCTGAACTGCTTCGTGCGGTTTATTTCTAGAAGAGGTGTTCCTCACTTAATTCGTTCTGATTGTGGAACCAATTTTCGATTAGGTTCGAAAATTATCGAAGAACTGTCAAGTTTCGACAGCTCAGGGCATTCCGTAATGAGCTATAGTGCATAACGGTATACAGTAGGTTTTCAATCCTCCCGCTAGTCCATGGATGGGCGGTGTCTGGGAAAGACTGGTCGGTTCTGTAAAACGGTGCATGCGCAAATCAATCGGTCGAAAGAAACTAAATTTCGGCCAAATGTGCACGGTCGTTGCTACTATCGAAGCAACTATTAATACACGACCGCTTACAAAGATAAGCACTACCGATTTAATGGAGATCCCATTGAGACCTGTCGATTTCCTCCAAGGAAACGTAAAATTTGCCGTACAAGATTCTGGAACATTGAATGATCTGGATGACCCGTTATATCAGACGGAGTACATAAAGACAAGGCAGCAAGCCTTGGAAGCGTTAAGCTACTCTGAACAAATTACCAACAAATTTTGGGCAAAATGGAGTTACGAGTACCTCACCTTGCTTAGAGAATTGTAAAAGCTTTATCTAAAGCAGCGTAGGCACATAGCAAGGCCGATCCCAGGAAAGGGTGAAATCGTCCTCATAGAACAAGAGCTGTTGCCCCGAGGATGCTGGGTGTATGGAAAAGTGGTTGGTCTAACCGTCAGTCACGATGGCCTGGTGAGGTCAGCTAAAGTCCTTACTCCAAACGGACATGTGCTGCAAAGGCCCCTAAACAAGCTGTATGCCCTTGAAGTTCGATGTAATGAAAATTCATCGGACAATGATGCACAAACATCCCCATCACGTGAGAAGACATCGGAACAAATTGGAATACTTCTGCCCAGATCTGCAAAAACCAAGGCATATGAAGTCATCAGGGAATTCGAAAACAGTTTGGAAGAGTCTCACTCCACTCAGTTCGTGACATGCGAGCAGAACTCCTGCTCAACTGTGGCGATGTCGGCGACGTCGACGCCGGAAGTATAAAACCCCCTGCGGAGCTCTCGGCGACGTCGCCGGCGACGTTGTGATGTGCGTAGCAGCCCCTACAGCACAGCGTCGCCGAAGTATAACATAGGCCTAAGCTGGGAGGGCGCAGACAGCAAACTGCACCAACCACGCGCAAATTTACGACAGGCCGTGTAATGGCATTGGTGCAATGTAATGGAATTCCGCATCGGCGGCACGGTGTGATTCGTCGACGATGCATTGGCGCTGGAGTGCGTTATTGGCCCGGAATCGTCAACGGCCACAGAGAAATCATCATACCATCGCAGGCCATCGCAGTGCTTTGCACGGGGAGAGAAAATGCAACATTTCTTTGTAAGAAATCGATTGGACGAAGGGGAATTTCCACGACGTCGTCAATGTTGAGCTTTGTTAATGGCCTTGTGTTGAGAATAGCTTCGATCCTTGTTAGGACTGTACACATCTCGGTAAATTCTAAATCCGATAGATTTATTCAAAGCGCTCTTCCGTAATCCACCTGATCTTTCCCAGACGCCTCCCAACTAGGGTGAAGCTGGAGGATTGAAGACCCATTTTATTTGTTCGGTTGCACAGTATGTCATTAGCGAGTTTGTCTCAAACATTGTAGCTATTATCTGGTCACCGTGTTTGAAGTTTGCGCCACAATCGCTCCTCATTATTTTAGGGACACCTCTCCTAGAAGGAATCTCATGCTTCTTTGGATAAATTTTACTCGCCGATACACTTACAACCGAAAAAAAAAACCCGTCCGGGTGCAACGCCCACAGCCGCTCGATTGAAACATGGTTTTTATTAACCATGGAACGCCCTTACTACACGCTTTATATTGGAGCCAGTGATGAAGGACATTGACGACGCTACGACGCTCTGTGGGATTTTCTGCCCGTCAGAAGCCCCCCCCCCCCCTCCCCCGACCCTATTTGCGCCGGAGAAGCATGCAAGCAAATATCACTAGCTGCAGCGACTGATTAGCAGAGGGATAGGCAACTCGGTCCCGTAACGATTTCCCTGAATTTCACGCCGAAACTACGGTGAATAACTCAGACGGGTTTTTCCAGTTGTATGCTTATCAAACACTATAAATTTCCAACTAGCTCCAGGTGGACAGCTCGTGTTGTAAGACACGTGTAAAGGCAAACATACATTTTGCCGTTAGTTCTTGATGTGAATGGTCCCATGAAGTCACAGCCTGTATTTTGGAAGGGCCGAGATGCGATGACCCTATCCTTGGGTAGACTCGTCATTACTGGAGCGCCTAGTGGTAACCCGTGGAATTTTCTGCAGGTCGGACAGTGTCGTCGTCTGCGACCTCTTGCACCCTTTGTAAGGCGCGCCCTCTAATAGGGGCGACTGCTGGGCTGTATTAGGCGATGAGCCGTACTCTCTCAAGCTACGTGGTGAGCACCGGCCGGGCTCCACCACTCAATTTCCTTCCTTGACAATAAACCTGGACCACCGTCGCACGTTTATCATTGTAAAGGGCCACCATACCCGCGTCTTCCACACCCATCCTAGTCATCTGGTGCATCGGCCTAATAAGCCAAGGGCCTAAGTCTCCCGTGTCAAGGCGTACCAACCTTATGACCTGGAGCGAAGACAGCTCTTTCTAGAGCAAATATCACAGTCTTTTCTAAGACTAAGAGTCTTAATTGATTCGTCCCATACCAACGGACACCTGCTCCCGTACCAAGTACCTGGAGTCATTTTCTGCTGATTTTTCGCAGAAATAAGCATTTTAACCTCGGAGGCTCGCAAAAAATGGCGGCGCACTTCCAGAGAACACTTGTCATCACGCAACGACGCTAAAAAACCTTGTCTGCAGATACACGGAGTACACAGAAAAGGTAGACTATCCCACAGTAGACGAGGATAGCTACGTACAATGCAAAATAGTTACCGCGCTCCTACAGAATGGAGTAAAGCAAATCAAGGGAGGAAGGGAGAAGCTTGAAATCCTCTACAACAATATTGGAGCAGTCTACGAAGACTGCAAAAATAAGTCCGATAAAAGGATGTTCTGCTAGGAATAGAACAAATAGAGAGCGAATCGCAGCTACACAAAGAGATCGCCAGTGCAGACGATCTTATCTTCACGCTGACAACAGGGCTTGAGGGAACCAAATGCGTGAGGGATACAATGAGTGTAAAATTAGGTTACATTTTTCAGAGATCTCTAATCCTGCAGAGCGCATCTTCCAATGGCTCTAATGATCGAGTAGCCGAAGAAGATAATACCAACCAAATGAAGCCTGTTCCAAGCGATAGCAATCTACCGCAATCAGCTTCAAACTCAGCTGTTATCGAGCAAATTGAAAGCGATGCACGGCAATTTCGTTCCATAAAGCCACCTCAGGCGACATTGCCCAAGTTTTACGGCAACGCCGAGGACTTTCCAGAATACTGGGTTGTCTTTGAGACCCTCGTTCATAAGAGTAAGGATCCCGACGTTATGGAGAAGATCCTGCTTCTCAAGAAAAGCCTTAAAGGGAGTGCTCAGGACTCTGTAAAAGGGATTCAACTGGTACCACAGAACTACGAGTGGATCATCCAGACCCTGAAAGAAAACTACTGCAGCAGCCCATAAATATGTCACATGTAGTGCAGAAACTAGTCAACTTGAAGCCAGCAAACAATTTTCGGAGAGCTGCTCGTCAGTTTTCGCGCAGATTCACATCTTGATCAATCAAATGGTATCCGCTGGCTACGATGTGCAGAAAACTTACGATCCAATGTGGTGCGAGACAATCTTCCCTCATGATCTAGTGAAACCTGTCTTACTATCTAATCATACGCAGGACAGCCAGACAATTGGCGACCTCGTAGGTCATCTAAAGAAAGAGATTGCCGCCAAAGGCTATGTCGAGAACAGGCTCGGCCACAAGCAAACTGCGACGGTCAACACTCCAAAAGATAAGTACCCCACTTCGCAGCAACATTCTGGCGACCAGTGCCCATTCTGCCACAGAGGTAATCATGGATCGCTAACAGACGGTCGCAGATGCTGGAAGTGCTGTTCTTCAAATCACAGCAGCTTCGATTTCCAGAAGCCAGACTGTCCTGAATGTGGATAGAAACATCATATATGCCGCTGCTTTAAAAACGAAGGTAGTTAGGCAAGTAATCAAACACCCTGGAGCAATAATCCAAGAAACGGTTCAGGACCGGACAATCAAAGACCAAAAAGGCCTCAGCGGGAACATAGAAGTTTTTCAAATACTTTTCATAATCAAGGACAACAAACTAGGCCGAACGTAAGCAATGTTCAGATGTGTCCCAAGGACAATACATCAACCTTACATAGAAATTCAACTCCCTCCCAGCTTATCTTAATGACAGCTGAGGGAAATGTGTGGAATAATAAAAAAGGAGAATATGAAAAATACTATTTTTCTTCGACACGGGTGCTCAAAAAACCGTGATAAAAGAGTCTCTGGCCGACCGCTTAGGCCTGTCCAAGCAAACTACCGAAATCTGTACAATGTCGGGCATAGGGGGCCATATCGAGAGCTTTGAGAGCCACATAGTAAGCGTCAAATTAAGCACAATATATGGCGAAAAGCTCGAGATGAGCGTTCTGACCAAACCTATCATCACCAATGGTTTGCCCAGCGTTAACCTCGGTTCGGTTGACGTAGGCTTTCTAAAAGCAAATAGTATTTGCTTATCAAACTCCAAACTTCGTGGAGAATATCAAAAACCTCACATCCTTGTGGGGACCATTACCACGACCTGGTAACCGGCTTAATCAATAATATATAGACTCCCACGGGTCTTCATATTGCCAAAACAGTTTGACAAATATGACACTAATAGTGAAATTTCGTCTGAAGATGTCGAATCTTCAGGAAAAATTTCTGATCATGCAGGAACAAAAAAGCCTAGAAGTTCCCATGCTGCAAAAGTGATTTCACGACAAAAAAAGTATACTGGACCAAAAAGGCATAATTCGTCACGAATCCCGTTTGCAGAATGCTGCAATACTTTCAGATACCAAGTCGCCTATATACTATACTTCGGACCGAATCGAATAATTTCGAATGAATATTCGAATAAATTCGAATATTCGGTGAGGTCCAAAATTCGAAAATATTCATTATTCGAATATTCGATGAGGCCAAAAATTCGAAAATATTCATTATTCGAATATTCGCTGAGGCCCAAAATTCGAATATATTCGTTATTCGAATATTCGACAAGGTCCAAAATTCGAATATATTCGTTATTCGACTATTCGACGTGCCCCAAAATTCGAATATATTCGAATATATTCGACGCTACTGAGATAGCCACGGATCTCCCTCGATAGAGAGCCTTCGGGCTCTCTTGTTAAGAAGGATCTCGGGCCGCTTGTCGCAGGGCCACGTGGCACGTCCCCGGGTGGTGGATAAGGGAATTAAACGCGAACCAAATGCGACCGTGTACTGCCCAGAGACGCAGGTGGGATGCAGGGGATGGACTCCTTGCTCCTGCTGTGTCGGGTCGACGCGTTCCTTGTGCGTGGGAGCGGCATGTTCGTGCACAGTGTGCGCGGATGTGTCCATGACTGTGCGGATTGTAACTATGTCGGCCCGGCCAAAAGCTTGCACTCGGTAGACCGGGAGCACATCGTAAGGCGATTCGGGGCCGCCCCAAAAGTCTCGCCCCGTCCCTTCGGGCAGTCTGGCTGGCTGCCCGGAGTTCTTCGCCCGCACGACAGAGCCTGACTAGCTACCCGTGTTGTATGGAAGTCAAATACAGCAGCACTAAAGGGCCTCATTCCCCTGACCCCGAAAGAGCCCCCATTTCTGCAGCGATGGGAAGGACGAGTACGGAGAGGCTGCTAAAATCTCAAGGCCTAACCAGGCTGCGCAAATTGAGAAGGACTAGGATGACGATCTGTACTTACAACGCCCGCACACTTGCATCGGAAGCATCCGTCGAGGACCTGATGATGCAAGCCAAGTAGATCAAGTACGACGTCATCGGACTGACCGAGACGAGAAGACACCACCCCCTACACGCCGCCTACGACTCCGGAGAAGAACTGTTCCTCGGAACATGCGAAAGCAGGGGAGTAGGCGGCGTTGGTGTCCTCGTCAACACGCACATGGCCATGAACATCGATTCGTACGAGTCTCTGACAACCCGAATCGGACGTCTGCGACTGAAGCGATGTGGTTCCGTGCCAGCTTTGACCGTATTCGTCGCGTATGCCCCAACATCCGACTACGACGACGAAGAGGTCGAAGCCTTCTACGTGGAGCTGGAGAAGTTCTATAAGGAAGATCACACCTTCTACAAGGTGATCGTCGGCGGCTTCAACGCCAAGATCGGACCGCGAAGGTCGCCAGAAGAACTTCACATCGGAACCCACGGTTTGGAGTGGAACGAGCAAGGTGAAAGGCTGTCTGAGCTTATCATGTCGACCAAGACCATCCATGGAAACTCGCAGTTCCAGAAGCCTCCCTCCCTACGATGGACCTGGGAATCTCCCGGTGGCCAGTTCCACAACGAGATCGACCACATCATCTTCAATCGCAAGTATTGCCTGACCGACGTCTCCGTTGTCCCCAAGTTCTATACGGGATCGAACCACCGCCTCCTTCGCGTGAGGTTTCGCTTTTCGCGTCAAGGAGAGAAGGCCGCGAAGTTCAAGAAGAGGAATCCCAGAACGACCATCAACTGGGACCTCTACACCTCTCTTGCCGGCCTTTGGGAAGATGCCGTCATGGACAACGCCGACGAGGAATACTACCGCTTCGTGCACCATCTCCACGATAGTGCTAAGGGAGCCGAGAGCTTGAAGACCACCAAGAGGCGCCTGTCTCTGGAAACTTTCGAGCTTATACGCCAGCGTGGAGCGGCACGAGAGTCTGGCAACTACCAACTGACGTCCGAGCTTGCGAAGCTATGCAGAGCGGCGATAAAGGAAGATCTCAAGGAGAGAAGGGCGGGAGTGTTGGCTGAAGCAGCAGAGGCAGGGTTGAGCATCCGCAACGCCCGCCGAAACTTCGCCAACTTCAAGACCAAGATGACTGCTCTCCGACGTCCTGACGGAACCGTCACCTCCTCCAGAAGGACCATGGAGAAGGTCATCCACGACTTCTACTCCGATCTCTTCGATAGCCACGTCCACCTGCCCCCATGCCATCTTCCGCAGGATGGATACGTCGTTCCCTCTGCTCTCCTTTCCGAGATCCGACACGCCATCTCGTCGGTGAAGAAACGTACAGCACCCGGCCCTGACAGGATCAGACCCGAACACCTGAAGAACCTCCCGCCAGCGCTCATCAACACCCTGGCGCGGCTCTTCACACGATACCTGTCGGAGTGCAAGGTTCCATCTCAGTGGAAGACCAGCAAGACCGTCTTGCTGTACAAGAAGGGAGACGTGCATGACATTGGCAACTATCGCCCGATCTGCCTGCTGTCCGTAGTCTACAAGCTGTTCACTCGAGTCATCCTGAATAGGATCAGCAGAACGCTGGACGAAGGACAGCCACGCGAACAAGCAGGATTTCGGAGAGGATTCAGCACGATCGACCACATACACACCATTACGAAACTCATCGAAGTGTAGCGAGAGTTTAAGCTGCCGCTGTGCCTTACGTTCATCGACCTGAAGAAGGCATTCGACTCCGTCGAGACTGAAGCGGTCCTCGACGCCCTGCTCACTCAGGGCGTTCCTACTCAGTACATCAGAGTCCTTCGAGAGCTGTACAGTGGATTCACGACCAAGATCTCTCCATTCTACAACGACGTCGTCATCGTCGTAAGGAGAGGGGTTCGGCAAGGGGATACCATATCCCCGAAGCTCTTCAGCGCCACCCTCGAAAACGTCATGCGCGAACTAGAATGGGAAGACATGGGAGTGAAGGTCGACGGCCAGCAGCTGCACCATCTTGTTTCGCTGACGACATCGTGCTCATAACACCAAGCATAAGCCAGGCGGAGCGAATGCTGGCCGACTTCGATCGTGTATGTGGGTACATTGGACTGCAGCTTAATCTTACGAAGACGAGTACATGAGGAACGGACAAGTTTCTGGTGCCCCATTCTAGCTCAGCGGAACGAACATCTCCGAATACTCCAGCTACGTGTATCTGGGTCGCGAAGTCAATATGGCCAACGACCTAGCGCCGGAGCTGAGCAGGAGGAAACAAGCGGCTTGGGGAGCTTTCAAAAGCGTCGAAGAAGTCGCGAAGAAGACGAAGAACGTCCGACTCCGTGCCCACCTATTCGACTCTACCGTTCTTCCTGCCCTAACATACGCCTCAGAGACCTGGGCTATACGAAAGCAGGATGAACACGCGATCAGTGTCGCGCAGCGTGGAATCGAGAGGACGATGCTCGGAGTGACACGACTCACGCAAGTGAGAGAAGGCCTCCGGGGTTCCGAGCTTCACCGACGTTCGAAGATCAGAGACGCTGTCGCGTGAGCCAAGTTGTCGAAAATTAGGTGGGCCGGCCACGTAATGCGCTTCGCAGACGCCCGCGGGACGAGAGTCGTTACCGACTGGATTCCGCGAGATGTCAAGAGAACACCGGGACGCCCACCAACGCGTTGGTCGGACTTCTTCGTGAAAGCCCTGAACGCCCGATATGACGCTCTTCGTGTCCCTCGAGCGAGGAGGATCCATTGGACCACTCTGGCACGCGACAGGGACGAATGGAGACGCTGCTGGCGCCCGCTCGAGCAAGTCGATGATCAACGGGACGACAGGTGATACAGGTGATACTGAGATAGACTAGTGGGAGTCAGTTTTTGCGCATTCTGGATATAACTCGCCTAAAGTCAAGTATATGAAAAACCAAGGTTTGAGCTCAGCAGCTCGAGCTCTATCGTTTGGTATATATATTTCATATGGAGCCATGAAAATATTCGAAATGGGAAACATGTTTAATTACCCAAGCGAAGGCCGACCAATGGACTTGAGAAACATGAACGATGCGGCCAAGGTCGACCTCTGTCGAAAGTACTTCATCGTCGGTTTGTTTGGTCTACCGTTGGTGTGGCTTAGGAACACATCCTGGTTCTTTGGTTGAGGCTTTCTTCGACCGCAATCACCGGCCACCAATACCAATCGGAAGTATGTCACGCTGAGTGCCAAGGAGCGATCTTCTGGTTAATAGTAATATGTGTTTGGGAGACCATCTTCCAGTCGTACCGTTCGAGAAGTGTCGCATGGGCAGACTATTTGACATTCATTTTCTCAGTCGGAAGGGTATAGACTGGCCGCGATCTCACCCCAAATTGCCACAGCATCATTCATCCTTCTCAAAGTCCTTTTCTGTGATTCACTTGTAGGAGACCTTATTTCTCAGCTTAACGGCGAGGTGTTTCCTCACTCAATTGTTGTTTTTTCTGGTCCGGGTTTGTAACATAAAACATCATATACATATTAACATAATGCCTTTAAATAACATGTCGTGTTTGAGATTACGTTTATTTCTGTATTTGCTTTACGAGGGTCATCAGAAGCCGTAGAATATTTACAATTTCAACCAAAGTATTCGCTGTTGATAAATTTTGTGGCTAGAAGCCGTAGAATGTTTACAATTTCAACCAAAGTATTCGCTATTGATAAATTTTGTGGCACTATGTCAGTTGTGCGTTATGGTCGGAATTCATTAAGATTAGAAGAGTTTGGATTTGAAAATTGAAGACACGATCTTACAGAAGAATTTAAGCCTAGGGCTCAATTTGACTTTCATTTCAAATACTTCTGTCGTATACTTCAGACCGAATCGAATAATTTCGAACGAATATTCGAATAAATTCGAATATTCGAATGTTCATTATTCGAATATTCGGTGAGGCCCAAAATTCGAAAATATTCATTATTCGAATATTCGATGAGGCCCAAAATTCGAAAATATTCATTATTCGAATATTCGATGAGGCCCAAAATTCGAAAATATTCATTATTCGAATATTCGACGAGGCCCAAAATTCGAATATATTCATTATTCGAATATTCGACAAGGTCCAAAATTCGAAAATATTCATTATTCGAATATTCGACAAGGTCCAAAATTCGAATATATTCATTATTCGAATATTCGGTTTTTCGTGAAACCGAATATATTCGATTATTCGTTTATTCGAAAAAATTTTGGAAGGACACAGGTATACTATATACGTTCCTCAGCGGTCAGAATTGACTCGCCTAATCATGAGAAAAAAAGCCATAATAATGCTCAATGTGGCAAAGATCACGCTATCGCTATAGCTCTTCAGCTTTCTGGATACTGCGAATACCATTAGCCTTCAAAAAATTAGTTAGCGGTTGTGCCATATGCAAGCGTTGTCAGGGATTACCGTTGGGTGCACCCCGCATGCACCCTCCCCAAAAGACCGTGTCGTATCAATCAAACTGTTCGAAAACATTGGTTGCGACTATATGGGACCGTTCTCCTCAAAAGCACATAAAAAATGTATGTGTGCTTATCCACCTGCCTAACCACTAAAGTGGTGCACTTAGAAGTCGTTGAAAACCTATCAACAGGGTCGTTTCTCAACTCTTTCGTAAGATTCATTTCACGAAAAGGAGTGCCTAAACTAGTGCGCACTGACTGCGGTATTTAAACATGGAGAGAAAATTATCTCTACCATGTTCGAAAAAGACGACATTGCCGGCAGTTCTTTAATGTCTTACTGCGCTACTGAAAAAATTAGGTGGTTATTCAATTCACCTGAAGCCCCCTGGATGGGTGGAGCATGGGAAAGGCTTGTTGGATCAGTAAAGAAAGCAAGCGTTCAATAAGTCAATAGAACGCAAAAAGCTAACATTCACGGAAATGTGCACGACATTAGCCTGAATCGAAACCATACTCAACACCAGGCCATTGACAAAGGCGAATTCTGACGATTTGTCAAGAATTCCTTTGCGTCCAGTCGACTTTTTACAAGGGAGTTTGAAGTTCTCCCTCCCACAAGAGGGAAATATCGATCAAACAAATCTCGACTACAATCCTGAATGCATTCAGTCCGAGAAGCAGGCAGTAGAAGCGTTTCGCTTTTCCGAAGAAATCGCAAAGAAATTCTGGACTTCTGGAGAACAGAGTACTTAGTATCAATTAGAGAGAATAAAAAAAAATTTATCTAAGACAACCTAGACACCTAACTAGAAATTGTCCCGAACTAGGCGAGACTGTCATAGTCGAACAGGACCTTACTCCAAGAGGAAATTGGCCATTAGGTAAAGTAACAGAGATAGACACATCAGCGGATGGCTTCACTAGGTCAGCGAAAGTCGTTATGCCTAATCATAAAACCATGCATGACCGCTAAACAAGCTACTTCCTCTAGAAAACCGAAGTGTGGCAGAGGAATCGCCACCCCTGGAAGTAATAGCGCACGAGATCCTCCCGCAATCTAAAACACGTGAAGTGTTGCAGCGTGCTTCAAAAACAGCTGCATATGATATCATAAGAAACTTTGAAAACAGCTTAGAAAGTTTTCAGTTATCAAATACCGTAAGTCCCCTTTAATGTTCGTTGCAACACTAGCTCTCGTTTCACCTGCATGTCTAATGAACGCAGCAGAAAACATCAGATGTGAACTAGGAAACGTCATTATTCCGTTGATTGGGAAAACATTTTAATTATGCTTCAATAGTGACTGCCGAAACATGACAAAGACATCTTTTATCTCCCAGTATCACCTACTGATGATAGAGTGACGGTACGACTATCTCCAAATGATGGTTTTGACGAACAAGTCGTAATCTGCGAAGGACCCAAGTTCTGTGGTAACCACCATCTCCTATCAAAAACGCTACTAGAAAACCCACATTGCTGGCCTAGGGGAGCAATAGGTACTAAAGCTATCATAATTTACATGGCGGTCGTACTACTAATCACACTTTCCTGTCTAGCCACAAAAATATGGAAATCGGGAAAGAAAACTAGAAGAGTGCAACAACCAGTTAGTTGCACTTCAGGTGGTCAGGCACAGACTTCCAGTTAACGCGGCTTTTGGGCCCAGTAATATTAGCAGTATGCAAAACATTGGTTGCAAATGCACCTACAACTCAAGCATGTCAACACGGGTACAGCAGACAAAACGCTGACCTCGTCGGCAATGAGCAAGATCAATGCCACTTCGAATACAGTCGCGAACTTTTATTTAACAAACTGCAAAATGAACTCTGCGTTGAGATTGTGCACGAAAATAAGACCATTGGATCCGCAAAATTTGTGAGAAGACAAGACCAAACCTATCCCGGATACTTAGGGTGCTTCACTAATTGCGGCGGACTCATGTGCGGTTGTTTTGTACCATTGCCTGCTTGCTCCTTTTGTAGAGTAGCCCACAGGCCGATTTCAAAAAGAGCATTCGAAATCCCTCAATGTCCGCACTGGATACCCAGAATCACTTTTGATATCGAATTAGAACTGTCTGGGAAGAAAAAGACTAACCGGTCGGTGAAACTATATATGTTGGAAAATATAGATGAGTTTAATATCACAACGACATCACTCCAAAAACCTGCGAGTTCAATAGTAAATAAGAGATTTGCAATTGCAAATGATATGGCCTTTCGCACTACCAAACCATTTCAAGGTTCCAGTGGAGTGCAACAGTAAAAAGCAGGCCACAGAGCAATTTGCAACATGCAATAATAGAATAAGATGCAAATGCGAGACCTTGGTACAGAGTTGTCAATGCCCTGAGGATTCGGTTCGCACCCTATGTGGGGATGACAAGGTCATGATGCCACTGCAGACACCCTACGGCAGGATTAGGAGGTCAGTGGACGATATAATAACAATATCCCAAGAAAAAGAGCTAATCTTACGAATAGATTCTAAAATAATTAAAGAACCCGCAACACTGGTAGAAAGACTTGGCTGCGATTTAAGTTAAAAGACTTTCGGGATGTTATAATTACCCACAGGGAACAAATCTTACGGTCACTTGTACGTCTAGTAACAATGGAGTAGTCACGGCCGTTTGCGAAACTCAGCAGTTCTCTTTTTCTTGCGAAACATCAGCAAAAGTTGACTGGATTCTTTTGGAATTTCAAAAACCAATAATCAGGGAGCACTGTACTGCTCCTTGTGGTTCATTGGGAAAGTCCTTCATAATGGAAGGCATTCTCAATTATCACATTGAATCAAATCGCTCGATTTTTGAGCTCGGCACACACAGTGCCAATCAATACTCAATGGTTCTCAGACATAACCTTACCGGATATGGAACCATTGATAAAAGTCATTAAACTTTATTGGACTAGGTGCGTTGAGCACCGCTCTAACCCTAGGCACACTAACATATGTATTCGGCCCAATTGTCATTATATGCTTTTTGAGAGTAGGACTATACGTATTATCATGTGCGGCAGGAATAATCAGAAAAATTCTGTGTAATTACACTAAGCCTTCAAGCACATCTGTTTGATTAATTACATATTTTCCTTCAAAAAGCGGTAAGGAATCCCATAATTAAGTCAAAAGATCGATAAATTCTATATCTATACAAATATTTGCAGAAATATTTATGTGATGCACATATTAGCCAATTATCTCACAGATCCTCCACAGCTATTCCACTATCTCGTGGCTCGGCGGCCCCAGTTCTTGGTCGCATCCTAAGTAGCCAACCGAGTAGAGCCCGATGAGGTGATAAGTGGAGTCTACAATCAAGTGCTATCCTGCTGTGTTTTAGGCGATTTGGAATGATATGGTTGACGACCCCGGCCTATAAAAGGAGCTCCAGAATCACAACTTTACCGTCAGCTAATATGTCGTCCGACCGTTCGATCACCACTCCCGAACTCAATGAGGCCATGGAACTGCTCGCGTCGGACGATGTTGCGATATCAGCTGTGCTGAAAGCAGTGAAGGAGCTGAACAAGTCAGTTCAGCTAACCTTCCCCTGTTTGCAGTACCTGCAAACGGCCAAGGACACCGTCGTGGAGAGAACCGATGTGGTGCTCACGAGGACGGCGCCCAAGTCGAACTGCATATTCTGCGGTCGAGGAGAATCGCGATTCGTATTACTCCGGCCGATGCATGAAATATGCAGACTCCGTATCTAGGACGGTTCAGGCATCCAAGCTTAATCTATGCTTGAAATGATTGAAACCGTCCCACGGGACGACTGCCAGGTGAATTGCGCTAGTTGTGGTCTCGGTCACAACCAGCTGCTGTGTCACCAGGGACGACCTCAAGTGAAGCGATCTCGTCTTTAATTCGTCATCATCATCTTCAACGAGCCGCACTTCACATCGACCCTACGTCAAGCTGTCTTCATTGTCAACGAGCTGAACATCGAGCCGATTCAACGTCAAGCTGTCTTCATTGTCAACGAGCTGAGCATCTAGCCGATTCAACGTCAAGCTGTCTTCATTGTCAACGAGCTGAGCATCCAGCCGATCGTCTTCAAGCCGTCTCCATGTTCGACAAGCTGCACCCCATACCGTACCCTCCCATGTTCAACGAGCCGCTGTTTCAACCACAACGGCCAAATCGATAGGATTTTATTGCTAATTATGTATAAAATGTACTTGTTGCCCCCCGGAGTGTCGCCCTCTACCACCTCTTGCGCCCTTGTAAGGCGCCGCTCCCTCTAATAGGGGCGGCTGCTGGGCTGTACTAGGCGATGAGCCGCACTCGCTCAAGCTATGTGGTGAGCACCGGTCGGACTCCACCACTCAATTTCCTTCCTTGACAATAAACCTGAACCACCGTAGCACGTTTATCATTGTAAAGGACCACCATACCCGCGTCTTCCGCACCCATCCTAGTCAGACAGTTTTTGAGAAACTTTTTGAACGCCTGTGATGGGCGAGGTATCCAGAACCTTTGACGTGCGATAGAGAGCGTATGCTCCTTACCGCAATGAGCATTCTTAACGTGAATTTGCCGAACAATGAGTCTGACAAGCTCTGACTTACATGGTATGTAAATCGGACACTTAATCGGACACTTAGTGTCTTGTGGGATTTTCGCGTGTTGATGTTTAATTCACTCCAAGTTGTCAAAAAGGTCAGATTCGTGATCAACATGCACGTGGGCACGTGCTGACGGTGCGCTACTGTACCCCGCCTTCGAGGGCCCGTAGCTCTTTTGGTTCAATGACCCAGCAAAAGTGAAACATGTTTTTCTACTCTATGAAGGGTGGAGATTCTCGTAGTACTATCCATTTCCTCCGTTCAGACCTACGCCTGAGACCCTTCCCTGGTCAGTAACATGTACAGGCATACGAGGGAAATCATGGATGCAATGAACAGGAGATAGAGTTGTTCAAAAAGGACATAAAACTTGCAAAATATGGTGTTGGTGCTGAGTTTCCTTGCGGAATTTGCGACAAGGCATTTTTCACAGAATATGACAGAAGGAAGCGTATGATTGCTTGTTGCATATGTAAATTCTTTCCACATTTAGTTGAAAGTATCTCACAACCTTTCTATTTTCAGTCTTTAAATTATTACGATATGAAAACATGATATATGAGCTGAAGATTAACAGAAGTAGCGTGCAAGCTTCTTTTGCATTTATATAGCACATGATCATCTTTAGTGCTGTATATATTAGGTTGTAACGAAATAAATGGCACTGAACCATTGTAAATTTAAACAGTTAATATCTCGGCTTGTAGGCAAGTTTATTAATCGAAATAAAAACCTTCTGATTCTTCACATCTTTGCCAACGTGACACAAGCTTTTTTATCCCAGTAGCCTAAAAATCAGAAGTTCTGGAATTGACGAAATCTTCGAAGGCCTTTTCGGCATCCTGTTGGTATTCGAATATTTTCCCTACCAAAAAGTCGCCAAGATGCTTGAAGAAATGGTAGTCTGTTGGGGAGAGGTCGGGAGAAAACGGAGGATGTGGTAGAGTTTCAATGCTCAGCTCATTCAATTTCTGCAACGTCATTCGTGCTACATGGGGGTGAGCATTGTCGTGCAGAAGGAGAACTCCCCTTCGGTTTACCAAGGCCGGCCGGATATCCTTCAACTTTTTCATCATTTCTTCAATTTCAATGCAGTACTTCTCTGCCGTAATGGATTCACCGGGAGGGAGGAAGCTGTGGTGAATAATTCCCAGCGAACACCACGATACTGTCACCATTACTTTCTTGTGGTGCAATTCCGGCTTCGCAAAAACCTTGGGGCTCTCATCGCTGTCCACCCACTGTGCCGATCGTCGCCTGTTGTCGTACATTATCCATTTCTCGTCACAGGTTACGATGCGATCAAGGAATGGGTCCGTTTCGTTCCGTAGAAGCAGTGCGGACGAGATCGCATATCGTCGGTTTCTTTGCTCCTCAGACAGCTCGTGAGGCACCCATCTTTCCAGCTTTTTGGTCTTTCCAATTTCCTTCAGATGCCGGTCAGCTGTGTTGTGACTGACGCCAAGAACCTTCGCTATCTCCCTGGTACCTTTGTGTGGATCCTCCTCTACCACATCTCATCAACATCACTATGCCTCCCACGACCTTCATGTTCTTCCAAGCTCTCATCTCCATTCCGGAACTTCTGATACCAACGATACGCCGTCCGAATTGTGGAACATCCTTGACCGAATGCGGCGTTGATCTTCTCGTCCACCTCCTTAGCTGTAGTGCCCAGCTTGAATTCATACAAGTAAATGCCTCGGATTACCCTTTTGTCCATCTGCAAAAAAGTCAATAAAACTCTAAAGTTTTCCCACTTTTACATAGAAAATTTGGTACACACCGGTAGAGCAAAGTTTGCGCTTCTAAATGATATGCCACATGTTACGGGTTGTTCTTGATCAAACGAGTAAAGACGCGCCAAAAAATGGCGCGAGCCAGTGCCATTTAATTCGTTACAACCTAATAAAAGATAAAGGATAAAGGACTGCGTTAATCAATCCCTTCTGAGATGCACCAGCGCATTCTACTTCTACGGGATGTCGTGGAGGCGACATGAATGCGTATTTGGCCATACAATGACTTGCGGTGGCCAGCCGATGAACAAGTCAGCGCTCTATCCTTCCCAGACAAGTCTGGTACCAATTCACCGACCCCGGAGGGATGGAAGGCTTGGTTGGCCTGGGCGGGAACTCCGAACCAGGAACCTGGTATCGGGTGCACGCGACAGTCGCGCCGCCTCCGACTGCGCTACACGCGCCCTACAACCTAATACATATATGAAAACGGCGAGTGGCAATGCGAAGTTCTTGACGACGTATACCCTCTTGAACCTTTATAATTACATCTCGAATTAAGCACACAAGAAATCTGTAAAAGTCTAGAGGTGGCAGTTAATTAGAGGAAATACGATATATTGTTTGTTGATGTTGGACATACCTTGGATGTAAGATTCCGCTAAATTTTCCATGATACTAGAATAAAGATAAGATAAGATAAAGGATGGCGTTACTCAATCCCTTCTGGGATGCGCCAGCGCATTCTACTTCTACGGGGTGTCGTGGAGGCGACATGAATGCGTATTTGGCCATACAATGACTTGCGGTGGCCAGCCGATGAACAAGTCAGCGCTTTATCCTTCCCAGACAAGTCTGGTACCAATTCACCGACCCCGGAGGGATGGAAGGCTTGGTTAGCCTGGGCGGGAAATCCGAACCAGGAACCTGGTATCGGGTGCACGCGACAGTCGCGCCTCCTCCGACTGCGCTACACGCGCCCGATACTAGAATACCTGAGATTTTTCTTCAGCAGTCTCATATTATTTTTTTAACAGCATCGCTGAGATCACTATTGTCCAGTCGATTCCGGTAGCGACATCATAGCTATGGTTGCCATCCGACCTTTAATGGCTAATGTTGTGAGTACAGTTGATCTTATACAGGTTCCTCCAACAGATAATGTAAAACGAATATGATAATATGTGATGATTATGACAAATAAATGCATGATAAACATATTCAAATGATAAAATATATTTATTAGTAAAGGTGATCCAGGTATACCTGCGCCAGTAACATGCAAACCTAAACATTTTCGTTTAGCAAACGTCGGAATTTCACACTTATAAACGATACAATAAAAACAATTGTAAAGAACACACGTATCCTCATTTTGATGCTTCATGTGAGCAGCAATTACACTATCAACCAAACAAAAATCGCGTTGAGCTTTTCGATTTCGAATGCATGGCGCGATCTGATCTTTTAATGTGCTACATGCTTGCTTCTTTGCTTTGCTTTAAAACAAGTTTTAATTTATTATTTTTTCTTATAAAAAATAATATACAATTAATACTTTTATTGGGATAGGTGATCTAAAAAATTTCAAAGAGGGCTATACCAAATTTTGCTTGAAGAATCAAATATTCTAACCATCTTATTGAGTGTGCAGTTTAGCCTGCCTGGAAGTCATTTCGATTTGGAAGATTTCGCTCCGATTTCAAAAGTCTTCCCTACACCTCCGACATTTAGCAGACGTCCTTAGAAAGGTTGCTGAGGAGTCGACCTTTGAGACAAATACAACATTCGACAGAAGTTTTCGAGCTTTCCTACAGAGCGTACTTTCCAAAGGAGCCGCTACCGTCATTTGTCACTGGGGCGCGGAGCTCGCCGCCGGCGGCGTCAAGCTCAAGCGTGGGGTGCGAGAATCGCAGGGGGGTTGTACTTTGCCTCAAGGTGGGGAGGGGGTCGTACTTTGACATGGTTCCGAAGGAAAAAATTTCTTGGAAGGATGGTTTTTTCGCAAGCATTGTCAGAAGAGGTTTGTAAATAATAAAAATAATAATTAATATTCAATTAATAAATAAAGCAAACAAATTGATTAAATGAAAATTTTTTAGGCATGGCGACGACATGGCAACACCCTGAGCACCGCTTCTTCTACGGAAAGAAGACGTCATTTCTATTCATATCTAATAATAATCTAATAAAAATTTAAATAGTTGTTGTATTAATTGTTGTATATGGATTTCACCAAAAGTTAAGCTTCAGTTTGTAGCAGGAAAAAAATCAGGCCTCTCCTAAGCAACCTTTCATCCGATCAGGTGGAGTGATTTTCCTGGAATTTTTCTAGGAATTTTTCAAAAGCAAAATGCTTCCTGAACAAGGCTACCACTGGAGCTGAAACTAGAGTTCACAACAGCACAGATTTTATTCAGCACTTGTTCAAAAAAAATCAAGTATTACCTATGCAGTCTTCCTCGCGATCATGTGAGGTTATGCTCAATTTTTTTCGAAAATAAAGTTTTTTCCTGGATGGAACGATCTTTAAAACTGGCATGTAGCTTTAGACAACGATAATTTATATTTTATATATATTCTAGAATCCGCCCTTTCCTAAACGATTTTCCTTGTGGTCAGGTGAAGTCATGCACACTTTTTTTTCAAATATAAAGATTTTCTACTTGAACGGAACGATCTCTAGAGATGAAATGTAGCTTAACAAAAGCTCAACTTTTGACTGGTACATAATAATAAAAATGCAGCTTATCTGGAGCTATTTTCGATGTGATCAAGAAGGATGGATCACTGTCGATCGCTCCTCGATGTGATGGGAAGGTGCTATACATGTACTTTGTTCAGCCGAGCGTAATTTGCTAAATTTTGAAAGTTATGCAAAAGTGGGTGACGTTCAAAAAACTAGAAGAAATTCTCTTTCCGATGATCACAAAAGGCTTTTCAATAAAGGCATCTTCATGCGCGGCAGGGAGGGTGCGATTTTAGCTCGAAAAAAATTGGAGTAGTTTTACATAAATGGACATAACTCACTAATTTTTGCGAGCTGTGCAAAGGAGGCAGCATTCAGAAAACTAGAGACAATGCTTTATCTTTTGAATACAAAATCAAATTTTGAGAAAGGTATCTTCATGCGCGGCTGGGGCTGCGATTTCTCTGCGATTTTTACGTAAATACTTGCCGAAAATCGAACACCCGTCCGCGCATGAAGATCCCTTTTCCAAAATTTGATTTTGCACCTGTAAGATAGAGAATTTCTTCTTGTTTTTCGAATGCCGCCCGCATTTGCACATCTCTCAAAGGAAGCGAGTTATGATCGTTTAAGTCGGGCATCTGCAATTTGCGACCTCGCAGAAAGGAGAGGTCTTACGCAGTTAAAAGACTATAACTCGCTTGTTTTTAAGAGCTGTGCAAACGCGGGCGGCATTCGGAAACTAGAGGAAATGCTCTTTCTGATGATCTCAAAACTGTTTTTCAAAAAGGCATCTTCATGTGCGCCCGGGAGGCTGCGATTTTTGCGAAAACAATTGCCAAAAATCGCAGCCCCCTTGGCCGCGCATGGAGATGCCTTTTTTGAAAAGTTTTTGTAATCATCAAAAGAGCATGCTCTCTGGTTTTTTAATTGCTGCCCGCATTTGCACATCTCTCAAAACTAAGTGAGTTGTGATCGTTTAAGTGTCGGCTACTTCGCAAGACCTCTCCTTCCTGCGAGGCCGCAGATTGCGGATGCCCGCGCTTAAACGGTCATAACTCGCTTACCTTTGAGAGTTGTGCCAATGCGGGCAGCATTCGGAAAACTAGAAGAAATGCTCTATCTTACGTATACAAAATCAAATTTTGGGAAAAAGATCTTCATGCGGGGTGCGATTTCATCCCCATCAGCCACGCATGAAGATGCCTTTTCTAAGGAGCGGTTTTGTGGTCGTCAGAGAACGAGATACGATCGGTTGAACAAAGTACAAGTCCAACACCTTCCAGTCACATCGACGAGCAATCGACCAGTGATCCATCCTTCTTGATCACATCGAGAGTAGCTCCAGATGAGCAGCGCTTTTTGTTATTTATTAATCAAAGATTATGTTTTTGTAAAGCTACATTTCAGCTCTATACATCGTTCCGTTCAGGTAAATGTTTTTTGTTTTTTGTGTTTTTTTGAAATGTTTATTTTTGAAAAAAAGAAAATTTTGAGCATGACCTCTCTTGATCGCAAGGAAGATCGCTTAGGAGAAGGTCGATTTAGGAATATATATATATATATGTATATGTGTATATATATGTATATATATGTATATATATAAATATATATTAAATATATAAATATATAAATATACATAAATATATATTGACTCCTGTGAGCATGAGAAAGCGTAATAACAACAAACTAATATGTTCAAAAATTTCGGCAGTAGGTGGACTCGAACTTAAAACCCCTCCGGTGTGCTTCTATGAGGCGTCCTTCCTACCAACTGCGCCGCCGAGGCACATCTTGTGGAGTGTCGTAGGGGTGGCGATAGTTGCGCGCACGCTTTCAGACCTCCTTTTCAGGCCTTAAAAAGGCGTTCAGCAAAAACTAACTGTGGTTCTGGACTCCACCCATAGGGCCCTACATCCTGTCAAAATAGCATCGCAAACGCTCACCTTGAGTTGGGAACCTTTCCTTGTAAGGAGTCAGATTAAAAGTGATCTAAACCTAAATGTGTTCACATAGGAATAATTTCACCAAAAACATGCAGAGGAAGCAAAAATGCAAACCATTGCGTTCCATAGTCACAATAATTAACACCTTTAAAGACTCTCATTCAAACCTTTACGTGTTAGTAAGCTCCATGTTCTATTCCAGCCAAATGCTTTCGGGCAAAAATAGGCAGTGATTGTGCCTTGTAACGCTCAGAAACATTCCCAGTTACACCGCTATGCGTACCGCTACAAATACCAACATATTAGAAACGTAAACCTACTAGCATTGTCTTGAAACCTATCCGTCAATTGCATAAAGTCATCAAGCTACGAAGGCTGTGATGAAAACAACACCAGAATCGTAACCAGCGCTCCCGAAAACCCTAGCGCACCTACTTCCACCTTGGAAACCATCCCTCTTATGCGTGAGACAAGCCTCGATCCTCTTGATTCCAGCGTGTTTGGTTACTCAATCACCAAACACGGTGGAATCACGTGAACAGCTGCAGCGACTGCTCGTCCGCGCGAGACCCCAGCGCTGGAGACCCCGCCCCCAGAATCGTGAGCATTCGTGCGCACCCCAGAGGCCGGATGCTATTCTCGCCCGACTCGTGGATGGTACCCGGCGCGAAAAAGCGTGAAATGGTACCACAAACCATGCTCTAAGAACATCCTGATTCACGCCAGGTCTGCACATCCTACTTCTGTGAAACGAGCTGTTGTAAGCAACATGTTCCGAACGGCAGTAAAGATGTGTACAGGACCTAATGAATGACAAGAATCATTGCGACTAGCTGCAAATATGGCCGTCTCGAATGGCTACGCGGTATCAGGTCACCAACGAAGATCTCACAATAATCGTCGAGATCTACCCCGTATGGATAAGATGCCTCTCGTTCTTCCCTTCATCTCCGATAGAGTTACTGCTGACATTCAAAGAGTTCTTGTTATGCAGGACGATGTTGTCTTGGTGAACGTTCCTGGGGACAGTATCAGACGGCAGCTAGTCCAAAATCCACTCTATGACAAGCAGTGCATGTCGGAGAGCTGCGTTATTTGCCCAAACGGTAGTTTTGGAGATTGCTCAAAGACAGGAGCAATTTATCAAATCGAGTGTTTGAGCTGTAACGCAAAATACATTGGGGAAACGGGAAGAGCTCTGGCGATTCGCATAAAAGAAAATTTAGCCAGCAAAAGACGTGGATTGCAATCCAGCCCACTTGGCAGACACAGAACTGATGCGCATGACGGGAACGACTACGAGGTGAAACGTACAATATTGGCCATTGGGAGTGATATCTCAGCATGAAAAGCTTTGGAAGCTTTCTGGATTTTTACGAGGAATCCAGTAATGAACAACCAAAATGAGTGTCTAGCCGTAACAGGTGACTTCTTGCCGTTTGTGCCTCATTGTGAACTGTAGAATGATCAGAGAGCGATATCCGCAGTATGGTTCATTCGCCTCTACTGGTCACAGGGCGAACATATGCCCTCAACGGTGGACATTGGTGAGTTCGCCCTTCATTTTTTTCTCATTTTGTCTCTTCGGGTGTTTGTAGAAGTAGGTCGAAAATGCTAGAGTGGTTGAGGCGCTTGGTGGGGTAGAGCGCAAATCTAACCTTCACACCATGTTTAGGCCTCTGAAGACGACGGAACGTCGAAACGTCAGGCCCTGCTGAATAGATCTGTCCACCTAAGAACCTCGTGTGGCACAAATATACTAACAGTATCAACTTACAATGCCGAGGTTTCAAGAAGAGAAAAGTTGGGAACTCTTGAACGTCTTTGAGTGCGAATTTGGCATTTGACAGAGGCCACAATTTGTTTTCAAAAGCAAATAATCATTCAACTGAAACGAACACAATATCAATTTGTCTAAAGTTTAAGCACAGTTTTACATGAACAAAAAAGCTATTTGTAGGAAAAATCTCCATTTTACTACCAGCTTATCCTTCCTAATTTCCGTGCAATTGATACTAGTTCGCGTTAAATAAGAGTTTTACTTATATTTATTTTAGTGGCTCGCTTACTCTTCACTGAAAAAAATATTAGTTCACCCTATTGAGTGCATAAAAAGTTCAGCTTTATATATCATTTTCCCTGATTTCCGGAAGCTGTAGACCAATAGCGAACTTTTTTTAATGTCCTATTAATCATTCTTTGAGTGTTGATTACGAAAACCTGTATTGTGCCCAATTAGATACTCCACACTGTCATGGGTGGATTGAAAAGTGTTCTCATCATCGAATTGTGTTCAACTCAATGTGGGACAGCGATAATCGTGGTAAATATTCGCAACTGATGAGACGCGTCGCAGCAGCTGATTGTAACTACCGCGCTCCGCTGCCGATTCCGCGCTCCAACGTCTCATTTTCGTTGCGTCTCCGGCTCGTCCCGAGCAAATTTCTAGGGAGACGCCGTACCCGGCTATCGATTACCTCACCCGTCCCCAAGAGCGCTCGGGGAGAGATGTGCATACCGGGGAGGTGGGCGGAGACGGCCTCATACCCGGCCGGGGACGGTTGGGGAGAGAACAGTATACGGCCCCAGATAGAACCAGCACATCCTCTGTGAACATCGTATAATGTGGATAACTTCAAGCATATTAGAAGTGGAGAAAAGACGTTTTGAAAAGGCTCCCGGCAAAAACAAAGCGCTCCACCGGGAACGGCGCTCTTCAATCACAACTTGATTCCCTCTGCGTCCGACGTTTAGCAAACGTCCAACGCGGCAAGGGTCAAGTACAGGAGCCTTTCGAATGAAGAGATGACCACTCCATTAATTCGGATTAGTCCGTTTAGACACCAAGTGCAATTTGGGAAATTTCCGACACGTTTGCACCATGTCTCAAGCACATCTTTACACGCAGTCATGAGGCCTGTGGGTGCAATCCTAGAGGGGAGGGGGCAGTCCATTTCAACTTCTAGAGAAATGCAACATGCACCACAACATACAAATTTATATAAGTATGCTTACCTTATAAATTGCTGTCTTTCCAACACCAAAATCAGTTTCCTAAATTTGTAAGGGATAGAGGACCTGGGTTACTGTAGTTGATAGGTCGGGAGGCAGGTGGCCGTAGCTTAGCTGGGATAGCTCCGTAAGCCCTAGTTTATACCTGTGCCGCTGTGCGGCGCTGCACGATGGTCGGGATCGATATCGACCGGGCGGCGCAAAGAATCGATATCTATGACGATCGTAGTGCCGCGCCGCGTGGCGGCGCAAGTATAAACTAGGGCTAAGACAGGTGGCCGTACTAGATCTAATCCGCTCCGCGCGGCCCTCTCGGCTCTCCTAGGACAGCTGGCCATTATCTGTTCAAATAGCGCCTATTCAAACGGCCAGCGAGATGGCGAGCTTGGCCTACAACTAGCTGTTAGCTCCTTCGGATCGGGAGGAAGATTTTAGTAGTGCCCCGCCTTCGCATCGGGAGGAAGATTTTAGTAGTGTTGGACAGTATTATTGTCATGTATATATCCTGATAAATCTATGTGAGAGATCTCAGCCTTTTTGTTATGTACTCGCCAGTTAATCGTCCAATCTTAAGTAATGTCCTCAGACGCACCAACCGCTACACCAAATTAAAGCGAGTCCGAAGGTATTATATGGAGGTGCCGGCGAGATCTCTCGTAAGTTTATAACATTTTTTCTTCTCATATCTCTACTTCGCCGTTAATATTACTGAATATCCCAATTTTGCGTAAATATCGCTCTTAAGATTTTGAACTTTTGAGTGTTCCCGTAGACGGAACTGCCTATAACGCGCAGACGCTACACCGCTCAAACATTTTGAATTGTTTAGGGTATTGGAGTTGGTCTTGTGAATAAAAAGCCCGGCTATTATATTGCGTGGTGGGAAAAAATCCCTGAATTGGAAAAGTTTGAGCGCATTCTAAAACCTGGCTAGGTAGAGAAATATTCTCGCCCGCAAAATAAAAAAAAACGTTAGGCGATGATTTTTTTACACGGCGAAGTAGTAGAGAAAAAATTATCTCAACACCAACTCTGTCTCTCTCTTCTTGTGTTCTCTTTTCTTTCTTTGGTCAAGAAATAGTTGTCGTTCGCCGCTAATAAACTTTAGAAGGTACGAAAGTACATACAAACTTTGTCTGCCGCTGACAGACTCTTCAACAACACGCCAACTCACTGCCAACAAACGAAGAGACACGTGGCGAACATTTACTTGAATTTTTTAAAAAAATTTTGTCACTTATATAACAAAAAAGGAAGTTCACTACTCCTTTTCCGAAAAAAAGTCAATTTTTCTCCAAGGTCTAACCGCAATTTAAAATACTGTGAAACGCTATAAAGCGAATTCCAACAAAAAAAAAAACAGAATTTTCTCATTCTTTTTAACTCTAAATTGGATTAACTGATTAGTACGAACAGGCTGCAAACTACGGTCAAAATTCCTTCTTCTTCTTCTTCTTCTTCTTCTTCTTCTTCTTCTTTAACCACCTTCAACTTTTATGCAATTTTGAACTACCCGCGCGGCCATGGGAACCAGTCCATTCAGACGTGGTCGGACCCTTACCCTAAACCCTCAACGGTAAGAAGTTCACACTTGTCATACTATACTGTCGCGTAATGATATTGTGCCCGATTCACCACAGTTCACCAGAAACCTGTAGTTAACCGCCAACTCACGACAGATGGGCTATTTTGTTCAAAGCAGTCCATAAGTAACTGAGCGTTTTCGTACTCGCAAGGTGTCCTTACCACAGTGTCATCTATGTGACGCCTATACCTATGTTTACGGACCACTTCAGTAAGCTACACGTTAGGTTATTAGGAAATTGTCACGGTCGAAAACAACACCAATACGACAACCGTCATTCTTCTTTGTTAGGTAAGAGTAAACGTGTCCCAGTCGGTACTTTAAAAGAAACTTCACGTACACAGAGAAACACGAATTCACTACTGAAAAACAACTGAAAGCAGAAAACGACTCTACATCAATCAGGAATTTGTCTTATAATAGAACAACACCTAGTCCCCGCATAGTTCTATGATCCCTGCACCAAGGAGAAGAACAAAATTCCACCTGATAGGCTGTTTGAGGACACGGCAGGTTGCGCACATACTACTAGTGTTTCGGATTCTCTGTCATAAGTTCTTCAACCTTGTTTTACAATAGGGTATACGTTTATTTTTGTAGAGCAATCACCATGTTGTGCTCTTGCTCATAATCGACTATGCGTGCGTGTAGAATAACTGTTAGTAAAGTCCAATGCTACATTTTTACACACTGATCACATTGTGGACCACCAACTATCATATCAAGTAATCGCAGTGAACAAACCCGCTTGTCTTTTGTTGGGCGTTTAAAACCGCTTTCTACTCAACCCTATCGTTTACCCTAAAAACGCGCAGCGGACAGAATTTTCACCATGCACATATATGTCATATACTATCCTATTATCTGCTATCTTATTAAATATTTGATTTCCACATTATATATTTGCTTACATAATGAACACTCTGTATAGAAAAAAGAAAAAGCTCTCCTCCATCGTATATAAAACTTTTGTTATTCTCAGCAATTGAATAATCCCTACTCTCTATTTACAGCTATACCATACCATCCACCTGTCCTCCTCTTCTACATGCCCAACGACGACTGCTCGGAACACATTGACAGCGTCTCCATCCTTATTCGCCGCCGTTTTGTTTCGCTGTATCGTTGTGGCCCAGGGGACCGGGACTCTTTCGCGGTGGGGGATGTAAGGGATGTAAGACCTGGGTTACTGTAGGTGATAGGTCGGGTGGCAGGTGGCCGTAGGTTAGCTGGGATAGCTCCGTAAGACAGGTGGCCGTTTTAGATCTAATCAGCTTCGCGCGGCCCTCTCGACTCTCCTAGGACAGCTGGCTATTGTCTGTTCAAATAGCGCCTATTCAAGCGGCCAGCGAGATGGCGAGCTTGGCCTACATCTAGCTTTTAGCTTAGGGCCCCGCCTTCGGATCGAGAAGGAGATTTTAGTAGTGTTGGACCGGCTCGGACGACGGTGACTGTTTTCCCCTCTCCGAGCCTTGTATTATTGTCATGTATATATCCTGATAAATCTATGTGAAAGATCTCAGCATTCTTGTTATGTACTCGCCAGTTAATCGCCCAATCTTAAGTAATGTCCTCAGACGCTCCAACCGGTACACCAAATGGAGGGGGTAATGAAAACACAGCAACTGAACAGAAAACTGGAACAGTTACAATACTATAAAACCACGAACACACGTTAAAGCAACGTTATTACCTTAATCAGTTAGTGCATAGCGGTTTGCGATTTCTTTCCAAAGCAAATAAAGTTTTGGTTCACAACCGTGCTGCCGTGCATAGTCGCATAATGAAATCTTTTTAATGTTTCAGCATAACGCTCGGACATTCCCAAGGAAGGGGATCAGGTAAGTTAAGGCATTCATATGTTATATTGCATATTGTAAGTATTGATGCGTAGCTACCATCAACAATTCATAATGGACTGCTCCCCCCTCTAGGATTGCACCTGCCTGTGATGCTCTAATGGTGTAATCCGACGTTTGCTAAACGTCGAAGATATAGGGGGGGGGGGGGGGGGGAATTGCGAGATTGGAGCGCGTTACTCCCGCCGAGTGCTCTTTTTAAAACTTTGCGTCCTTTCTCCATTTCTGATATGCACAAACTGGCGAACGGTGTTCTTCACACCGCTCATACAAAGAGGCGGAGCCAGGGGCGCGAAGACCACCCATCGAGGACCAGTTGTCCGAGTGCGCAAGAACAAGGGCCGAGGTGGGGGGAGCCCGGTTTTCACACCGACGACTATTCAGCTAATATTCAGCATTGAGCTCATGTATAGGTACGGAGATATGTGCTTAAAACCGAGGAATCGTTTTGGACGGTAGCAGTCTGATTCTGAGTTCTTCGTGTTGTAGGAAATTAAGATTGATCTTTTCGAGTTTTTAGAACTTATTACACGCTTCTTATTCCCTGATATTTTAGGAATTCATCAAATATAGCAAACGCGAAGGAGGAGTCGGATACCAAATACAGTTGTTGGATTAGTCCCGTAGTTAAATGGGTGAGTCTTCTGCAAATTGTCCGTTGATAGTTTTTCTTTGCGTTTTTCAACGTATCATGCAACGACTCACAAAACAGGTGAAATAACCTAGTTTTTGTGATCACATTGAGTATTCCTAATCTGATTCACCCCTCATGTATAGCTACTCCTTCGCTACTACAATACAGATAGTGGCTTGCAAATTAGGGAAGGTAGCCATGTCTTTGTGAGAGCATGGACCCTTCTCGATCGGCAAGTCGTTGACGTATTTCGTTGCTTCACTCTCATGTATAGTTATGTACTCCTTCGCTCCTCCACTACAGATACAGTGGCTCGCAAGATCGGGAAGGTAGCCATGTCTTTGTGAGAGCATGGACCCTTCTCGATCGACAAGTCGTTGACATCCTACGTTGCTTCACCATCATATATAGTTAGTTAGTTGCTCCTTCGCTCCTACAATACAGATACAGTGACTCGCAAAATCGGGAAGGTAATTATATGTTATAAACAAGACATGACATGACAGACATGCCCAGGTTTCATGACAGTCGAACATGGAGAATAATCATATGTTACTTTTTCTTTTTTGCCATTAGGTATCATTACCTTTACCATTACTTTATCGCCACCGTTGTGCCATGTCTTAACGCATCGATGTGTTACAGAATAATGCATTCCTACGGGGATCTGTGACCTACAGATTATTAACGCCTCGACGTGTTACAGGATTCCCTATACCTGCAGGAGATGATGACCTGATATGCTGCAGGGCTTGGGTGTACTTACTGCAAGAATGATTTCACTGTAGAACGAATGGGAGGTTATTATTCGGTTGTTGCAGTAACACCTCTTATCGTGTTGTTAACGCTGGTTTGCGTTCTACGTCCATCTTTAATATAACTCTTAATGCGACTGACTTGATTTCACTGCTGAAGATTTAGTTTGCTACGATGTGTTTTCCTATGTACGTTATTGAAGCAACTGAGCTCTAACAGTAGTGCTCAATGCGCAACTACAAGTCTATTTTTATCAGATCATGTCGACTAACAACGCGCTCATTACCCTTCAGGAGGGTGCTATTGTCTTGTTGCCGTGCGGTCCACACCGCATTCTCAGGCTTTAGGATGGAAACCCGTGTGCCGTACCAGTTCAATTGACAGAACATCAGCAGCTTTTCATCGGTGGACTGGACGCTCCAACTTTGTTACAGTATCGGTCTGGTAAGCCATCATTATTGCACGCTAGTACTATACGTAACAACTTGTATTGCATTTTACGTGTTATAGAGAATGCGGATGAGGTCGCAGGTAAGCTGCGCGACATAATAGGTATCTGAAACTACATTCCATGCAACTCCTGTGCTGTCAACTTCAATTTGAACTTCGGTGTTTCAGACGCAGTGGCTCATTTGGAAGAGGTGAGTTTGGAAGAGGTGGAAGGTATGACCTTCGCAATTCAAAATTAAATGGAGAATCATCTGCTGCTCGCTGCTGTCTTGGACCACTATCAGTCGCCAGATCGGCTTTCACCTAGCCTAATTTCCGGTCTTACATAAATTCTGTCGCGGCATGCGTCAGCGCCGCGACCTTTCTCGACATGGGCGGCGTCTTTTGCCCTGTAAGCGCCACCCACTTAGATAGTCAGTCTGGAAAGTGAGGCTCCTACCGGACGGAAGGGGCTCTATACGCTGTCCAGTGTGCTCGTATCCAGTTGTTAATAAAATGTTGTAAACAATTCTGTGAGGGCCAGCACAAATTCGTTATAGTTGCGGTGGACGACGGAATAGTAGTTGACGGCGAAGCAGTGGTGCGCGAGGAGGGAGGCGGTACGTATTATAAGCTTAACGTTTTGAAAAGAACTGGATTTATTCTACGGTTAAACACGTTTAAAGCAAGAACCTGGCCCGTCAGGGTTATACATGGAGCAAGCCGACGAAACCCTGGTCACGGGTGATTACAGATATTCCATATTTTGCTTTAAACTGATATCATGATTCTTCACGCCACAGTATGTCACCTTTCATAACAGGGCATTTTCGGACCTATACTAATATTTCAGGGGGCCGGAGATTCATCGCTATCCCGGAAAAACGTAAGTTCGGGCGTCACTCCGCGCTTATTCACATGATCCCGGGCCAGGTGAATTGCTATGTCTTCACTCACCACCGGACGTACCGCTGCAGTAAGGCCTATCGCTATCTACGCTGCATGAAGAAAGGTGCATACACGGGCGTTAAGGTTGGTTTTCTTTGTACTCGGTCGGACGGACAATGAAGACGGAGTATCTTAGGTTGTGGGCAATAACGAATTTACCGAAGATCCCTGTTCCCTCAACCATGTGTGCTTGCCGTTCAGATGGTTGAAGGAGAAAAGCAGGAGGGCATTCAACGAGGTAGTAAATTGTCATTCATTCGTAACTCTTGGTTGTTCAACGGGTTGCTTGCAGAAATGCCAAGAGTGGAGAGGTGACGGCAAGTATGCGAAGCTAACCCCGAGCACCGAGCACACCAGACTCCTCTTGGAAGTTGACAGGAGGCAGAATCTTCTGTGGGAGGAACCGAACTTTATCAATGGAGCACGTCCCGGAGTCGTTGGCTTTGAACCCGGACCGGACGAGGTCCCTTCACTATCGCACGTCCGATTTTCACATCTATTACTCGGAGAATATAATAAGGGCAAGTTTATACACTTCGTTCCACGTCGTACAGTTCGTACAGTTTAATAATGACACAGATCATTTTAAGAAAGCAGTGGAAAACGGGCTCGACACATTGATATCGGACGGGATTTTCGGAATGCACCCACGGGACAAGGATGGACAACATTACACTATCCATGGTGTATGCAATGGAAAGGTTCTGCACTATGTTCTGCTCATTAGAGGCACTGTTTTTTAACCGTGTAAAATTTGCAGGTTGAGGTCCCGTTGTTATTCGCAATAACAACGCGGAAAGGCGAGACGGTATAGAGAAGAATATGGACGGCACTCAAGGGTGCGATTCTACCTCTCCATATTCTTACGTATTCACAACAATCTAATTTCAGACGCACTGGAGAGAACCACACAGCAGGAACCGAGGCTCTGCATAATTTTGGATTTTGAGCGCGCTTCCATAAAGGCTGTTAGGCGGGTTTTCCCAGGTCGTAGCGCGGAAGGCTGTTCTTTTCACTTCGCTCGCGCTTGGAATAGGAAGCGCGACAAACTAGGACTCCGCAAGTTTATAAAGGGGAAGTAGAAGGGTGAGGAAGTGGTGGAAAACTTTGAAAGGAATTGTCTTCCTTCCTCCTCACCTTTATGGCAGGGTCCCCGCTCTTAGTGAGGTCCCGGTCAGCAGCCACCACCCTGCCTGGGAGGGGTGCAGAAAGTTCCTGGAATACCTGGATGAAACGTGGCTTCACGGCCCCTTTCCAGATATTTGGAACAAGTGGGGCATGGACATCCTCAGGACCACAAATATAGCAGAGATGTACCACAGGTAAGATTGATACGACGTTTAAAAACAAGTGTGAAGTCAAGCTTCTAGCTGCCTGTGGAGGGTCCTGGGGAACAAGATGGAAGCCCTTCGAGATCTTCTGGAATATCTTCAAGCCGTGAATGCGAGGTCGCTTGGAAAGCTAATCGATTATGAACAGGTCAACAGTTAAAAGTTGCGCCGTAATATTCTAGTTACCTAAATGTAAGACCTATACAAATAAGGCATTTTAGCACCCTGCGGCCGAGATCCGTCTTAAACCGAGGGACGTTCGACGACGGGAGAAGGTAAGCGTGGAAATGGAGCGATTTTTAGAAGAGGAGGAACCTACGACACGGGAAGTCAAGCACTACTGCAGAAGAATGGCTAAGTTTGTCTCAAACAAGTCAAATCTGTAGGTAAGTGACCAGGTAAGTCGTAGGTAAGTACATTTTCATTGCCTTCTTTTTGTATATGGCGGGAGTCCTTCCCTTATGCGTACAAGGACCTCCGTTACGTAGACCATACTAACAAGCAGGAGATTCACGGAATCAAACCCGCATCCCTTGTATATGCAAGAACAGAAGTTCTTCCATGTAACCTT
Source organism: Heligmosomoides polygyrus bakeri (assembly GCA_947359475.1). Classification (NCBI taxonomy): domain Eukaryota; kingdom Metazoa; phylum Nematoda; class Chromadorea; order Rhabditida; family Heligmosomidae; genus Heligmosomoides; species Heligmosomoides polygyrus. Next base: position 56,579,650 of record OX375870.1, on the reverse strand, counting down.
TTGTGTGAATCCGTTAGTATTGCAACACTTTCGTTCTTCAGGTTTCTCCATGTGATGTTCCCATTCCCGACGCCTTCCCGTAGATTGCGTATTCATTTAATAAATATATTCCGCATTGATTCATGTTGGTTTCGTACGCTTACTACTGGATCAATGCGAGATTGACAAATAGGAAGTGGAAACACAGTGTGGAACACCAGGAAATCTTATCCGGTGCCCACTTCGACTGCAAAAATATTTATTGCACTATTGTTATTGTTGAGGCAGGCACCAGCGAAATGGGACACAAAATTGGACTCGCTGGTGCCACCGCAGTAGGAAATATTTATTCACAGACTGAAAATAACTACAATAATTTCAGAACCTGCTACATGAAGAAAAAAATGGGACGCAAAGTGGCTCGGAGAGGGGAGTTGTCATCTTGTAGTCAGTGCTTAGCTTGTGTGCTGAGGCAACCAATTGCACTAGAAATTTTATGCAGCCCTACTGTGTTCTACCCTATGGTAAACTGAGCTAAGTCATTTATGAATAACTGGACATACATATGCGCTCTTACCAATTCAATTAACCACTGACTACAAGGTGGTCCCCTCCCCCTCGAGTCACTTTGCGCTAAAAAAATCGATATTAAATTGAAGGTTAGTGATGGATAAACTAGACAATAGATGTTTATCGACATCTCCTAATTGAAACGTAAGGTGTGGGTAGACCTGTGATGGTATAGCAATTGAAGATGGAAAAGCACCATCCCTCTGTACTTTATAAACGTGTTCTACGAATACTTTAGGAGTTTTCTTTTTTTTCTGACGACTTGAAAGGCGCTATTCGAGTTGGGGAGGGGAGGCCGTCTTCAATGACAGCTCAGGACAAGACAGCATGTTACGCCTTCCTTGGCGTAAAGGGATCTATCCTAGTCGGAAGGGGCAACCATAGTGTCAAATGCATATACCATCCCATGCCACAAACCGCATTGCATGCATCTAAATGAATATACCTTCGCATCAAGGGACACTTGCTGAGGGTCTCGAAGAAACCTAAGCAAAGGAAAGGCAAATTACTATATGTCCCTCCCCCGATTAGGTGAGATCCGCGTAGTCTACGCAAGCTTTAGCGTTTCGCTGAAATTCGAAATTACAGTAGAATAATGAGAAGGAATAGTCGCTAAATAAGCCATCAAGAGTGCACCACCATCCCCCTCACACGCATTGTGCCACTTGAAGTTTACAAGTCGGGACGTGCTCAAGCACAGTAGATGATCGACAGAGCATCTCACACGACAAGCAATACTCTCAAAAGGTTGAGCTTCTCTGACCTCTGTATCAGTGATGTCCTCATATCGGTCACACAACATGTATGGATGAGCATTCCTCCAACCCGTTAGCCGGAATTTGTTAACTGATATAAACCGCACAAGATTTTGCAGCTCGTTCTTCTTACATTCATTATGGATCAGCCCAGTTAAGTAGAAAAGCGTGGCACCCTGAAGTAAAGGTACCATCACAACGCCCTACGGCGTCAGCTCGTGGATTATTTCGATTGCAGAAGCTTCGATTGGGAACCGGTGTGACGAACGAGGATCGATTCACTGAAGCCTTGGTCGTTAAAAACATGGGGACGAACACTGGCAAATCAGCTCAATCTCATACCTGACATTCCGCAAAACGCAAAGACGCTTCCGGCACGGAGCGCTTTAACATAACCAACCACCAGCAATTCTGATCTTCATCGAATGCGCTCAGCTGGAAAAATAGGCTAGTAATGATTGAGCAGATAGTATGATCTTAGAGATAAGCGAAACAATGCACAAGCAACCATCACAGCCCACAAGGCATAAATTCAAATTTCAGCTCGTTACTCTATGCAAGCCGCCTGCTTTCTCATCCTACCCATTTTTTCACCTTGCATTGAACCGACTCAATCCCTTCTGGGGCCGTATGCTCGTCTACCCCGAGTCTCCCCGATGGATCGGGGTGTGATAAGATATGATATTGATTGATTTTCCCCCAACGGGGGAGCACGAGCATACGGCCCCTGGGATGCGCCACGCATTCTACCTCCACGGGATGTCGTGGAGGCCATTTGAATGCGTATTTGACCTACTATATGATTTGCGATGACCAGCCGATGAACAAGTCCGTGTTTTTCTTTTTGATATGGAGTTCTGATGCAACTCTGGATAGAAGTTGATTCGGATCTATGATTAGTCGGAAGGGGGCAACCGTTAAGGGTCAGTTTCGTACGTCATTTCATGTTACACAACCACGTCCCCTGAATTTAAATGAAAGCCCTCGCATCATGGGACAGCAGCTGAAGCTCACATGGCTGGTCCACTTGTCCAAGTTCCGCAGATAGGCACCGGTACTGCGATAGGGACGGCCGCTGGTACTGGTTAGGGTTGCTGAACCATACCACCTTCTACGGCTGAATGATGATTCCTTGAAAAATATTTTCTAGACAGTACGACAATAAACACAGAAACTCAATTTTCATTCAAGAGCCGGATTCATCAGTAATTAAATTCGCGGGTACGCGGAGAATGGAGACACTGCTGGCGCCTGCTCGAGCAACTCGATGATCAACGGGACGGCAGTCATACAGGTGATGGTCAGGTAGATAGAACCACAAAAACTGATTTTCCCATGTCACGTTAGAGTGATGAGTCGCAGTTCACCCTGCACTGAGAGCTCCCCCATCGACAAAGTGTTCAACAGAGAGTAGAAGACGCTGGACACTGGAAGACGAACATTTTCTAGAAAAGGATGGCTCGCTCGCTGGCCGATGTTGATCTACGATAATGTTGAAGACGAGCTGCTAACCGAGGTGAGAGTTGGTCGAAGAAGTTTGTGTATCCTTTGGAACTGCTTGCAATTTGGTATAAGTATATTTGGTTTTTCTTAAAGGCTTTGCGCTAAGAGGCATCTGAACCGTCTCCTTGCTTTCCGACTAGGAAATTCATGGTTCGTAGTTCGCTTTTTTAAGTAATCGCTGATGTATACAAGGCTATAATGCTTTTTGACTCAACATGAAATCCTGTTCTGTTCATTTCGAGCTTCAGTTTCTCTCTCGGTGACAGTTTTCATTAGTAAGCAAGATTATTATATTTTGCTAGACAACTTGTTGTTGATATTATATAATATTTATTATATTAACTGCGAATATCAATTACATCTGCTTGTTAGTCCTTATTTGAGCCGTTCCTCAAGTTCAACGGTAAGATCGTCGGTCACGACCGATCAAAGATCGCGTGCCAAAGCGCCGACCGGACAGTCCCGCCCTCACAATCCTCATTCGCCTTACAGGGAAGGCAGAGTCAGCGAGAGGAGGCAAAAAACAGACAAGATATGAATCAACTTTATTTCATATCTTGAGAAGGCAATTCCCGAAGAAATTAACAACAAGTCTGGCGACTATTTCTTCGTGTGGCTATGCTTTTTTGTCTTGGGATCCTCCTTGCGCAAATTTTCCTTTCCGTCCCTGTTGCCACCGACTCCTTTCGATTTCCTAAATTAGGTGATTGTCGATAGGAAAAGTATGGCAGACAAGAAAGGGCGGGGAAGTGCATGAGTATGGTGGGTGTGTAATTGATATTCGCAGTTAATATAATAAATATTTTACTTCAACAACAAGTTGTCTAGCAAAATATAATATTATATTACACTGCTCATATCAATTACATCTGCTTCTTCAACACACCTATTCGAAGAGAGCACCGAATCTTGAAAGGACGTATCGTTCAAGACCTTGTGATAAAACCTTTCAAAGGTGGACCCGTTTGGTGCCCAATTTGCAGCTTCCATGATGGCCTTTGAAGAGATCCCTTGACTCTTTGAAGCAGATGTACTTGCTGCCCTAGCAGAATGTGCCTTGAATTTCTCGTCAATGCCTGAGTCGGCGAGAGTAACTCTGAGCCAGCGGGCTACCGTGGTAGGGGTTACACTCCCGTGAGGGCGATTGTAGCTGAGAAGTAGAGTTCTCACCCGATGTCTGTACAGAACTGTTCTCTTTATGTAACATATTACTGTTCTTAAAGGATATAACAATTCGTCGACCGGGTAACGACGAATTTCCGCTGTATGAGCTCTACCGAAGCCTCTGTTTTTGTTTATAAGTCAATGAAGAAGACCAGCGGTCGTCTCCTACTTGAACGGTGTCTAAAGAGAGGGAGCTGCCAGCTCGGAAACTCGTTTGGGAGCAACAAGAGCAAAAAGCATAGTAACCTTGAGTGTGAGCTGTCTAAGATTTAGACAGTCGTTGGGTCCCAAGGACTTCAAGTGGGTTAGAACTACGGATACGTCCCAAATGTCTGAATATCTAGGACGAGGGGGTCTTACCAGGATACTATCTCAACGGTAGGTCGGAACGGCGCAAGTGTTGTATATGGGCAGAACGGCCTCTTCCTGGGAAATAACAAGGTATCTCGACCCCAATACAACTCTGCGCAGAGTTAGCGGCGACGGAAGTCGCGTGTTGGCGCCCTGTTGATTCACGTGCTCCACAGTTGATGGGCGCGAACGGGATGAGGGCTCGTATCGCGACTCAGCGCAGTGGACAGGTGGCGTAGTAGGGGAGGGCTCGGGCTCGTGAACGAGGGGTCGATGGTTTGGATCCCTTGTTCGTCTGTGTTTGTTTTGCACTTATGGAAAATCCATGTTTATCATGTAGGTAATCCACCTAGGGGTACTATAGTGTGTTATAGAACATGTTTGCATATAACATACCACCCATACCGTTAACAAGGGTGGTCCAGGCAGGGTCACCGATTTCCCTGAAACTTTGTCTGGGGGCTATTTAGGGTGCTGATCACGAATCTGATATCCGTTCTTCACGATTCGGCTGGATAATATAGATACAGGAAGGCACAGGATTACATTCTTAAGGTTTCTGCCGGTGATGGCAGGTAGAGACAGAATCTTGAAAAACGGATGTTAGATTCGTGATCAGCACCCCAAATAACCCCCCTAGACGAAGTTTCAGCGAAATCGGTGACCCTGCCTGGACCACCCTTGTGAACGGTATGGGTGGTCTCCGACCGAATCGTGAAAAACGGATGTCAGATTCGTGACCAGCACCCCAAATAACCCCCCAGACGAAGTTTCAGCGGATTTTTTTTTGACCGAAGTCTTGTCGGTGGAGTCAGAGCTTTTTAACTAGTGCCACAAAATATCTATCGTTACATAACTACGGTAACACAAAATAGGCTTCAAACAAGTGACACACAGAAGTGAACATTTTAGCTAATCTGTAGTTTGAAGCATATGCTATATGTAAACATGCTCTATAACACACTTTAATACCCCTAGGTGGATTACCTATATGTTAAACATGGATTTTGCAAAAGTGCAAAACAAGCGCAGTCTGCTGGATCGAAAACCCGACCCCTTGTTCACGAGCCCGAGCTCTCCCCCACTACGCCACCTGTGCACTGCGCCGAGTCGCGATACGAGCCCTCATCCCGTGCGCGCCCGTTAGTTGTGGAGCACGTGAATTGACAGGGCGCCAACACGCGACTTCCGTCGTCGCTAACTCCGCGCAGAGTTGTATTGGGGTCGAGATACCTACAATTTGTTACTTCCCAGGGAGAGGCGGTTCTACCCATATACAACATTTGCGCCGTTCCGACCTACCGTTGAGATAGGATCCTGGTTAGCCTGAAGAATCCTTTCATGCATTTGTTTATGAGATCCAGGTCTCGCTTGTGAAATTCCCCATTAATTGCCATGAGATAACCCACTATTGCGGATTTATGGGAACTGACTGTGGAGAAACTAGCTCCAGATGAAAATATCCGGCCAAGGAAGTTGAGTATTTGTGTGGCCGTAGGGTGTAACTGTCAGTCCCTTCCTGCCTACAAAAGGTAGCCCATTTTTTCAAGGCGCAGTTGTACTGCTTGATAGTTGCAGGTGACCAGTTACTTAAAATAGCCTGCACTACCACCTCGCTCATACCTGCGCTCTTCCAGAACTCACTTAAATGGTGCATGCTATCAACTGGAATGTGGATCTGAGCACGGGTGTGGCAATCCGTTCACATCCATCAGCATGTCCTGAGTTGACTTTAATGGCGTGATCTCTTTGCCATGCTCCAGAACAAGTGGCCACCAACTCTGGTTCTTCCACCTTGGACAAACCAGTATTGGGTGAGCCCCTTCTCTCAGAGCCTTTCCGATCACCCTGCCAACCATGTTGAATGGCGGAAATGCGTAGCCGTAAATCCCCGACCATTCTTGAGCAAAGGCGTCCACCCCGGCGGCGTTGGGGTCTGGAAGAAATGAAAAGAACTTGCTGCACTTTGCATTCCACCTCGAGGCAAACAGGTCAATATTCGGAGCGCTCCATCTGGAGAACAGGGCTCTAGTGTATTCTTCTTTTAAGGAATAGCCTGAGCAGTCATGAAAGCGCCTCGAAAGTAGAACTGCCTCCACGTTCTGGATGCCGGGTCTGTAGGTTGCCAGCAAACGTATGTGGCGTTTTGTCGCCCATAGCCATAAGAGGCGAGTTAGTTTGTTCAGTAATGCACTCCTTGTTCCTCCCTTCTTGTTAATGTACCACACGGCTGTGGTGTTGTCCAGCTCAACGTTAATGGTGCAGTTACTAAGATCGCTGGCGAAGCATTTTAACCCGAAGAAACATGCGGCCATCTCCCTTTCGTTTATGTGCCAGCTAGACTCCAACTTTTTCCATCTACCTCCCGTGCTACCTCTAACGCATGCCGCTCCCCAGCCAGCGTTGGATGCATCACTTGAGATAGAAAGGGCCACGGGATCGTTGAGTATGGGTTCGCTTGCGACTGATGAAATATTATCTGCTATCCATCTCAGATCCCTTCTACAATCTTTTGGAATAGTGAGCAGCTTTTCATAGTCCTCACTCCTTCTTAGTTTTATATTTCCCAGCCAGGACTGGAGTGGCCTGAGGAAGAGCCTAAGGATACTAGCCGAGAATAAATCAGGTACAAGCGATAGAGGGTGGATGGATTCCATAGCAGCAGTGAAGATTCTGTCCTACAATATCTCGCTGCACTAATGTATATGTATAGTAAAACCATTATTTTACTAATGTAAGAAGACCTAAAGAAGAAAGGAGGAAGATTGGGGCTGTTCTACTCTCGGGGTTTGGGGCTAAGCCCCCAGCCAGAATTTTGGCGGCCGCTAGGCCGCTGAAAGTCTGGTGAAATCGATAATTCAGACACCCGAAACCGCTAGAGGTATGGCTTAAACGACATCGTGACCACAGCACATGTTGCATGCAAGAATCATATACTTTCATGAGTTTTGCGAATAATGTATGACTCCTCGTATATTAGCCGGTAACCTCAGATGTCCCCAGTGTAATACACGTGAATTTTTAGAATATTATTACTAAGGCAAGTGATCCATTTGCCTGGAGTTAGTTTTTTTTTCGGCGGCTCCGGGATTCACCGTTAGGCGACGGGACGTCGGTACCAGCTCCAGTGAGTATCATTGTGCCACAATAGTTTAGTAGCAATTTCTTATACTGTTCTTTAGTGCTACCATTAATACTGTTAATACTATTAAACGCTCCAGCAAATTCATCGTTTTCCAGTAGGTCAGAAGCAATCTAAGACAATTTCTTGCGGTCAAATGATGAGAATTTTGTAATTTTGCAGTGTGGCCATTTTCCTTAAGGCACTTTAAGAAGGTGAATTCTTAATAAAAATTTCCTTCGAAAAAGGGAGATAATTTTGACCTGCTTACGCCATGTCTATCTAAACTTTAGGTACATCTCATGTCATTAGCAAAATATCCATTTTAATTCTACAGTTGTCCAATTTTAAATTAATGATTGTCTACTTTAACATGAAAAATGTCCGGTTTAAGACGAAAAATGCTCAGTATAAAGTGCAAATATAGCGGCATATACGCATACTACATAGGGCCTCCATATCGAATGCCTCTAGGTATATCTAATAATTATTTAATAATTAATTAATTAATAAGACTGCGTCTCTGCGCTTGAACCACTTTTAGGCCTCTGAAGACGAACTTACCAGCGCGCGCTACTCCGCAAGGCCTTGGGCGATTCGAGCTTAATGTAACGGGCTTATAAGGCATTTCCGCAAACAACGACCATGACATTCTTTCTTCCCGTGGTAAATTACCCCTAGTAGATCTATTTTGAACAAGATTTAGTGCGGTACACCAACAAGAGAACTGTCTGAACGGTACGCCGGAACGGCATGAATGAGTACTATAGGGAGAATCCGCGTCCTCCAACTAGTAACAGAACAACAGTGTTTTGTTTTTGCCGAGTCCTTGAGGCAAACGAGTACGAGGGTGTAAATGTTAAGGGTCCGCAGAGCGAGCTCTTCACGGCAGCGCAAGATCCCGGTGTCGTGGACTGGGTGGCGCAGTGGTAGAGGGCACGCCTAATGTTCGTGAGGTCTAGGGATCGGTTCTCATGCTATGTCGCGTTTTCGCACTTTTGCCATAGTATCGGATTTCCATAGAGATTTCCGTATCTGAACTTGTTTTTGAAGTTTACTACGGTAAGATGTTTTTATTACTTATTATTTGTCGACATCTCGTAATTCACCAGCAATGTCCGAAATATGCCAAATGCGTTTTTGAATGAAACTTTTACTCCAATAACTTGTTCTTATTGTCAATGTAAGAAATTTTGACAAAGGAACAACATAAAACAGCGGCAGAATGCCAGAAAAATGCTTTAAATGCAATTTATTAGTGTCGGTGAGGTGAGTGCCACCAGTGTACTCACAGTGTAGGAGCGGACCACATGATCTTCGACTTGACCTACCACCTCGATCAATATTCTCGCCTCTGTTATGCCTACGAAGTCGCGCGGTTATAACAAGCTGCTGCCGCCAACACTAACTTTACAATGTCTGCTAACCCTTGAGTGTTCATTCACCTACTGCCACTGAAGAGCGGATCTCCACTGGATGCTGTCCCTTCGAGAGACGAGATGAAGCTGGCGGAAAGATAGCAAGTATCCTACAGGATTTTGAACTGCGACAGCTGGAAATCGAGGAAGTGGAGAAGTTGGAGGTAGTGGAAGAAGAGGACCAAGAGTTTCAACCAGAAGAGGATTCTGCCGGAGTCACGACACCACTAACCAGTGAAGGCACTATCACTTTTTCGGGAGGGAGGATCGTTTCGGAGGAAAAGATTTGGCTATACTAGAATTGTTATACTATACAAGTTTGAGAACTGAGGAAAGTGGACTGTATCGCGATTCCAGGCTTGGGCTGCAGCGGAGTACCACTGGGCAGGAACTGTGAAGCCAAACACAAGTTCAGATATGGAAATCTCTATGGAAATCCGATACTATGGTAAAAGTGCAAAAACGCGCGTAGCATGGGAACCGAACCCTAGACCTCAGAAACATGAGTCGTGCCATCTACCACTGCGCCACCCAGTCCGCGACACCGTGATCTTCCGCTGCGGTGAAGAGCTCGCTCTGCGGACCCTTAACCATTACACCCTCGTACTCGTTTGCCTCAAGGACTCGGCAAAAACAAAACACTGTTGTTCTGTTACTATTTGGAGTACGGGGTTTCTCCCTATAGTACTCGTTCTTGCCGTTCCGGCGTACCGTTCAGACAGTTCCCTTGTAAATACACTAGTGCCGAGAATTTTTCTGATATTTTATTTCAATAAAGCTCCGTACTCTGCTTCGAGATGCGGTGTAAGTGTTCTAACTTACCGGCACTCACGCCTAAATTGCTACAGGTTGCGACGAGTTTTCCGGAGCGTGGCCGGGCGAATTATCGCATCGTATGTAGGCGGTCGTCGCGGGACCCAACAATCAACAATCGTGCTCCAACCAACCGCATGAAGGTGGAAATAGTAGAAAACCTATATTTCCCTAAAGTCGCGATCAAGATGGCTGCAAGTTTCACTCTTCGATTGTTACCATCGCTGGAATTGACATGAGCTTCTCTTTTCGCTTCAACTAGAGAAGTGTCTATGACACACATAATATGTTATATCTGTTTTGAGGCGCTGTCTGACTCGTCATTAAACGAGCTCCGAAAAACATTAACTCCGAAAAAAAAAAAGTACGGACGAGTTTCCGGGCTCGGCGGGAATTTCAAACCGCACTCTTTCTCTGCCGCGGTAGGACTCGCGGGGGCAGGAGGTGTCCGCCGCTCCAGTCACTATATCGCGCTATATACGTCTAAAGCCCTCCGCACACTTTTGCAGCAACGCGGCAGCCCCATCTTAAGCATGGAGCAGAGATGCAGAGTCGCCGCACGAGGCAAAACTAGCCTCGCGCAGCCTGCCGCTGATGTGCCGCCTACGCGGCAGATGCGGCAGACGCGGTGGCAGCGGCAGTAATCCTTCAAGGCATTGCTGCCGCATTGCCGCGTTGGTGATTGAGCGAGAGGGAGGAGTGCCGCGTGAACTCTAGCACGCGGCAGTGGAAGCCGCGTACGCGGCTGCCGCAAAAGGGTGCGGAGGGCTTAAGGACACGGGTCAACCAGGTGAGCGGAGAGGCTAGAGCGCAGAGAAACAGACACTCCAGCTGCGATCCGACGGCTGCCGGCCGAATGAGCTGACTCAGTGCGCGGGTGGGAGTACACTCTCGTCGCCTTCGTCTCAATAACCACTGGCAGTCGGAGTCGTGCTGTAGAAGGAGAATGAATTCCAAGAAGGGGGAAGGGATGCGAATTCCGTAGCTTACAGACGTTCTTAAAGGTCACGAAACAGATGTTTGGAGGCTGCTAATTTTAGGGCCTGTTCATACTTCGCGACAGCAGCGGCAAGAGCGACAACAGCGCAGCTGGCGGAAGTATGAACAGGCGACAGCAGCGACTGGAGCGACAGCGCTGGCGCTCGAGTATGAACACTTTTCGGCGGCGCGATCGATTTTCATTTTTGCAAGAGTGACGGGAGCGACGAGAGTGCAGCGCGCGAAAGTATAAACAGGCAACAATAGCAACTAGAGCGACAAGAGCGACTGGAGCGACAGCGCCGGCGCTCAAGTATGAACACTTCTCCGGCTCGCGCTCGGTTTTAATCGATATGCATGTTTTGCATGGGCGACAAGTCGCTTTTGTCGCGAAGTATGAAACGGCCCTTAGGTGGCACGACAGACATCAATTAGTGGGGTTGTATAAACTGAATTTGTAAAAAGAAATTGTAGGAGACAAGATTGGCTCCTGCTTGCATAACCTCAATGTTTTCCATGAAACAAATGCCAGAGAAAGGCAGGAGTCAACAAATTTAAGTGGACCATTTTCTATTAGGTTGTAACGAATTAAATGGCACTGGCTCGCGCCATTTTTTAGCGCGTCTTTACGCGTTTGATCAAGAACAAACCGTAATACGTGGCATATCATTTAGAAGCGCAAACTTTGCTCTACCGGAGAGTACCAAATTTTCTATGTAAAAGTGGGAAAACTTTAGAGTTTTATTGACTTTTTTGCAGATGCACAAAAGGGTAATCCGAGACATTTACTTGTATGAATTCAAGCTGGACACTACAGCTAAGGAGGCGGACGAGAAGATCAACGCCGCATTCGGTCACGGATGTTCCACAATTCGGACGGCGTATCGTTGGCATCAGAAGTTCCGGAATGGAGATGAGAGCTTGGAAGAACATGAAGGTCGTGGGAGGCATAGTGATGTTGATGAGGACAAGCTGAGAGATGTGGTAGAGGAGGATCCGCACAAAGGTACCAGAGAGATAGCGGAGGTTCTTGGCGTCAGTCACAACACAGCTGCCCGGCATCTGAAGGAAATTGGAAAGACCAAAAAGCTGGAAAGATGGGTGCCTCACGAGCTGTCTGAGGAGCAAAGAAACCGACGATATGAGATCTCGTCCGCACTGCTTCTACGGAACGAAACGGACCCATTCCTTGATCTCATCGTAACCTGTGACGAGAAGTGGATAATGAACGACAACAGGCGACGATCGGCACAATGGGTGGACAGCGATGAGAGCCCCAAGGTTTTTGCGAAGCCGGAATTGCACCAAAAGAAAGTAATGGTGACAGTATGGTGGTGTTCGCTGGGAATTATTCACCACAGCTTCCTCCCTCCCGGTGAATCCATCACGGCAGAGAAGTAATGCATTGAAATTGAAGAAATGATGAAAAAGTTGAAGGATATCCGGCCGGCCCTGGTAAACCGAAGGCGAGTCCTCCTTCTGCACGACAATGCTCGCCCCATGTAGCACGAATGACGTTGCAGAAATTGAATGAGCTGAGCATTGAAACTCTACCACATCCTCCGTTTTCTCCCGACCTCTCCCCAACAGACTACCATTTCTTCAAGCATCTTGGCAACTTCTTGGTAGGGAAAATATTCAAATACCAACAGGATGCCGAAAGTGCCTTCGAAGATTTCGTCAATTCCAGAACTTCTGATTTTTATGCTACTGGGATAAAAAAGCTTGTGTCACGTTGGCAAAGATGTGTAGAATCAGAAGGTTTCTATTTCGATTAATAAACTTGCCTACAAGCCGAGATATTAACTGTTTAAATTTTCAGTGGTTCAGTGCCATTTATTTCGTTACAACCTAATATTATTCGCCTTCCTTCGGCAGAACATTTGCGTATATGGCCAGATTTCAATCGTGAAGGCCGATCGGGGAAGCAATGGCCGTCCACATCCGCGTCTTCACTGCCTCTGATCCTTAAGCTTTCTCTTTTCTGGAAGCCTTACAAGGGGTCAATGAGCGTCCCCTGCCAATTTTAAAAGTGACCTATTGAGGGTTGTAGGGGACTGTAGGGAAAGCACCGCAGTGGTTTTCAAATTTCCTGCGGACTTCTGGTTAGGTCAAAAATTGCAAAAAACCGTATCACTTCAGTGCGAGCCGAGGAAGCAAAACCGACGTCTGGAACTTCCATGTCGTTGTTAGAATCCATCCTGCAAAAGGTTTGGGGCTGGAACAATAGCGGAATTACAGCGATATCACAATTTGCTTGTTAGCCGTACACTAACCGAAGCTGAACATCGAAGTGCGCCCCTCACGAACACAGCCGCAGCGACTGGATGGCCGAGTGGATAAGAGGGCGGGCTTGCACGGAATGGGTCAGGGGTTCAGATCCGGAGGGTGTGTTCCTGGATTGTTGGGCTTGCTCGATCCAATTTTGTCGATGCAAGGTGTATTTTGACCACGGTATGTCCCACAGGGCGCGTGTAGCGCAGTCGGAGGAGGCGCGACTGTCGCGTGCACCCGATACCAGGTTCCTGGTTCGGATTTCCCGCCCAGTCCAACCAAGCCTTCCATCCCTCCGGGGTCGGTGAATTGGTACCAGACTTGTCTGGGAAGGATAGAGCGCTGACTTGTTCATCGGCTGGCCACCGCAAGTCATTGTATGGCCAAATACGCATTCATGTCGCCTTCACGACATTCCGTAGAAGTAGAATGCGCTGGCGCATCCCAGAAGGGATTGAGTAACGCCTCCTTTATCCTTATCCTTATTGTACCACCCTGACATTGTAAGCTTATTTTAACCTGGATGTTACCATATAAAAACGAAAGAATAATAATGCAACAGCGTTCATAATACATAGTTCGATTGGCCATTGAGGAGAGCAGGCGGCTTTTCTTTGCTTAAAAATGGATAATATTCTTTGTCTTGATCGTCTTCGGTAGGTATTGACGGTGGGACTGTCAGCGCGCCTGTACTTCACGACTCCAAACATGGAGGAGAAAAGGAAAAAATTGGATAAAAAAGATTCGTTTTCATTATTTATTTATTTATTTATTCATATATTTATTGTTTTTAATTTTATTTTTATTTATTATCTTTTATTATTATTTATTATTTATATTTATATTTTTAGTTAATTAATATTTATGTTTTCGACCCCTCTTCGACCTCTGGAGGGAAAGTATAACAGTATCAATCTGTCTTCTTCATACTCGACCAACCATATTGCTAGTGATCTCACGGCCGTCACTTACAGAAACCTCGTCACTGTTACAAGGAGACTAATACTCGAGCAGTCCACATCCAGTGCTTCGTTCAAGTCAAGGTAACATTACGAATGAGAGAACGTCAATGCAATAAACATCAAACAAAAAACTACCTCGGGTGGTTCCTTCTCATCGGCACAATCAATATCCCCATACATAGCATTTTGAATTATGCTCCGAAAGGCGTCTGCTACGGCAATCTCCCTACGAGTAACAACCAATAACTCGGCATCAGGGATGTGCGGAATTTCCGTTTCCGTGTTCCGAATTCCGGTTTCCGGCCATTTTGGGCTCTTCCGTTCCGTGTTCCGCCTGTTTTTGGGCCGGAGGGCGGAAACGGAAATGGGCACTGTTCCACAATGGTTTTCTATTGAACGCAATCAGCTTATCAATTAAAAAACTACTCCTTAATAAAATTGTGAGGAGAAATACTGTTTAACAACCCTAAGATTCTTATTATTGATATTGTAAAGTCACAGCCTCGGGGGCTCCGGATCTAGTGTGGTTCGGGCGCGCAATTTAACCCCGATTCTGGACTTCAGCGATAATGGAACTCCGAAGGTGCTAGTTTCATGACTACGAGTTATCGACTGGCGAGGGCTTGTTCGACCGATGTCCCGGCAGAATGGGAGAGAAAGACTTCAGTTTATGACTGGTTTATTGTGACACTATACTAAGCATTTCCAAAGAAGCCGAAAAGCATCAGTCCATCCATTGAAACTTTAGTCTTATTAGGAGAAAGTATGCTCAGAATAGCACGTAGTAAGGTTTCAGAGTAGAATGGAACAACCTAAGAGAGAAAGAAGAAGAAGAAGCATCGTGGAGAGTATAAGAGAGAGAAAGGAAGAGAAGAGGAGAGAGGATGCGAAGGAGAGGAAGGTGAGGCCGGTGGCCTCGCCTCAGCGGCTGCGATCCAATGTCCTCTGGTGTTTTGAGCGCTCCTTTTATTCGGTTTCGGGAGCGCTGGACTTAACAGTTGCCCGGACTCTTTCTCTCGCTTTCCTAGGATCTTCTCCGAAGTCCGCGGTCAGCTGTTGTAAGCTGCTGTGTCATAAATCGTCCTTTGGCCCTCTGGTTTCCCGGTTCAGTCGTCCTTTGTGTTTGGGAACGGCTTCACAGTCATCGCTTGAACTTCTTTGATTTACGGTTGTTTTCGGCGAGTGGACGTCAGCTGCTCCTTGGTGTCCTTTTAGCTTCGTTGATTTATTGTTATTCGGGGGGAGCGAGTGGCGGTTGTTCTCTAGTGAACTTTCAGTGTCCTTACATGCATCCCTTCCAAGAAGTTCCGTCCCGGAACTTGTCTTGGCTTGCTTATCAGCTATCCGGAGTACGTCACTTGCTGATTGTCCGGTGCCTCCGATGAAGCTATAGGATGGAGGGCAGCATTTGTCTTATTGTGTTGTCCATTAGTCGGTCGGTCTGCATCAGCTGGTGTCGCTTCCGTGGAGTGTAGCGCAACGATTCCGGGTTCGAGGGATATGCCAGGGACGATTCGGCAGCTGCTGTTGATTGGGCTCGCGTCGAGATTCATTGGCCCCTTCGTGAGGGAGTTGTTGTTCGTCGGTATCGGCCTTGGTGAGGTGGATTTCCGCTCTCTTTCTCTTGTCGGCTTCACGGCATGGTCTTGTCCTTGTCGCTCTTGATGTCGTGGTTCAGCTCGTTGTCGTGGCACGCGGTGTTAGGCTGGGGCCGGCAGGTGTTCGTACAATCGCTCCTCAATAATTGCTACGTCGTAGAGGTTTGATATCGTTCGTTCGAGAGATAAGATGTTGATAGACTTCATGTTTAGAGGAGGAGAAATTGAAGAGGCATAGATAAGTCATGCTCGAGGAGAACGACCATGGGAAAACAAAAGATTGCAGTAAACAAGACTAAAAAGCACAAGGGTAAGATAAAATTACAACAGCAAATTCTTTTGTTAGTTCGATTTCTTTTGTTACATTTGAGAAGAAAATAGGCTATAGAAGGATATATATCAAAAAGGTTAAGAATAGGGTTAGTAAGAATGAGAGTAAAAGTTAGTATTGATCACTTGTCTTCTGGTTCCTGCTGGTTGTCGTTCGAAGTCGCGTTGTAGGCCTTGGTCCTGTTGATGTGGATGGTTCGTTCCCGGCGTCCGTCCTTGATTACTACGTTGGGGTATTCCATGCGAGTGACTGAATACGGTCCGTCGAATCTCGTCGAGAATTTGTTGACGCTTTCCCTCCGGATGAGGATCATGCCTCCGATCTCGTATGATTTTCTGGTGGTCCGTTTCCGCAGGTCGTAGTGGTGTTTCTGCTGCTGTTGCGCGTGTGTGATGTTTTCGCTGACTTCCTTCCAAACACTTTGAAGCGTTCCTGTGAGGTGGCTGACGTAGTCCTCTTCGTTAACGAATTGTTTACGCGGTAGTCGCATTGCGAGGTGGAATATGTTATTAGGCTCTCGTCCATGGATCAGGAAATAGGGCGAGAATTTTGTAGAGGCGTTTTCCGTGCAGTTGTACGAGTGGGTGATCAAGTGGAGTACCTCGTCCCAAGTATCTTGATATTGCACAGTAGCGATTGAGACGAGTTCCTGCAGCGTACGATTAGCTCTTTCCACCTGACCGTTGCTTTGATGATGGTATGGCGTACTCATGCGGTGCGTGATTCCAAATTGTTGTAGTAGATTTCGGAATACATCGCTTGTGTAGTTGGTTCCTTGGTCGGTAACCAGTGTTTCTGGTAGTCCAAATCGAGATATGAAACGCTTAGTGAATATTTCGGCTGTCGTGAGCGCTTTCTGGTCCGACAGAGGTTCAGCGATGACAAATTTGGAGAAAGCATCCACGAATACGATGATGAACTTGCTTCCTTGCAGCGTGAGTGGTAATGGTCCGATGACGTCGGAGTGAACCCTCTGCCATGGGCGAGTTGGTGTTTCCAGTGGCATGAGAGGTTCTGTATTCCTATATGCGCTAGGATCTTTTCTCTTTTGACACTGCTCGCATCGGGAGATAAAGCTGTGTATATCGCGTTTCATGTTGTTCCATATAGCAGAATTTTCGATCAGGGCGTGCGTTTTGTTTACTCCCTGGTGAGAGGTTCCCGTTGGAGACTCGTGGGCCATGGAGATGAGTATTTCCTTCAGCTGCGAGTCTTCCGGTATGACTATCTGCGGATCCTGGTGTAGTCGAGATTTTATACAAGATGTCGTCCACTAAAATATAGTCGATCGTGAGATCGTCATCTAGCTGCTTCCGTAGGGAATCCTTCAGCTGGAGTATCCAAGCACATTTGTCCTGCTCGTCTCGTAGCTTTTCCATTTTAAAGGTATCGATATTTGCGAATACAGCGTTGACAGTTGGTAAGTAACGAGATAGTGTATCACAGACGACGTTCCTTCTACCTGGCCGATAAACGATGTCGACATCGAACTCTTGAAGAACGATTTGGTATTTCGCAAGTCTATCTGTGAGGTCTTTTCGATGCAACAACGCTTTCAGCGGGGCATGACCTGTGACGATGGTGGTCTTAGCGCCGTCGATATATGGTCGAAACTTTTCAACAGCGAATACCAATCCTAGGGCTTCCAATTCGATGGCAGGATAGCGGCTTTCATGTTTGCTGAGAGTCCTGCTTGCGTATGCGATGACTTTTTCCTGTCCGTCTTGGTTTTGTTTCAACACGGCGGCCGTTCCTTTTCCTGAGCTATCCGTTTCTATGATGAATGGTCGTCCTAGGCGTGGTGCGCTTAGTATGGGAGCCGAAGTAAAAGCTTTCTTCAGGGTAATCATTGCTTCTTCGAAATCCCTTGTCCATTCGAACGGTGTGTCCTTCTTGGTTAGTGCTGTTAAGGGCGCTGCTATTGATGCGAAATTGTGGATGAATCGTCGAAAGAATGAGCACATACCGATGAAGGCTTTGATGTCGGTGGTCGTTCGAGGGGTCGGAAATGCGTCGATTGCTCTTTTTTTCTCCGGATTGGGACGAATCCCGTCTTTGCTCAGGATAAAACCAAGGAACTTGATTTCCTTTCTCGCAAATTCGCATTTGGATCCCTTTAGCTTCATTCCGATGTCTCGAATCTTGCCGAGTACCTCGTCAATGTCGCGAAGATGATCGTCGCAGTTTCAGAGGTGATGATAAGGTCGTCGATGTAAATGAAGACTCGTACTCTCAAATGTTTCTTGAAGCCGTCCATAATTCTTTGGAATGTCGCTGGAGCACCTTTCAATCCCATCGGCATGCCGATGTACTCGAATGCTCCGAGGAAACATGCAAATGCTGTGCGTTCGCAATGTGATTCTTCAAGAGGGATCTGGTGAAATCCTTGTTGGAAATCGAGCGAAGTGTAAAGGCATTGGTTTGCAAACAGGTCAATGATGTCCTGGATGTTGGGAAGAATGGATTGTTGTGGCTTTGTGATGGCGTTTAGTCCGCGGAAATCTATGGTGAAGCGCCATGTGTTAGCTTCACGTTTCTTTACTAGAACGATTGGTGCGCAGTATGCGGATGATGATTCTCGTATTATGCCATCACTTAGCATCTGTGTGATCTGCTTCTCGATTTCCTTGCGCTTTTCCAAAGGCACACGATAGACTTTCCTGGATGGTATTGGCGCATTGTCGATGAGATCGATGCGATGTCTGATGTCTCCGTTATAGTGGCCCAAATGTCCATCTGGTCCAACGAACGCTTCGGCGTGATGTCGAATTATAATCCGAAGTTGTTCCTTATGTTCATCGCTGAGTGCGGAACAGAATAGGTCGATCTCATCACTAACACCGTAGTTGGGAGGTGGCGTTGTGGGGAAATGTGGTAGCTTGGTTTCCCAATCTGCTTCAGGGGGAATCTCGTTGACGAGCATTCCGTCGTTCGGTGCCGCTGGTCCATGGTGTACTGCTAAAATTTGGACGTCGGGATAGACTATGGGTGTAGCCCATGCTATCTTGGTCTTGTCCTTCAGCTGAATGTCGGTGTTTGACGGGTTCATGATATTGATGAAGGATGTGCCATCCGTATTAAGCGAAACGAGAGCACGTCCAACGACATAGAGGTCGTCTGACCAGCGCTGGTTGTCCTCTATTAAGACATCCATGGTCTCGCTTGGCAGAGATCCGAGTATTTTGGTGCGAACGATGGAAGTTGTTCTTCGGGGAAGCGTGACCGTGCCTTCGGTCATGACGTGCAATGGTGATTCCGCACGTATGGTGACATGATTTACTTGGACGAGGTTGTGGTGGTCTTCTCCGATAGCGATTACGTGCTTGTGGAGATCCAAGGAAATCGGTAAGCCCGTTTTGTTGAGTTGTCGTATGAAGTCTGATCCGAGTAGCACTTGTGCCGGGCAGTCCGAGTCCGAAGCAATCCACAGTTGATGGGAAATGGTGTATCGGCCGATCGTTATCGGTATTTTCACTGCTGCCATAAGGTGAATTGTTGTTCCGTTCGCAGCAGTTGCCGTGGTGTGTTTCGGCAGGAATGATGTCGAAGGTGCGACATCATGTAGAGTAGACAGCTTCATGTAAGAAATTGAAGCACCACTATCGAGTGGAGCTGTTACCTTTACTTTGTTTATGGTGAATTCGATATACGGCAGTGTCGAATGAACGTCGTTGACCATGTCCGTGATCGCATAGATGCGTGGAACAAACAGGGGTGGTTCCATTTCCAACTCATTCGGAGAATCTGCTCTTATTGCATTGGCCTGGTTTCCTCGATTCTTCTTCCGTGGGGCGAAGTTCCTTGCTACTTCAAAAAGTGCTGATGATGCTGTGGTCGCAGCTCGACGTAGGAGATAGAATTTGATGTAGAGAACACAGCATCCAATTAGTATAGTGACGATCAGCGTGGGGATGAGGATCCATAGTACCATGCGCAGAATTGAACGTTTGAATGTTTCTACTCATTCTGTCAGTTTATTAGTCGTGTTGTCATAGAAGTCCCTCAACGAATGGCGTACCTTTGAGGTGGTATTCTTCACTGCCATCCAAGCATCTCCGAATATTCCTCTTTTCGCCAATCGGTAGGGGGTGTCCATCTGACTTCCGTGTAGCGTGGCTATATGAGAGCTCGGCGCTACGTCGGAAGGATCGATTGTGCGGAAAAAAGTAGAGGGTGGTTTGAAGAGAAATGCTTGTGCAGCACTGTTGAGCCTGACGTTGGGTGGAAGAAGTTGTTGAGGTGGTGCAAATTGTGCCTTTGAAGGGTACGGGCAAGGTGTTGTCGGTGAAGATTCTATTAGGTCGCTCGTGCCAGGTAGGGAGAACCATAGATCTGTTCCAATTAGAACAGGTGTCAGCGCATAGCAGGTTCCGTTCACCTCGTGGTTTTCGAAGGTGTGATTGGCGGTTACTTGTTGGCATCGCGTTATGGCCAATCCATCAGCTGTACGAGTTGCCATGATGTCCATTCGTGAGAGTAATATCCGGGCGGCCCATGTTGGATTGGTTATGCTCAATACTTCGAGCTGTTGTGCTTGAAGATCTTGGTGCAGGCACACATTATTGAATATCCGGCGAAGTATTAGGTCCTCTAGGGCTGTATCGGAAGTAGTGGCTGTTGGCTGGACAGCGGCTGAACCGTGTGTTCTTGGACGGAATATGCTAGCATGTAGAGCTAATAGGTCGTCGCTATCTGCGAATTCTTGGAGTGGGGTAGACTGCACATCGAAGTCATCATCAGAGAAGGATCCACGATATGGCGTCAAAAGGTCGTCCTGGTCAGAAGGTATTTGGTTGTGCGGTGTGGCCGGCGTTGCCGAAGGGCTGAGCAGGTGTAATGGCACGGCTACTGCTTTTCCCACGTTGAAGAGCACTTCAGCGAGGGTACTATAGATCGACTCGCTGATAGGAGTCTCTTGGGTTGGTGCCACATAAATAGGTAGTTGTGCGGCGTTGCGGTCTTCGGCGGTCCCTTCCTGACCTCGTTCCCGTCTAGACCGATCGTCGAGTAAGGTTGGTATTTCCGGCGGACTTCTGGATGCGGGTTGATCAACACGGGCAGGAGACGTTGTCGTGGGTGAGTCCCTTGTTGTGCTCGTAGCCTGAGTGGTTAGGGCATCTTCGGGTGAGAGAGAAGGCATAGTGGGCGTCGGCGCTGTGCCTTGTGTACTAGACACGGGACTGCCAATTCCAACGGTAGGTGTCAGTGAAGAGTATGTCTCCGTACTCGAAGATGGCGCGGCAGATGACGAAGGGCTCTATTGTGCTTGCCTGCTCACGGTAGGTTTTGGTGTGGTGTTTACAGGTGCAGGTGTCGTGGGTGGCATCGTTGAGAGGGATGGTAGTGTCGTGGCCTTCTCCGCTCCTGTCGTTGTTTTAGACAACATAGGTGCCGGAGGTGTTGTAACTGCGGTAAGAGTGCTAGTAGGCCTGGTAGAGATGGGCTGCGCTAGGACTGCAGAAATTGGTAGAGGTTCGACGGAGATAGGCTTACTCCGATTCCTCTCCAACACTTCTGGAACACCTGGTGTTGTAGTGGAGGTGATTGGCGACGCTGTCGTTCCTTTATATTCGATAGGAGTAGTTGGTCTGCGAGTGGTAGTGATCGTCGTTTTAGTGCGGTGAATGCGTTGTACTGGCGAAAAGATTGGGTTTAGAATTGGCTTGCGGAGGTTTGCTCGTGGTGCCTTTGGCAGAATGGCGAATAGTGGTTGGAGCAGTAGTAGTCGTTGTGGGTGAAATGGTGGTAGTACGGGTGGTGGGAACAGGCGTCGTAGTTGAGGTAGTTGTAGTGCGGATAGTAGGAGTGGGCATCGTAGACGTCGTAGATGAGGTAGTCGTAGTGCGAATAGTAGGAATAGGCGTCGTAGACGTCGTAGATGAGGTGGTCGTAGTGCGAATAGTAGGAATAGGCGTCGTAGACGAGGTATTCGTAGTGCGGATAGTAGGAATGGGCGTCGTAGACGTCGTAGATGAGGTGGTCGCAGTGCGGATAGTAGGAATAGGCGTCGTAGATGAGGTAGTCGTAATATATTCGGTTGGAGCCGCACTGGGAGCGATCGTTGTAGTGAATGTCAGTGTCCCCAGCAATCCTTGCGGGAAGTATGGTGTATCACGTTGCCATTCTGGTTGTGCCACTAGCTGAATAGTGTTTGGTCTAAACTCTTCGTTCAAATATTTGTCGAAGATTGAATGGTAGCCCTGGCGTAAATCCTGAAGAACGTTTATCTCGGCAGGGTTTAATTTTTTCGATTCCGACATTCGAACGAAGTGCTTTACTTGCTTGTGCCGATATTCGCAAAATCGTATCGTGCGTAGAACTCTAATACGAGGGTCTTCTGGTTTGTAATATCTCGTTCGTTTCAGGAAGTCCGAGTTCGTGACGTTCCACCGCTTGATTTCGTATAAGAGTCGCATATCAGTTAGCGGTTGGGTCGAAAAGTCGGGCACGTCCGCTAGCTTCACTTTGCCAAATATCCGTTTTATGAGAGGCGCGTCTTCTTTCGGGATGATGTCCAATGGCATGCGCTTCCCGCTTGGGTCTGTGGCGTAATGGGTAGCTCGTTTTCGACGCCTTTCGTAAGTCCTGATGTTCGCTATCGATTCAGCTAAAGTCTGATTAGCAGGGAGCGAAGGAAACGTCAGGAGGTGGTATGACGTCGTTAGATAAGAAGATTCGATATTGCAGAAAGCTGTAAGCTGTTGTCGATGCTCCTCATTGGATGAAAATTCAAACGCGACATCGACGACGTATCGTGGAGTTACAAGCGCATCGAAAGTACCCGCGAGGATGTACCTACAGTGCGGCACTGGTGATAAGGGGTTCCAGACTATCATGTGTTGATGTGTTATGCAGTGACCATCAGCGAGAGAGCAGTTTTCCGTGTTTGCTAAGGAGCTGATAACAGATCGTCCATCAAAGGATGCAATCTCGCCTTCCTCTAGGGTGAAGACGCTTCGCAGATAGGTGTTAGTACCCCAAAACGCAGTGGTTGTGGTCTCATCCTCGATCTCGTTGGTTGATCTGATCCCGGGGGCTGCTACTGTTAGTGCGTGACCGTGTATATAGCCGGTCCTGGCAGCTTCTTCACAGAGCTCGCGTGGAATCGGCGCGCGTCGTCGACCCAGTACGGACCTACTGGTTGTGATGAAAAAGAAACTGGTAACGGAGATTGCTAACGAGTCCCTGTAGCACTTCGTAGCGTTTGTGCGGAGCGCTGGGATCCGTTCCGTGTAGAGTTCGACTTGGGTTACGATCATTGGTGTTCTAGAGGTGGCCGAGCATCCTATGCGCGGTGGTAACGGGAATCTGTTCGCGTGCATATTGATTCCACATATCTGGTACTGCGATGAAGCCATGGAAATCATGAAGGATGCGAGTGTTACAAGCACGCATAATAGGTGCATCCCGGGTGAGACGGCGTTTACTCGCGCTCCTGGCCGTGAGCTGTATGTGGCCTGCGTCGGTGGGTATGGCTGTGGCTGCTGGTAACTCTGCGGGCGCGGCTGCTGCCAGTAGGGTGGTTGTTGCTCCAATGGCTGGCTACTGCGCGGTCTGAATGATCCGCGAAAAGGTTGGCTCCGGGGTGGGTATCCCATCGGTCTCTGCGCGGCTCTCCATGGACGATTGCAAAAAGGTATTGGCACTCGGTGCTTCCTCGCCTGGTATCGTACCTTGGGCGTTGTTGGTTCCCGTTGAGTTGCATGTCCTTCAGTTGTCGCTCCAGGCGGTCTACCTTTTCGTCCATGAGAACTACGTTAAGGACCTGAATTGACTCATTATCCTCCTTACGTTCTTGTTGCAGGATGCGGTGTTCCTAATCTGCGCGTGTGACCACGGTTTCGAAGTCTTCGGTTTCTGGCAGCCGACGAATTACCTTTCGTAGTTCCGGATTGAGACCTTTAATGAAAAAGTCTATGGCCATTTGGTTTATAACCCTATCGCCTTGGCCTTGGAACGCAAACCTTGTTTTAGTTAGGACCTTCCTAGCAAATTCACCGACCGAGTCCTTCCCTTGAGAGATATTGTGTAGCTCATCACGAATATTGCTCAGCGTTGCCTGGTTTTTCAGCTTAGAGGCGAGCGTGGTCACCAACTGCTCCCAGTTCATTTGATCGCGATTTTCGATGGATTGGAACTTCAGTTTTGCCATTCCCGTTAGGTATATAGGAAGTAGACTTTTCGCAACAGCCCGCGGAATTTGGAAACGTTGGGTGAGCTCACTATACTCCTCTAGGAACTCCTCGAACGTCTTCTCTTCGGATCCAGAGAATTTGTCGATTCTAGTTCCTAGCAGCTTAAACGCGTGGTAGATTTGTTGCTGCTGTGGAGTGAGCGCGCCACCTTCCCAAAGAGGGTTCCCACTTTCCAGCTGTTCTGTTTCTTTCTTCGTAGTCATAGTTTGCTCACTATCGTCACTACCTGTTTGATAGCTGTCTAAATCCGAAAGATCGGGGGAGGGGGACTGCGTGCGTGAAGGGAGTTGCGAGAGACTAGAAGTGTTCCTCAGTCGGCCAAACTGTAGTTCGCGTAATTGGCCCCGACGGAGTCGTCTGTCTAGTCGTGCGTCGATTGATTTCTCCGAGCGTGACAGAGTGATTGATCGGTTGTTTATCGCTTTACCTGAAATTGGTTTTCACCTGGAATACTTTGATTTGGATGAGCGATGAGAGATCCGACAAGGTAGAGAGCGAGAGGATTTCCTCGTAGGATTTTACCAACGGAGAACTGAATCAGTGGTATGTATATAAGTTAATGGAGGAAGTCCGAGTTCTTTCTCTCCTATACTGCCGATAAATTTTCTTTCCACAAAAATACGTTTACTCGACCTCAAGTTATTGTTATTTCCTTAGGCGGGAAGGCATTTTCAATTAACACTGTATTTCTCATTCTACTTCTGTACGACGGATGGGTCAACAAAATTTATTCACGAAGGACGATGTAGTAGATCAGGGTGGATCACGGCGTCGCTGTTCCTTGCGGCGGAAGACTTCCTTGAGTTCCTCGATGTCGACTCGTGCACGTTCGCGGGCCTGCTCGTCGTTGGTTTCCGGTGCGGTGTCGTACGCGGGTTCGTGGATACGCTCGAAGTCCAAGATTAGTTGTTCCAATGAAAACGCGGCTACCTTCTGTCCCTGAGCGACTCCAAGGAGAGGCAGCTCCGGATGCATTAGCGTTGCTCCCATGACGGTCTCTTAGATGAAGGAGAACTGTATGCGGACGCTTGGTGCACTTACTGCATGGAGTCTGGTAGGTGGCGGCTGTAGTTGATCTGAATAGTTCAGCTTTCCTATAACCGCGAATCACTTCCCCGCACGTTCCGTTGTAAACAGCCGTGCATTCTCGCAGCAGGGCCCTGATCCATTGGTCGAGTAGTTCCAGTGGCAGGCGGTCGATTGGTGCCTCGGCGAGCGTCTCGATGGCTGTTGATAGCCGGATGGAAAAGTACCGCTGGTGTCTCACGTCGTAATCATCCGGCATTACCGACAAGCTGGCGGCACGCTTGCGACTTGCCTTCACGGAAGGCGCTGCCGGGGCTCGGCCTCGGGATCGTACACAGGCGAGGTCATCATAGTGCTTTCTAAATCGTTATTATTGTTATTATTATTTACGGTCTACTGCGTAGTCGGTTTTGTTCGAATATTCATGTGAAGAGATTTTTCCAATATAGGCGTATTCGCAGATGGAGGAAGGTGAAGAAGGAGGTATGACAGATTAGAGCGAATTACCTAAGGACGATTGCCTACGGCGCTGTTTAGATACGCTCGTATTATTTTTCCTATGGTGAGGGAGCGAGCGTCCACCTGGCCAGGATTTCCACTCGTATTTAACTCGCTAAAGAGCTATCACCCGTTGGGACTATTACTAAAAAAATTGTCCCCGTCACGCTAATAGTAGGTTTTCCTATCCATATTCTCCCTCCTTTATTGCGAGTTGCGTGACAACATATATTGCGCATATAAAAGATTACTAGCTTAAAAAAATCGTCCTGGGAAAATTAAGCGAAGGTTAGTAATTGCGGCAGGATGACAGATTAGCAGAATATGCGTAAATGAGCATTTTTTTAGTTTATCTATGGTCTTGAACGTTAGAGGGCTATTTATGGGAGTTCGACCGGGACCTCCATGTAAAGTCACAGCCTCGGGGGCTCCGGATCTAGTGTGGTTTGGGCGCGCAATTTAACCCCGATTCTGGACTTCAGCGATAATGGAACTCCGAAGGTGCTAGTTTCATGACTACGAGTTATCGACTGGCGAGGGCTTGTTCGACCGATGTCCCGGCAGAATGGGAGAGAAAGACTTCAGTTTATGACTGGTTTATTGTGACACTATACTAAGCATTTCCAAAGAAGCCGAAAAGCATCAGTCCATCCATTGAAACTTTAGTCTTATTAGGAGAAAGTTTCCTCAGAATAGCACGTAGTAAGGTTTCAGAGTAGAATGGAACAACCTAAGAGAGAAAGAAGAAGAAGAAGCATCGTGGAGAGTATAAGAGAGAGAAAGGAAGAGAAGAGGAGAGAGGATGCGAAGGAGAGGAAGGTGAGGCCGGTGGCCTCGCCTCAGCGGCGGTGATCCAATGCCCTCTGGTGTTTTGAGCGCTCCTTTTATTCGGTTTCGGGAGCGCTGGATTTAACAGTTGTCCGGACTCTTTCTCTCGCTTTCCTACGATCTTCTCCGAAGTCCGCGGTCAGCTGTTGTAAGCTGCTGTGTCATAAATCGTCCTTTGGCCCTCTGGTTTCCCGGTTCAGTCGTCCTTTGTGTTTGGGAACGGCTTCACAGTCATCGCTTGAACTTCTTTGATTTACGGTTGTTTTCGGCGAGTGGACGTCAGCTGCTCCTTGGTGTCCTTTTAGCTTCGTTGATTTATTGTTATTCGGGGGGAGCGAGTGGCGGTTGTTCTCTAGTGAACTTTCAGTGTCCTTACAATATTCTGTTATTAGTATTAGTATTAATATTCTTAAATTTGGTTATAGTACCAAAAAAGCACTCAAAAATGACAACGGCTGGGTGCAGGGCAAAATTAATGTGCCACAATGGCTATGTATGGATTGTATGCTAAGGTGCACTCAACGTTTGAATGACCATGAAATTCTTGATCCAAACAGTAGTGACAAATAGCTACAAAAACTTTGCAAGCATATAACACAGTATCATGAAGCAAAGGATTCAGTGAAGGTTGTGGCATGTGGTTATCTGCCGCAACATTACATCAGTGTTCCTGATCAAAGGTACAAAATTTGTTAAATTTCGTTAGGGGTGATATTCATCCACATGGAGTTATGTTATTCATTTTTTAATGAAACATCACGAATATCTAAAATAAATATCTACCATGCGCTGCTTTTCACTGATTATGGTGAATTATTGAGTTCTGACACAAAACTAATACCATCTAGGAACTGTCCAGCTGTGTCACCTTGGGCGTAGGGTTTCTAGGCGGGCACAGACTGAATATTCCTGTGGAAGTGTGGACCCACTATGACTAATCAGTCATCCAGTTATCATCATAGATCCTAGAATGAATTCGGATCGTGAGTGCTGGTTTTGGTGACTACAATGTAACTGCTAATGTTGAGTATACAGATATCTGTGTAGTCATTAAATCGTCCGTGATGCCACAGGTTTCTAAAAGTGTTGAGAGGAACCTCTTTCCTGGTCGGAAAATGATCTGGGCAGCTACTCCAGTTTTAGACTTCATCCGAGTCAGTTTTTTTAATGCGGGTCTGTAAATAACTCAAGTGATTAAGTCAGTTAAATCTACCGTTCAAAAAATATCAGCATCAAAAAAGTCAGTGAAAAACCCGTCGCAGGAACTAGATATGGAAAGGCTGCATGCTGAAATGGTGAGAAATAATGAGATAGGACCCTGAATTTGTTTTCCTTTAATGCTCTAGCCATAGCTAAAAGGTTACCATATCAATACTATGAATTCTTGCTTCGTTATGTTATGTTATGATGAGGATGAGCATTAAACTATGGGAGGTTCTGCTGCTCGCAAAGTTCTAGGCAAGAAAATGTGCAATAGAAGCCGCTTTTGACGCCGTTTCAGATGCATTTTTGAAAAAAAAAAAATGGCGAGTATGTGTTATTTCCGTTTCCGCGTTTCGTATTCCGGTTTCCGGCCATTTTTGAGCATTTCCGTTCCGCCTTTCGTCTTCCGCTTTTTCCAGAAAAATTTCCGCACATCCCTGCTCGGCATGGAGAAAACATTGAATTATACAATTGATATCAACTCTAGAAAGAGGTCTCGTGTAGTGTGCCGATGATGATCACAGTAATCAAAAGTATTAAAAAATATATACAAAAAATACAAATATAAAAATTATATAATATAAATATATACATTATTTGATTAATTAAAAATATAAATGTAAATAATAATTAATAATTAATGCATAATTAATGAAATAGCGAATAAACAAATAAATAATAAAAATTAAGGTAAATCTTTCTTATCAATTTTTTCAGTCTCTCCAGGACTTTTGGAGTCATGAAGTACAGTAGCGTTGACAGACCACCGTCAATGCCTAACGAAGACGGTCAAAATAAAGAATATTATCTGTAGTTGGGATTTAGTTTTGTAGTTGGGATAGAATGCTACCGAGGAACTGCAAAGAAAAGTCTCCTGTTCTTTCATTCTTGATATTAGCTTGACTTGAACGAAGCGTATGATCTAGACTGGTCGCCGGACGATGACGTTGATGTGGGCAGTATTACGTCTTCTTGTAGCAGTGAGAAGAGCATTTGCTGTATGTGATGGCAGTGAGAACACTATCAATGTGGTTGGTTGAGCATGAAGAAAACAGATCGATACGGTTATATTTTCTTTCCAGGGGTCGAGGAGGGGTCGAACAATTGCAAGCATAAGTACATAAATTATAAAAATTAATTAATTAAAAATATAAATAATAAACAATAAAAAGTAATAAATAAAAAAATAACAGATAAATAAATAGATGTATAAAAATAAAAACCAATTTTTCATCCAATTTTTTCAATTTCTCCTCAATCTTTGGAGTCATGAAGGACAGTAGTGCTGACAGACCTGTCTTCGTTGCATAATGAAGACAGTGAAGACAAAGAACATTATCTATTTTGTAGGCAAAGAAAAGTCGCCTGCTTTCCTCAATTGCCAATTGAACTATGTGTTATGAACGCTGTTGTTTGAGTGTTTATTTTTGTATTTATATCGTATCGTCCAGGTTGAAATAAAGATCTAATGTCCGTATGGTACACTACCGTGGTCAAGATACACTTTACATCGACAAAAACGGATCGAGCAAGCTCAGCAATGCAGGAACCCAGCCTCCGGATCCGAACCCCCCCCCCCCCCCAACGCTTCTCTCACAAGCCTGTTCTGGCTATCTTTGGCTCGAAGAAGGCCAGTAAGCTTTAACGATGGGCAACGACACTGCTAGCCTACAACTTCACGATCCAGCATTATCGATCTCGACTGCACAACTGGGACAAGAAGATGGCCTCTCCAGAGTCATCGCAAATCAAGCAACTCAAGTAAGGATTAAGTCATAGCAGCCATATCGGTGGATTCGGAAGCAGCCGTTCTCCTCTCCAATGCGATTCGAGCACTTCTAGTCACATCGAAGGACATAAGGACAGTGACCAACAGTGATCAACGTCTCCAACTCGTCATGAAGTATATAAAGTCGACTTAGCCATCAACAATTCAGGATCCAGCGCTCCAATGCTTTTTCAATCGCCGCAATTCACTCTCGGTGCAGGACGGATGTCTGATCTTTGCTGAACGAGTCATCACACCGACGTCAGTGCAGCAACGCGTTCTCCGGCAGCTTCACTCGGGACATCCGGGAATCGTTTGGATGAAAGCATTAGCCCCCAGCTATGTTTGTTGGCCGGGCATCGACAAGAACATCGAAGAAATGGTCCGTCGCTGCGCAAAATGCTCATCTGTCGCCAAGTTCCCAACCAAGACGACGCTTACATCCTGGCCGATTCCCAGCAGACCATGGGAACGAATACACGTTGACTGCGCCGGCCCATTCGAGGGCACTAACTATCTCGTTATCCCCGACGCATTTTCTAAGTGGCCACAGATATTCCCTACAGATCGCACAACGGCAGGTGCCACCATCTCTCTACTTCGTCAAACCTTCAAGGTCAAGGAATGGACTACCTGAAGTGCTAGTGTCGGACAACGCACACAATCCGCCTCAGCTGAATTCAAGGACTTCTGCCAACAAAACGGAATTGAACATTTGTTCTCCCCCCCCCCCCCCCCCCCGTACCATCCCCAACGGACAGGCGAAGAGATTCGTAGACACATTCAAGAGGAGTCTGCTCAAGATGAAGGGGAAGGAACTCTGTGCCAAAATCTTCAAATCTTCCTCCTGACCTACCGCTCAACACCACATCCGGCTTTAGACAACTTGAAAACGCCAGCAGTACTGTTCCTGGGAAGAAACTTCGGAATTAATTATCGCTGCTAGAACCACACCAACCACAGAAGAGGAATGGAAATGAAGCCATGGAGCGACTCTACAATCGGAAACACGGCGCGAAACGAAAGTCATTCAAGCAGGGAGATCCCGCGTTCGTCAGCAATCACAACCACCACCGACCCAAATGGATTAGCGGTGTCGTGCAAGAACGCATGGGACGAGTACTTTACAAGGTTCGCGTCGGACATCAAATATGGATACGCCATGCAAACCAAATGCGAAACCGCTACATCGACGACAACAGCGACACGGATATCGACACACCATTCGAGACCTTCGATTTGGAGCGTCACCATCCTCCAATTTCACCGCCTACTTTGACACAGCCTTCCACTGAAAAGTCACATACTTCACCATGGCTACCTCCCGAAGGGTCTCGCCGACCGACTCGGACGCAACGGCCGACTCGCAGTCTCAACATGGATCCTTATCAGAAGACATATTTGTAGATCGCTTCAAATTGTATTATGTTGGATGATTATTTTTCAAGAAAGGGAGGTGTTACACAGGAAGTCAAACGGACATCTGTTGATCTTTATTGGCGCGGTATTGGCTACAATGTACCCGTCACGGGCGGGAAAATCGCTGTATATAAGCGACCTCTATTGTTCAGTTTTTGTTCACAATTATTCTGCTAATAAACGGTTCTACTAAGCCGTCCAGCGTCCAACGTCGCCTCCGCCAGACATAACAGATAGTGGAACAATTTCTTAACTCGCTTTAGCGAACCATTTTACAGAAATCTGAATTGCCTGAGACTGCCCCCAAAACTTAGTTCGAAACTTACAAGAGCAACTGAAAATTAGATAGCCTACTTCTCCAAATAACAGTGGAGTTGCTCGTTTGCGCTCCGAAATAAGGTTTAAAACCCTTTGTAGCCAACGCTTTCTGTGTCGCAGCAACCGTAACGTTGTAACCGCAAGGACCACGACAACGGAATCTTTATCAAATTCGAACCAAAAAAAGATTCTAATCGTTTAGTTATGAGGAAGGCCCTTTTCCGTTCTCACCCGCAGGTAAAAACTGTTGTAGTTCAGGTCTCACCCGCAGCGCCAGGAGCTGCGGGAGAGACCTGCCGGGGGGCATGACAGATGAGTGTCAATTATTGTCCATCGATTATGGTTTATTTGGAAGAAATTTTTAACGAATCTAAATGCCAAGAGTGTAATAGGTTGGTGCATAATTTCTATCCATAAAGGAGCTTGACAACCAACAACATAATCATCATTAGTGTCGACAGATGGAGGCGTATGGAATCCTGAACTCAAACCGTAACGCAAAAGACCTTAGCACGATATTAGGTGACCTTAAATGCACTGAAAATTTTGCGGCCTTCAAGTCACAAGTTAGCCGTATGAGGTTTAGGGAAAATCCTTGCACAGAAATGCAACAACCAAGTAGGCCATTCTTTTTAGTACAACTGCAAAAGTATAACTGCATCGGATAGACCTCCCGGACTCAGCAAGGCATCAGAGGGAATGCTGTCATCACAAGGGCTACCACATTATCTTCGAGCTACTTGTCAACCGAGGAACTTTTAGTGGAAATAGAGCGACAAAAGTGAGAGCAAGCGCAAAATGGTACAGAACTGTTGAGTTATAAAGAATGTTCTATTAGATTTCGGGACTTATGAATCCTAACTTGGCTTAGGAAACGCTTCTTCACAAAACGTAAAGCGCTTTGCTTTCTAGATCTCTGACATTCTTAGAAGTCACAACTGCCGGTAAAAGTATGCAGTATTGCGTACAGTAACCCTCGCTGCGCCGTACCACCCGCCGTTGTCATGGCGGGTCCGCGGCACCCGCAAGACTCTGCTGCCGGCCTAATAGGCATGTTCCTTCCTTAACAGCTTTGCAGCTTTCAAACCTGCGGCGTCTGCAACAGGCCGTGGAGCTCGCACAACCACTTACGTATTAGGTTGATCGAAAAGTCTTGCAACACTAGCACACCAATATTCAAATTTGTCCCTACTTGCTAAAAAATTCAATCCACGATATATTCCCTATTCAAGTCTAATATCCTGCCCCATCTTTCAGGCAGCCTTTCAATTCCTTTCCGCCAGAATTCCGAGGGCTGTGAGGAAAGGAATTCAGAAACCTCCATTTCCAGTTGACGTCGATCATCGAAGTCTCTACCTCGAAGATGCTGTTTCAGTGCTCTGAACAGGTTGTAGTCAGAAGGAGCGAGGTCTGTAGAGTACGGTGGATGGGACATAACTTCGCAGCCTAACTCCTCGGTTTTCTCGCGACTCACTTTTGCGACATGAGGACGCGCATTCTCGTGCAGCAGGTAGGCATTTTCCGTTCTGGACGTTTTTGGCGCGTGGCGTCGGCCAAGCTCTGAAGCTGAGTAGCGTAGACAGATGATGTGACTGTGGTCTCACTATCCAGCAACTCGCAGTAAAGCATGCCGGCATGCCTTCTGAGTCCAACAGAGGGGCGTCCGGAACGAGGTCGATCTTCGAGAGATATATCTCCAGCCTTGAAGCGCTGGATACCAACGGGCCACTGTGGGATAGTGAATGACTTCTTCCTTGAATGCAGCGCAGATGTTGGTGGCTGCAGTTCTTGCGGAATGGTCTTGCAGAAATTCGCGCAGACGATAGGTCGTAGGATGCTGCTGCTTATCGTTGACATTGTTGCTGTATTGAGGAAGCCTCGAGAATTTATTGTGACCTCACCACACAAGATCAATACTATAAAAGCTTTAACAAACTTAACAGGCAATAGCGTAAAGTGTTGCAAGACCTTTCGATCAACTCAATATATACAAGTGCTCCGTCATGCCTGTCGGCGTGGCTCGCGCTTGTGCGCTTCGCGTGATGTTGCAATATCACTAGCTAAGGACAATCACATCGAGCTAGCTGCTCTACTTGTATAGCTTTTTTCCTTACCTGTATCACCTGTATCACCTGTCGTCCCGTTGATCATCGAATTGCTCGAGCGGGTGCCAGCAGCGTCTCCATTCGTCCCTGTCGCGTGCCAGAGTGGTCCAATGGATCCTCCTCGCTTGAGGTACACGAAGAGCGTCATATCGGTCGTGCAGGGCTTTAACGAAGAAGTCCGACCAACGCGTTGGTGGGCGTCCTGGTGTTCTTTTGACATCCCGCGGAATCCAGTCGGTGATGGCTCTCGTCCAGCGGCTGTCTGCGAAGCGCATTACGTGGCCGGCCCACCTAATTTTCGACAACTGGCCCCACGCGACAGCGTCTCTGATCTTCGAACGTCGGCGAAGCTCGGAACTATATATATATATATATATATATATATATATATATATATATATATATATATATATATATATATATATATATATATATATATATATATATATATATATATATATATATATATATATATATATACATACATATATATATATATCCTTACCTAGGAGTACAAAAGGCTCGCAGTACGCACAATGTATAGTATGATAAAGCGATCTATTGGTTCCTCACTACTGGTTCTCCTTTAGTGAAACGGACCCCATTACTGGTAGTGGTCCCCCTCAATGATCCATCCTTAGCGGACAACGTCTTCGGCACACCTTCTGAATCCCAAGGCACATTAGACGACGTCTTCGGCACGTCCACCTGAATCCACAAACACGTTGAGCGACGCCTTGGCACGTCTTCTGAGTCCCAGCCACGTCATGCGACGTATTCCGCACGTCTTCCGAATCTCTGGCACGTAGAAGACGTCTAGGTATTTTCCGCTATTTTCGCGCCATATAATTTGATCGGCATCGATTGACGGTGATCAATACTGCAAAAACGAACTTCAGATTCGTGTTGTCGACTACCCCCAGGGCTGAAGTTTCCAGGTAGGTAGAAGAGGTCCGGGTATTTTCCGCTGTTTTCGCACCGTAATTTGATCAGTATCGATTGATGGCGATCGATACTTTGAAAACGAACTTCAGATTCGTGTTCAGCGACCTCGATTGCCCCAGGGCTGAAGTTCCCAGGCGGGGAGAAGACGTCTGGGTATTTTTCGCTATTTTCGTGCCATAATTTCCCCCCCCCCCCGATTTTCGTCCTACTTTATGACTAATTTCCGTGGCTTTTCTCACATTAAAGGTACTGAAGAAGTCAAGGGCTCACGTGAAATCTTAAGAAAATATAAATGTTCTGACACGTGAGTGGTATGGAATGCGCCATGCGCTCGTCTAATATTTAGCATTTTACACTCGGTTGATTGTGTTTCGCTCGAATACTTGTTATAATTTCTTCACAAAGTGGCCTTATCGAATGATTTGTGCTTCTTTTAAGGTTTAAAACTTAAAAACACACTACTGTATTTGAAAAATGCAGGTACTATTTGAAAGGTTCTATCATTGTTGTTAGTGAATCTTTTGAAAATTTTTAAGACTTATATGAAAGCACTGGGTAACAAGATTAGTGTAACGTACGAGTAGCCAAGATTGCGCCATGCCCCTACCTGGAACTTTGCATTCCAGATTCGATTGATTGTGCATGGGCTGAATGCTTGTTACAATCTTGTTGCTTCTTTGTCACATTAACCTAGGCTATGCTTCCCTCAACGTTTTCAGTCGTTCAGTAGCTGCAGTTATGCCAATTAACCTTTCCATTCAGCTTGAATGTTGCTTCATCACTCCACATAATCCGTCTTGTAAAATGGGGCTCCTGCTCACATTTAAATCGTGCAATCAGTAAACTCGCATGTAACATGTCTTTCACATGTTTGCCTAGTTCTAATCGTTAAAAGAAGCACAGCACACGTTAATCTGGGCAAGTAGTAACAAGATTGTGGCAAGCATTCAGTCCATGCACAATCAATCGAGTCTGAAATGCAAGATTTCAGGCGGGAGCATGGCGCAGTCTTGACTATTTGTACGATATAGTAATCTTGTTACCCTGAACTTCCATAGAAGTCCCAAAAATTTTCAAAAGATTCACTAGCAGCAATGTTATAACCTTTCACATAGTATAACACCTTGATTTTTTTTAAGGAAACCTTGCATTTTTCGCAAGCCATAGTGTGTCTTTAGTTTTAAACTTTATGTGTTAGAATTTTTCGAATAAATTCGAATTTCGAATATTCGACTATTCGAAAAAAGTCCAATATTTGAGTTATTCGTTTATTCGAATATTCGAAAGAGGTCAATATTCGAATATTCGTTTATTCGAATACTCGAATGCTTCGAATATCGAATATTCGAATATTCTTTATCAATCTCTTAACGAGTTAGTGGCACTCCTCTTCGAAAACCAGGGAAGTGTGATCTTATGATAAAGACGATGTTTGAGTTTCGCGCGTCGATCAAAGCGCGACGAATTGTATGTATACAATCTGACAAGGGAAAGGTCTGAAGCGTTTCTGTGAACGGGGAGTGCGAGTCATATAGGAAGAATCCTCACCCCCAATTAGTATACAAATGTGTTTATTTTCTGCCAAGTCGTTAAACACAAGGAGTATGAGGTCCTTGTGATTACAGTGGAATTCGTGGGTCTTGCACGGCTGCCATGCCCCTGCCGGGAAGTGCTCGGAGCGCAGTGGATGGTGATGTCGCTTCATGTGTGGGAGGTCGGGGTTCGATTGTCCTGCTCTGCTGTGTTTTTGCATTTCATATGGTTGGTTGAGATTTGAAGGATTCTGATATCTACACCATTTTCAGACGCTTTTTGCCTAATTTTCCACCTATACCTGGAGAGTAACTTTCTTGCCATGGGTTTAATACTGACTGGGTTTTTAACCACAACTTTTAACCACAACGAAAATGAGAAAGCTACTCAACATAATGATGTATAAACGTTCAACACCAGTGATGCACAGGCACAAAGTGCATGAAACAGAAGCACTGGTCACTATAAGGACAGCGTAAAAAAGCTACATGCTCCTCACAGGTACATCAGCGACACCACCTTCAATGTCATTATAACAAACCCGTTCTCCTTCAGCTACCCACAGCTACCCGCACCTTCGACACTTACCTTCAGGATGAAACCTTCAGGATGTTGTCCTTTTTTGCAGGTTAAATGGAAGGTCGTGCACAATGACGTCGGAGTGAAATCGTTCCACCCGAAAACGTTATCATATGTCCACTGCATGCTTGCCTCTCTACGTTTATTAGACCAACTTGCGGATCCCAATCTTCTTCTTCTTCTACCACTTCCAGGTGTTCGTCTTCGTCAACTTCATGTTGACGTGCTTCGAGGTCCTTGAGTATGCTGGCCACCGTTCGGCCAACTTGATTTCTTCCCTCGAAGGCTCCTTGTCCTAAGGTGGGCCAAAATTCAGCGTGAGCAGGTGGATCATCACACGAGGATCGGCGGACATTGTTGGTGTTAGGTTTTGAAAACCTTCAGCAGACCTCTGATTTCCAGGTGACAGGCAAAGATGAGGGGAAGAGTGTACCGATGCCGTTTAGGTTAATTTGCGGGATCCACAGATCCCGTTTCTCATTTTAACCACCTCCGACGTCACATCCTGGGGCTGGATTCATCAACGACTAACCCGTGGGTATAGTAGGTAGAGATACCCACGATGAAGCCTGCGTCTCTGACTCTTGCCTTATCTCTACCTGTTTATTATCTTATCTTCACCCCTTATACCCCGCATACACACAAGTTTAACAGTTGATGAATCCGGCCCCTGGTCTCTTGAAAATCCAAGCAGGATGGTTTTTTCCGAGGTCATTAGTCCATGTATGGAAGCAAACTGTGAGGAGGCTGTAGCTTTTATGCCCTGCCAGTGTGTGTGTGTGTGTGTGTGTGTGTGTGTGTGTGTGTGTGTGTGTGTGTGTGTGTGTGTGTGTGTGTGTGTGTGTGTGTGTGTGTGTGTGTGTGTGTGTGTGTGTGTGTGTGTGTGTGTGTGTGTGTGTGTGTGTGTGTGTGTGTGTGTGTGTGTGTGTGTGTGTGTGTGTGTGTGTGTGTGTGTGTGTGTGTGTGTGTGTGTGTGTGTGTGTGTGTGTGTGTGTGTGTGTGTGTGTGTGTGTGTGTGTGTGTGTGTGTGTGTGTGTGTGTGTGTGTGTGTGTGTGTGTGTGTGTGTGTGTGTGTGTGTGTGTGTGTGTGTGTGTGTGTGTGTGTGTGTGTGTGTGTGTGTGTGTGTGTGTGTGTGTGTGTGTGTGTGTGTGTGTGTGTGTGTGTGTGTGTGTGTGTGTGTGTGTGTGTGTGTGTGTGTGTGTGTGTGTGTGTGTGTGTGTGTGTGGTGTGTGTGTGTGTGTGTGTGTGTGTGTGTGTGTGTGTGTGTGTGTGTGTGTGTGTGTGTGTGTGTGTGTGTGTGTGTGTGTGTGTGTGTGTGTGTGTGTGTGTGTGTGTGTGTGTGTGTGTGTGTGTGTGTGTGTGTGTGTGTGTGTGTGTGTGTGTGTGTGTGTGTGTGTGTGTGTGTGTGTGTGTGTGTGTGTGTGTGTGTGTGTGTGTGTGTGTGTGTGTGTGTGGTTTCAATCAGTGTTGTTTCATGCACTTTGTACGTGTGTGGCACTGGTGTTGAACATTTATACATCATCATGTTGAATACTGCTACATGCAGTTGAAAAATTGCGCAAAAAAACTCTGTAAACGGTATAGACGTCAGAATCCATCAAATCTCAACAAATTAGTTGAAATGCAAAAGTGCAGCAGCGCAGGAGAATCAAACCCCCGATCTCCCTCGCGTGAAGCAACTTTCTATCCACTACGCTCCGATCCGCTTGCGGCAGCTTCATCGCGGACGTACAAGACCCCCGAACTCGTGAGGCGCCGATTACATTGTAAGTACAACGACCCCCTACTCCTTGGGTTTAACGAATTGGCAAAAAATAAACAAATCTTCATACTAATTGAGGGGGTGAAGATTCTTCCTATATGACTCGCTCTTCCCGTTCAGACATACGCTTCTGACCGTTCCCTTGTGAGTCGACGCGAGGTAAGCACGGGGAAGCGCGAACCTCGGCCGCGTCCCTGCTTCCTTGCGAACGGCCGTCGAGCGCCTTGTGGTTAGTCACGTGAATAGCAGGTGAATCCGGTTATGGCT
Source organism: Heligmosomoides polygyrus bakeri (assembly GCA_947359475.1). Lineage (NCBI taxonomy): Eukaryota > Metazoa > Nematoda > Chromadorea > Rhabditida > Heligmosomidae > Heligmosomoides > Heligmosomoides polygyrus. Next base: position 56,541,386 of record OX375870.1, on the reverse strand, counting down.
GTTCAATGACGCTTTTGCCTTCGGTATACTACGGGAGAATCTCCGTTTTGTATTTCTATCCCAAGTATAACAACGGAACGATTGAAGCCGGAAGGGATTGCGGTAGGGAGGCAGCACTTTCTGGAGCCTAGGAAGCTCCTGCTTTCTGCCATCAAAGACGTTAACGAAGAGAAGTGCAATTTCTATGGTGTACAAGAGCCAGTCATACTCCGTTTCCTATGAAAGCGAGCCATCCACATTTTCGCGATAACACTGTCCAAGTCGTAGTGTCTCATCAGATTAGATTCCAACCATGGACTGGTCCATTTGCTTATAAGTGAAGCGAAGCTCTTCAACGGAGCCAGAACACAGACTGAATGCCAATGATGACCCTCCAACGTGCCTTTTCTGCACCAGATCGCCTTTGCGTTACTTCTTCGTCCGTGCTAGCCATTCTTTTACCACCTAGGAGCCTCGGTAGAACCTAAGGAAAGATAGTAACCTATGGAGCAAGATCTATAACAATCTAGCTCTGTCTATCCAGGGTGTTACTCTGTTCTCGGTGCACAAATTCTTAGGGAAGCAAAAGGTGCTTCATTACCATTATACCTTTGTCATCATCCGTTGGTCTCGTGAAGGAAATGGATGGAGCAGCCTTCGCGGCGCTTGAACTACGGCATCTGAGCCCGACACCGCTTCCACAGCCTCGCCTCGGTCCTCAGCTCGCCTTCGCCTCGCCGTCGACCTCAGCCTCAGTAGCGCTTATCACTCACTGGACTCGCCACTCTCCACTCCATTAGCACTGATTTAACGTAAGAGTAGTGGGAGCATGTCGGCCACGGGACAGGAGATCCATTGATCGAAATCGATCTACCACAGTTAATAATTACCGATTCCTTTCGCAATTAACCAATTGATAGAAGAGTAATGACAATCGCCTTGCCTTCGCATACGGCGCTCTGTCGAACGCAGTTTACTATGGGTAATAAAAAAAGTAAATGTCAATCATAGGGTGTACCACAATAAATAGGGGTGTTCATTTGATTATTCGAATATTCGACTATTCGAAATTCGAAAAATTGAAAATCGAATATTATTAGTTCATTCGAAATTCGAAATTTTTTCCCAAGGACAAAGGTATCCTACTATATATAAAGGAGCAAGCGTGTGCGTGCGTGCGTGCGTGCGTGCATGCGTGCGTGCGTGCGTGCATGCGTGCATGCGTGCGTGCGTGCGTGCATGCGTGCATGCGTGCGTGCGTGCGTGCGTGCGTGTGTGTGTTTCCGTCACAACTGGAATGGGGCACTGAGTAGCCGGACACGTCGGCGACCGTGCATGGCGAGCCGTAGACGTGCCGAACACGTCGGCAACCGTGCATGGCGAGCCGTAGACGTGCCGAACACGTCGGCGACCGCACATGGCGAGCCGTAGACGTGCCGAACACGTCGGCAACCGTGCATGGCGAGCCGTAGACGTGCCGAACACGTCGGCGACCGCGCATGGCGAGCCGTAGACGTGCCGAACACGTCGGCAACCATGCATGGCGAGCCGTAGACGTGCCGAACACGTCGGCGACCGCGCATGGCGAGCCATAGACCCAGTGGTGTGCGTAAATGATATTTGAAATTTCGTAAATCGTAGATCGTAATTACGAAAAAACCATCGTGAACCGTAAATCGTAAAACGTAAATCGTAAGAGACACATAACGTGTAGTGCAGTACAACTAATTTTCAGAGACTTTTTCTGCTATTGTTAATAAGATCTGATTCAATATTTATTTGTTTGTCGAGTTATTTTCAGCTCCAGCTGGAAAGTTTTGTTACCAAACTATTTCCTCTTTTCACGTCTTCTTGCCAGTAAGACATTTTTTGAACCAAATTTTCAAAAATTTTCAAGAAAGCTGAAAAAACTGTAGATTCAAAATTTTACTTTGGCCTATACGTGGTTTTTCAACAAAACGCCTGCATCGTTTGAATATTCATTAAATTCCTAACTGACTAACAATCCTTTAGCTTCCTCTAGAATTTAGCAGAGTTCAGCGAAAAAGTCGCTGTCAAAACTAAAAATTAAAAAATCATTTCACCACTAACTAACGCAGGAGCAAACTGCAACTGCGCAGTAGAAATCAGAGAGAACAAGCAGAATAGTGATGCGATATAATTGAGCCATGTGTACTGGGTGAATGCATGGCGCCATCCCATCGTGTGAGGCACCGAAACATCTCCAGTTTTCTAAATTTTGAAATCAGCACAGGAACATTCCCATAGCAGACGGATAAGAGAGTTTTGGCCGCCAAAACTGTATGAACATATTTCTTGGACATCTTTTGTAGTCGCTTTAAAATGGGAACTTTTTAGAAGGTGTCTAGCTTGACTACATTTTAAGTTGTGAGTTGGGAAGAACGCGGGTAAAGTTGAAACTGGTTCACTTTGAGTTTGCAGAAATCCATTTTAGACGCGGCAAGTTAAGAGGTATATAGATCGCTGCAGGAAGGCAATTTCACATCCATTGCTTCGAGAGGGTACTAAGCAACAACCACAGCGCGAGAATCAGAAGCAGCTGCTCTGTTCATTGTAGAGAGAATGCAGCGACGACGTTCCCTAACTTTAAAATTGTTCTCAAGTTCTGAACCATCGATCGAATACAGCAGCCATGGCGGTAACCTAAACCAACCTAGGGCGCCGGCTTCGTACGCAATTTTGCCACGATCTTTTCCGAATTTGAAAACCTTAGAATGTGGCACTGGTCTTACTATTTATATAATCGGCTAATGTCGCGTGTCCGTCACCGTGAGGGCGGCCCGGAGCCCAGAGATGCCTACGAGAGTACGACGTATGCCAGCCGGGTTTTCTTTCAGTTTAACCATGGGAGATTGCTAGCGAACTATATCCTTGGCGGCGGATCGTCAAAGTTTGTGGTACTTTGAGTGGGCAACGCGTCAGGCTATGGAAGGGATCAAGTGCCCAGCGCCCGGAATCAGAATGCGTGCCGCAGACGTCGTCCAAAGTGCGTAGGGATTCAGAAGACGTAATAAAGACGTCGTCCAACGAGCGTAGGGATGCAGAAGACTGCCGTAGACGTCCAGCTTGCGTAGAGATTCCGAGTAAGGGGACCAGTAGGAGGGAACCAGTGAAGAGGGGATCAGCAAAGGCGGGCCACTAGAGGCGGGAATAAGGGGGGACCAGTATTTTCCCTCAATATCGTCCAATGTGCGTCGAGTTCCTGAAGGCGCCTCACAGAACTCGTGACACGAGTGTCGGGATGCAGAACGAGTGTCATAGACGTCGTGGCAACCTCGAGACACGTGAGCCGGGAATCAGTGTCACACGTGAGTGCTTGAGCGAGGGGGAGGAGAGGGAAGAAGAAGGGAGGGTGACTATGGGATTCGGAGGAGTATCATTGCCTTCGGACAGTAAACACTGTCGGCCTATCGACCCATACCGATTAATGTTAATTATGTTTCTGCAGATAGAGCACTTCGGATTGAGACTCTCATGATCTGTTTCTCGCCACGTAGAGAGCGATCACTCCGGAGAATAAATCGCGTGCATGCGATAGAGGGTGGATTGGCTCACTAGGAGCAGTGAAGATTCTGCCCTATATATTTCGCTGCACTAGTCTATATAATATTAGGTTGGAAAAAAAGTCTTTTCATTTTTTTCAAAGATTTATTACTTCACAACTACAAAGTCAAATCAACTGAGATAAACTCTATTTTGTCCCACTACACTTCCCCAAAGACTGGGTAATTTTCCAATTCCTCTCGCTTAAAAGACTGCAGTTCTGGAGTCGAACCATTGCTGAATCCAATTTTTGAGGTCTTCATCCGTTCCAAAATATTTCTCTCCAATTTCTTGCTTGAGAGCACGAAAGAGATGGTAGTCGGCACGAACAAGGTTAGGGCTATACGGTGGATGTGGCATTACCTCCCAGCCCATCTCCTTTATTGTTTCTCTTGTGAGTCTTGCAACATGTGGTTTTGCATCGTCATGCAGGATCATCACCTTCGACTTCTCCGGCCTGTTTTGTTAGAGAGTTGCGACGACTTTGTGGAGTTGGCCGCAGTGTGTGACAGCAGTAAGTGTCTCTCCACTTCTGAGAGTTTGCCGATAAATCACTTCTCTGATATCCCACCAAACACTCAAGAGAATCTTCCTTTCGTGAACATTGGGCTTGAGATCAGACTTAGGGCTCTCTCCCTTTTGTACCCATTGCCTTTTCCTCGGAAGTTGGCACACAGAACCCAGGACTCTTCGCCTGTCACAATCCGCGGAAGAAACGATTTTCTTCCTTATCTGGACAGAAGAGAAGCAGCGATGGAGAGCCGTCGACCTTTCTGAGTGTCTGACAGGGCATGTGGAATCCAAGCTCCAAATTTCCATGAAAGCCAAGATTCTTCAAATGGATTCCTACTATCCTATGAGACACTTCGAGCTTCTCTGCCAGCTGACGTGTCGTCTGCCAACTATCGGTACGAAGAAGATGGTGTAGTTCACTGTCGTCCAATCCAGTTGGCCTTCCTGACCATGCTTTGCCCTCAGTGAATAATCTCCCTTTAAAGACTTTCCGAACCACTCATAACAGGCGCGATGAGTAGTAGATCCCAAGCCATATATATGGTTAATTTGGTGTGCTGCCTGACGTGCTGTGGATTCTTTAATGAATTCATGAAGAATGCCGTGCTGAAAACGGCCATGAGGTAGATCTGGCATTGAGTTCGGAAGATTGGATGGGTAACGAATTACAAGAAGAGTCTTAACCTGTGTCCGCGTGCGAACAGTAGACAAGTGTGATAGGATTACGAAAGTCAGCTATCAATATTGGCCAGTGCGTTTACAAGGGGAAGGGCAAAAAAAATTTCGAAGTGTGAAGAGACTTTTTTTCCAACCTAATAAAACTATTTTTCTGCTGTACTAAAAGTAAGAAGGGCTAAAGACGAAACGAGGAAGATTGGGGTTGTCCTATTTTCGGGGTCTGGTGGCGAAGCCCGGCCCGCTGCCCGTTGGCGGCCGTTAGGCTGGTGTTTAATAATTCTCTGCACTCGCTCGGGCTACCTTTCGCTAATTCTGTAACGAACGACTCTCCGGGAGTCTGCAGCGTCCTAAGCGAATTAAGGTAAACGCAATGCTCCAATCATACCTCTGAAAGGGGGAACAAAAGTGCCAGAACCAGTTCGACCTCTTCTTCAAATGTTCGCTTTTACAGCACTTTGCATTTGCTTCGCCCTATGAAGTGCAATGTAAACCAGTATAAACCTTGAAGGTTTATCTTTTCCACGTGTGTGAAGTGAACTTTCTAGACCCCGCTCCCAGTGATGAGTGATACTCGATCCTGGATTTGGAATTCTACTCAATAGGATTAGCATGAATCTATTATATACAAATCGACTGGACGTAATTAGCAAATAGGACGTGGATCAAAAAATACTCACCCCTCCATCGCTAAGAAACAACCTCCAATGTCTTTGTGTGGGCTGGATGGAACAACCTTTGACAGTAAGAATGCAATGTGTCTTGCTGGCGTTGGACGACGCCCTGCCTCCTAGACCAGAGCTTATTTTTAAAGAATATTGTGTTGCACTTGTTTCTCCTCCTGAACTGGTCCGATTTCAAACGGCAGCCTTTACCATGTTAGAAAAATGGAAGGATCAGTTAGGCGAAGAGATAAGTCGAATTCGAGAAGCCTGTGCACAGGACGGTGTCTTCTGCCTCAGTAACACATTAGATCATCAAAGACAAATCTCAAGGGAAGGGGAATGAGCGGTAAGATGAGACCATTAGATTGAGGGACATCTTTAAACCCGATCCACCACAAAAATTTCGGCGTCATTTGGTTGTTGATCAAAGATCACTCCTACGAAAATTTACGATTTACGACCCAAAATGTCGTAAATCATAAATCGTAAAAAATTCGGCAAAAATAGCCGTAAATCGTAAAATCGTGAATCGTAGTTACGCACACCCAGGCGCACACGTCGGCGACCGCGTATGGCGAGCCGTAGACGTGCCGAACATGTCGGCAACCGCGGCCTGGGCATATAGATGACCTTCGACGGGAGGCGTTGACAGCAGGGAAGGCAATCGATATCGATCGACATTATCGATTTTTTCGTGAATGTCCTTCAAGCGGCACGAAATTTCAGCCCTGGGGATAATCAAGGTCGCTGAACACGAATTTGAAGTCCGTTTTTGAACTGTCGATCGCCATCAATCGATAGTGGGCAAATATGCGTTTTTGTGGATGTCGTCCATTTTTTCGCTTTTCTTTCTAACTTGCCCTAATCGACATAGTTAAGATGTCCTTCCTGAGGAAACCATGACATAGGTGGCAACTACAATTGATGATGAGAAGTTATTGCCACGGCGAAGTCGTCGGTGCGGCCAAGAGGCCAATTGATTGCCATCATCAACCGCCTGCACCTTTCTGGTCGCAGTGCTGTTTTTATCGCCAATGTTTTCAATGTTCCTCGACGAACGGTGTATGATGCCATAAAAAGGTATAAGGAGCACTTTATCAGACAGGACTGGACGAGGTAGAAAATTGACTGGAAACGATAAAAAAGGTTCGTGAGCGAATTCGTCGTAACCCTTGCCGTTCGATGCGAAAAATGGCTCAAGAACTCAATATTTCTGCAACCAGTGTTAGAACCATCGTCAGGAACAAGCATGAGATGTATCTATCGTATTCAACGTGTTCACATGCTAATTGAGAGAATGAAAGGTCAGCGCATACGAAGATGGAAGAACTTGCTGAAGCGGTTCGCGAATGGCACGCACCGCGCGATCGTTTTTTCTGGTGAGAAAGTCTTCATCCTGGAACCCACGGTGAATCGTCAAAACGATCGCATTCTCTCAAAGAATATTGGAGCTGCTATCAGCGACGGGAAACTGGTCGCTAGATCGGCACATACGGCTTCAATTGTAGTTTGGGGTGCGATTACTTCAAACGGCAATTCCCCATTAGTTTTTGTCGAATTCGGCGTCAAAATTAACAAGGACGAGGACCAGAAAACGATTTTGGAGGACGTGTTGAAGCCCTGGGCCGATGCACACTTCGGTAATGACAGATGGTACTTCAAGCAGGACTCTGCGTCTGCACACAAGGCGAGGACACCGCAGCAGTGGTGCAAACGTGAGCTCCCGGATTTAAGGCAAGAAGACTGCCCTTCGAATTCACTGGATTTGAATCCTCTCGATTTCTCTGTCTGACCAGTTATTGAGAGCAAAGTCTGCTTTACTCAACACGCAAGTTTAGCTCCTCTGAAAGCTTCCCTGACTGAATCATGGGACAAAATGAGTGGAGACTACCTCCGTGCCACGAGTGATACGTTCGTTACTCGTCTGAGGACTTGTGTCGTAAGAAAGGCTGCCACTTCGAATGACTTTGATATGTTTTTATTAGAAAGGAAATAAAAAAGTTATGTGTTAAGTTTCGTCGTCAAATCCGCATTTGTGTTGAAGTTACGCCGTGATATTTTTTGCGGGTAATTTTTGCGCACACTAAAGCAGCGTCTTCATTCGTCCCTGTCGCGTGCCAAAGTGGTCCAATGGATCCTACTTGCTCGAAGGACACGAAGAGCGTCATATCGGCCGTTCAGGGCATTCACGAAGAAGTCCGACCAACGTGTTGGTGGGCGTCCCGGTGTTCTCTTGACATCCCGCGGAATCCAGTCGGCAATGGCTCTCGTCCTGCGGGTGTCTGCGAAGCGCATTACATAGCCGGCCCACCTAATTTTCGACAACTTGGCCCACGCGACAGCGTCTCTGATCTTCGAACGTCGGCGAAGCTCGGAACTCCGGAGGCCTTCTCTCACTTGCGTGAGTCGTGTCACTCCGAGCATCGTCCTCTCGATTCCACGCTGCGCGACGCTGATCGCGTGTTCATCCTGCTTTCGTATAGCCCAGGTCTCTGAGGCGTATGTTAGGGCAGGAAGAACGGTAGAGTCGAATAGGTGGGCACGGAGTCGGACGTCCTTCTTCGCGACTTCTTCGACGCTCTTGAAAGCTCCCCAAGCCGCTCGTTTCCCCCTGCTCAGCTCCGGCGCTAGGTCGTTGGCCATATTGACTTCGCGACCCAGATACACGTAGCTGGAGCATTCGGAGATGTTCGTTCCGTTGAACGAGAATGGGGCATCAGAAACTTGTCCGTTCCTCATGAACATCGTCTTCGTAAGATTCAGCTGCAGTCCAACATTCCCACATACACGTTCGAAGTCGGCCAGCATTCACTCTGCCTGGTTGATGCTCGGTGTTATGAGCACGATGTCGTCAGCGAAATGAAGATGGTGCAGCTGCTGGCCGTCGACCTTCACTCCCATGTCTTCCCATTCTAGTTCGCGCATGACGTTTTCCAGGGTGGCGCTGAAGAGCTTCGGGGATATGGTATTGCCGAACCCCTCTCCTTACGTCGATGACGACGTCGATGTAGAATGGAGAGATCTTGGTCGTGAATCCACTGTACAGCTCTCGAAGGACTCTGATGTACTGAGTAGGAACGCCCTGAGTGAGCAGGGCGTCGAGGACCGCTTCAGTCTCAGCGAAGTCGAATGCTTTCTTCAGGTCGATGAAGGCACAGCGGCAGCTTATACTCTCGCGATACTTCGATGAGCATCGTAATGGTGTGTATGTGGTCGATCATGCTGAATCCTCTCCGAAATCCTGCTTGTTCGCGTGGCTGTCCTTCGTCCAGCGTTCTGCTGATCCTATTCAGGATGACTCGAGTGAACAGCTTGTAGACTACGGACAGCAGGCAGATCGGGCGATAGTTGCCAATGCCGTGCACGTCTCCCTTCTTGTACAGCAAGACGGTCTTGCTGGTCTTCCACTGAGATGGAACCTTGCACTCCGAGAGGTATCGTGTGAAGAGCCGCGCCAGGGTGTTGATGAGCGCTGGCGGGAGGTTCTTCAGGTATTCGGGTCTGACCCTGTCAGGGCCGGGTGCTGTACGTTTCTTCACCGACGAGATGGCGTGTCGGATCTCGGAAGGGAGAACAGAGGGAACGACGTATCCATCCTGCGGAAGACGGCATGGGGGCAGGTGGACGTGGCTATCGAAGAGATCGGAGTAGAAGTCGTGGAACCTATAATTTCGCACCGGAGTATATATATATATATATATATATATATATATATATATTTCACCCACCCCCCCCCCTCCCTATTTGTCCATTACTACCCGAAGAACCCGCTGCTGAGGCTCAATGATGTCACCATCGTATTCCTCACTATCGAAATACATTTTAGAAAAATTATAAGCAGCATACCTCATCAGTGCTCGATGCCACGAACTTTTATAGAAGAAGTACCGAATAGATGCCGGTGCAAAATATAGGTTCACTTCATAAAAAACCTGATTAACCACAAAAGTACCTACAAACAAAATAAGATTATCTATTATCGTACAGAAATAAATAAAAGATTAGTACTTCGTCACACCACCTCTGTTATAAGCAACATCGAGAATTCTATTTGCATGGTACTGATAAGGTTACCAATAGCAGTTTGCCCTACATTGGTCCATGCATCAAGTATGGCGTTCCTCAGACCAGAAACCGAAGTGTAAGTGGTTCCATTTTTGTACAGTTTGTGTAGAAGAATACCCCACAAGTTCTCTATCTGGAGAACAACTAGGCCGCTCCAAAAGTTGAATTCTGCTAGTTAAGCCAATCTGTAGTTGATTGTGGTACGTGAATGGATGCAATGTCTTGCTGGAAAATAAGGTTATGCCTACGAAATCTTCCGAAATATGGAAGATGGTAATCTCCGAGCAATTTCTGATAGTCTTCACTGTTCATCCTACACGAGACGAAGTCAAAAAGTTCGTATCTAGAAAATGCAACGCAAACCATGAGAATTCTACCGCCGAAGTTGCACCTGGAGAATACTCGCTCCTCTTTCCTCAGATCTCTCCAGTAGTGTCTGTATCTATCGGGTCCATCAAGATTCTACTTCTTTTCGTCGGAGAATACCACCTAAAAATTAAAAATGCACTTATGTTTGCATGTCAATCTATATGCAGTCTCACTTCACCTTCATCCAATTCGTGCTCATGTGCCCAGGAGCGAACTTGAGCCTGGTGGCCTTGTGGCAGTCTGTCAAACGAGGGACACGCTTCATAACTTGATGAGCAATGTGCGTACTGCGATTCAAGCTTCGCAGTAGTGTCCATTTCGATGCAGGGAGGTCTAGATGACGTCGGAGGTCCTCCGCGGACTGGGTGCTGTTGGAAGCTGTCCGGAGCAGGCCGCTCTCATCTCTTGCAAACAGCTTCCTTGAAGGCCAGTTTTCGATTTCCGCTTGCACGCTCCCGTGTCCATAGATAGCGATTGATGCAGTTCAACCTCCCTAGTTGAGCTGCTGTTTTCCTTTTGAAAGGCTGGCCGCATGAAGAGCATTGACTTGAGCTTGCTCACATGTAGAACGCTTGGGGTCCTTTGCCATTGTATCGATTGATAGCAGTGATGCGTTACATTATTGACCTATTTATACAGAGTTTTTCGAGGCAAAATGGCGAATGTGGGAAATTTCCTCAAGTGAGCCTTTATTTTGCACCGGGCTCTATTCGGTACTTCTTCAATGAAAGTTTGTGGTATCCAGCACTGATAAGATATGCTGCGGATCTATCCTAGTACGGGGGCACATAACTACAAGGTAGGTAACAAAACAAATTGAGACTTACCGAGCGGCGCCTAGAGAACGAGTTGGAACCTAAAAAGAAACCAAAAACGAAAGAACAAACAAAAAAATAGAACATCGCCGCGGTTTACAACCGCCTCGGCGGGCAAAGAACGACGTAATGGAGGCATGCCTCGTGCTGACCGCCGGCTGACATGTTATAGACACGATCTAACTAGGTGAATAGGGCGCATGAAGCGGCATGCCGCGTGATGACCGCGCCTGACCAGGATCCAACATGGTGAGGAGGGCAGACAACTTTGCCGGCTTACAACCGCAACAAATGTAATTTTTCTTCTTTTTCTTTGTGACTTTTTCTTGTTTAGGGTCCTCTGCTACTCTGTAGGAGCCGCTCGGTAAGTCTCAAGTGGATTTGCTACATGTAATACTTTTTAGTTATGTGCCCCCCCCGGATTAGGATAGATCTTATGCTGCTTATATTTCTTCTGAAAAGGTATATGGTGCGTCAAAAGTTCTTGGACACATGTAGTTGACCGTCCAAACGGCTGTTTTAAAGCAAATCAGATGATATTCATAAAATTTATTACTATTGACCAGGCACACATAAGGAAGCGGTTAAATTTCGAAATGGTCTTCTTTAGCACGAATACACGCCTTCAATAGCTCGGGGAACGCATCCACGGCGGCAAGCAGGGGGTCTTCATCAATCTCTCCCCAGGCTTTCTTCAGGGCTCTTTGAAGTGAAGCAGTGTTCGTGTGGGATGTTGTATAGGCCTTACTCTTCAATATGGTCCAGATTGCCTCCGCTCAGCCCAGACCATCGAATTGAGGTCAGTGATGAGCGGAGGCAATCTCTTCGGCTGAGATGAAATCCGGAAAGTTGTCCAGCGCAAAACTTCTGAACCACTTTAGCCTTATGAGCGGGCGCAGAATCTTGATGATAAGTCCAGTCGCTTTTTTAGGGCACAGATTCCCAAAGAAGAATGTCGTTCTTCAGGATGCCCTCTAGGTAGTTTTATAGTTAGTTTTTTTCTTCGACATGCAACTTCTCCATTACAGCATTACAGCGCTTAAACCATTTGCATCAGTCATCTTGAACAAAAGAACATTCAGGCACGAAAAATTGGCATATGAGAGGGTAAGAGTAAGGCAACAATATTACACAAAAGTTTGGCTGAGCGAAGCGCATCATGCCATATAATGAGCCTGAAACAAAAGAGTCCAAAAACTTTTGACGGGCCCTGTATATATATATATATATATATATATATATATATATTATTCGACTCGATCACCGGTGCTGTGCGATTGCATCACCCATGTTTCGTTGGTGGCTATTATTTCCTAGTGACTCACTGGCAATTTATGACTCCTGTTGTGTTGCTCATTGTGGCAAGTGAGTATGAGGAATTCCTCCTATTGCCACCCACTCAGGGTTGCCATATTCCGCTCTATTCCAACCTTTCGACTCTTCGATTTTTTGTTTTGAACTATCTACCAACGGTCGAAGAATGGGGACGATCAATGCAGCGTCAACTACTATGACTTAACCAGCCTCGCTCTCGAAGGAGCTGCAGAACCAGCTCAACGAACTCTCTAAATCAGCTTGTGTTGCAGCCGTAGTGTGGGGAATATAATTGATGCCATGGCACGGCAGATAGGTTCACTTCGGGCTTAGGATGATCGGTTAAACCATGAAGCTGCTGTACTTAGCAATAAATGCGCGGCAAACGCGGATGAAATTCCAATTCTTCACGGTACATAGCTGATGCTTCTGACAAACAACCCGCTGTCCTTCGAGGAAATGGAAAGGCTTCGATCGATTGTTGTAAGTGGTGTACCCAAATTGAAGACGTGCAGTACGAGAGAAAGAATACCGCGTTACTGTCAAAGTGTGTGTAATACACAAATTTCCTTGGTATCGAATGTAATCCACTTTCTGTCCACTGTTTTGGTCGTCCAGATCAGGGTCATGACGGTCTCATGAAAGCTGTATTGCAAGTCCGCGTTTTTCAAGGTTTTGCGGTGATGGGAGATCCTTGACTGCGCAAGCGTGCGACTTACCTGCGGGTAAGTGCAAGATTTACCCCCACTCCCTACGCGCGATTCATCGACGCGCGGCGGGAAAAACCCGAGGTAAGTGTCGAGGTAAATGCTACCTCACCAGCGCGTAGGGAAACATTTAGCTTCAAGGCGAGGGTTTTGCTCCGCTGCCAATTTCTGACCCAATGCATCCCTCCACTGGCCCGTTGCTAGCTCTGAGCTGGCAACGGGCCAGCGGAGGAATGCATTGGGTCAGAAATTGGCAGCAGAGCAAAACCCTTGCTTTGGCCGCCATGAATCAGACACAAGAGTAAGTTCAGCGAGAAAGTGGCAGGGATAGCCATTAGAACTAACCACTTGCTCCGCTGGCAATCTGCCAGCTCCTGCTGGAGTACCACTCAAACTTGCACATCAATCCGTGCCGAGACTGCTTTCGTCGCTGAGGGGGACATCGGAGATGGGTTGTGCGCTCTTCGAGCGCACAACTCGGCTAGTTAAGGAACTCCGGGGTGTGGGCCATCCAGGCGGCTCGTGCCAAGAATGCTTTCGTCGCTGAGGGAGACATCGGAGATGGGTTGTGCGCTCTTCGAGCGCACAACTCGGCTAGGGAAAGGACTCCAGGGTGTAGTGCGTCCAAGGTGCTCGTGCAGGAACTGCTCCCGTCTCCCAGTGCTCTCCTGTAGCGGCGGTGGAAGAGCCGCGATCCGCTACCGACCGCTCATCGACCCTCCTCCATATCGACTGACCATGGTGTCGGTGAATATCGAAAATGGCCACGTCGATATGACGCGACATCAGGAGAATCTGGTTGGATCTAAGTAAGACCGTGGCAGATAAGTGGCCGTCCAGGTAAATGGAGGTAGGATTTACTTCCGACCGCGTTTATGAATCCGGCCCCTGGTGCAACGCCACTGTCCGCAGGTCGTAGTGAGCAGTGCACGAGATCGCCTATTACACACTTCTTCTAGTCCTGATACCCCTGGAAACTAAAAGTGCTTCCCCTGTCGTATCATAATGTTTTGAAGATGTTATTCGCGAAAGTTAGGTCAATCATAAAGAACGCGGATTATATCAACTTAATTTTAGCTAACAGGTATGACATTTATGCGTTTTGTGAAACTTGGCTCAAACGAAGTCATGGTACGCCGGCAATACTGAGCAACTTAACTCTAGACTATGGTGATCTGACTGTCCAAATAAAATGTGTGGAGGTGTAATGCTACTTTTTAACCGTGGGCTTTCTTTTTCTCTGATTTATAAGGAATCCGTTGAGGATGATTATGATATACATTGTGGTGACATTTCGTATGCATCCTCATGTTTTAGAATGGCAGTCGTTTACTGGACGCATTCCTGTATAACAGTTAACACGGAGCAACTTTTTAAAGAATTTAGCGACTTATCTGCTGACGAAAAACATGTTGTAATCGCAGGTGACTTTAATATTCCTGATTTCCATCCTGCCGACAAGCGTAACTCAGTTGGTGCGTCTGCCCACATTAACTAATTTATTGTCATGGCTCCTCGTAAAACGTTACTCGTCCTACAACAGGCTATAGTATGCTTGATTTAGTTTTGTCAAGCTCTGGTTTCTTTGAAAACTTGAATGTTTGCTCGCCGCTAAGAATGAGCGATCACGACAGCATAACATTCTATATATAGCGTGAAGCTGTTGTATCTACATCAGTTTATCGTAGGGTATATTCTCACTGTAAATACGAAGATGTTGGTGCAGAGTTAGGTCAGGTTAGATAGAGGGAGCTCCTTATCCCAGCCCTAGCGTGATGCAAAATATGAATACTCCATTTCTATGCTTCAAGCATCCCCAGAAATGCAGGTTTCTCTAAAAAAGGTTTCCTCACTAAAATCAACTGTTCTGCTCAAACAACATGCTAGTCCATCGAGGGTACTTGTTCCTGGAGGCTAGGCGCACTGGCAACTGGAGCTCTTTTAAATACTCTTGAAGAATGTGGATAAATAATAGTCATAAAAGCAAATTGTACTGTTCGTTTCCCCAACTTCCCTTCAGACGGACTATGTTATTATAACACCTCGGTGGCTCATCAGTGAAGAACGGCGTTATAATGTTCACGTATAAATTTAACAAAATTTTCATTTATATACATATATACAAATTCAACATTTTATAAAATTTGATAAGCTCAAACCAATTCATGTAAGTAGTTAACGCCTAAAAATGGCTAAAATTAGCCAACTTACGCCCTGCCAACTGCAGCCACCGGTCCCATCCATACCGCGTTCTATTATAAGATATCAGTATGGATATGCATTATGATATATGGTATCATTACGGTATTCCTTTCACTCTTCAAATGCATGGTATGATACATTGGCATACTCTGGAGTTTTTTTCTAGAAGAGTGTTAATCCTTATACCACAATTACACCAACTCCCATCGACAAAAGGTTCGACAAGAGTTGATGTAACCGTGGTACAAGGACAGGTCGACAGGTTAGGTTACAGGAGTGCTCCCACAATGTTTGTTGCTTTATTATAGTTGTCTAACCTGCCATATTTATATAGTACCAGACATTTAGCGACCTATCGTCGCCGAACGTCTGGCTGGGAGCTTCGCCCCTAAAATCCGAAAACACAATACCGCTCGCGCCGCAGAGTCAAAAGTGGGATTTTCGACGCCACAATAGCTTCGCAAAGCGTCGCATGCTCATAACTCCTTCAGTTTTAGGTTCTTTGAAAAAAAAAGTTGGCAGCATTCGATTCGTCTCTTCGAGATCTACACAAACATGTATACAACTTTACCAGAACACCCACATTTTCGCCTTGGGTGGCTCAAAAATGACTGAAGCGGGCATTTGTGATTAGAGAGCTCATTTCCCAGGACATGCATGCTCTCGGAGTATCTCAAGCATGGTGTACGCTGCCAGTGCGCTGTCATACCAGGAATGCTCCGAGAGTGCGCCGTGCACAATGCACACAGAATCAAACCTGTCAACCTAGTGGGCGAGCGCATGTCGACTGCGCTTCTATCTTCTCTTACTGGGAAATGCGAAATCCGTAATCTTTAAGACTATTTCAAACCGCTTGGAGAATGTTATCAGAAATTTCTAGCCACCACACTCTGGATTAGCTCCAATCTGTCCGAGCGAAACTTTGGTAAGCGCCGTGTACAATGCGTACATAGAAGAACCTATCAATCGAGGGGAGAGGAAAGCTTGTAGACTGAGCGTTTGGGGAGCTTCATCAGAAATTTGCCTCCGCCCTGGTCAGAATTGCTCTAAGGCCGTCCAGCTAGCATTTGGTATGCGCCGTGAACAATGCATACAGAATCGAACCTTTCAATCGAGTGGGGCGACCGCTTGCAAATTGCACGCGCGGGCCAGTTCGGAGTACAATAGCTCTGTCAAGTTCGAAACGTTTGGGCAGCAACTTGTGGGTTTTGTAGGCAGTAGAACGGTCTATTAGTGCACAAAAGTAAAATGGTTTAGCTTAGGAGGGGCAATGTTACAGGGGTGCGAAAATGCAGGTGAGGCTTGTGTGACGCATTTTTTTCCGATTTCGGTGGACCACTGCGAGAAGACGCGGCGAGCTAACGGCCTTAAAATGCGTTTGCGAACAAAGCACTTAAGGTACTTTACGATGACGTGTTCAGAACTTCTCAGCTGCCTAAATTGCCTTAGCCCGATCTGCCGTTTTAGGGCGGCGGACTTTGCGGTTGAAATTTCCTGCACTCTTACTCGCCCATATTTGGGTTTTCGACACTCCCAATAACACCGTTCTGTTCTGCTTGAAAAGCGCTATCGAATGATATCAATTTCGACCGATTTTATAAACATCGGTTTTTTGACAATATCCCATCGAGACCTGGGCGCCCTGGAGGACGGTCAGGAGGTACAACCACCCTTTGCTGAGGGGCGTGCGATTTTCCTCTCATCCCCCGTGCTCACCCACCCCCAACCCCTAGGCTTCACCGAGAGTCTAACGGCTGCCTTACGAAACCTTTGACACGCAAAACAAAAGTTTCAGATCAGCAGAACAGCGGCTGTACCTCCTGACGCCACGCCTCCCAGAGGGGGGCAGGTGTACCTCCTGTCGCGCTGCCGGGCGCCATAGGCCGAGCTGCGCGGATGATGACGTCATCCAAAACCGATATTTTCGAAATTGGCCAAATTTCCTCGTGCAAAGCTCGTCCAAAGTTGTCTAGGGGTTATTTGGGGCGCTGATTACGAATCCAGCGTCCGTTTTTGAAAATTCGGCCGACTACAGAAGGTTTTGGATTTTCTTCTAGATAATTGAGGGTGGTCGGGTCAGGATCACTGATTTTGCTCAAACTTCGCATAGGGGCGGGGACCTATTCAGGGTGCCGTACACCATGCCGAAGCTCATTTAGACGATTACGGCAGAAGACCCCTCATACCGATAACTGAGGGTGATGGGTGATCCTGACCCGACCACCCTCAAACGGGAAGTAACCTGCTGAAGTCGGCAGAATTTTCAAAGACGGACGTTGGATTCGTAATCAGCGCCCCAAATAACCTCTAGATGATTTTGGACGAAGTTTGCACGTGGAAATTTGGCCACTTTCGAAATACCTGTTTTTCGATGACTTCATCGCCCGCGCAGCTCGGCCTAGAGCGCCCACGTGTCCTCGATATTGTCAAAAAATCGTTTTTTTTTTTTTGAAATTGGTCGATAGTGACACCATTCGATAGAGCTTTTCGTTATGAACAAGCGGTGTTATGGGAGTGTCGGAAATCCAAATATGGGCGAGCAAGAAGGCAGGAAACTTCAACCGTTAAGTCCGCCGCTCTTGAACGGCAAATGTGGCTAAGGCACTTTAGGAAGCTAAGTAGTTCTGCGCATGTCATCGTGAAGTACTTTGAGCGCTCTGTTCGCGCACGCATTTTGAGGCCACAAACTCGCCGCGTCTTCTCGCAGTGGAGCACCGAAATCGGAAAAAAATGCGTCACACAAGCCTCACCTGCATTGTTGCACACCTGTAACATTGCCTCTTCCTAAGCTACACCGTCCTTCTATAGTGTACTAATAGACCATTCTACTGCCTACAAAACCCACAAGCTGCAAGCTGAAACGATTCGAACTTGACAGAGTTAGTGTGCTACGAACAGGCCTTCGCGTGCAATTTGCGAGCGGTCGCCCTACTCGATTGATAGGCTCGATTGTATATGCATTGTTCAGGGCGCACTCCAATATATGCATTGCTCAGGGCGCCCTCCAAAGGCTAGCTGGACAGTCTTAGAGCAATTTTGACTAGGGCTGATGCAAATTTCTGATGAAGCTCTCCAAACGCTCGGTCTACAAGCTTGCTCCTCCCTCGATTGAAAGGATACTCCGATAGCACGCATGTCCCGGGAAATAAGCTACTCTAATCACAAAAGCCCGCTCCAGTCATTTTTGGGTCACCCATGGCGAAAAAGTGGGTGTTCCGGTAATGTTGTATACAACATATTTGTGCAGATCTCGAAGAGACGAATCGAATACTGCTAACCTTTTTAAGAACTTAAAACTGAAGGAGTTATGAGCATGCGACGCTATTGTGGCGTCACAAATCCCGCTTTTGACCGTGCGATGCGAGCGGTATTGCAGAAAGCCTTTTCCGGTTTCTTCCTTAGGTCCTTTAATCCCCGTTAAAAAAAAACTGGTTTCGCTTATTACACAGAATAGGATAGGGTAATGCCCTCACACGGTCGGCACGCGGCTTCCCCACGCACGCACTCTAACTCCGGAATATCTAATCTACAGAAAAATCGATACCCGTCGATCGATCGATACTATTGAACCGATAGGTGATCTCGGCGTCAGTAATTCCTACTACAACCTCCGCACCTCAACACTCCTTCCTCCATATGACGGTAGGGAGACGAACCCTCCAACATGCAGATGCGCTCCCCGTTCACCATGAAGGATTGAAAAGTCTGTCCACCGCCTAAGTATTCACGTATCGGAGATCGATAATACTGATCGAGATCCGAATCGCCTTCGGAGGCTCTTAGCCTCGGTCCTCGGACGAATGGAAGGACAGGGACAGAGGGAGAGATGCGAGTCTTAGTACATGTTATGACGCCCGTCGAAAAGTCGATAATATTGATCAATATTGGTATGATTATTTTTCACCTGCTAGGTCCATCTATCAGCCATCATATTTCACCCTATCCGTCACATTTGTTAAAAATCCAGTAACGCAGGTAGACAAATTGATAAAATCGATCGATATTGGTCGACTGACATAATACTTCCACTCGAAGTGAAGTCCATCCCTCGACCAGCACACTCACGTGATTCCCACCACGATCGGTCGAAACTCCGCGAAAACCGATAGCGCTGACCGAACGGTCGACAATATTAATCGATATTGGTCTTCCAATCAATCGTTCGACATGTTTTACTGGTTCATACAGGTTTGCGACACACACAGAGAGACGGAATAACTTCTTTATATATAGTAGGATTAGGATATAGTAGGATTTGTCTCTGTTTTATTCGTCCATTTTCTTACTTTTGTGGCAATGAATTCTGTATTAAATCCATTATGAGTAAAAAATCCGTAAAGTTCTCGTATCTTACTACAAGACATCGAAATGTTGAGCAGACAGTAGCTATCTGTGTTTCTGTGTATATAACATATTTTCAATACTTATTTATCTTACTTATCAACACTTACCAATACTTTTAATTCTGACTGAAACTTGTGAGTCTACATGTGAAATAATCTGTTTTGCTGTATAAGTTGCTTTCAGTTTTATTATTTACGATTTCAAGACGTGTCGTTGCATTGTGCTCATTGTCGTGTGCCTTTTTCACTTCCAGTGTATTTTGGCAAACCAAAGTGTGTAATCAATGTGAGTTTCTGCGTAGTTGTGAACAACAAGTATGTCGTCCATATATCTGAACGGTTTCAATAATTGGCCTCTGCTTAGGATTGTATTTTTAGAGTACTCAAATTCAAACACTGACATGGTCAAATCAGCAAGTAAAGGGCTAAAGTTACCGCCCTGAGGAACTCCTTTATTTTGTTTAAAAATTATACCGGCAAAAACACAATAACTATTTCTTAATATAATACTATAAAATACAAGTGCTCCGTCACGCCTATCGGCGTACCTCGCACTTGCGCGATGTTGCAGTATCACTAAGTTAAAGATAATCACATCCATTTAGCTGCTGTGCTTATGCAGCTTATTATGCTCGAACCTTGCTCTACCTTCCTTAAAATTAGGGTTTAGATCCATCAACCGTTTACCGGCCAATAACGGTATATCGGTTATTGTATCTGTATCTCTCTAGATCACTTACTACGCAGGCAGATATGATCAATACACTGTGAGATGATAA
This sequence comes from Heligmosomoides polygyrus bakeri, assembly GCA_947359475.1. Lineage (NCBI taxonomy): Eukaryota > Metazoa > Nematoda > Chromadorea > Rhabditida > Heligmosomidae > Heligmosomoides > Heligmosomoides polygyrus. The sequence continues at coordinate 56,521,396 of OX375870.1, read as the reverse complement.
CGGCGGTATCGCTGATGAATCAAGCCCCAGGTGAGCAGTTTCGCGGCATGAAGCCATCCAGAGTCCCTCCCACCACCATAAGCCTAACATCAGCATCACCTCCATACGGTACAGTGATGCCATTGCTTGTGCTAATCAGTGCTCTCGTCCCCTAGGTTCTTTGACAACCCTCCTGATGCCAACAGCACGCCCCTCACTTCACTCTAGCGCCATGTTGACTGCATGCACCTTCCTCATCCTCAAACGGCCAACCTCAAGCAAAAATCCACATTTCAATAGATACTGAGCGTCTGCTCGATTTGGTCACGATTTTTGCCAGAGGATTTCCTCTGCATATCCGCGTGCCTCCCAAACCGAAATCACCGGTGAGGAAATTGATAAAGTCGACTGATATTGGCCTCCCGATCGAAACTTCTTACCTGCTCTGAAGGTTTCCCGTCGGCGATCATAATCACTTAACTCCCACCCTGATCAGTTAAATCTGAGAGAAAATCGATATTATCGATCGATATTCATTACCCGATCTATCTGTGACACCTTACCGTAACAACTCCCCTTTACTGCTACTGGTCCCCCTCAGTGATCCTTCCTGGCGGACGACGTCTTCGGCACTTCTGAATCCCAAAGCAGGTTGGACGACATATTCGGACGTCTTCTGAATCCCCTGGCATGTAGAACACGTCTAGCTATTTTTCGCTATCTTCGCGCCCCGGAAACGCCCAGAGTAGCACGTAGAAAACGTTTAACGACATCCACACAAAATCGATAATTTCATCAATACCAATTGATGGCGATCGACACTTCAAAAACGAACTTCACATTCGTGTTCAGCGACCTCGATTGCCCCAGGGCTCAAGTTTCCAGTCAGGTAGAAGACGTCTGGGAATTTTCCGCTATTTTCCCGCACCGTAATTTGACCAATATTGATTGATGGCGATTGATATTTCAAAAACGAACTTCAGATTCGTGTTCAGCGACCTCGATTGCCCCAGGGCTAATGTTCCCAGGCAGGTAGAAGACGTCTGGGTATTTTCCGCTATTTTCGCGGAGTAGCTCCCAGCGTCGACCGATGTATGACCCATCTCTTAGCGCGTTATTATATAGTATGACAACAGGTCAGTTAAGTTGTTATTATCGCATTTATCATTCTGAGTTGAAATATCTGTGTAGAAAGTTTTGAAAACGTTATATGTTATGAAATTTTTACCCGAGCCTTTGAAGCAAAGTATAACAAGGCATTTCATTTTGTCCATTATATCACTGTAAGGTATGCCTATCAGCTGAATACAATTTAACACCCTCAGCACCAACACTTATGTTCTTGTGTTATGTTAGAAATGTCGATAGCTCAATACGTTCTAATCAACCTTGTATTTCTAGCTACAGTATTGGTGTAATTAATTAAATGTGATTTTATAAAAGTAAATGTACAACAAAGTTCTAGTGTAATGATTTGACACTTATTATATGCTACCGTAATAAATCTAAACTTCACTGGGTCTTTACAGAGTTTAGGTAGCGAATAAATAATTGGTAAATCTCCATTTATATCTACTTTTAGCTTGTTTTTTATCTGGAAATATTTGTTTTTCTATTATATTACACGCTTCTTATTAGAGACGTTCGAATTTACATATGTATTATTCATGTTAGTGTTGTTAAGGACCTCGTTTTCCTTATCATACCTAATTCCCACTTCCTTCATAAGGCTAAGCAGGTTTTTTTTGCAAATAATACCATAATTATTGTTTGCTTCATCTAATGGGAAAAATATGAAATCTTCTTGTAAGCTTCGAATTGTTTGGCACGGTATATGAACTTTACTGCGAATGTTGTCATGTCTAAGCAATTGTTTTATTTTGCTTATGTATTTTGTACATAATGGTTCAACTGGTTTATTTGATCTTATGAATATCTGTTGTAGCTACCTATGTGATTAACAAGATTTTCGACAGCGGAACCGTGTGTGGTATGTATTATGTCTCTGCCATAACCCATCTCTGGTCTATATTTCGTACCTTTTGTCAAAATTTCATAATGTTTGTTATGTATTCATACTTAATATTCATACTTCAAAGATTCATACTTAATTTTTTCTCTTCTTCAAATACGTTCTCTACTGAGTATGATTTTACAACTTTCAAGATTTGCGCTTTCAAGTTGGTTATAATTAAAAAATAGACATGGTTCGTTTGTAGTTATAAACTACTCAGGAAGGAATGAATTCTTCTGTAGACGAATTTCTGATAATATCTCTAACTTTGTTTTTGTTAGATATTTTATTAAAGTCAATACAATCCAGAATGTCGCATTTATATTTCACGTCTATATATTTAATTAGCTTCTTCTCTTGTTGTTTGATGCTATTATTTGCATAGTATTTTATGAGTTAGCAAGTACAATACAATAAGTTTAGTTTTTTTAGTGGCACTGCAAAGGAAATCACTACTTAACACGTTGACGACCGTGTGGCCTGATGTCATGCCACACCCCTTCGGCTGCGTGGGAGCGTGTGACATGATGTCAGGCCACAGCCCTGTAATTTGTTTGTCTAGTTGGATTCAGATCTTTCTGAGGAACTTTTTTGTGTTATGTGTGGTTCATCGTTAGACATTGTTGTAAAACGCGCGGTCCACAAAAACAAGTTTCGGTTACTGATTTATTGAGCGTCTCGTCAAGTGATGGCTTCAATTAACAATATGTCATTGAAAAATAATCGATAGTAATCGAACGGCCTACTGCAGTCGAACACATCGTCATGATAGCTGGACCCCGTCGCAAAGTTTCACCGATTTGGGGCTTCAAAATCGCTCTTCCAAGCTCCCCTATCCTCATCCTCTGCTTCGGATGCTATTACTTCACTTTCTGGGCCATCATTGTCGTCAGCTGCTAGTACAAAGATATCGTCCTCAGCAACAACGTCATCCTGGACCACCTCGTCATCCTCATCATCGCTTTCCACCAAGAGACTAATTTTGCGGTCGCGTAGGACTGTACGACATGTTATCCTACCACGTTCTTGCCGTCGCGAAAAATCGGTTGGTCCCACGCGCCAGCCACGCGAAGAAGGCGCTGTCGTCAACGTGTTAAAATAAGATTGACAAGTGATTTCAAATTTTGTTCATTTAGCATTTTGATCTTGTTTTATACTTCAATAAATAACTTCAATATTTTCATTGTTATTACACTTCAATAAATAACTTCAATATTTTCATTGTTACTGACATATTGTATAAATTAGTCTATACTGTACCAGACTTTATTTTTACTTCTTTTCCTGTTCCCTCTATTTGTTCCTTATTTTATAACCTAAAGTGAATAAAAAGCATGATTTGTTTTCTATTTAAGTAGATTAGCAATATTAGATGCATTGTCATAGCCTTTTATGCTGTCATTTAGTCCAAATAGTTTGTTTTTATCCGATATCTGTTTTTCTGTTTTTTTTTTCTTCCATTGAGTCTCAAACGGTAAACTTCGAAGTTGACCTAGATTTACGAAAATGTTCATAAAGCGGAGTGAATTTCTTTTTGTTATTTAGGTAATATGTATGTGTTCTTTAGTTCTTTCTTTAAGTGATCTTGTAGTTATACCAGCATATTGAAGCTTACAAGTGTCGTAGTTCATACAGTAAACAACAATGCTTTCTTCCTTATACGTATTGATATAAACTTTAGTAAAAAAGGAAACTATGTGGTATTCCAAATTTATTTGGTTAATCTCCTTTAAAAACCTCACAAAGAGAGCCTCCAAATTGGCGGTGAGCTTTTGCGATGCAATTTTTACAGGATGTAGGGGCCCGTGCGGGGAGTCCAAAGCCATAGTTACTTTTTTCGGAATGCTCTTCTGGTCGAAAGAAAGCGTGTGGACGTGTGAGTGCTAAGTTCATGACGTCCTGCTGCCACCCGCCCAATGTGGTCGGTTGGCGTAGTGGTAGCGTTGTAGCTTCACAGGAGCATGGTCGTGGGTTCAATTCCCCCTTGTACTAATGTTTTTGCATTTTTCGATTTATCGTCAGTGGGCCCTTTGTCCCTATTTCCAACACATTTTGAACAAAAACACGGCAAAAAATGTCGTTTACGTTCATCATGTTCTTTGAAAGTGGAAAAGTGAGAATTTGACTTCCAGATTAAGCCAGATTAAAACTGATGCCAGATTTGTGATCAGCACCCAAGTATCCTCCGCGCACAAAGTCTGGGCGAAATTGGTGCATCCGGCCTCACCACCCTCACTTACTCACACTTCTCTAACCTGTCATAAGAAAACGAGAAATCCAGAAACCGTTGTCTGATTCATGATCAGCACTCCAAGTAACACCCGCAACCGAAGTATGAATAACATTTTTTCGATCTCGCTAGTCCAGTGTATGGCCCTTTTTGATTTTCAAACAGTCAAGCTGTTTCAAAATGAAAAGGTGTTGTAGATAGCAAATTCTATTACATTCTTCACATGCATGCAGTCAAAATGTAGCAATCAACCGGTAAGAACAGCTGATGATGTACCAACCTTCTTCAACGATGATGGAGGATGGCAAGAAGGCATGTAAGCGAAATACACCGCTCACAAACTGAACATCTACGCTTCTCTCTATCACCCGTTTAAAAAAGGGCGTAGTAGCACCGATATTTTACCTTCTGTGTAGCCCACCACCGCTTAACGTTTTCAACTAGTTTCCAACTCGAGGGTGTTCGCACTCCAATGACAGCACCTGTTTGACTATGACGACCGAGGTGCGAAGCCCGCTCTAGGCCCAGGCTCGAGTGAGGGTGGTGTTGTCGGATGCACCAATTTCGCCCAAACTTTGTGTATGGGGGTTATTTGGGGTACTTATCACGAATCTGGCATCCTTTTTTGACCTACTTACCTGGAAGTCAAAAATTCTCACCATTCCACTTTCAAAGAGCTCGATGAACGTAAACGACATTTGTTGCCGTGCTCTTGTCCAAAAATGTGTTGGAAATGTGGATAAAGGATCCCACTGACGATAAATCGCAAAATACAAAAACACCAGTACAAGGGGGAATAGAACACACGACCATGCTCTTGTGAAGCTACAACGCTACCACTACGCTGCTGACCACACTTGGCTGGGTGGCAGCAGGACGTCATGAACTTCGCGCTCACGCGTCCACACGCTTTTTTCGACCACAGAAGAGCGTTCCGAAAAAAGTAACTATGGCTTTGGACTCCCCACACGGGACCCTACATCCTGTAAAAATTGTATCGCAAAAGCTCACTGCCAGTTTGGAGGCTCTCCTTGTCAGTGAAAAATTTACGGCTCAACTCAAGAAGTATAATATTAGGTTGTCCCATAAGTCCCCGCCGTTTTTTTAACGATTCATTGCGGATTTCGCCGGCGGTCACTTGCATAGCGCTATACAGTTTTCGAAAGAGAATGATTAAATCTATCAGAAGCGTTTCTTTTTTCATCATTTTTCATCTTTTTTTGTCAATTTTTAGGTCGTTGAAGTGAAAATTGAAAAAGTAGTCATTTGCGCACTTGTTCTCTCCGCTTAGGTTTGGATTTTTTTTTGCGCAGTTTTTCACACCATTTAGAAGACAATGTTTTGTGCTACAAGAATACGTGTTGGCCCTATTTGCTCACTTGTCCTTTATTGACTTTTAGGCCATCAAATTGGGACGTCCGAAGGAGAAGAGTTATTTTTGCCGAGAGCTCCTGCTCTGAGATTAGACTTTTTCGGTTGGTGTTATATGTTGTTCGAAAGAGAATGTCTTGCTCTATAAGAATCTGTGTCGCGTTTATTGATTTCTGTCGAATGTCAACAAAATCCCAAAAAGACAACAAAAATCATCTTCACCAACAATTCCTTCTCCTTGTTCAGTCTGTCCTGCTCAGTTTTATATGACGAGTGGTACGATACTCGAAAGTGAATGTCTTGTCCTACCAGATTATATGATTTGTTCTTCGGCCGTTTAAATTTTTGCTATTGCTCAGGTCATCGCACAGTGCACCTTCTTCTCTGCTCTCAACCAAGGTTCTAGTGCGGCCAAGGCACTAGAACCCTGGCTGACTGTACAAACACTATTTTTCGCCAGTTACAATTCTATGCAAAAATCGTTGAATATGTCCGTGTGATGAACGAACATCAGGAACCAGTGAGTGACGATTGCTGCCGGCCTGCTTGTCCGTCGTCATTCATCAAACCGACATATTCAACGATTTTTGCACAGAATTGTAACTGGCGATGAAAAATAGTGTTTGTACGGTCAACCAGGGTTCTGGTGCTTTAGCCGCACTAGAACCTTGGTTGAGAGCAGAGAAGAAGGTGCACTGTGCTCATCCTTGTCGACCTGGCACTGCTCCATTTTGGTGACCTGAACAATAGCAAAAATTTAAATGGCCGAAGAACAAATCATATATTCTGGTAGAACAAGATATTCACTTTCGAGTGCCATATCACTCGTTATATAAAACTGAGCAGGACAGACTGAACTAGGAGAAGGATTAGTTGGTGAAGATGATTTTTCTCTTTTTGGAATTATGTTCACATTCGACAGAAATCAGTATTTATAACAATGAGCGAAAAAGTCCTACCACAGAGCAGGAGGTAAAAGTAAAAGTAAAAGGTAGTAGTAGTTCGGTAAAATTTCGGACGAAAAGTCGCACGTCCCAATTTGATTACCTAATAATAAAGGACAAAAGAGCAAATAGGACCAAAACGTATTCTTGTAGTACAGAACATTGTCTTCCAAATGCTATGATGCAAAAAATTCTAAACCTAAGCGGAGAGAACCAGTGCGCAAATGGCTACTTTTTCACTTCTTCATTTTTCACTTCAACGACCTAAAAACTGACAAAATTCATGATGAACAAAGGAATGCAATATATGCTCTGACAGAGCAAATCATTCTCTTTTGAAAACTGTATAGCGCTATGCAAGAGACTGCCGGCGAAATCCGCATGAATCGTTGAAAAAACGGCGGGGACTTATGGGACAACCTAATAGTAACATAGAGGAAAAAGTCACTGAATCTGGAAACACCTCCAGATTTTACACGTTTGTCAACAACAGGATTAAGGATAGGAGCTTTTTCTGTTCTCTTGTAGAGGAGGGTGTCACGACAACCTCAGCTACAGGAAAGGCAAATGTGTTAGCGAACCAATTTGAGAAAAACTTTCAGACGGATAACGGCAAAATTCCACTGTGCCTTGATTCTAGTCCAGTTGAGCATACGAAGGACGTCCCATAGTTTAGAGCTGATCTACTCTACGATTTGATTAACAAGTGGATAAACTCTTCATCAGTTACGCCTGATTTCATACCTCTGCCGTTCGCTACAAAAATTCCCTCTGTTATATGTGACCCACTTGCTTGTCTTTTCAATCATTCGCTAATGAATGGTGAAATCCCTCAACGTTGGAAGCATTGTTTTGTCAGACCCTGTCAGTTAGGAAAGAATCGGCTAACAATCGTGAAAATTATCGACCAGTAAGCATCATATCTGTTTTTTGCAGGCCTTTTGAGAAGGTTATAAAAAAGCACATAATGTCTCATATTACTGTTAACAGCGTTATCTTTCAACATCAGCATGTAATTGCCCTGGTAGATCTGTTCAGACCAATTGCTAGAATGTCTTAATGACTGGACATAGGCGCTTGATAACAAATGCAGTTGCGATGTCATTTACTTGGACTTCGCAAAGGCATTTGAAAGCGTCACACCAAAAGCTTATTCTCAAACTGGAGAGATGCAAGTTTCACCCTATCCTCCTTCAATGGATAGCTCAATATCTCATCGGGCGAATATTTCAGGTTAAAAAGAAGACTCTTCATTTTCAAGTGTAAGGGCCTATTTTTACTTCGACGCCCAGCGACGCGACGCCACGTATTGTGGCCACATTGATCGAGCGAGGCGATCGATCAATTTGGCCACTATACATGCCATCGTGTCGCTTGGCGTCGGAAGTATAAACGGTCCTTGAGACTGGTAGTCAGTGGCGTTCCACAGGAGGCGTCCTTCTCCTTTAATTTTCAACCTTCACTGCTGATACTCCTGAAGTTATGCAGCAGTTCAGCGTCATCACAAACGTCAATGCTGATGATGTAAAGATTTACAAAACTATTTCAGGCTCAGAGGATGTATGTATGCCTCAAATGTGGTTGATTGGGCGAAAAAATGGCAGTTGTCGGTACCCACCAAATACTGTACTTTCACACCTTTCTCCTGGAATGGATGCATTTCTCATAGGTACAGCATTGAAGGGTGTGTCTTACGGGAAGTGGACTCTTATTTGGGTTTTTCTTATAGCAATAACCTAGACGATGGAAAGCATACCCGTGCTATATGTAATACGGCTATGTTACGAACATAAAACATCTTTAAGGCATCAGTCACTAGGAATAAATCTGTTCTTAGGGTATACAAGATTTATATACGTCCCCTTGTCGAATCAATCGTATCCGTCCTTTAAACAACAGGGACGGCCATGTTGAGGCTTTTTTAGCCTATAGATTAGTTGAGGAACACAATCCACCTTGTTCCGCTCTATGCACATTTTCGCTGGCAAACAGAGATCTGTTCAGGTAATTGTATGATGAAGATTATTGTGAAACCTCTTTAACCGATTTAACGAAAAAATAATCACTGCTTCCAAGAAAAATAGATCAATCAGCAGCGTCATTTAGCTGTACCTGTAAGCTAAATGATGCTGACAACACTTGCCACACCCATAGTTCTCCACCATCCGGTACGATAGCAGTCGTAAAATAAGCGGTGCACAACTCTGACCCAACCTTGCTAACAATCCCAAGGCGTGGAATTCTTGGCTGACGTGTAGGCGAAAAATTCGCCTAGATTTGACACGAGCATTCACTCTGTAGCGAATGTGTCACATTTCCCAATACTATTGCATATTACTGGAAAATCAGGTTCTAATGGAAAGCAAAAAAGTCTGACCTATGCTGAAAAGTCTAACCTTTGCTTCTTGACGGCGTATTTAACCGACTGATTTAGCTGCGCCAATCATTCGACTCTATGCGCATCTTCGCTGGCCAACAAAGATCTGTTTAGGCAATTGTGTGAATGAAGTTTATTGCAAAACCTTTTGAACCGAACTAAAGAAAATGTAATCTGTTTCAAAGAACAAAGGATCCTTCCTGCGGCTTCATTTAGCCGTACCTGTACAAACTTGCATGCCATAAAACATAAACATCGGAGAATTTGAAAACGCTTTCACAAACCATAAACCTACTAGGTGATAAGCAGGTTGGTGTCCCTAAACGTCACGGCTCGTCGTCGCTGCGCTACAGGCGATCAGGCGGCAGCCCGTCTTTCCTTCAGACGTAGAGAGCGGCGCCGGCGCTAGGATACCTACTACCCCAGGCGTTCTCCATCATGCTGGTGATGCTGTTGCGCTGTTGCTTTGCATACGTATATACTGCAGAGGAAAATTACTTTCTTACAGAATGGCAGTGGATACCCATTCAACACACTTCTGGAGGCAATCCAAAATTTCGTTAATGAATAGCCTCGCATGCATTTCGCATTCATTTCTGGCAAGATGTGTTATTTTTGAATATATGCTGATATTGCCTACATAGATTGTGTTTCAAAATATGTCCATTTCACCTTTCTCTACAGATGTGCTCCCTTTTGCTCCTCAGAGCCTAACATATGATTGAGAACTCCTGGGGTAGTAGGTGCTATAATGCTGGCGCCCTCTCCTACGACTGGAGGTCGCCGCCGACTGACCACCCGGCGGTTATGTTGCGGCGGCCACGAGTTACGGGCACGAGCCCGCCCAGTACCACTTATTATCTCAATCCCGCCATATCTGTGCAAGGTCATATTTTGGGTGACTAGATCATCCCAATAGCCTGTAGCACCTCAATAATGAAAGTAGCCATACAAGAATATATCAAACATATCGAAAGGCCTATACAACGACGAGTACATTATACATTATATTCCTGTCGGAAAACTAAAACTCCTTATGCATACGATGACCTCCTCGCGCCTGAAGAACGTAACTTAGAACTGTGCATAGCACAATGTTAGACATCGAATAAAACGAGAATGCGAAACACCTATGAGATGCAGAAGAGAAAAGATGCATGCGCCACTATGCGGTCAAAACACTATTAGTGGAACGGTAACACTTATTAGTTCGTCGAGAAAACAGTGAAACTACCGGCGGCTCGAACAGAATAAAATACAAATGTGAGTGTAGAAATGACAAGCCTGTCTCTAGTCTTCGATGTAGGTCACTGGGCAAAGCTTCATGGACCACGCGACATCGATGTTGTCTCACAGTTCAATGGTACCATCTCAACGGACGGACCCTACAAGGTAATAAATCATATACCATTCAGAGCGCGTCTTCACCTTCAACCTGTGCATTTTCATGGGAAAAAAATACTAGCATTTCTAAAGATTAATAAACAATATGTTCTTTGCAAGCTCTTGGTTTTTGGCAAGGCGTGTCTATAGCTTACGTATTAGCCTGGTGTGCAATTCAACAAACTGCAGTTTCATCACACCTAACCCTTTTAGATTTCTCACAGTGTTCTCAACCAACACTTGCTGCACTTCTTTGTCAACTATACTTGTGCACGAACGAATGCATTCGAATAATTATTCGAACAGTCGAATATTCGAAGCTTATTAATTTTCAAATATTCATTCGTATTCGAAAACTCAATACTCGTTCGAAATCGAAAATCGATATGGAGCTATAATCGAATATTTAACCTTTATTCGAAAATTGAATTATTCCATTCCATGAAACTTTTTCTGATTTCTTAACTCGCGTTCGAAAGACAATGCTCGACTAATTGGACCTCTTAGAGATGGTGTAACTATATCCAGAAGAGACCTAGGAAAAGCGGATGTTCTTCCGGAAGTTTTCTCAAGCATCATTCCAGACTGTCGAGGATTCTTAAGCCACTCCCACTTCTCCTAGATGTCCAGTGATAGGTGAGTGATTCAGTATGGTTTTCGACGACAAGATTTTTACGTTCCTCTCGAAATGACCAAATTCCCGCTCAGTTACACCCGGTTACATTACATCCGCTTATCAAGAACGTTGCACTATTAATAGTCGGACCTCTTGCTTTTATATTTAATGCTAATTTTATGTGGGCGGAAGTGCCAAATAGGTAGCGTACATATATTGTTACACCCACTCTTAAAAAAGGTTTGCGTTCCTATGTTAACAACTATAGACCAGTCAGCAAAACATCTATTCTTGCTGGAGCCTTTGAAAAGATTAGTAAGACAAGAATAATACGACATCTGGGCGACAACGACATAGTCTCAGATTCACAACATTGTTTTCAAATAAATACGCCGCCTATAACAGGCAAGATCGAGTCGCTTAACGACTGGGCAACATTCCCTGAAGACGGACGAGGCGTAGACACAGTTAACCTCAACTCTGTCAAGGATTTTGATAGTCCCTCAAAAGTTGCAGATGAAGCTATCGGAAGCAGGGATTCACCTTAGGATGCACCTAATTTCTAGCAGATAGAACGTCTTCCGTCAGTCAGTTCATGATTTTGGAAACTAGGTGTTGTATCCCAAGGAGTTTTATCGCCAATCTTGTTTAATATTTATACCTACGAGCTGCCTAGAATTGTGATGAATGATAGATTTAGGTGTACCGCTTTTGCTGATGGTTTTAAATTGTATATGCTGTGAGTTATGCATCGAAAAGAGATTAATTCAAGAAGCTGTTAATGATGTAAGCAGATGGTCAATGGAATGGATCCCCGATATCGAAAAGGAAGACAAAAGTCGTACATCTTCGTCAAGCGAATGTTGACTCAAAGTATAGAATTGAAGATTATGAACTTCAGCAAGTGGAAGAAATGACAGACCTTGGATTTCTGATATGAAATTATCTGCTTTGATGCCCCTTGCAAAAAGGTAGTACAAAACCACAGTCATGAAGCACAACATCTTTAAAGGTCTCTCAACTAGGAATCCTCTCCTCAGGTGTACAAGTGTTTCATATGTTAGGCCGTTGTTGGAACGGCATTTTTCAATCATGCGAAGGTAGCTAGTACCAAAAGGTTGGAAATGGATGTAAAGTAATTTCACGTGTCAAACCATGAGAAGGGTTATTGAATTTCTTTAAGATCAAATCCCTTGCAGTGATACACGCAGCTTCAACACAGTTGTTGGAGTCATTAGCTCACAGGAGGAAACGTTTAGGCCCGTTCATACTTCGACGCCGAGCGACGCGGCCCACGTATTGTGGCCACATTGATCGGGTGACACGATCGATCAATTTGGCCGCTACATATGCCGTCGCTTCGCTCGGCGTCGGAAGTATAAGTGGGGCCTTTGACTTACGTTCTACAAGATTTTGCTCGGACACAGTGAAATGAGATCACACGTGGTGCTTCGACTGATAGCTTCAAATGCTGAAGAAAGATCCAGGAAACGGCAAAGCATAATGTAAGGGTAAGCTTTTTTGTTATCATAGCTAGGTAAGGAAATACGAGATTCCGCTCACACAGAAAATCACCACATATAAAGGCGTTGTAAATAAATATCTGACAACCTGATTCGCTTTCTCTATATTCGTGGTGTGTGACGTCGTTTTTCATTACGCATTTGTAACCATCAGCAGCTTTTGATCATACTTGCTAAGAAGGAAGTCATTACGATTACAAAACAGAGGGAACAAGCCGTGCTATTTTCTCCAATAGAACATCCGCGCCCTCCTGATTGTAGGTCTGCAGGATCAACTGCGGCCAAATTGTTGGCTAATGAACAATCGTAGGTAAAGACCCTATAAGTAAATGATGGACTGGGAAACCTGGTAAAAGAATTTTTAATGCTATGTAACATGGCTGATGCCAACCCACTAGCTATGTCTTGTTGCCCACTTCTTGTAACGCCACCGATGCAGCGCTTAAAATTCTTTTGAAACAGAAAAAAAGAAGTGCCTTAAAGATAACTCTGGTAATAAATGTCTATCCAAATCGCTACTAATTAAAATAAGCACTCCCTTTTTGTCAATCATAGAAAGCCTTCGGACCTGATAAGCTCTGAGATACCCCAATGCCAAACACCAATACGTTTAGAATGCTGACCTTGCAGACGATAATGCCTAAAAATACTTAACAGTTCAGAGACGTTCCCCTCACGCTTCCTAGGTAACGTGAAACAAAGACGGCATATTCCGGTCACCGTCATGGTGAACTTTGCCTCCGCTTAAGTAAGCCACATTACACCAGTAAATGGACTCATCGTCTATTTAGTGGTTCAATGTGGCTGAGTCCATTTAGTCGGGTCCGAGGAAATCTGAGCTAAAAAAAGGTCGGCTGCGCTGAGTTCCCACCCACCAACCTTGGACGCAGTGTTAGTTTGGAAGGCTTCTGGTCTACTTGATTTGTGTAGCATGCGGCGAGGATTACGTGGGTTAAATAAAGCGAATAAATGCGCATCAGAACAAAACGACGTCCTTATGTGAAGAAAATTCTCTAGGAATTCCATTGCTCCTGTATAAAATACGGCCGCTGTCACAGTGGCATTTCGAGTGGCAACGGAAGCACGTGGATGAATCCTGCAGGCGTAAACCATGTGGTCTCATGGTAAGCCAGAAGGGTGGCTGCCTGAATGCAGCGTGCGAGCTCAAGCCCAACCTCGATTTCGCTTTCTAGCATGAGGTAGGTGCTTCCTGCACACATGTTCAACCTCGTGAGACTTTAGTTGGTCATTCGTTGGACTAGGGCAAGGTGTGGTATTTGATCTCTGTCAGCTACAACGTTCTGATAAACGACGTTCTAATAACGAGCTAAACTTCGAAAGAAAGCGATATTTTGAACGATGACCCCTAATATATTTCATTCTTCCCGGCTATGAAGAACGCGATCCAGTGTAAAGGCTAACCACTAAAATTGTATAACAACCTCATGAAAGCTTTACAGGCAAACAAAATTTCGATTATGTCTAAGCTAACCTACAGTCGTACATGACTACCAAAGTTGCCTTCTTTTCTGAAATCTGATGTCCATTCAAATTCGAATATCCTAACTCGAATATATGATTAAGAACGTATTTCGAAGACACTCAGACTCGAATATTCATAAATCGCGATTTGCAAATGCGTTAGACCTCGAATATTCAAAAGTCGCATTTTTCAAATATTAGGTTGTCCCATAAGTCCCCGCCGTTTTTTCAACGATTCACTGCAGATTTCGCCGGCGGTCTCTTGCATAGCGCTGCATAGCTTTCGAAAGAGAATGAATTGCTCTATCGGAGCATGTATTGCATTTCTTTTTTCATCATGAGTTTTGTCAATTTTTAGGTCGTTGAAGTGAAAAGTGAAAAAGTAGCCATTTGCGCACTTGTTCTCTCTGCTTAGGTTTATAATTTTTTGCGCAGTTTTTTATAGCATTTGGAAGACAATGTTCTGTACTACAAGAATATGTGTTGGTCCTATTTTCTCACTTGTCCTTTACTGATTTTTAGGCCATCAAATTGGGACGTCCGAAGGAGGATGGTTGTTTTTGCCGACAGCTCCTGCTCTGTGGTTGGACTTTTTGGGTTGATGTTATATGTCATTCGCAAGAAAATGTCTTGCTCTATAAGAATATGTGTCGCGTTTATTGATTTCTATTGAATATCAACAAAATGCCAAAAAGAGAAAAATCGTCTTCACCAACAACTCCTTCTCCTTCTTCAGTTGTTGATATTCGACAGAAATCAGCGGGAGCCAATAAACGCGTCACAAATTCTTACTGAGCAAGACATCCTCTTCCAAACGACATATAACACCATGCAAAAAAGTTCAACCACAGAACCGGAGTTTTGGTAAAAAATCGGGCGGAAAAGTCGGAATTCCCAATTTGGTGACCTAAAAATCAATAAAGGACAAATGAGCAAATAGCACTAACACATATTCTTGTAGTACAGAACATTGTCTTCCAAACGCTATAAAAAAGCTGTGCAAAAATTACAAACCTAAGCGGAGAGAACAAGTGCGCAAATGGCTACTTTTTCACTTTTCCACTTTCCACTTCAACGACCTAAAAATTGACAAAATTCATGATGAAAAAAGAAATGCAATACATTTTCTGATAGAGCAAATCATTCTCTTTCGAAAGCTATGCAGCGCTATGCAAGAGACCGCCGGCGAAATCTGCAGTGAATCGTTGAAAAAAACGGCGGGGACTTATGGGACAACCTAATATATTCGAATTCGAACGTTTGAAAACTGTAAGCGTTCGAAACCAATAGAAAATTCGACAAATTTCTGAGAGCACAATCGGTGAAAATGAATACGACCATGAGAATCTCCACCCTTCAAATAATAGGAAAGTAGGTTTCATTTGTGCGAACTCCCTGAACCCAACGAACTAGGAACCTCATAGTTTACTATAGAGGCGCGCAGTGAGCGCTGAAGCAAGCAGCTCAGTGGCTCACCAGGAAAGGGTTTAACCTCGCATGGAACTTTGTTGAGAGGGAGGCCTAGGCTGTTGGATGGAGACAGGGATGCGGAGAGCGGATCGAACTTACGAATGGACATCGCGACTGCGGCAGCCACCGCCGCCCGTAATTAGCCCCTGCCGCGGCGCCGCTGACCGCCGTCGCATCTGCGGAAGCCGCTGCCGCGAACGCGTCGACTACTTCGACCACTTCTTGGGACTTTGCTTGAATCTCACAGTGGTTCTTGCCCAGCCATTTAGCCAACTGAGGGTCTTTTTCGTCAGAAAGGCCACTGACTACCTTTTGAGTCGTAAAGAAGACGGGTAGGCTATAACTGATCATAGCTGGCAAAAAAATATGAGAGGAAGCTAAAGATGGTTTCGAACGAATACCAGGCACCAATGTGTCGGACTTCAATTATTTTTGGAAAATAAATGCAAACTAATGAGGGAAACCTAACGAGAAAAATTAGGGTGTTGCCAAACTGTTGTAAGCAAGCGTAAGGACGGCTGAAAATAATCCTGAAGAGAATAAATGAAGGGAGTGGAACGTATAGAAGTAAATCAGAATGACTCCAAGGAGACCTAATGAGAGCAGTTTCAGATCTTAAAGATTCGCAGGCCCTTAAAATGTGTTGTAGAAATCTATCCTGGTTCTTCTTCACCTCTCGTCTGTCCCATAGATCTGAATGTCGTCGCGGCTGCGGTGGAGGGCTTCGCGTAGGCGGCGGGTCAAGGCGACGAGTCGGCAGACGAAGTCGCGGACTTGCCGCGTTGCGCCATAGGTCACCGCAATTAGCAATGATATCCGTAAGTTCAGTCCCTCACCCGAATCACTGGTCTCCCTCAAATTTTGTGAGTGGGAATTATTTGTCGTACTCATCCCTAATTTGGCATCTGTTTTTGACTCACTTTTTGATGAAATTAAATTTTTACACGACAGGAATGCGACAGTCAGAGTCGTTAACTATAACAGGTTAAAACCCCTGCAGTAGGCGCGTTTTGCAGTTTTAACCTACATATTTCTAATCAGCATTAAAAATTCAATTTCATCAAAAAGTGAGTCAAAAACAGATGCCAAATTAGGGATGAGTACGTCAAATAATTCCCACTCACAAAATTTGAGGGAGACCAGTGATTCTGCTCTCATCACCTTAGTCAACCATGCATAGCGTAACCTATCCTAAGCGGCGAAATTTTCAAACACGGGCTGCGGATTCATGATCAACACCTTTTCAACAGCAAACACATGAGTAAAGCATAGATGTAATAGTTGATAGCATATATTCACTGAATTACGTTGTAGATTAGATTAAAAGCTTCCATCGAGGATACACCACATCATGCAAAAACAAAGGTGACCACTGGGAATCGGGCCCACGACCTATCGCTCACATGAAGCGAAAACCCCGCCACTACCCTACTCCAAATGGCGATAAGGGAATGATAAACAGGCAAGTTTAAACTGGCAGAACTCGTTCAAGAGATATATTTTGCATCGTCAAGCTAGACAGTTGCAGCCAGTATCCCAGGCTCCATCCAGCTACCCAGGTCTTATTTTAAAGTTCCATGGGAGGTTGAAACCCTTCCCTGGTCAGTTGGGAGTGATGGGTGTTTCGTAGCAGGAGGGCCCGGTGTCCTACTCCCGCGCCTTGCTGAATTTTTGCATTTCTAATGTTCATTCCTTGTTTGGCAATTATCACCTACCTAACTTTTCGAAGGCATATATTCCACTATAGACTCCAAAATGGGTGTTCCGTAAGAGCGTTTCATCAGCGAACTTCCCATCGGAACATTGGACTTCCATAATTTTCAAAGGAAACTTTGCCCAAAGAGTTATTTGAGGTGCCGATCACTAATCTGACATTCATTTTTAAAATTACGGTAGGTGCGGGAGAGTGAAGCTATATAGAGGCCGTGATCCTCTGACCAGCACAAATTCACCTGCACCTATCGTAGTCCACCATAATTCTAAAAACGGACGCCAGATTCGCGATCAGCAGCCCGAATATCCTCTTGGGCGAAGTTCGGAGAAATTTTTTTGATTTTTTTTCGGCCTCTGAAACCGTGAAACTGCAATAGTGTCGCTACATATTTACACGTGATTATTTCAGTCAAGAGAGCGTTCACCCATGACACAGCGAATCATCATGATTTTGACGGATATCTCTTCACCCCTCCCTTTAACAAGAAATCTATCTTTAAAAAAAACTTTAAATGATCGAAACACTTAACGTGTTTCAAGACTAATGTTTCAAGTCCAGCGATAGCAACAATATGTCGGTGAGCAATAATTGCTGACACCTGCTGGGATCGCAGTGGCTACTTGCCTGCCATCATCAATAATCTAGTTGCATACCTTCGACGCTCGAGAGAGCTCGAAATTTGCACAAGCGCTTGATCAGCTTAATCTATTATCCAAAACGTATCCTCAATGGGTTTTAGTTTGATAGGCAGAGAGTGGGACCGTTAGCCTAGATGACGAGACATTCCCGAAGTTGTTTCAGATTTTCATGCCGATTAAAAGAAAATAGTACAATCCGAGTGCTTTAAGTCCGGATTTCCGTGATCTTTTTCCCATGAGCTTCTGTTGTGTAGATACGTGCGCTCCGCCCCGCTATCGCTCCCGTTGCTGCCGTTTCGATGTGTGAAATATTCACGTGTTTAATGTGTCCCAGAGCACGTTTTGGAAGCTACACATAGTCTAAGACGTGCTCTGACAAGGGAAGGGTCTGAAGTGTACGTGTGAACGGGGGGAGCGAGTCATATAGGTAGAATCCTTATCCCACAACTGGTTTGAAAATGTGTCTATTTTTTGCCAAGTCGTTAAACCCAAGGAGTAGGGGATCAGAATGGGATACGGCGCAGCACGCGTTTGGGGGTCTGGTACGCCCGCGATGCTTCTGCAGCAAGTGGCTCGGAGCGCGGGTGGGTAGAGGGTTGACTCATGCGAGAGAAGTCAGGGGTTTGGCTCCTTTGCGTTGTTGCATCTTTGAAACCACCTCCGACGTCACAACGATGACAAATGATTGGTAGAGATTTGGGGGATTCTGACGTCTATACCATTTTCAGGCGTCTTCTGCGCATTTTTTCCAGCGGTACGTTGTGGTATTCAACATGCTGATGTAAAAATGTTCAACACCAGTGATACACAGGTACAAAGTGCATGAAGCACCACTGGGCACCTTACGGGTAGCGTATAAAGGCTACAGGCTCCTCATAGTCTGTTTCCATACATGAACCAAAGGCCTCGGAAAAAACCATCCTGCTCGGACTTTCAAAGGAAACCACGTTGTGACGTCGGAGGTGGTTCAAATGAGAAACGAGGTGTGCGGATCCCGCAAATTAGGCTAAACGGCATCGATACACTCTTTCCCTCATGTCTGCCTATCACTTGGGAATCAGAGGTCTGCTGAAGGTTTTCTAGAACCTAACACCAACAATGTCCGCCGACGGTCGAGTGGTGATCCACCTGCTCACGCTGAAGTGTGGCCCACCTTTAGACAAGGAATCTTCGAGGGAAGAAATCAAGCTGACCGAACGGATGGCCAGCATACTCAAGGACTTCGAAGCACGTCAACTTGAAGTTTACGAAGACGAACAGCTGGAAGTGGTGGAAGAAGAAGAGCAAGATTGGGATCCGCAAGATGAACTGATGGAGAGGCAAGCAAGCAGCGGGCATACGATAACGTTTTCGGGTGGAACTCTTGTTTCGGAGGAAAGGGTACGTCTTCAGTTGGATTTCGGTTGCGTGCTCATAACCATGGAGGAAGACACCGGGATTCACTACACAGACACTTTGTACCTGTGTATCACTGGTGCTGAACATTTATCACCATGTTGAATACCACAGCGTACAGCTGGAAAATGCGCAGGAAACGTCTGAAAATGGTATAGACGTCAGAATCCCCTAAATCTCAACCAATCAGTTGAAATGCAAAAATGCAGCAGCGCAGAGGAACCAAACCCCTGACCTCCCTCGCACGAGTCAACCCTCGACCCACATGCGGTCCGAACCACTGGCTGCAGACGCATCGCGGGCGTACAAGACCCCCAAACGCGTGCTGCGCAGTATCCCATTGTGACCCCCTACTCCTTGGGTTTAGCGACTTGGCAAAAAATAAACACATTTTCAAACCAATTGATGGATGAGAATTCTCCCTATATGACTCGCTCCCCCGTTCAGACATACGCTTCAGACCCTTCCCTTGTGAGATACGTAGAACGCGTGAAAGCAAGCAAGCACATGCGTGCAAAGACCGCTCGTGACGTAGCGGAGGAGGAATAACGGCGATCGTTTACTTCATAATAATCAGTGTTATGGGGTACAATTTCATTTTCTGACGATATCTCGTTCTGATGAAAAAAATATTTTCGTGACAAGTCAATCCTTCGGTTGCGACCCCGTGATCAATGAGAGCGCTCCAAAAAAATCTTTTAAGAGAAAGCACTTAAGGCACCATTAGCAATTAACACTAAGAATTTTTTAGAGTATACTTTTAGATCAAGACGTCGCTCCTTCACTTAGAAAAATGTTGTGTCCACATCCTCGAAAAATATAAAAAACTTGAACTTGTAGTGATCGACTCGAAGTCTGTCCGCAGAAAATCTTCACTTTTAACTGTAGAACAAGCAGTATCCAAATTTTAAAGGGTTCAATTCTGTGCTTATAACCTTCCTTCAGTGAACGAAGCTGAGTGCAAATCTCTACAGTGTCGAAGCCACACTTGGAAAGAACAACTTATTGAGGGGTACAAAAATCACCTAAAAAGCGCCGAAAAGATCAAGACAATCCTGTGCCAAAACCAAGAGAGGGTACAACCCCCAGAAATGAAGGCGTAGTACGACCTCCTTCGATTTCCAACCTCAAGCTTGACCCGACTTCAGACATACGCCTGAGACCGTTCCCTGGTAGAACAATACGCAAGTGGAAACAAGCTTACCCGCACGGTGCTGCAAATCGTTCGTGCAGATATTATAGTTGTCGCTAGCGCTAACAGCAACTCCAGGATAGCAGCAGCAATTAGGCCCGCATCTAACCGATAATCGGTACCAAGTCGAGTCATGGAGCTGAAACTGGGACGTAGCAGTTTAAATTAATAATAATAATAATAATAATAATAATAATAATAATAATAATAATAATAATAGCAATAATAATGAACACTGGAACTGGTTGACCAACATGACAGCGTAAGTTTCCGACATTAAGTTACCGCCTAATACCTGTCCACTGTCCTGTCCGTAGTCTACAAGCTTTCACTCGAGTAATCTTGAATAGGATCAGCAGAAGGCTGGACGAAGGACAGCCATGCGAACAAGCAGGATTCCGGAGAGGATTCAGCACGATCGCGGTCACATACACCATTACGAAGCTCATCGAAGTGTCGCGAGACTACAAGCGCCCGCTGTGCCTTAAGTTCACCGACCTGAAGAAGGCATTCGGCTCTCTCGAAGCTGAAGCGGTCATCAAAGCCCTGCTCACCCAGGGTGTTCCTATTCAGTAAATTGGAGCTGTATAGTGAATTCACGACCAATTCACCATTCATTCATTTCACCGTTCTACAACGACGTCGTCATCGATGTGAAGAGAGGGGTTCGGCAGAGGGATACCATATCTCCGAAGCTCTTCAGCTCCACCCTCGAAAACGTCTTGCGCGAACTAGAACGGGAAGACATGGGAGCGAAGGTCGACGGCCAGCAGCTGCACCCTCTTCGCTTCGCTGACGACATCGTGCTCATAACACCGAGCATCAGTCAGGCGGAGCGAATGCTGGCCGACTTCGATCGTGTATGTGGGAACGTTGGACTGCAGCTGAATCTTACGAAGACGATGTTCATGAGGAATGGACAGGTTTCTGATGCCCCATTCTCGCTCAACTGAACGAACATCTCCGAATGCTCCAGCTATGTGTATCTAGGCCGCAAATCAATATGGCCAACGACCTAGCACCAGAGCTGAGCAAGAGGAAACGAGCGGCTTGGGGAGCTTTCAAGAGCGTTGAACAAGTCGCGAAGAAGACGAAGAACGTCCGACTCCGTGTCGACCCCACCGCTCTTCCTGCCCTAACATACGCCTCAGAGACCTGGGCTATACGAAGGCAGGATGAACATGAACAGATCAGCGTCGCGCAGCGTGGAATCGAGAGGACGATGCTCGGAGTGACACGACTCACGCAAGTGAGAGAAGGGCTCTGGAGTTCTGAACTTCGCCGACGTTCGGAGATCAGAGACGCTGTCGCGTGTGCCAAGCTGTCGAACATTAGGAGGGCCGGCCACGTAATGCGCTTCGCAGACACAGGCTGGACGAGAGCCATTACCGACTTGGTTCCGCGGGATGTCAGGAGAACACCGAGACGCCCACCAACGCGTTGGTCGGACTTCTTCGTGGAAGCCCTGAACGACCAATATGAAGCTCTTGGTGTCCCTCGAGCGAGGACCCATTGAAGCACATTGGCACGCGACGGGGACGAATGGAGACGCTGCTGGCGCCCGCTCGAGTAAGTCGATGATCAACGGGACGACAGGTGGTACAGGTGTTACCTGTCTACTATTGATTTCTAATCGAAATACGTACTATCAAGGTATCGTAAATGTCTCGACATCATTCGATAGGCAACCATGGATGAAACTTCAACAAAACACATTTATGTATACAAATAAAAATTGGCAGGATGTGCAAAGACCAGAAACCTGATGAATTTTCATCTCCTTCCTCTAGATTACGGTACGTAATCATTTTCACGGTTCCCGTTCCGTCTTTCGTGTGCAGCTTTCTAGACAGGAAAGAAAACAGCGGTCATCATTCCAGAATGGATGCTGATGGTAGTGCATTGAAAATTGCCCAGTTCATGAATTCGAAAAAAGAAACAACTCCTTAAGTAATTCCCAAAGGAATATTGCCTCACAAGTAAGATCTTACGGTCTTCGAAGTGGGCTAGATTACCACACGGTATATTTACTGCTGGAGATTGGCTGCACAAAGGAGAAACTAAAGCCGGGTCCGTCAGTATGCAATCTGTGCCAAAAAATGCTAACAGCGCTTGAAGGATGTGCCGCACTATCTACAAAAAGTGGTGATCTGATTTACTTATTTGTTTATTTATTTATTACATGACTACGTTCGTCTGCTAGATTAAAACAGAAATGCAATATAATGTAATATGCCGTCAACAATAATTGCTTGCGGGTGTTTAGTACTAAAAGTGTGAGTAGGAGAGCCTAATGAATAAGAGCCCCGAAATCGGCGGAATTTTCAAAAGCGGACGTCGGATTCGTAATCAGCGCACCAAATAGCCCCTAGATGATTTTGGACGAGGGAATTTGACCCATTCGAGAATATTTTCGATGACGTCATCGCCCATCTGCCGCGGCTTAAACCCTAGTTTATACTTGCGTCGCTGCGCGGCGCGGCACCATGGTCGGGATAGATATCGACCGGGCGGCGCGAAAAATCGATATCTATGGCGATAGTGGGGCCGCACCGCGTGCTTGCAAGTATAGACTAGGGCTAAAGCGCCATCGTCTTCGAAGCTCTACCGAACGGCGTCAATCTAGATTGACACCGTTCGATAGAGCTTTTCGAGCTGAACGGAATGAGTGTCAAGATCTGAAATATAAGTAGTAGGAGCGGAAGAAACTTCATCGCTGCTCTCCGCCGCTCTAAAATGGCAGATGGGGCTAAAACAGTTTAGGCATCTGGAGAGTTGCGAGCATGTCACCGTGAAGTGGTGAAGTGTTTTCAGTCTTGTGCTCGCCCACGCATTTGCATGCCGTTAGCTCGCCTCGTCTTCCCGCAGTAGTCGACTGAACTCGGAAAAAATCGTGTCACACAAGAGTAACCTGCATTTTCGCACCGCTGTAACTTTGTCCAGTCATAAGCTACATCGCTACGTTTCAGCGCCCTTCTTGAACTTTCTACTGCCTACAAAATCCACAAGTTGCAGCCGGAAAGATTCGCACTCGACAGAATTATTGCGCTCAGATCACGCCCGTGGGTGCAATTTGCGAGCGGTCGCGCCCACTCGATTGATGGGTTCAATCCTATATATTAGGTTGTCCCATAAGCCTTCGCCGTTTTTTTTCAACGATTCATTTTTGCGCAGTTTTTTATAGCATTTGGAAGACAATGTTCTGTACTACAAGAATATGTGTTAGTGCTAATTGCTCATTTGTCCTTTATTGATTTTTAGGTCATTAAACTGGAACTTCCGAAGGAGGATGGTTATTTTTGCCGACAGCTCCTGCTCTGTGGGTATAAGAATATGTGTCGCGTTTATTGATTTCTATTGAATATCAACAAAATGCCAAAAAGAGAAAAATCGTCTTCACCAACAACTCCTTCTCCTTCTTCAGTTGTTGATATTCGACAGAAATCAGCGTGAGCCAATAAACGCGGCACAAATTCTTACTGAGCAAGACATCCTCTTCCAAACGACATATAACACCAAGCAAAAAAGTTCAACCACAGAACCGGAGTTTTGGTAAAAATTCGGACGGGAAAGTCGGAATTCCCAATTTGATGGCCTAAAAATCAATAAAGGGCAAGTGAGAAAATAGGAGCAACACATATTCTTGTAGCACAGAACATTGTCTCCCAAAAAACTGCGCAAAAATTCTAAACCTAAGCAGAGAGAACCAGTGCGCAAATGGCTACTTTTTCACTTTTCACTTCAACGACACATGTACTGATAGAGCAAATCATTCTCTTTCGAAAGCTATGCAGCGCTATGCAAGAGACCGCCGGCGAAATCTGCAGTGAGTCGTTGAAAAAAACGGAGGGGGCTTATGGGACAACCTAATAGAAATCGTACCAGTACTTTCACTTTAATTTAAAACCTAGGAAACAAATTTCTTTGTAACAGTGCTAATTTTGTTCTCTCTCGTGGGGCAGTTTGGCTATAGAAACTTCCAGCTCATGAGTTAGAAGCACCTACCGTTGCCATTTTCAAGAGTCGATTGAAAAAAGGTTGATTTTTTAAGAATCCTTGGATCACAGAGCTGACTGTTTTCTGGTGGCGTTAGCATCATATGAGGACGTGTATTTCGTCTTGCGGAACGTCCCATGCGCAATAATGGTACAATGGTTGCGGAGCAAATCGTGTCCAAGAAGTGAGTCACCATGCCTGCTCCACAATTTTTTGCTGATGTTAACGGCTGTCCAGAACTAGGATGGTCCAAGAGTTGACGATTTTTTCCGAATTGATGTTGTTTCTTGCGTTTCTTCTTCTTCACGTGTTTAACCGTTTCATTATGCCCGTTTTAAACCCCTTCTTACCTACTCCTTCTCCTTAATCGGTTAGCAGCTATCCAGAGCTTATGAAAGGAGAGGCCTATTAAGACCCCAGATGCTTTCACTCTTTAGCTACTTCTTTATAATATCTTTTCTTAGCTATATCACATGAGTCTTTACCTTCAAGCGCGTTTTATTGCTAGTCGGTTAGGCAAACTCAGTTCCTATGGAAGCAGCATCGTGTGGAAGCGTAATGAAGGACTAGGTATGACCGGATCTAAGACCGGACTCCTAGATGCTTCCTTCTTATATGCTGCTCGAACGTGATTTTTCTCATCCAGCTGGAATCACGCCAAATATTGAGTGCCTAACCGACCTCTGCACCGTTATACCGCGATCAAGTTATTTGCGCTCACTATATTGAATTAAATTATTTATTATAGTCATACTCATGTTAATGCCATTCTTTGGGCCGGGCTCTCTGTATCTGAGTTTATGAATGCTGCAGAACACTTAAAAATAACCAAATTGCAGGGCATAGTGATACTACCCTCGTTTTACATGGTTGTTTCCTCGTTAGGTTACCAGTGTTGTGTAGGACCGTTTTGTTTGTCACTTCCATGTTTTATGAGAGCACTAAGGTGCAATTATAAATAAATGAATAAGGTACGTGCCATGAGCTTTCTTGTGGAGCTGTTCTGCACGCTTTCTAACGTAACAATACGGGTGTAAGAATTATAAACCGCAATAATTGGCCTGATAAATGTTTTGTATTTTAAGTGTGGAACTATGCAAGTTTGTTTCACGTTGTCTAGCATTTTTTCATGAATCGACTGTTTTCAAAACTTTTGTTTACATCTATCTTGTAGAGTGTTTGATGCGCTATCTGATGCCGTCTGAATGTTTGAAAAAGGTTCAAGCATAAAGATTAACGACAATTCTATAGATGATCACCGAAGAGCCAACGAGGGAGCATTTGAGGGAAGTTCTATTGTTTATGTTCAAATGAAAGAAAAGCCCCGTTGAAGCCCATGACATGATCGCCGAAGTCTATAGCCAAGATGCCATCACTGCCAGAGCTTGCCAGAAATGGTTCAAGAGGTTGAGAGGAGACTTTGAAATGAAGAACAAGGACTGCGGAAGACCACCCCAAAAGTTCGAAAATGATGAGCTGCAGGCTTTAGTCGACGAACATGACACCCAAACACAACTACAGCTAGCTGACTCCCTAGGTGTAGCTCGCGCAGCAGTTCCGAAACGTTTGCATAGAATGGACAAAATTCAGAAGAAAGGACGTTGGGTGCTACATCAACTGACGCAACGCCAGCAAGAAATCCGAAGAACCATGTGAGAAATCTTGATAGAACGGCAATGAAGGAAGTCATTTCTGCACCGTATCATCTCCGGAGATGAAAAATGGATCTATTTCGACCACGCGAAGTGGAAACGCCCATGAACAAATCCATGAAAGGCACCAAAGTCGACCCCAAAGCCCAAAATCAAGGGGAAAGTGTGTTGCTCTGTATTTGGTGGAATCAGAAAGGAATTCTGTATTGCGAGCTCCTCTAAGCCGGCGAAACGGTGACAGCTACCCGCTACAAGGAACAACTAAACAATCTGTAGCCAGGAGACGACCAGAATAGTCCGTCCACTAGATATGAGTGCCTAATATTGCTTCATAACACTGCCCGCCTTCATGTTGGAATGTTCGTAAAAGAAGCCTTGGAAGAAATGAGGTGGGAACTCTTACCCCACTCGCCGTACAGTCCAGATATTGCACCATCACTTGTTCAGATCGACGGCTCATGGAATAGCGGAAAAGAATTTAAGCAAACACGAAGTTGTCCAACAATGGCTTGATGAATGTATCGCCTCGAGAAATCCCATTTTTTTACGAAGGAATCCACAAGCTGCATATAAATTGGAATAATGTTATTGTTAATAATGGTGATTATACAGGGTGGGCCATAAACATGGTCACTCGATAAAAAGCGAACTACTCGCGCGAAATTGATCAAGAAGCAGCAAAGTTTCGTCAACAATTTACTAGCAATCTAATTTGAAGGAAAGTGGATATCGTTCAGAATGGTCTCCCCTGGCACGAACGTCAGCCTTCACGTAGTGTGCGTTTAAGCGTAGGCCTCCTCCTGCAAAATAGACTAAACGCTGTCCACAACATTCAAATCTGCCGAGTTTTTCAGCCATTCAGAAGCAGGGATGAAGTTGGGAGGATTATTCGCGCACTACCCCTGAGTCTGTTTGGATTTGTGAGCGGGTGATCCGTTTTGTTCAGAGCTCCATGTTGAATTTTCAAACTGTTCTTGAGTCCAAGAAAGCAACTCCTTCTTCAAAATGAAAAAGGTTTCGCTGCTTCTTGATCAATTCCGCGTGAGTAATTCGTTTTTAATTTATGGCGCACCCTGTAGTTAATAAAAGCTAGTCGAAAACAATTCAGAAATTTATTTTCTTTTAACTTGTAAAAAAACGAGCTTTCATAATTGTGCACCAATACATGGAGAAGTAAGCTATTATCATTAAAAGATATCGCTCCGAACTTGTTGTGCGTTGCTCTCATGGCTTTGTTTGAAATCAGTACACAGTGATTGTCAAAATTTAAATCATTCGTGATTAGGAACCTTAGGTTTTTTAACTTCATCAGCACAATTGAGTTGTTAGTTATTAATAGCGTATTGGTGTAATTGACTTAGATGAAGCACTTCGTACTTTTCCTCCAAAAGCGGTAAATGCCAATCTGGGAACCATTTCTGAACAATATCCATAGTCCTTTGAAGTCGTTCAGCATCTGCATCATTCGGTATTGACCGATAAATCTTATCATCATCAAATGCACAAAATTTTACTTCATTACCTTCCAAATGGTTCAGCAAATCGTACGTGTAAATGTTGAACAGTATAGGAGAGAAAACTCCTCCCTGAAGAATTTCACTATTTATATTTCTGCAACTTGAAAAAGTAGTGTTAACCCGAACAGTAAATTTTTATCAGTCGAGAACGGGCTAATCCAAAAAATGATGCGGGGTGGATACCAATCTTCATTATCTTGTGCAATAGATGGACATGCGATATTCGGTCAAAAGCCCTGCTAAAATCGAAATAAGCAACATCAATCTTACTCCCTTCATCAATTAATTTTTTCTACAATCGTTCAGAGATTGAATCATTGCTGTTGCCCTTGATTTTACCTTCTGAAAACCACGCTGAGTGCGTGACATCACACCATAGATCTTCTTCTTCTTCTTCAGTGTTTGTCCCGCTTCGTCGCGGGGTCCGCTCTTCTGGTGTTACGACGCCACCTTTCCCGATCCTGCGCTTGATCAGGGTGGACACCAGCTATTTTCATGTCCGTGTGTAACGTATCGGACCAACGCTGCTTCGGGCGTCCTCTAGGCCGCTTTCCAGATACTTCCAACTCAAGGCCTATCTTGTGGACGCTGTCTTCTTTCCCACGCAGAACGTGGCCGTACCATCGCAAGCGAGCTTCGCCCATCTTGTCCGCTATCGGCGCGACACCGAACTTCTGCCGAATAGCATCATTTCGAATGCGGTCCATGCGGGTGACTCCAGCCATCCAGCGCAGCATCTTCGTCTCCATGACGCTGAGGCGCGTTTCAACTTCCTTAGTCGCAGGCCAACACTCAGCGCCGTACATCGCTACCCGCCGCACAACGGCTCTGTAAATCTTCGACTTCAGGTGCTCTGGGATCTTCCTATCGCAATTCACGCCACTGCGAACGCCACTTGGACCAAGCTGCACTCACGCGTGAGTTCCCTTCAACCATCAGACCGTCGTCAGACGCTATTGCATCTGCACCCACTCTATAAGTTCCTCAGGTATGTTGTGTTGTCGTAAGGCGTACCATATAAGCTCACGCGGTACGCGGTCGAAGGCCTTCTCCAAGTCGAGAAAGGATATATGCACCGGCTTCTGTCTCTCGCGATGCTTCTCCACCAGGAGGCGGGCGGCGTGTATAGCATCAATGGTCCCACAACCAGACACAAAGCCGCACTGGTTGTTGGAGAGCTTGACGATTTCACGGATTCGCCTATCGAGGATTCGCTCGAAGATCTTCATGCTGTGCGAAAGCAAGCGAATCGGACGGTAATTGAAGCAGTCCGCAGGACTGCCCTTCTTCTTCCAAATCGGAATCGTCGCACTGTTGTGCCAACACTCCGGTACTTTCTTCTCCTTTACTACATGGTTGAAGAACTCAGCCAACCACTCAGCAGGATACCAGAGCTTCGACTTCCAAACATCGACTGCCAGATCATCCGGCCCTGTCGCCTTACCGGGCTTCTTCTTCTTCAGAGCCGCTTCTGTTTCCTCCACGGTGATCTTGTGAACGGGACCGTGAACAGAAACCACAGAAGGGATGGCCGGATGAGGAAATTCCATGGTGGAAATTTCCTCAAAATAGTCACGCCATCGCTTCAGCGTCTTTTTGCGGTCTGTCAGAAGATGGCCGCTCTCATCATTGATGCCAACGAACTTTTCAATATCCTCGGTTTGGCTATGGCGGGTCTTAGCAAGTCGGTACAAATACCGCTCGCCATCGCGCGACTCGAGCTTTCGGTAGACATCACCATAATGAGTGGCCTTCGCAACAGCCACGGCTTTCATTGCAGCCTTCTTCGCCTTCTGGTACTCCTGCCAGTTGTCGGCTGTTCTGTCGCCAAGAAACACATGATACAGCGACTTCTTCTCTCGAACCTTCGCTTTCACATCGTCTGTCCACAGCCATGTCTGCTTGTCGACTTTGCGTCGTCCAGGCTTCGTAGTGCCGAGTTCCAATCTTGCAGCTTGGCGTATCGCGTCGGTTGCTCTCTTCCAAGTTTCGTCGACAGTCGTGACTGTCGGCAACCGTACGCGAGAAATCACAGCTGCTTCCTTCTCTTTCATTCGCCACCACTTGATTCTAGCTGCACCGCATCGCTCCATCTGCATCAGCCTCGGAGGGGCGATCTTTAGGGTGCAGATCAGAGGTCGATGCTGTGGGGCAACCGTCTCATACGGCACGATCTTCGCGTCTGTGGTAATGCTCCAGTCACAGTCCTTCACAAGCACAAAGTCTAGTTGAGACTTGGAGCTCCCACTATAATATGAGATGAGGTGGGAGTCGCGTTTTCGGAAGACGGTGTTCACAATGGTGAGGCTATGCGATTCCGCATACTCAAGAATACGCTCACCATCGGGGTTACGAGACCCGTATCCGAAACCACCATGACAGCTGTACCCGTCCTTCGCAGCACCTAGGTGCCCATTAAGGCCACCAGCGACTACGATGACATCTTTCGACGGTTCCTCCGCTGTCTTCTCATCAAGCAGGTTCCAAAACTCATCCTTGGCCTGATCGGAGCAGCCACTCTGCGGAGCATACGCAGAGAAGAAGTGATAGAGTCGTTCCTTAGCGGCGACAACGATCTTCATCAATCGATCGTCAAAGCGCTCGACGCTTACAGTCGAGTCACGAAATCGTTCGGAGATGATTATTCCGACACCATGGTGGTCCTGGGACTTCCACATAGAACGGCCTTGAAGCCACGTCCTATGTCCCTTGACTTGCTACAGGACCACCTCGTCTCCTGCACAGCACAGAGATCAACTCTTCTACGCTCCAGTGCTTCAACCAACTCGAACGAGCGGCCCGTCAACGTACCCACATTCAGCGTTGCCACGCGGGTCCTGCTTACGTTACGGGACTTTCGGACTAGCTCAGTTGCCCCCGATGCCGTCCTCGCATCAGGGATCTTCGCATACTTTCCAATCTCGCCGGGCTTTGCGAGCGCGCGTCGGCTCCCGCGGACGCCGTAGCACTATCTCGAGAAACTTGAACTGTCATACACCATGCGATGTGACATGGGTCTTCGTAGGCCGGCCTGTCACAAGGGCCTGTCGCCTGCATTCGAATGTCCGTGATTAGTTTAGCTCGCACAGCGAGCAGTTTCCAGTGGCACCACGTGAAGGAACGGACATCGCCACCACATCACTCCATAGATGCGAAGATGATTTACAATGGTTTATAATGGCGCACTTCAAACTTTTTCGAAAAAGTCGTGCTGTGCTGCACCCTTCGTACCTTGCGTGTTGGCTGTTGGTTCAGAAGCAAACGTTTATGTCGCCTATGCAAATCAACACTCATAGGAAGAGTGAGGGTCGTAGTGGGCGGTCCTTAGCGGTAGGAGTCGTGTCGCAAACATCGAAATGACACTGACAGGTCTTAAGTTGCTGGGAACGTGGAGCAGTGGCTTCTTAAAAATTGGAGTGAGAATAGATTCAACCCATCCTTTGGGTATCTGTCCCTTCATAAGACAGATTAAAAATGCGTTCTAGTGGATCACATATCACATATCGCAGGAGCCATTTTCTTAATGAATTGTGGGATGATACCGTCAGAAGTAAAACCCCTTCGATTAAAATGTCGCGATAACTCAGCTCGCATCCATCCAGCTTGGAGAACTGAATACATATCATGCAGTCCGCTGACTGATACGAATAGGGTGGGACTCATGATGCCGTTAAAAGGGCATCATGAGTCCCACCCCCAAGTTCAGATACACGAAGATCTTCTTTAGCAAAGTCTTCGCATCCATCTTGCGATCGCTGAAGTCGATATCCATGGATCTACAGAGCACCTCCTCCGCAGAGCTAACCAGCCTGAGTATCACCATCACAACACTGGTCTAACGCTGCACCAAACAGCATAAATAACCAATGGGAACTGACGTAGCTATCTAATACGTCCTTCCATTGCTTCCACAATAACTTTCCGGAAAATAGAGTATTCAAGCTTAGAAGTCACCTATCACGTCATGAGGAGGAGTCGGAAGGAAAACGACTCAGAATTTCACTAAGTGCTCGCAAACTAGAAAACATTTTCAAAACTTTTCCCTAAATAGTGAGTATGTGCGACTGAGTGTTTCCAAATGAAGCTGTCTACCGAAAAAGGCGCCACGTGGTTGAGGGTGGCACTTATTCAAATTCAGAAGTTATCTGCCTCTACATGAACAGACCTCAGTATCAAACGTCTCACGGCAAAGGAGAAGCGGCTAGAATACCCTTCGACGTGAAGGACGCTAATCAGCAGCTCGTGAGGAGGAAGAGTCGGGACAAACGCTCAACATTTCTCATGGAAGTCGTGAGAAGATAAAAACTCCGAAAATAACGTCTTCGCATTTCAAAACAATTCAAGCAGGTCATACGGAGGACGCATCAGAAGAAAACCCCTTCAAAGTTCTCATCAAACTCATTAGCTGTGAAAAACTTCGATCGTCCATCTCCCTTTTTCGTGCTGAGACTCATGCCGGCACTGTGATGGGAGCTGCGTCGCGGACGAGTTGTCGCGGTGCCGTCTGCCGCACGCCACGCCCCTCAGCGGAACGATGCCCTGCACTGCGGCATCGTTCCGCTGAGGGGCGTGGTCCGCTTCAAACCTGCGCGGTAGGACTAGGCAATTATATTGCTGGTTAAGATTTCAAGTGTAGGCTAAACAAGCCTTACACCCCTCCGGGGTCAGTGAATTGGTAATGAATTGGTACCAGACTCGTCAGAGAAAGATAAAATACTGGCTGTAACATCGGCTGGTCACCACAAGTCATTGTTTAAGCCAAATACGCTTTCAAGTCCCTCTACGACTCCCCGAAGAACT
Source organism: Heligmosomoides polygyrus bakeri (assembly GCA_947359475.1). NCBI lineage: Eukaryota > Metazoa > Nematoda > Chromadorea > Rhabditida > Heligmosomidae > Heligmosomoides > Heligmosomoides polygyrus. The sequence continues at coordinate 56,489,103 of OX375870.1, read as the reverse complement.
AATATGAGCGGCACACCCTGCAAAGCCAAATACGCTTTCAAGTTGCCTCTACTACTCCCCGAAGAACTAATATGAGTGGCATACCCTGCAAAGCGAGATCAACGCCGACTTCGACAACGGCGCGCGTGTAGCACCGTAGAGCGAGGCTTGATATGCCCATGATTCACGAAGCGCGACAAGATCGCGCTTGTGTAGAGTCGTAGGTGAAGGCGGAGCGCAGACTCTGTAACTGTTGGAATGGCAGGGGATTAAAGTGCATGTGCGGTGCCTTCAGCCCCACCACAGTAGAGGGATTGGTCGTCGCCTGAAAAGAGGCTTCGTGTCCGTCCATCATATTCGAGTGATACCCACCTCACCTCAATCGGTCAAAACTGAGCAACAACCGATAATATTGATCGAAAATCGAGAATATCGATCGATATTGACCGCCTAATCAAACTTGCTGTGAACCCCATCCGACATGTCTTCTGAATAAGTACGCTTGCTGCACGATGCTGAATCTGGTATGTTACGTTTTCCCTCTAGTACGTTCCACCGAGAAAATTCAAAGCTGCAGCCGACTAATTCGCTTGCCGTTCTTCTGTGGTGCTTCGCTCAAAGAAGCAAGTATTTCTTTCAGCGCGTGTTTTAGATAAATGTCCTTGCTCTACTCTACCCTTCTTCCAGAACAAAAGGTGTGAGTCTTGCTCAGACCAAAACTGATGTTGAATGAACACCGCGAAACCACTCTTCCGATCTTGCATAGTATACTTGTGCTCGAATAATCGAATTCGAATAATTATTCGAATAATTTACTCGAATTCGATTTTCGATTATTTGATTATTCGAGTTTCGTAAATTCGAATAATTATTCGAATTCGATTATTCGAGTTTAGCAATTTCGAATAATTATTCGAATTCGATTAATCGAGTTTTGCAAATTCGAATAATTATTCGAATTCGATTATTCGAGGTTTGCAATTTCGAATAATTATTCGTGGTTTGAAAACTCGAATAATTATTCGAATTCGATTATTCGAGGTGCGAAAATTCGAATAATATTTCGAATGTGGCATAATGATGATTTTTGTGAGCGGCGTTCATTTCGGTGACGATTGTTTTCGATAGCGCACTGTCGAGGAGCTCACCGTAACGAAAACGCATTCAATATCCTACTATACATAGAAGGGTAATGTGTGTGTGCGTGCGTGTTTCCATCAGTCCATCACAACTGGCGTGGGGAAATGGCGTGTTGGCAATACTGACCGCAGTTGATGGCGATCGACTGCGGTCCGAAGCTTCAGCCGTTGGGGTATCGATCTTGCTGAACACAAATTTGAAGTTCGTTTTTAAAATTATCGGTTGAAGTTGATCGAGCTATTGATTTTCTATGGGGAATTCGTTGAGGCGAATCAATTGTATGACCGGTCTTCGTCGATATTTTCAAAATCTGACTTCACATTTGCGTTCTCTGCGACCACGACTGTCATCGATGTCATACACTTGAATACTCTATGGAATTTGCACAATAAACACAAATTTTGACGGAAAATCAAAAAATAAATTCAGATTCGTGTTCAGTGACCTCGATTACCTCAGGCCTGAAGTTTCGATCTTGTTGAGTGATATTTACAAAAAATCGATAATTTGATTAATATCTCTTGATAGCAATCGTTACTGCAAAAACTAACTTAAGATTCGTGTTCAGCGACCTCGATTACTTCGGGACTGAAGCTCACAGTTTACATATATGACACGACTATATACCATTTTTAGCTGAAATTCAAAGTTTTTCAAATCAAATTCAACGTTGTTACACGGGGAAGATTCCAGAAGAACGTTGAAATTTATTTCAAAAACGTTGAATTTCGACTGAAAATGCCGTATAACTCTATAATTTGATTGGCTGACGATTCCTGTGAGATAATGAAATGAACAAATGGAGTGAACGATTTTTTTTCGCAAAGGTTTGCACTTGTGCGTAGATGTTTTGCACAGGTATTTCTGTACGAATTCTTCTGTAGGATTTTGTTTGCAGGAAAAAAGTTCTCATGTCTTGCCATTTAACGAGTATTGTCAACGGTTCTGAGAAGATATTGAATATCTTCATTATTGGCTTTTTTAAAAGAATTCAATCCTTTATTTTGTCTCTGGCGAATGTTGTCGTTGAACTTACTTTACTACATTTACTTGAGCCTACACAATGCGCTTTTGGAGTGAGTAAACGGTATCAAACGAAATTGGCTAACACAAAAATCGCATCGTCCTTATTAATACACCCCGGTGCAAAATTATAGATACCCCCGACCGCTGAGCATAGGCAGCGGATCCTTCGGGTACTAATGGACCCGAAGGATCCGCTGCCTATGCTCAGCGATTACCGTCGTATTCCTCACTATCGAAAACCTCTATAGAAGAATTTTAAGCAGGTTATCTCATCAGTGCAGGATATCACGAACTTTTATTGAAAATTTAACGAATGGAGACCGGTGCAATATATAAGTTCCCTTCATAAAAAACTTGATTAATCGCAAAAGTCCCTACAGACAAAGTAAGATTAGTACTTCGTCACATCACCTTTGTTGCAACCATATCGAAAATTCTGTTTTGCATACTACTGATTAGGTTATCAATAACAGTTCGCTCAACATTGGTTCATGCATGAAGTATTTATTTATTTATTTATTTATACGTGTATGACAACACGCGACGAAATAAACACCAGCAAGTCAACACATTGGTAATAAACACAAAAATACAAGAAACGGCGAATTAGCGAGTCTTAAGATAACTACCAACGAGCTTTTTATATTGGTTAAACGAAGATGGCAAAGTATGTTTTTTGGTAAACATAAGAATTCAGAACCGGCACTTTGAGTAAAAAAGGAGGCACGAACACAACTTTTGGCCGTAGAATAATGAATTTTAGATCTACAACCCCTGGTGGTAGAATGATGGACTGTGTAAAGCTCAGTAAGTGGGAGTGCAACTTTTCCAGTCATCATCTTGAAAATCATAATTAGATCGTTTCGCTTCCTACGAATAGCAAGCGATTCCAGCTCGAATATTTTTTTACGATCAGGCGCTGATGGAATGGAGGTGTAGTCATAGCCAATTAATCGTAACCATAGCTTTCTAGTGTAGCTATTCTGAATGGATTCTAGCCTCTGAATGCAGCGCTTAAGGTGAGGACTGAACACAGTGGTGCCATACTCCAGTATTGGGCGAACATAGGATTTGTATGCAAGAAGTAAGTGAGTTTTTGAAATTGTAGACAACGCTCTAAAAATTTTGTAAGTAATTCTTTCAGCTTTCTTGGCAATCGTCTCGCAATGCTCTGAAAAACTAAGTTTTTTGTCTAAGATGAAGCCCAGATCACGCAGACTGTTTTCACTGAGTAGGTTGCAACCACCAAGGCTGTAAATGTGTTTAACCGAATTTGAATTGCCTAGATGAAAAACCCGAGGTTTTTGAGCTGAGATAGGTAATTTCCACCTGTCCGACCAATCGGCAACATCTGAAACTGCACATTGGAGGGCAAAGTGATCCTCTTCACTGGTAATATTCCTGTATACTTTTATATCATCTGCAAACATTTTGCACTTAACGCCACGCCTTTCAACTAAGACAGGTAAATCATAAGTGTAGATGATGAAAAGAATCGGTGACAATACACCCCCCTGGGGTACGCCACTTGTTATTGAGTACGTGCGAGAAAATTTGTCAGTCACCTTTACTTGGGAGGATCTATTTGTGATGAAGTTCTTTACCCACTTAACAATTCTGGGATGAATTCCAAAAATTTGAAGCTTGAAAATAAGTTCTTTGAAAGGCACCTTATCAAAAGCCTTGCTGAAATCAAAAAAGACCACATCAACATCAGTGTTATCATCCAGTGACTTGGTCCAATCATCTAAGGTAGATAGCATCAAGGTCTCAGTCGATCTTCCGACTCTAAAACCATATTGGTTCTTAGGTATAACCTCATGTGCTTCTATATGGTTTGCAAGAGCCACTTTCAGAATTTTCTCAAATATTCTGGAAAACACTGATGTGATACTAATAGGACGATAATTAGATACTAAGCCGTGTGGTGGTTTTTTGGGGATAGGAGTGACAAATGCATGCTTCCATCGATTTGGAATTTCGCTATGCATGTAACTAAAATTGAAAATATGCTCAAGAGGTGCTACTAAGGCTACAGCTACTTTTTTGATGAAATAGGCAGGTATTTCATCAGGAGTAGTGGTATACGATAGCGGTAAGTTACTCAGATGCTTGAAAATGTCCTCTTTGTAAAACCAAACTAAGCTATCAGGTGAGGCACTTTGAGTGGAAAAGGCTAACTCAGACCAGATTTCATTATCAGCATCAACGGAGTATAATTTTTTAAAATGTGTGGCTAGCATGGAGGCTTTTTCAAAATCACTGACAGCTGAGTTACCCTCATCATCAACTAGCTTAGGGATCTTAGTTGACTGCTTCAGCCTTGAGTTCAACAACTTAAATAAGGAGCATTTTTTGGATTGTCCAAAAGTTTTCGTTCGATGTAGTTATTGTACTTTTTGATAAGGCGGTCAAATTTAGTTTTAATAAGCATGAAGCGTTCACTAGCCTGAAGACATGACATGGTAGACATGGTACGTGGTTTTTGGTAGTCCAGCCATGCTTTTTCTTTAATCTCAAAGAGCTTGGACAGGTGCGGTGGAATGTTGCCTCTATTTAGGGCCTGCCTCTCTAAATGGACAAATTCTTGAATTGATGTGTGCAAAATTGATAGAAAAAACTCATACTTATCCTTGATATCAGGAAGTGTCCCCAAAATAAATCTCCAATCTAAGGAGCACAAGTAGCGGCAAATGACGTCATACGGGGCTTTGTGGAAAGACCTCCGGAGGCGGAAGTATAGTGGATCTAGGAAAGTCTCTACATTGTAAGAGAGGCTGTTGTGATTACTTGACCCAGTTGGTGCAGATACAAGTACATCACGTATTAGCTTAGTGTCGCTACAAAGAACAAGATCAAGTGTATTACTACCGCGAGTTGGCTTGTGAACTTTTTGAACAAGCATGTTAGAGTTGCAAAAATTGAGAAACATTTGTGATGTAAAAGAAGTGGCATGCAGAGGAACCTTAGCCCAGTCAATATCTGGAAAGTTGAAGTCGCCGTTTATAATGCATTGCCCTTCAAATGCGGTTAAATCACTTAAAGCCTTGATAAGCTGTATCGTACCACTAGTGGTGCAACTAGGCGTCCTATAGACCACAATTGTCCTGACAGTGGATTGAAGCAATTTCAAATCAGAGATAATTTCAAAAGCATTGGGATAAGATTCACACCAGACAACCTCAAATGCTATGGAACGCTTAATAAGTACAACAACACCACCACCCCTTTTTTGAGCTCTGTCACATCTTACAAAGTAGTAAGTTGAATTCATCTGCCCAAGAATTGGTACAAGGTCATTAATATCACTTAACCAAGTTTCAGTAAACATTATAAGGTCATAGTTGGAGTGTCATGCAGCAAACATCAAATACGAAATATTTTTTGAAGAGACCTGATATTAGAATAAAAACATTTTAGGCTCGTTGCTGGTAGCCGAGGAAGACTCGTTAGTTTACCGCAGAAGGTTGGGTTGCTTGAGAAGTGAGCTTAATGTCTATTGCGGGCCTATTTGTAGCAAGTCTGCTCTCTCTGATCCGATCCCTTTCCTGTTTAGCAAGCGAAGGGCGGATATACACCCCTCTGCAGGAAAAGGATCGGAGCCTAGAAGCTCTTCTGAGTGATAACTTCTGATAATATGTGTTTGGCAAAACAACCTTCAATAGACGCGATCTACCCTCAGAAGGTTTACCTAGCCTGAACACAACTTATGGTACACAAGTATGGCGTTCTTCACATCAGAAACCTAAGTGTAAGTGGTTCCATTTTTGCACACTTTGTGTACAAGAATGCCCCACAAGTTCTCTATCAGCGGTGAGATCTGGAGGAAAACTAGACCACTGCAAAAGTTGAGTTGTATTTAAGTTGAGCCAACCTCTTATAAACCTTGTGGAAAAGGTACAGAATAACTAACTACAAGGTTCTTATTCGCATTGGCGGGTTCCTTTACTCTATGGAACCTAATGCATCGATAAGGAGCAAATACCTGGGTCTTCACACAATGGCTTCTCGCAGGAAATTTTTTGATATTTGTCGGGTTTCTAAGTTAATCCACTTTTCGCGCTTTGAAGGCTCCAAATTCTTTGATCTGCGTGCGTCTCAAACAAAAGGGGAGCCTGAGAAGCTTCCTATCAGTCGACCTAGGAGTAAGCTGAAGGTGGCCCTTTCTCCTCATAGGACATTGGTTTGACTCGCTCTAGGTGTGTCTTCATGTTGTTGTGTTGTTGTAATACTTTTTTCTGCCGCTTGCGCTTATAGCGAAAGTATTGAATAAATAAATAATTTAAATAAAATAAACCTGCAGTTGACTGCGATACGTGTGTGGATGCATTATCTTGTTGGAAAATGAGGTTGTGCATACGAAGTCTCCTTAAATATGGCAAAAGGTGATCTTGGAGCAATTCCTGGTAGTCTTCACTGTTTATCCTACACGAAACGAACTTCCGAAACGAACGAGACAAGTCCGCATCCAGAAAACGCAGCCCAACCATGAGGCTTTCACTGTCGAAGTTGCGCCTAGAGGATACTCGACCTCTTTTCTCAGATCTCTCCAGTAGTGTAAAAGAAGTGGAATCTTGATGGGCCCGACGGGTACAGACACTATTCGAGAGATTTGAGGAGAGAGAGAGAAGCGAGTATTCTACAGGTGCTACTTTGTCGGTGGAAGTGTCATGGTTTCGGCTGCGTTTTCTGGATACGAACTTGTTGCCTTGGAGTTCGTCTCGCGTAGGATGAACAGTGAAGACTACCAGAAATTGCTCGGAGATTACCTTCTGCCATATTTCAGAAGATTTCGTAGGCACAACCTTATTTTCCAACAAGATGAAGCATCCATACACGTATCGCAGTCAACTACAGGTTGGCTCAACTCCAACAGAACTCAACATTTGAAGTGGCCTAGCTGTTCTTCAGATCTCAACCCAAAAACTAGAAAGCTAGTGGGACATTCTTGTACACAGTGTACAAAAATAGAATCGCTGAGACATCGGTTTCTGATCTGAACGACGCCATACTTCATGCATGGGCCAAATTTGAGCGATCTGTTTTAGATAACCTAATCAGTGGCATGCAAAATAGAATTTTCGAGATGGTTGCAACAAAGGTGATGTGACGAAGTACTAATCTTACCTTGTTTTTTTTGATTAATCAGATTTTCTATGAAGCGAACTTATATTTTGCACCGCTCTCCATTTCTTAAATTTTCAGTTAAAGTTCGTGGTCTCCTGCACTGATAAGATGATCTGCTTAGAAACTCCTATAGAAGTTTTCCATAGTGAGGAATACGATGGTAACATTACTGAACCTCGGCAGCGGGTTCTTCGGGTACCAATGGACAAACCAGGGGTGATCCTATTTTGCACCGGGTGTATTAAGTTATAATAAAGTTTATTCGATTATTTGATTTTTTCGAATATTCGATTATTCGGAAATTCGAATAACCAAAAAATGGGGTTATTCGATTATTCGGAAATTCGAATAACCAAAAAATGGGGTTATTCGATTATTCGGAAATTCGAATAACCAAAAAATGGGGTTATTCGATTATTCGGAAATTCGAATAACCAAAAAATGAGGTTATTCGATTATTCGGAAATTCGAATAACCAAAAAATGGTGTTATTCGATTATTCGCTCATTCGAATTTTCGAAAAATGGGGTTATTCGATTATTCGGAAATTCGAATAACCGAAAAAATGGGGTTATTCGATTATTCGTTCATTCGAAAAATTTAAAAAAAGCACAAGTATATTGCATAGATGCACAGAGACACTACTATTCCATTCAGGACGGCCTGGGCGTCAACACCTTTCTTTCAAACGAAAACCGTCCCTGCTACATGCACTGTAGCAGTGTAGATTCTACAATCCTGCAACAATCTGCTTGTGACTAAGTAAACGCTTTGCTCTGCATACAAAGTGTGCTCTTTGAACTACGTTTTGCATTATGCTGCCTGATGTATGGAGCTTTTCAGTCGCCACGTGTACCAATGCATATGCTTGGTAAATGAAAAACTCACACTTCTCCCTAAGCAACATCACAAAGTTTGCAACAACAATTACGGAGCTCTTGTATTAGGCTGGCCGAAAAGTCTTGAAACAAAAAAATCTTTTTTTATTCAACCATAGTTTTCTAAATACAAATTAGTAGTCAACAATATATTCATCACAGAGCTATATAACCTTCTGCCATCTGCTCAGGAAATCGCTGATTCCTTTCGTACAGAAATCAGCGGATTGCGACTTGAAGAAGTTGTCGACTGCCATTTTGAGGTCATAATAGCTTTCTAATTTTTGCCTCTCAAATGATGCTTCACCGGTCCAAACAGATGGTAGCCCCATGGCACAGGATCCGGCGAATACGGTGGATGGGCTACAGGATGCCAGCCAAGTTTCGCTATCTTCTCACAGGTTGTCGATGGAACGTGTGGGCGCGCGTTGTCGTGCAACAGGTGAACACTTGATCTTTTTTGCCTTTTTATCGCATTGCATCGGCTAATTTCTGAAGCTGATTAACGTATATGGAAGAGGTGACCGTTTTGCCAGCAGCCAGCAGCTTATGGTAGAATGGCCCTTTCGCATCCCACCAAACGCAAAGTAAATGTTTGCGCTGGTGTGGGTCTGGCTTCGGTTGGACTGTGGCTCTGCGTCGCGTGTGGGCCAGACGGCATGACGTGCGCTGTTATCGTAGACTATCCAGCTCTCATACTCAGTCACTAGATCCTCTAGAAATTCCTTTTGATTCGGCTGCGCGACGACTGACCAGCACAGCATATGTTCAATTGCACTTGCTTATGTACCTCGGTCAGCCTATGAGGGATCCATCTTGTCAAAACTTTTCGATTGCCGAAGTCGTGGAGATGCAATTCCATGGTAGAGTGGGGCAGCCGAGGGTTGTTGCCAGTTCCCGTGTAGTTGCTTCTGGATTGGATTTGATAGCGAGCTGCAATCAATCATCATTGATAGCAGAAGGTCGTCCACTGCGCTCTCCGTCTTCAAGGTTCATACCTCCTGATCAAATCGAGTGACCAAACGATGCACAGTGGTGCGGCTTACGGTCCCTTCTCCAAATGCACCGGTGATATTAGGGATCGTTGTGCTTTCGTTGGAGCCTCGGCGCCATTCGTAGAAGATGACCACTCGAAGCTGTTGATCGCTAATCATGTTCGACTGGTCATCAAAATCACGCGCACGGGCCCAGATATACTCATACAGCAAAAGCTGGAACCCTCTGAAACCTATTCTCACTGACCGCGATTTTCGAATTTTCTTCCAGAATTCTTATTGATCCAGGATTTTCGATTTTTTTTTTCAGAAAACTCTGGAGTTTTCAACATTTTGTTTCAAGACTTTTCGGCCAGCCTAAAACAATGAAAAGTTAACGATTTACGATAAACACAACTGACGAAGAAAAGAGATAAAAAAGTCAGTAACTTTTTATGAATCAGAACGAAGACGGTAACATACACTCTCATATTGTCGTCGACGTGGTCACCGCACATTATTTGGCATCGGCTATTTCGCGGTAGTGATGTCGCCAATAAGTGCCAGTCACATTCGCCCCAGCATTCATGCTACAATGTTGGATATACGTAATAAGACGCTTATGATTCAACTCTCGAACACGATTGACTATATCTGAATTCTAATAAATAGTAGTAGAATAAAGAACTGCTAATGAACACTCGCTCCGCACCTGATAGAAGTGAATATCGAAGCTGGAAACGATTATTATGGCAGGAACAAATATGATGATAGCGTGGATGGACATAACAAGAAATGTAATCACAAGTCCCCTTCTATATGATGCAGCACCGCACAGTCCCACCAATCTGAAATGGTATCATTTATAGGAGACGAAGCAACACTGTATGAGCAGCTCGTGGCAAAACATCGCAATTATAACATTTACCAGTCGTTCGGCGGCCTAGCGGCCGTCTACGACTGGTTGGGGGCTTCGCCCCCAAACCCCGAGAATAGGACGCTATGGCCACTACGGGTTTCCTATTCTTCCCTAGGCCTCCTGACCATTATGTTAATCAAGATGGATCGGCTGATCTTCCTCAACGTGATCCTCAAAAAATCGATAATATCGATCGATATCGATTGGTCGACTTCAGATTCGTGTTCAGCGACCTCGATTACCCCCAAGGCCGAAGTTTCGCGCCACTTGAACGCCATCCTCAAAAAATCGATAATATCGATCGGTCGACTTCAGATTCGTGTTCAGCGAACTCGATTACCCCCAGGCCTGAAGTTTGTACCGCCGACGTGTTCGGCACGTCTACGGCTCGTCATGCACGGTTGCCGACGTGTTCGGCACGTCTACGGCTCGCCATGCACGGTTACCGACGTGTTCGGCACGTCTACGGCTCGCCATTCACGGTTGCCGACGTGTTCGGCACGTCTACGGCTCGCCATGCAGGGTTGCCGACGTGTTCGGCACGTCTACGGCTCGCCAGGCACGGTTGCCGACGTGTTCGGCACGTCTACGGCTCGCCAGGCACGTTTGCCGACGTGTTCAGCACGTCTACGGCTCTCCATGCACGGTTGCCGACGTGTTCGGCACGTCTACGGCTCGCCATGCACGTTGGACGACGTCTTCGGCACGTCTTCTGAATCCCGACGCACGTTGGACGACGTCTTCGGCACGTCTTCTGAATCCCGACGCACGTTGGACGACGTCTTGAGCACGTCTTCTGAATCCCTAAGCTCTGCACTTGATCCCCATTCTTACCCTGACGCGTTGTTCGCTGAATACATCGTAAACTTGGGTGATCCGCCGCCGGGGTTTCAGTTCGCTGGCAATCGCCCATTGTTAAGCTGAAAGAAAACCCGGCTGGCATACGCCGCACTGTCCTAGGCATATCTTGGCTTCAGTCCCCCCTCCCCGTGACTGACAACGTGACCGACGGATTAAGCGAATTATCTATAGTAAGATATCTATAACACTCGACAATCCTTGCGAGGTTTTACCCCGCAACCTTGGAGGAGAACGTGTACCTAACGGTCATCCTTTCGCATACGTCTTCGGCATTCTGTCCCCTCGTCTGGCCATCCTTCGTCTACACGCTCACGGTCGTGAGCCGGTCAGTCTCATCAATTGCAACACACTAACGTCAGCAGTTGATGACACAGAACGCAAACGTTTTTCTACGACGGATTAGAAGAAGTTATTCGCAACGAGATGTTCTCTAATAGCTTCGTCGTCGGAGACCTTAATGTCAAAATCCGGAAGATTTGTGGAGGTAGAGAACAGAACGAAAGCGGCAATGGTGTTGCTGGGCTTGGGCTTACTCAGCGATGTCCTCTGAAGCAGGGGTGCACACAAAGTTCTGGGCGTTAATTTTTTTACGATTTTTCAACGGAAAATTGTCGTTAAATTTCCGGTAGATCGTTAAATTTCATTGAAACATACAAAGAGCCGGGAATTCTAATTTAAAATGAAAAATATTAAGAAAATACCTACTTTAATAGGTGAACAACTGAAGTTCAACGAACGCAATGTAACATATTACAAAGTAGCACAAACAATTCACTACCAAAAAAGAATAAACATCAAAATAAACCAGCTTTCAGCAAAAAATTAGAGTTCAAATTAGATCAGGCAGACCATAGTTGTGCTCGAATAACCTATTCGAATAGGTACTCGAATGAATTTATTCGAATACCTGTTCGAATTTATCCGAATATTTTTATTCGAACTTCAATATTCAAAATCGGAAGGGTCACCTTGCACTTATGGTTAGTGGATTTTCGCCATTCCAGGAAGGCGCATACCCAGTTACATCAGAAATGGCTAATGTCAATTCATCATTCGAACAACTGAAGAAGACAAACCGAATGCTCTCGAGCACGCCAGCAGTACCATCCTTAGTAAGAACGGATGTTTCTACCTGGGAGAAGTCGATGCTTCGAACATATGTCGTATCCTTGCGGATGAGGACTCCACAGTTTACAAGGCATCCCTCCTACTAAGCGCTACATTCCGCATGAACGACGGCAACGACTTTAATGCGAAGCGGAGCAGCATTTACATGAGACAACGCGACAAGTTCTGTCTTTCCCCACTTTCAGTTTCAGCCGGTGACCGCGTTTATTTGTGGAGCTTCGTGCCGACGCCAGGGCGCTCACCCAAACTTTGCTTTCCCTGGTTGGAACGATTTCGGGTTATTGCTGTGGACCATTTTCATCTGACGATCGTTCTTGTTACTTCTCCTCAGTCACCACCCAACCAAGTTAAAAAGTGCTTTGAATTAAGTGGTTCGGTGTTCACGAGTCCGCAAGTCCCACTTGAGAAGGCTGCTCTAACCAATCAGGGCGCTTCCATCGTCAGTGTAGTGCGATATAACCACGAAATTTCCTCCACACAGCAATCAAGTCCCTGTTCTTCGGTTCACGCAACATTACGTGATTCATTTCAGGAGAAGGACCACCTTGCGTCGACTTACCGGACACCAGTTCAGCTTTCCTCCCAACCGTTTACCTTCTATCCTTTTTTCGCGTATCCTCCCATTCGCCCGTCTCTCTTCATCTCACTCTCAGTGGTTCTCCGGTCACATCGTTCATCTTCCTCGCTCCTTTAGCGTGCTCGCTATCTCAGGAAGACCACCGCGAGTGTATCACAACGCCACCCTTTACTACTGCTAGCGTTTTCAACTGGATTCGTCGTGGGCAATGCTTCACAACGCACTCCTCCTTGCCCGATCTGCTCCACTGATAGCGTATCTTTTTAACGACACTTTGCTCCGCAGATAAGCCTTTCACACTTCCTTCTTTCTTCACTCATTCACTTTTTAGGCTTTTCTTTTATCCCCACGTTTTGTTCCCCGGTTTCGCCTCACTTCTCTTTCGGCTAAAGTCCGAAGAAAGACTTTTTGTTAAAGGGGGAGATAAGGGTCCGGAAATGCAGGAACCGTACTCCCGGTCCCATGACCTAGGGTTGACCCACCGCGACCTCGCCACAGGCACTGACGGAGACTATTTAAGGCGACGCGGCAGTCGACGGGAGCGCTCTCTGGACCTCGACCGACACTACCGGCGCCACAACAGCCGACGGACCACTACCAGCAGGTCTCCGCCGCCTATCGCTCCGTCTCCGTCGCTGTCCACCTGCCATCGACAGCCTCACCCCTGGGCTTTGCCGTTTCCGTCGATATTCCATTAAAATAAACCATCATACCAGATACGTACTGCTGTACTTCAAGGTGGATCACCCGAAGAGCGGTGGAACGCGAATACCTGACCGAATCGATTGCACGGGGGGGGGGGGGGTTAAACGCGATCTTCGGGTTAGACGCGCTCTTACCCGAGCCATTACTACATCGCTCCTAATAAAGACTTCTCCCGAGCCACAGTGCTCGAAGAAGCAAGCACAACGAGCCATAATAGTGCAACAGAGTGCCATCACACGCATAAACTAGGATAGACAGTCGATCATGTAATATACTACACTCAGCAAACGCATGCATCGCTGACGTTGCAGACTATTTTACAGAATCAATTTGAAGAGCCAATTTTACAATACTGCGTATATTGGGCTGTAGCTACCATTACTGAAAAACACTTTGAATCTGCGTATGTAAAGACTATGATGTTGGTTCCAGAGACACTTTTAAAAAAGGCTATGTGGGCACGAGTTTGAAACATTTCCAAGAAAAAGTTTGGAATAACAAGAACGGAGATAGCGGACGATTGACTATAGGTCTACCGTAATCACGCGCAATACGTGCTTCTGGTGCAGTCACGGAAGCCCGAGATAATGCCCGAGCTGACGCCTATAATTGAATTCTATTCGGTTTTGCACCGGTGAACACGTAATGAAATGAATTTGTTGAACTCAGCACCGCATATACGCTGGCTTATCATCTCATTGCCAAGATTAAAACAGCAGAAGGAAAGCAATGAGATGATTAGCCTTAAAACAGAAGGGCTTCGATACAGTGAGTTTCTGAAGTCAGGATGGGGCGCAAATAGGGTTGGGGGGGGGGGGGGGGTCACCATGCAGGACAGCCCTATAGAACGGTTTGCGCTGTACGAAACTGCTTTTTGTTGTTGGTGGTGGTACTAGTGTACCCCCCCCCCTCCCTCCCTTCCGATCCTATTTGCGCCCAGGATGGGTCTGATGATCTGCCCAATCAATTCATGAAGCAAGACCTCGCTCTTCTCTGGTACTGATTTCTTTGTAATAAAATTACAACCGCATGAAAACTTTTGATGGACCACAGGTCCTCAGAGACAGTTCGTGCTCCGGAACCATTCTGGCATAACGCATTCCATCTAAGCAGATAAACTTCAGCAGATAAGCTGACGTGCAACAACCACACTGCAAAACCAAGTGGTTGCTTAGATAGCAACGGTTCCGTTTTAAAGACTGGATCCAAGCTAACCACTGATACCACTACACCATAAGAGAACGCAGAAATCAGAAAGACGCGCACTGTGGTGCGTAGCCACATGAGGCGAATCTTGATGCACTGTTGTTTCCTCTTCTTGATCACACATCCACCTTCTTGCCTCCTGATTTTGGCAAGGGAAGGAACTCCAGGATGTGGGCAATTCTAACATGGGTGCGTTAGTCGGGCCACACTCCGGAGTCGATTCCCCTGGCCAAAACAGTGATTTCTATGCTATACCCCGTGAACGGAGGAGAGCACAGAAATCATCCGTGTTGTTATGTTTATTTTTTCATTAACATTATGTCTCGTTTTTCCTTGTCCATATAACTAAAGTTTTTTGGAAGGTGACCCCTAAACCTCGAAGTACAAGACTGAATTTATCTGACAGGCAAATATTATTGCTTCGTGCTCATTTGGCTCGCACATCACAACCGCGAGTTTACCGCCACAAAACCGAGCAGAATCCAATATAATCGTCATCTCGGGCCTCCGTGACTGCACCAGAAGCACGTATGCGTGACGATTACGGCAGACCTAAAGTCAATTGTCCGCTATTATACTTATGCTCGAATGACCCATTCGAATAGGTATTCGAATGATTTTCATTCGAATTTGAATATTCGAATTCGAGTATTCGAAAAATCGCGTTTTTCGAATGTATTCGAATTCGAGTATTCGAAAAATCGCGTTTTTCGAATGTATTCGAATTCGAATGTTCAAAAAATCGCGTTTTTCGCAAGTATTCGAATTCGAATATTCAGAAAAATCTCGTTTTTCGAATATATTCGATTTCGAATGCTCGAAAATTTTCGGTATTCGAAACCATTCGAATATTCGCAATTTCCCAGAAAGCAAAAATTATTCAAGTATTCGAAGAGTGTCATTCGAATGCCCAACAAGAATTTGTGTATCGGCGTATTTTGAAAAGGCTTGGTGGGTTTCTCGGGTAATTTTGGTCGCCAAAACGGTTCTGTCTGTGAATCAAAGCTGTTGTACGATGGTGGCTCGGTGCCCGGATACTGAGCGCCTCATCGATACTAGTCACTTCCCAAAAAGCCTTCCTGTTAAGAGGGAGAACTTCCACAACGTCTTACATTGTTGAATTGCAAAAAATTTTCCACGGAGAATCGCTGCAGTGGTGAATGACCGATCGGGGACCAGTAATCGTCGCCACCCCGATTGGTGAACTCTGAGAGAAAACCACTTTCACCGATAAAAGTATGGATAGTATCAACCGATATTGATTGCCTGATCAATCTGTGACATGGTCTTCTGAATTAAGGCGCTCGCTGGAGACGTCTGGATATTTTCCAGTATTTTGTGTACCTATTCTACGCTAATTTTATGCACCTGTTCCTGTCAGTAATTTCTGACGCATCGACGATCGACAGCTTTTAGTGCGCTCCTATATAGTATCAGACGTTTTTTAGATCTTAGAGTATGGACATAAGGGTTAGTTTGATCTGGACCAGTTTTGCATTCCACTCAAGCAGATCTGGAAGCTATTTTCGCCGTAAACGTAACAACGTAAAGGATGAAGGACAGCAGAAGGAAGGATAAAGGTAAATTCTTGTTTGGGAGGTACCAAGCATTCCACATTTATTAGCGCCTGTGCAAAGCGGCCGAGGAAGAGTAGGAATTGTTAACAAAAAAAAAAAATTGAAAATGATGGTTCAAGCGGCGTTTCAATCGGACGTTATTTGTCCTTCACGCTGCAGTTAAGAGTCTGAGACCACAAGCTAGCAAATGTCTGCAGGATGGACGTGAGGGTCAACAGGGTGCGCTTCTGTCTTCTGCCACGTCGGGTGTCTCCTGGTGCAGAAGAGTACCTCATGAAGTCGGCTTTGTAATTTTCGTCACGCTATGCTCTTCTGTTCCTCCGTGGTCTGAATGCTCTGCTTCTAGATTTCGTTTCTGCAACGACTACAGTTCCGCAAAAGCTATATTATAAGGTAGGACTTCACAAAGGGGAGGCGGCGTAGGTCGGCCGGATGTTATCGATCGATTTTATCGATTTTTGTTCTGAATTGGCCATTTGAAGTGGGATTCGCATGGATACGTCGGCCGTATGCCGGACTTCACAAAGGGGAGGCGGCGTAGGTCGGCCGGATGTTATCGATCGATTATATCGATTTTTGTTCTGAATTGGCCACTTGGAGTGGGATTCGCATGGATACGTTGGCCGTATGCCGGACTTCACAAAGGGGAGGCAGTGTATGTCGGCCGGATGTTATCGATCGATCTATTTTTCTGAAGTTTACCGTAGTTTATCAATATGTTGGCTGGAGCATAGTTACATTCGCAAGTCCTTCGCAAATAAGAAATATCTGTTTCTACCACTTACTTGGATGAATCACTAGAAAGAAATGAGACCGGCCCTTACGGCTGCCCTATTCCTAGCTACTTGTAATACATTTTGTGGCCGCAAAATCGACAGTGTGATATTTCACATTTGTAGATGAGCAGGACAGACTTGCTACAGCTTTACATGTAGTACTTTGTCGTCAGTCCTTCGTTAGCTGCCGCTAGGCAAAAGCATTGTTTCATGAAAGTTCTTTAACAGTCAGTCTGCCACCAATTTCAAAAAGGATTGTTTTAAAGTGACCTAGAAGCTTACAGTGGCTCAACCAGATAATGTTTCCTTCAAATGTGTGGTAAAGCTTTCGTTTGTTCCTCATAAGCAGCAATTAACAAAACACTAGTATTCCTTTGAGAAAAATTCGTATTCCAGTAAGCAAGGAAATTAGACGCCTCCATAAGCCCTTTGATCGTTCTACGTGTAAGTTCTCTATCTCATTTTTACGACTCACATGGGGGTTTATGAGATGCGTGTCGATAAAAACCTCGTGCTTAACTAGGAAGGGATCCGTTATGTATTGCTTCCCTTTTCTCTTCTGTGTTGCCTTCTATCATGTCTATAATACAGCCTGATTTTTCATTCGAATTCGAATATTCGAATCGAACATTCGAATTCGAATATTCGAAAAATCGCGTTTTTCGAATGTATTCGTATTCGAATGTTCAAAAAATCGCGTTTTTCGAATGTATTCGAATTCGAATATTCAAAAAATCGCGTTTTTCGAATGTATTCGAATTCGAATGTTCAGAAAAATCGCGTTTTTCGAATATATTCGATTTCGAATGCTCGAAAATTTTCGGTATTCGAAACCATTCGAATATTCGAAATTTTTGGGAGAGCATAAGTATATCCGCTATCTCCATTCTTGTCTTGGAATAGATATCAAGCAAGGGTTAAACAATGAAAAATCTAGCAGAACACTTGCAGCACAGAATCGATTAGGCATCCTCAAAGTGCAATGAAACAATGAAAACTCAAGATTGAGCACACATCAGTGTTAACGAGATTTTACAACTACTAAGTGAACGCCATGAAAGAAAGAACGGTAGGAAAGTCGTATAGTACTCGATACCAGGTTATTCCCGTCAAATCAAAGCCATACTGCCATGAACGCAACTCCGTCACAAAACGAACACTCCTTTCGACAGACTCGGCATTCTTACCATGTATAAAGACAGGACACCTAGCTATTTCAACATTTCTTCTACGTTGAGCACCTCCCAGAGTTATGAAATATGAACGAACGACTCGTCGTTAAACGTACTCCGGAACAAAGTACGGACGAGTTTCCGGACGAGTTCTTGGGCGCGGCGGGAGTTTCAAATCGCGTTTTTGCTTCTCCGCCGCTGTCGGAGACGCAGAGAGAGGGGTCCAAGATGGAACACTTACCGTCGTCGTAAAGCTTACAGGTGTAACTTTAGCACACTATTACTGATGAGAGGAAGGTTAGGGCAGAGCATTCGAATAACGGAGAAGTCAAGCAAACGAACTAATGCTGGCTTGATGTCTCACTATTATGTTTCCGGTTGATGTGTACGAAAAAGTACTTGTTTCTCGGCATGCGACGGGAGTATGAGGTCGGTACGTTGCACCACATGGACTGATTCTCCAGTACAGTTTCGGAATGGTTCGTCGTAGTTCAGTTAGTGTCAGCAACTGATTCGGTGACCAATGCTCCAATGCTGAGCCGTGTAAAACCCTCCCTCAATATATTTTTCTGCTCCTTTGAACAATTATGTATAGCGCAAAGAAAGCAGAAATCGAGGGTTGCGTAGTAGAGTTCCAGGACACAATTCAAATAGTACGATCTGATTCATAAGAATTTCGATTACCCGACCCTAACCACGTGTGAAAACGAAAAAAATGTCAATATGCCCCTTAACTTTTTCGAAATGTTCAATAACCTCTTGCCTCGCTTCTATTTTAGGCTCCATTTAAAACCGTGTTCTCATCACTGTCCGTTTTTCTTGATTGTGTCCACTTTCCATTTCCCTCATATCTTAGAAATTGCGGACCACTTTCCCTTGCTTTCCTTGGTAGACCTATCGGTAATTGGGGACGTCGATGGAAACTGACGAGCGAATTGGGACTAAGTCGGCAGCGCTAGAAAGCTCTGAGTAATGTCCGCTATGTTACGATTGAAGCGACACAACCCCTCTCTCCACGTCTCTGACCGCGGCAGAGAAAGAGAGTGCGGTTTGAAATTCTCGCCGCCCCCAGAGACTCGTCCGGAAACTCGTCCGTACTTTGTTCCGGAGTACGTTTAACGACGAGCTGAACGAACGTAAAATATCAAGAGGAAGAAAAACGGCCATTTTAATGAGACGAAATAAACATGACTAAAGTACAATTAAAGAAAAAAGCATACCCAGTGACAATGAAGTAAAAAGAGCAGCATTCTTCTAGTCCGTACATTCGAATCGTATTAATCCGGCTGCTTACATAGTCAGCTAACGTCGACAGAATAAGCATGATTAGTCCGAGTATGACGTGACATTGTGCCAACGCCTGGAAATAACAAATATCGAGATATTACGTTTTATAAAACTTGCATTCCTCAGAGCTCTCAGAATTAGGGGGAATAAGCATGCATATGAATGAAGACAAGATGCCTTCGATTCTAACGAAAACTGTATACGCCATGTGGCCTGATGTTGCGTCTGCACTTTTCATTTGTCTACATTATATTACATTTGTCTATAATTGTCTATACCACATACATCCACGCGTCACTCGAGTGGAATTATACTACTAGGCTGCCCAATAATTCTTGTCCGAAAATTTCATTATTTTTAATTTTTTTTCAACTTTATTGAAAAACAAGTCTAATCAACAATATAATCACCACAGTTATCCACAACAGTGGCTCATCGATTGGGCAGGTCGCCGATGCTCTTCGCCCAGAACTCCGGGGGCTGCGACTCGAAGAAGTCCGCGATGTCGGATTTGAGGTTGTCGTAGTTGGTGAATTTTCTTCCGGCCAAATGGTGCTTCAGCGGGCGGAACAAGTGGTAGTCGGAGGGGGCGAGGTCCGGGGAATACGGCGGGTGGGCAACCGTCTCCCAGCCGAGCGTCGCCAACTTCTGCTAGGGTCTCCTTCGCCACGTGGGGGCGCGCGTTGTCGTGCAGCAGGTGGACCGGGGCCCGTCGGGGACGCTTTTCTCGGATGGCGGCGGCTAGTTTCTCGAGCTGATCGGTGTAGATGGAGGCGGTGACCGTCCCGCCTTGCGGGAGCAGCTCGAAGTACAGCATGCCCTTGGCGTCGCACCAGCAGCAGAGCATGATCTTCAGATATGTGCTCCCTGTCCTCGAGGCTCGTGTCGCCGCTCTCGAAACGATTGAACCAGCGCCTGACTGTGCGTTGGGACACTGCATCCTCCTTGCACGCTCTGCAGATGTTGGCGACCGCGGTGCCCGTGTCGTTGCCCAGCAGCCACTCGTATTACATGAACGTACGAATTCGATCTTGGTCCATTTTAGCCTGTACTGGTAGCTAGACGCGGCGACTGCGCCTTATATGCCCTTGGCGTGGAACTCTGGAGAACCTTCTAGAAGGTTTTTACACTTGCCTGATATTATAACACTTCTAAGTAAAATTATAGAATTTTGAAAATTTTCGGCACAGGAATTATTGGACAGCCTGGTACATAGGGGCGATGACTGGTCCACTGCTGCCTCGCCGTCTGCGCTCTCCATGATAAGAGGTCGCGCCTGCCCCTTCACATTTCCTGTCTTGTCAGTCATGGGCTGTTTCATTTTTTAATGGGACATTTTGAAATGATGCACCTCACAACTACTATTGCGGTTGTGAGTGTCCCGTTTTTATGACATACTGTTCGGCGCTATGGCATTTGGGGGTAGGACTCGCCTTATAAAACATTCCAGTAAAGCGAAAAAAAGAAACTAGACATACTGACAGTAAAGAAAACAAACTAGCAATGCTATAGCTGTTCTGCCCTCTCCTCCGCTAAGCGCAGAACATGTGATCCGACTAACGCACTGATAAAATGGCTTACATACTGGAGTTCTTCCATAAAAGTGCACGTGTGACATTTGTCGTACACAACACCGATAGCATAAATCTTTTGCGAAACAAAGACCCTTCCCTATAATGTCTATAAGTGTCTATATGTGCCATAACCTCGCCATGGATATGTTTACGGATAAGTGTGATTGAGCACAGTCCAGCTGATGATGATATTCATTCCCACCATATATAAGGGAAGAAGGAAAATCACTAACTCTAGTGGTCCGCCATTGGCGGTAGGTGACTTCCCCGTTCGTCGTGTGAGCGCCTGACGAGTCAGCCGTAAACAGGGCGCTGTGGTAGTGCGACTGTCAGTACTAGCCGCCGCGAAGCTTGCACTGCCGGGTGGCGGCCAAAGAACACCCCCATGAGGTTTCGAAAGGTCATTCTACCATACTAGTCTACTGGTAGGTCTGGTCTATTGGAAGGTTTCTAGGTTTGGTTTATTCTGGAGAAAAAAGCCTGCGCTAAAAGGCACACGACATTTAAGGTCTGAGATACTCACTGGAAAAATCATGGAAAGAAATTCCGCAAGCAATCCTGTGTGTCGCTGTTGAGTCCTATACTAACAAGGGAAGGGTCTGAAACGTTTGTCTGAACGGGGACAGCGAGTCATATAGGGAGAATTCCCACCCCTCAGCCAGTATAAGAATGTGTTTATTTTTTGCCAAGTAGTTAAACACAAGGAGTAGGGGGTCCTTGTAGTTACGATGGAACACAGCGCATCACGAGTTTGGGGGTCTTGTACGCCCGTGATGCATCTGCTGCCAAGCAGCTCGGAGCGCAGTGGAATTGACCTTGCCTCCTGCGAGGATGGTCGGGGGTTCGGTTCTTCCGCGCTGCTGCCTGCATTTTTACAATTCAACTGGTTAAGATTTGGGGGATTCCGACGTCTATACCATTTTCAGACGTTTTTTTTTTTAATTTTCCAGCTGAATGCTATGGTATTCAACATGATGATGTATAAATGTTCAACATCAGTAATACACAGGTACAAAGTGCATGAAGCAGCACTAGGCACAAAACGGGGAGTGTATAAAGACTACAGGCTCCTCACAGTCTGTTTCCATACATGGACCAATGACCTCGGGAAAAGCCATCCTGCTTGTAATTTCAAAAGAGACCATGATGTGACGTCAGAGGTGGTTAAATACGAAACCAGGTCTGTGGTCCCGCATCGATACACTCCTTCCCTCATCTTTTCCTGTCACCTGGAAATCAGAGGTCTGCTGAAGGTTTCCTAAAACCTAACACCAGCAATGTCCGCCGATGCTCGAATAGTGGTCCACCTGCTTCCGCTGAAGTGTGGCCCACCTTTAGGCAGGGAACTTTCGAGGGAAGAAATCAACCTGGCCGAACGGATGGCCAGCATACTAAAGGACTTCGAAGCACGTCAACTTGAAGTTGACGAAGACGTCTAAAAAACCGGTCAGTAACAAACAAGTCGCAAGAAAGATACTCTCCATAGCGTACAGCTAGAAAATGCGCAGAAAACGTCTGGAAATGGTGTAGACGTCAGAATCCCCTAAATCTCAACTAGTCAGTCGAAATGCAAAAGTGCAGCAGCGCAGAAGGATCGAACCCCGACCTTCCTCGCATGAAGTTTTTCCCCACTTCCACTGTGCTTCGAGCCGCAGGCCGGCAGAGGCATCGCAGGCGCGCAAGACCCCCAAACTCGTGATGCGCCGTATTCCATTGTGACTTCAAAGACCCTCTACTCCTTGGGTTTAACGACTTGGCAAAAAATAAACACATTTTTATAGTAACTAGGGGGTGTAGATTCTCCTTATATGACTCGCTCTCCCCGTTCAGACATACGCTTAAGACCCTTCCCTTGTTAAAGAAGCGGCTGCGCATGCGATATTGTAGGCGTGGTGCGACGCCCGTTCCTGCACGCCGATTTCTACGGCGAAAATCGATAAAGCAAACTCTTCTGATCAGTTGTTAACCCAGTCCGTTCTTTGTAGTAACTCTTCTTCGTCGGCTATTCCCGTTTTCGTCCCCTGTTTTTCGCTAGTGTCGTCATTTCGTGTGTGAAGACTTCGTTCACAGTAGCAGATATTGAGTCGTTTTCGAAACCTAGTGTCTCCAATGTTCCCCCTCGGCGCCGCTCAGTCAGTTCTGTTACTATCACCCCATCCTGCTTCCCTAATCTTCTTCTCCACCCTCGTCCATTTTCCGACTTGGTCTTCGTTACGTACCGCCTTTTATGGCACTAGTGACTCTGATTTCAGCGATGCAGTGATGCGAACCTTCGAGGGAAGAAATCAACCTGGCCGAACGGATGGCCAGCATACTAAAGGACTTCGAAGCACGTCAACTCGAAGTTGATGAAGACATTGTGGTTAAAAAACCGGTCAGTAATAAACAAGTCGCAAGAAAGGTACTCTCCACAGCGTACAGCGGGAAAAATGCACAGAAAACGTCTGAAAATCGTATAAACATCAGAATCCCTCAGATCTCCACCAATTAGTTGAAATGCAAAAGTGCAGCAGCGCAGAAGGATCGAACCCCTGACCTCCCTCGCTGTGGTGCGGTGCCCCTACTTGCGGTGTAAACGTATAGGACTGCGTTCTACGCGCATTTACCCAGCTTCACCCCTTATTTTTTTCTGCGCTTCACCTATAGCGAGCTAAACCGTTTTTCGTTCTTCCACTGTTGTATACGATGCAGGTGTGCAACGACACAAGATTCTGTTTTGCGCGCATTCGGCTTCTGCATTTTACGCGTTTGCCGTCATTCTCGTTGCCTTGACCACATGATTATATATGAGTTTTGCTCTGCCCACAGGATCACGGATGGGTTTTTGCTGTTCTCTTTGGACAGCGGATGGGTTAGCCTCTGTATTACTTTTATCGTCGTCCTCTCGTCCATTTCTATTGCACTTGCAGCGATTTGAACCGTTTTTGTTCTTATGCTGTTGTATAAGGTGCAGCCATGCAACGACAGAAGATTCGGTTTTGTGCACATTCCGCTTCCGTATATTAAGCATTTACCTTTGTTCTCGTTGCTTTGCCCACAGGATTGCGGATGGGTTATCCTCCGTATTACTTTTTTCGTCTACCTGTCGTCCATTTCTATTACTCTTATGTTTATGTGCTTGGTACGTCGCAGCTTTTCCTCCACATTCCTCCATCACCACGTCTTCCTCAAGAAAAAGCACGGCCTACGACTGCTTTTTTACGCCTGCATCTCTCTTTTCGTTGCTTTTTCCTCAGCCGAATTGTCGTCGGCACAACTGTGTTTGTCTCAGCACCAATTCTTGCTCAGAAAGTTGCATGGGTAGAAGCAGAAGCGCTAGTGGGATAACGCAACAAGTGTTGGATTCTGGTTCGGAAAATTCGATCGCATCTTCTTTAGTGCACGTTCAACAACTTTTCTCCTCCGGTTTCCCTTTTTCGCCGCCCACTTTTCACATACGATTTTTTCACGTGTGGCATGTCTTTTGCACACGTAGCCGTTTTTTCATTCTACAGTCGCTTTTGGCTGCCTTTTCACATTACAGGCGCTTTTCGCATTCCAGCCTTAATGCATTTCCCACTGGATTTCTGTATTTTTCGCACTTTGCCCACCTTTTCCTCACTCACCTTACATCTACTGCGATCTATGCATATGCATATCTACCTTGGCACTTCCCTTCACAAAGACCTTATTTGACCAACCTCATTTTTCAGCCCTCCGCTATGCCTTATGCGTCTTCGTTGCTACCTTGTTCTCTATCACATTAATCTACACGCGCGTTTACAAGTATGCCCGACAGGGCTTATCCCTACGAGGGATGTGCGAAAGTTTCGAAAAAATTGAAAACAGAAAACAGAAAAGCCAGAAACGCATAAACTAGAAAATTTCGCAATTTTCATTAGATTGTCAATTGTCAATCAGTAAATTGTAAATTTTGTCCCATACATGCTAGCAGTTCCGATGTTTGAAGTATACAACATTATTCATACTTATCAGTTCTCTTTTACAGTAAACGTTCTAACTATTACAACAATACAATATAGCTGGTCTTTTTGTGGAAAATAAATGCGATGGTTCTTCCAAAAATGGAGCAGAAGTGAGGCTATAAAAAAACAAGTGCTCCGTCACGTCTATCGGCGTGCCTCGCACTTGCGCGCGATGTTGCAGTATCACTAAGCTAAGGACAATTACATCGAGCTAGCTGCTCTCCTTGTACAGCTTTTTTCTTACCTAGGAGCACAAGTGCACCCGATACCAGGTTCCTGGTTCGGATTTCCCGCCCAGGCCAACAAAGCCTTCCATCCCTCCGGGGTCGGTGAATTGGTACCAGACTTGTCTGGGAAGGATAAAGCGCTGACTTGTTCATCGGCTGGCCACCGCAAGTCATTGTATGGCCAAATACGCATTCATGTCGCCTCCACGACATCCCGTAGAAGTAGAATGCACTGGCGCATCCCAGAAGGGATTGAGTAACGCCGTCCTTTATGCTTTATCCTATCCTTAAAGTAATGGCTGCCTTCCAACCCGTATCAGCTATCTTTGTTCCCTTACAGCAAAGAGGTAGGGATGCGCCGTCTATGAATTGCCTCATGACCACCATCTCTGCTATGAATGGGGCTACAAGAAGACTATCAGGTCAGCAAGCCAGCACCTACGTGTGTTGCGGATGCAGATCTCTGAAGGATCGAGTGCCCGAGGTTTACACACAAGTTCTTCCGTCGTGTAAAATCAGAAATGAACAGTTCATCGCTGATCCTGGAAACCCAGCCCGAGCCCATTTCTGTGAAGCAAGGAGTACTGCTCGTGCCACGATACGCCGGAGGGTGATCGAGAGGTGTAATGAGCTGAGAGCGGTGCCCTACACAGAAAGAACAACAAGTGCAATCCAAGGACTTCTGGCTGATCTTGCATCTCCAAGCTTTGGTACAGAACTTTTTAGCACGGAACTCTTAAACCTTGTTGCTAAACACATTTCCAGCTTCTTTCACTGGTCAGCGTATGGAAATGCTGGAACAGCTAGTAGCTCCTTCAGCAAATGGCCAAGACAATATTCGACGGGTCCTCCAACGTGATATTACTAAAAGACAACGGCTCGTGGAGGCCGTCTTAAGGAACCTTGTGAGTTTATAGATGGGTGATACTACATTTCCTATGAAACAATATATTTAAGGACCCGTGTCCCGCTCGTTGTTCAGGCGACGGAGAGAATTTCGTACTTTACGATGAAAACGGCGTTGCTTACTTGAGCAGCAGAACGCTTTGGTTAGAGGTTTTCAGACGACTGACACTAACGACCGTTATGGCTTGTATTTTCTCCTGATTCAGCTTTTTTTCTATTCAATTTTCAGTGTGACGGCAGGTATTAGCAGCTCCCAGCTGAAGCACGGATGGAAGCTCATCGCAACTCTACACAATAATTGGAGAATTTTACAGTCATCCTTTACCGCTGCCCTTTACTCTTCTGCCTGACAGTACTGAGCAGACCTACAGGAACATGCTCAGGTTATGTTGGTACTAATAAATTATAAACTATTACTAATATCAATATATTATAAAATATAAATTATTATTAATTGTTATTATTAATTTTAAAATTTAGGTTGAGTCATAAATTTTGCAACATTTCCGTTTTTCTGGTATTCAAAGCAAGCCCGCTGAAGTAATATATTTTGTTCGAAAGCTTGTTCCATGTCGATCATTCTGTGTTATGAGACGCTAATTTCGCTTGCGTTGTTGAAGAATTTTATTCCCTAGAACGATGACCACTCAAAATGAAAAAGTGTGGTGTTTTATTTTCAATTAGTTCAAGCTCGGCAGGAACCTAGCGATGAAGGTCAAGCACATTCAGGAAGTTGCCGGCAAGTCCACTCCTAACCGAATAAATTATTGGATATGGTATCAGAAGTTCCTTTCCACCCAGTAGGGCAACAAAGACAAACCACTAATTGGAAGACCAACTGCTGCAAACAAAGGGCGCCTGCGCAAATCCAACAGATCGAATTCTTCTCAAATCACACTCGGATTGAACAATGATCTCCACACCTCATAGTGAACCACCGCTCGTCGACTGCAAAAGACTGGAAGGTCGCCAAAATCGCCTTCGTCAGTGCCTCATGCTTTGACGGAAGCCTAAGGAAATCGCTGTGCCGACTGCCGAAAGCTCTGGTACCGGTTCAAGTGAGAGGCCTGGATCGAATCCTTATCAGCGATGAAAAGAGGATGCTTCACTACAACTGTAAAGCCGGAAAGCAATAGCTGGCACGCAACGGTCAGGGGTTCGGAAGTCAAAAACGGAGCTCCACCTAAAGAAGGTCCTGCTTGGTGGATGTGTAGTAGTCGAGTGGACCGGGAACTGCTCCACGTAGTCAAACCATCCTCAACGCTCGCTTTTGCCAGCAATTCGACTAGATCCAGCAAAAATTAGTGGAGAAAGAGGTCGATAGAAGCCAATGTTTATTCCACTAGAGCAACCGACCTCTCCCGCGTCTGAAGTGTCGACCGCTTGCGGCACTTCAGACGCGAGAAAAATCTAGGAATTGGGCTCGACTAAAATCAAACAACCACCAGACACCCCAGACATTGCGCCGTCTGACTGCCATCTGCTTTGCTCGATGGATCACTTTCTTCATGGTAGGCTCTTCGCCGAAGTCGATAAGGTCACGGCGGTGATACCCTTCTTCAGGTCGAAACCGATCAAAACTACAGAGATGTGATCCACCCAGTGCATGAAAAGCGGAAGAATCTCATTTAGAATAATGGCAATTAATTTGTTTAGGTCAATCATTTTTCTTTTATGGTATACTCTTTATTTTTGCTGGAACGCAAATTTTGTTGCAAAACTATGACTCAACCTAACATTAATAAAGATTTAACTACTACATAAAAAATAAAAGGGGAATGCATTCAATATCGATCGATATTATCTATCTTCTCTCAGATTTAACCGATAAGGGTGGGAGACACGCGAGTGTTGTGGCCGACGGAGTGCTGCATTCAGGTGGGGAGTTTCAATGAGGAGGTAAATATCAATCGATACTGACGTGATGATGATGATCGCGCGAAGCGCACAACTGCGAGCCACGCGATAGGCGTGACGGAGCATTTGTAAATTATAAGTTACAAGTGCTCCGACACGCCTGTGCTCCGACACGCCTGCGCTTCGCGCGACCTTAGAGAGGCACTAAACCAAGATCACTCACTTCAAGCAGCTGCTCTGCTTGTGCAGCCTTCTCGGCACTTTAGCAGTAAAAAGAGGTATTTGAAAACCTTAATAATTTCGAACCTTGGTCTACCTTCTTTAAGATCAGGTGAGTAGTTCTTTGATATGAAGCCGTAGCCAGCTCTCCCTCCCTCCATCCTCAACATCTCTTCAACGTCGGCACTATCTTAATACAGTTCAGAAACGTAATTTATTAGGTTGTAACGAAATAAATGGCACTGAACCACTGTAAATTTAAACAGTTCATATCTCGGCTTGTAGGCAATCGAAATAAAAACCTCCTGATTCTACACATCTTTGCCAACGTGACACAAGCTTTTTTATCCCAGTAGCATAAAAATCAGAAGTTCTGGAATTGACGAAATTTTCGAAGGCACTTTCGGCATCCTGTTGGTATTTGAATATTTTCCCTACCAAGAAGTCGCCAAGATGCTTGAAGAAATGGTAGTCTGTTGGGGAGAGGTCGGGAGAAAACGGAGGATGTGGTAGAGTTTCATTGCTCAGCTCATTCAATTTCTGCAACGTCATTCGTGCTACATGGGGGCGAGCATTGTCGTGCAAAAGGAGAACTCGCCTTCGGTTTACCAAGGCCGGCCGGATATCCTTCAACTTTTTCATCATTTCTTCAATTTCAATGCAGTACTTCTCTGCCGTGATGGATTCACCGGGAGGGAGGAAGCTGTGGTGAATAATTCCCAGCGAACACCACCACTGTCACCATTACTTTCTTTTGGTGCAATTCCGGCTTCGCAAAAACCTTGGGGCTCTCATCGCTGTCCACCCACTATGCCGATCGTCGCCTGTTGTCGTACATTATCCATTTCTCGTCACAGGTTACGATGCGGTCAAGGAATGGGTCCGTTTCGTTCCGTAGAAGCAGTGCGGACGAGATCGCATATCGTCGGTTTCTTTGCTCCTCAGACAGCTCGTGAGGCACCCATCTTTCCAGCTTTTTGGTCTTTCCAATTTCCTTCAGATGCCGGTCAGCTGTGTTGTGACTGACGCCAAGAACCTTCGCTATCTCCCTGGTACCTTTGTGTGGATCCTCCTCTACCACATCTCATCAACATCACTATGCCTCCCACGACCTTCATGTTCTTCCAAGCTCTCATCTCCATTCCGGAACTTCTGATACCAACGATACGCCGTCCGAATTGTGGAACATCCTTGACCGAATGCGGCGTTGATCTTCTCGTCCGCCTCCTTAGCTGTAGTGCCCAGCTTGAATTCATACAAGTAAATGCCTCGGATTACCCTTTTGTCCATCTGCAAAAAAGTCAATAAAACTCTAAAGTTTTCCCACTTTTACATAGAAAATTTGGTACTCACCGGTAGAGCAAAGTTTGCGCTTCTAATAGATATGCCACATGTTACGGTTTGTTCTTGATCAAACGGGTAAAGACGCGCCAAAAAATGGCGCGAGCCAGTGCCATTTAATTCGTTACAACCTAATATTTGCGATAATCAGTGCTTTCGTCCTCAGACTGTTGTGGAGGATTCCTTCGGCCATAGTACCCGCGTGTCTCCCACCCCCCCCCCCCCACCCGATCGGTTAAATCTGGGAGAAAACCACTGGTCAGGCGATCGATAATATCGATCGATACTGGCCTCCACATTAAAACTTTCCACCTGATGTGGAGCACTTCTTCGGCCATAATACCTGCGTGTCTCCCACCCATCCCCACCCCGATCGGTTAAATCTGGAAGAAAACCACCGGCGTGTCTCTCACCTCCCCCCTCTCCACCCTGATCGGTTAAATCTGGGAGAAAACCACCGGTCAGGACCTCGATTAGCCCCAGGGTTGAAGTTTCGTGCCGCTTGAACGACACCCACAGAAAACAGATAATATTGATCGATATCGATTGGTCGACTTCCGATTCATGTTCAGCGACCTCTATTAGCTCCAGCGCTGAACTTTCGTGCCGCTTGAACGACATCCGCAACAAATAGACAATATCGATCAATATCGATTGTCTCCCCTGCTGTGAAGGCCTTCCGTCGATGATCATCTAAATGCTCAGGCACGGTTGCCGACGTCTTCGACACGTCTACGGCTCACCATGCACGGTCGCCAACGTGCTCGGCACGTCTACGCCTCGCCATGCACGGTCGCCCGCATGTCCTGCTCGTCTACTGAGTCGCCGGGCGCGTAGAAGCCGTCTGGGTATTTTCTGCTAATTTCTTGCCTTAATTTGCGCCCCGTAGTTTCCCCTATTTTATGACTCAACGCCGATCGATAGTGTGACTCATCGCTTAGCGGTCGTCGATCGATCGTGTGACTCATCGCCTAGCGGATTATTATATAGTATGATAGCATGATGAGGCAAAATAACGCAAATGCGCCACACAGCAGAGCTGGGAAGGAACAAAGAGGTATGCCCCACGGACGCGTCTTGCGAAACCTCGTCATATGGGTGATCCTTGCTCTAGGCATATAGCCAAGAACAATAGAGACGTCTTTCGAGACCTCGTCATATGGGTGCCACCACCCGTCTGGCAGTTAGACGTCGATGGTAAACAACAGTATTGGACAATTGCCAAATATCCCTCAAACTTACAGAAAGAAGTACACAAAGTCCAAAGGGCTAACTTCGGACCAAACACCCTTCCTCTTGTATACATAGGGCGATTTTGTGGTCACTCATTACTCCCCCTTAGTAGAACTCGCCCCCCATTACTACTGGTCCCCCTCAATGATCTTCCTTAGCGGACGACATGTTCGGCACGCCTTCTGAATCTCCAGGCACGTGGGCGACGTGTTCGGCACGTCCTCTGTAATTTGTTCAATATCGGTTGATGGCAATCGACACTTCAAAAACGAACTTCACAATCGTGTTCAGCGACCTCGATTACCCCTAGGGCGGAAGTTTCGGACCGCTTGGACGACATCAATAAAAAATCGATAATTTGATGGATATCGGTCGATGGTGATCTACACTTTAAAAACGAACTTCATAATCGTTTCAGCGACCTCGATTACCCTCAGGGCTGAAGTTTCGGACAGCTAGGACGACATCCATAAAAAATCGATAATTTGATCGATATCGACCGATGGTGATCTACACTTCAAAAACGAACTTCATAATCATGTTCAGCGACCTCGATTACCCCCAGGGCTGATGTTTCGGACCGCTTGGACGACATTCATAAATAATCGATATCGATCGATGGTGATCTACACTTCAAAAACGAACTTCATAATCATGTTCGGCGTCCTCGATTACCCCCAGGGCTGAAATTTCGAACCGCTTGCACGACATCCATAAAAAATCGATAATTTGATCGATGGTGATCTACACTTCAAAAACGAACTTCATAAACGTGTTCAGCGACCTCGATTACCCCCGGGCTGAAGTTGGCGACGTGTTCGGCACGTCTACGGCTCGCCATGCACGGTCGCCGACGTGTTCGGTACGTCTACGGATCGCCATGCACGGTCGCCGACGTGTTCAGCACGTCTACTGCATCGCCTGGCACGGTTGCCGACGTGTTGGGCACGTCTACCGGGTCGCCAGGCACGTTTGGCGATGTGTTCAGTCGCCAGGCACGTAGAAGGCGTCTTGGTATTTTCCGCTATTTTCTTGCATTAATTTGTGCCCCGTAACTCCCGTAATTTTCCCTATTTTATGACTCATCGCGATCGATAGTGTGACTCATCGCTTAGCGGATTATTATAGAGTATGATATGGCACGATTTTTTTAATTGCAATTATTAATTTTAAAGATATTAATAAAATGTTATTACAAAATAAAGAATAGAATATTATTATTAATTAAATTATTATTATTTTAAAATATTAATAAAAATACTATTACAAAATGAAAATAAAATGTTAATATTAATTAGATTATTAACTATTATTAACAAGTGCTCCGTCACGCCTATCGGCGTGCCTCACACCTGCGCGCTTCGCGCGATAATGCAATATCACTAAGCTAAGGACAATCACTTAGCCCCAGGGCTGAAGTCTCGGACAGCTTGAATGACATCACAAAAAATCGATAATTTGATTAATATCGATTGATGGCGATCGATATTTTAAAAACGAACTCCAGATTTGTGTTCGGCCACCTCAATTACCCCCAGGGCTGAAGTTCCCGGACACGTAGAAGACGTCTGGGTATTTTCCGTAATTTCTCCCCTATTTTCTCCCAGTTTTTATGACTCGCGCTTAGCGGATTGTTATATAGGAATTATATAGAATATGATTACTATTAACGTTAGTAATTTATGAATTAATAAATTAGAAGTTATAAAGATTCATCTACAAACCTCGTGTGGCACAAGATACTGACTTATTATTGATTGTGTTTGTAGTTTCATTTCGATTTTACATTTGGATAATTTACGAGTATTTAAGATGGTTTCGAGATGAAATTGCACCCCTTGGCGGAACACGAGCTATCGCTGCTCCGCAGTGCAATTTCTTGACTGATTTCGAACACGCGACCATCACAGGAGCACAACCGGAGATGAATATAAACTTCTATGGGTGCGTTCTTTACAGCAGTATTAACAAGGATTGTCTGTTTTTGCATCTGCTTATTTAGATGCTGGTTTCACTATGCGCAATGCACTTTGCGTAATCGTGATCATCACCATCTACCGACGTCATCGTTGAAGAACGCTGTCATTCGTGTATTTAAGGATACAAGTGCTCCTTTTTCTTGCGGACAGTTTCACAGTCGCGCAAGCACTTGTGCCACGCACTGTCCCTACTGTCACCCCGCAGGAGGATATGGCGCTTCGGCAGTTCATACAGTATTGGCGCGATACCTAAGGTGTCGCTGGCCGCTTTGAATGCGACCACTCCAACAACTTTGGAGCTCGCACCACGAATATGGTAGAAGGCTTCCATGCGAAGATCCGCAGCGCCTTCCCCGTTGGCACTCCTACCTTGGCAGATCCGTTGCAGTTTTTAGCTACGCAGCTGAGCCTTGCCAAGTCAAAGGTACTGCCAATAGCATCTTGACGAATGGTGCCAAGACGAATCCGGGGAGATGAGGAGGCGAAGCAGATTGCAGTACACTAGGAGATGCCTAGGTTCAGGCAGCTACCTACTGTTCGTCGTCCACCCACTACTGTACTAGAGAGTGCAAAGGCTACCTAAATAATCTAGCCAGTCTGCTGGCACATTATTTTTCCTAAATCTACTCTCATTCATATCCATTTTCTGTTGTATTATATGTACAAAGGATCACTACTCTTGCCGTTGCTGATTTTTGCTCAAGACTGCTTGATATTTGTTGATTTATCCGATCCTACCATTTCCTTAAACTACACTTCAACTTCAACTAGATGCTTTACTACCTAGTGGTAGTAAATCACCTAGTTAAAAGGAGTGGAAGTGGAAAGAATTCCAGTGGAGACACGAGCGCTCCACTTTATAGTGCAGAGAACGCGCTCCATTGAAGAGCGGTGAGCGGCTATAGCCGCGTGCACACTTTGCAGCGGGCAGTGAGCAGTGGAATGTGGGCGGAGCTGGTCTTCGCCGACATTCCACTACGGCACGGTGGAACTGCGCCGCGGCCGCACGCAGCAGCAGTGAGAAATGCCCGAGTCATTCCTCGCTGCCACTGCCGCTGCGGCCGCTGCTGGCACCACTGCGGCAGCGGAAGTGTGCACACCCTTCTCACTGCGCCCTCCGCTGCCGCTGTGCGAATCCGCTCCTCCACGCTATAGGCCCATGCACACTTTTGCGACAGCGCGGCGCGGCCATGATGAAGCATAGGGCCGCGACAGCCGCGGCGCGGCACTCTGACACGTGCTGCAAGGGGGGGGGCATGCACACTCTTGCGGCTGTCGCGGCGGCTATCGCAGGCGACGCAGCGCTGAGTGCCGCAGGCTGGAATTGTTCGAATCATTCCTGGCGGCGCGGCATGCACGGGGACGTCGGTCCCCTTACCTATACCGATGCCCTAACGCGACCGCCGAATTTCGCGGAGGTAGCCGTCGCCCCACTTGTCGCGCCGCGATGTCGTGGAAGTGTGCATGGGCCTTAGGCCCCGTTTATACTTCGTCGCGGGGCGACGCGACGCCACGTATAGTGGCCTTATTGATTGTACGACGCGATCGATCAATTTGGCTTCATTACGTGGCCATCGCGTCGCGCCGCGACGAAGTATAAACGGGGCCTTATACCTCACCGCGGCTGTCGCACTGCCGCTGCGAAGTCTGCACGTGGCTTATCACGTGCAAAGGAGCATCGCGGGATGGACGCTGCGGCTGCGAGTGAGAGACACACCTAGCAGTGAGAGACGCCAGGCGTCGGGCGCCCAGGCTGACGTCACATAAGCGAGTAGCCGGAGACCATCTGCGCGAGACTCCAGCGGTGGAGACCCCGCCGCAAAATCGTGCGCATTCGTGTGCACTTGTACCTCAAAACCCTAGCTTCGGAGCATTCATATAATGATGTAAGTAACCTTACAAAGGAAGGATACCCGGCAACAATGTCACTTTGAGATGAGAGGTATATGTCAGTGGATGCGGCTTCGAACGCCGATTCCGAATATATGTGTTCCACATTTGCTAAACACTTTTGGGGACGGAGTTGTGAAACATTTTCAGTTTGCCTTCTGGGCACTTTGCCTGCGCGCAGAGTCCACCAATCGCAAGACAGTGACCTCAAGTTGGCTGGAAACAGTGGTGTTGCAGTGGGTAGATGAGCGGCGTGGTGAGACGGAGTGGTTTGTGGCTCAACTCCTGCGTAGTCCAACATTTTAGCCCTTCCTTAAAATGAGCCACCACAACCAACCAAAGCGCTCTATGTAAAGTCGCAACGAAAAAGGCCACCAGGAAGGAAACGTGATTCATAGGTAGTATCGTACTTTCAAGACTCCAAAGTGGGAAAGGTGGGAATGGTAAAGCTCAACTCAGTGCACTGCATGGGGTGAACTCTGAATAAACACTTCACCACGTTCGCCTTACACCACCTGTTTGACCGCACGTAACATCCGCGATATCCTCCAGGTCTGCCAGCACCTACCCGTGATACGGGCCGGCCGCTGATGTCAGCATGGTACCGTTTAAGCTGAAGACCTTACTAGTAACAATGTTTTAACACCCTTGCTTAAGCCTAGAGCAGCTGGTAGAGAGGCTACATGTTGTTACAGGTTGTTTTGTTGCGATCTAAACTCTTGCGCCAGGCGGGACTCGAACCCCATCTTCTGCTTTCCGGACAGCGATGTTCGCCTTACACCACCGGCGCTGTTTGACGCGGTCAAACAGCGTCAAACGCGTGCGTGCGGTCAAACAGCGCCAGTGGTGTGAGGCGAACATCGCTGCCCGGAAAGCAGAAGATGCGGGTTCAAGTCCCCCCTGGCGCAAGAGTTTTGATCGCAACTTCACGATGTATTCATGCGAACGCTTTAACTTAAAAGAAACAGGGTGCAATTCTTAGACGAGGAGGTACTCTCCGTCTCCTTCATAATAATGGATAAATGATGAAGGACGATGATATTAAATCCTTTTTGGGATACGCATTCTACTTCGATAGGATGGTTTGGGGGCAACTTAATGCGTATTAGGCCTATACAATGACTTGTGGTGGCCAGCCGAGAAGTCATTCAATGTTTTATCCTTTGCAGATAAATCTGGTAGCAATTCACCCACCCGGCGATGAAGGGCTACGTTGGCGTAGATGGGAATTCCGGAACAAGAACATGGATTCGGGACCACACGACAGGCGGCGCTTCATCCGACTGCGCTGTTACGCGCCTTCTTCCATAGAATATATACAAAATATCTCTAGAATTGATACAAAACTTGAAACGGAAACATTAAGCATCACGCATCGCAGCTAAAGGAGTAGAATTACTATTAGGGTGGGCCAAAAGTAATGAGACAAATTCAACAAAGTTCTTTATCTCTTTATTACTCAAAATTACAACTCAATGGTGCTGAGGAATGCATTCGCCATTAAGGTCAATGACCTTGCTGCCATCGATCGGTCAACTTCCTGACCCCATCCTTCCAGAACTGCTTAGGCCCGGTGCTGATCCACTGCTCGTTATGGTTGTCGAGGTCTGCTTGGGTCCTTGTGTCCCTTCCGATCATGAAGTCCTATAAGCTCAAGAAGCAGTGGTAGTCGCATGGAGAGATGTCCGGCGAATACGGTGGTGAGGCATGTGAACGTAGCCCAGCTGAGCAAGCTTATCCGTGGTCACTTTTGCTCGATGGGGTGCGGTGTTGTCAAAGAGAAGGACCTTCTTAAAGCGCTGAGACCGAATAAGTGCGAGTCGCCGGTCCATCTCTTTCTATTTCGGTCACCATGGCCTTGGAGTCCATCGTCGTGCTTTTGGAAAACAGCTTCCAGTACGGTCCATGGGCGCAGAGTCAAAAGCTCACAAGGTGCTTCTCGCCGTGAACATCCCGCCGAACGAAGGTCGGTAACAGGTCACCAGGCCTCACCCAGACTCGCAGCTTGGCAGGGTTAAAGTAGAAGATGTACTTCTCATCTTGCGTGACTATTGAGGTTAGGCTGCTCGGGGTTGGGAATTGGGTGACACATGTCGACTCGTCAGACTGGGGTTTTGGCATGCTTCTGGAAAGGGCGAAATTGGTTACTTCTCAGGTGCCTTCAGTAAGCAGCAAACAAACAAACAAACACGAGAAGCACGAAACCGGACTTCAGTCACGACATATATGGGCACGGCATGGCACGTTACTTTTGCCCCACCCCCCTAATATTATTAGGGCCAAGTTACCAGTTATGAAACACATGGTGGAGCCCCCCGCCGCATTAGAGTTGCATACCTATCTAAATAATGCAGGACACTTGTGATGCAGAATCCAGTTCATTCATGAACAGTTAACAGCTGTAGGAGTGTCCTGTGTCCTGTCGGAATCCTCTACGCCTCTACTGTACTCTGCTACCGCTGCCATCCTCGTGGGACTCCACAGAGATATGCAAGATTGTGTGGAGAGCGCCGAAACTCGGGGATGATACCCGCTATCTTGCGTAAGGCATCATCACCGAATCGGGCGAGAATAGCATCCACCGTTCTCTTTGGCGCTATGGCACTGGGTGGAGAACTCGCCTTATTAAACGTTCTATTAACTCGAGAGAAAGAAAAAAAATTAGAAACCTAGACACCCTGGGAGTAATGAGGATAAATAACAATGCTATAGCTGCGTTCCGTGCTCTCCCTCGCGTCACCTGTAGAATTGGACAGAGGAAGGGACTCCATAGTGTGGCCCAACTAAAGCTCCCGCGTTAAAGGTGTCTATACCCTAGAGCTCCTTCCTTTGCCTGGAGCTCCTTCCTTTGCCCGACACGAAAGCAAACAAAAAGCGAATCTGTAATCGAAAAGAAAAATAAAAGCGAATTATGTTCGCAGTATGTAGCTGCGCAACATGCATGCGCGCCACAGCATGTTATGGAGAACACTCTTCCCCCATGGAAGGTTCTATGTTAGAACAGTTTCAATACCTCCGTTTTGCAGGCGCCGTCGCCAGGATCTCAAGAAGAAGCTGACCAATGCTCGCAAGTCGAACCTCCCTCTCACGTAAATTACTTGGATCTATCCTAGTGGGAAGCATTTTACTCAGTCTTTCTGATAGCGACAGTAAAATTAAAGTGAAGTATTTTACATAGACTAACTACTGAACTAGCCTACAAGATGACCTTTCTATGCAATTTTCTATCGGGGATAGGCCACCTCGTTTGTGTTTGCCTTGCTTTTTGAGCGGTACCCCTCCCCCTCTGACTAGGATAGATCCAATTACTTCTCCTTCCCGTAGTGTGAACAACTGGTTTTCATCGCCCACGTTCTTGTTGTTCTGCCTCTAATTTCTGTTTAGCTGTAAATCCCCTGCAAGACTGGGTACTGAAACTGTTCTAACCAGCGTAGTACTTTCCATGTAAGGAAGAGAATGCGCTAAGCTTCTTTGGTGAACGGGGTTCACCACAGCATGCCGTGGAGCGCACGCGTGTTGCGTAGCTACATACAGCGAATGTTGATTCGCTTTTATCTTCTCTTTTCGATTACAGATCCGCCTTCTATTTGTCTTCGTGTCGGGCAAAAGAAGGAACTCCAGGATGCTTCAGAGCAAAATAAGACGCAGTCTTATTTGGTGGTGTTCACTTTTAAACGATTTTATAAGGACTGAATATGTTAGGTATTGAAATATACTGAATTTACCCATTCCGAAGAAAACAATTGCATTAACGAAATCAATATAACTAACACAGAAAACATGAGAATATTTGACATTTTTGAGCTAGGTCGTGACGTTTGCAACGGACTAGGACGTGAAGTACGTTGTCATGTTGTGTTCAAAACGTTGATTGATGGTGTCTTGGCCTATTTTTATTTTATTTTACTTTTACTATCTGTTTCAGCTGCTTATGGATGATTCGTTTTTAAAAAATGATTCGCTGTTTCTGAGCGTTGCAAAGCGCAATCACTGCCTAATTTCACCCGAAAGCGTTTGGCTGGAATAGAACACGGAGCTTCCTAACACGTAAGAAGTTTGAATGAAAGTTTCGAAAAGTGTTGATTATAAGGGACGCATTGGTTTGCATTTTTGTTTTTTCTGCTTGTTTTTTGATGGAAATACTCCTATGTGAACATGTTTAGGTTTAGAATTCACACCGAGAGTATTCATTTTTAGGCTCCCTCTCCCGACTGGGAACTCGGAAACTGAGTCGATCTGGGCAACAAAGTTGGTGTAGTTTACTTATTTCTACACGGTATTGCCCATTTATTGTGTTTCGTTATGTCAGGAAATCGATTAAGAGCCGCCACCACCAACTAGGATTGCACCCAAAACAAGCAGCACAAAAAATTCAAAATCATCAATTTAAAATATGCCACACTCTAGACGCATGCTTACACTGGCATTCTACTGGTATTATGAATAACGGCTGCCATCATACTCATGGTAATTCAACAACATATTTGTTAAGGGTCCCCGACCCTCACATATCGAAGTGAAAACCTTTACACAATCTGCAAGTAGGTTTACCAGCTTCTTGTCTCTGAGTGAATTCGGGAAATCGATTGCTTTAGCTAACCGACCCAGCAGCCGTTTAATTTTCTTCTATGAATACGCAGACTGTCATCCATGGTATGGATAACGTAACCACTGACAATTTACCACTACCCAATTTATGCTAAAGATAGCCTGAATTGGAGTTATATAGGCACAAGTGCCCCGGTACGTCTAAAGCCACCTCTTGCATCACCTGCTCGCTTCATGCGACTTTGACAGTTTCTTTGGATCTTAGTTGAGAGTAACTAAATCAAATTCTATCGCCATCAGTGTGGCGAAGATTAGCTAAAGCCTTATGTAAGACGTTTAAGTGATCTTGAACATCTAGTTTGTTCAATGTGTAAGCCTTTTCGGTTACAATCAACTTGTTCCTTTTCTTCAGCGTTTATCCGCTTTATCACGGGATCCGCTTTTCTGGTGCCATATCGCCATCTTTCCTGATCCCGAGCTAGATCAGGGTGGACACCAACTACTTTACACAAAGTTTTTAAAGAAGCTGGTGTCTACCTAGATCTAGCACGGGATCGCATCAGGAAAGCAGACCTCGTGATGAAGCGAACAAACGCTGAAGAAGAACAGGTCGAATGTAACCAAAAAAAGCTTACACATTGGGCAAATTAAAGGTCCAAGTTCACTGAAACCTCTTGTTAAACACTTTAATTGATGTTCCGCAACAATGACAGAAATTGAGTCAACATTCTATCGATGTATGCATCCACCGCACATACCTTTGTAAGTGAATTCCGAGACATTCGAATGATTCCTCAAGCTGTCCACCTCGACCTCCAGGAGTACCGCTGTCGATCCACACAACCCTTTTAGGATTGCATGGTGCATTCTTGCTCGCTGCTCAATGCCCACGTGGTTCTCGGAATGCTCAGCAGCTCTTTCTTGAGAATGGTTAAAAGCGCCCTCTTTCACAGTTTATCCACCCATTGCTAAGATGTAGTGGTTAACCCGACTTCAAGGGCTTTCCGATGGCTAAGGCATTTCGAACATTTCCACTGAACGGCTTGATTGCAGTTGTTGTTTTCAGTATTCTCTTGAAAGCATCACGAGCGGTGTTAACTGGTTAAGAACCTGTTACCTCAAAACTTTGTACCAAAAATATCTGTTTACTATTTCCTGAAAGCGTCCCTGATAAAGGTTTTAAACACAACTGGTTAGGATATGCCGTAGCTTCCATGACGCAAATAGAGTCCGGGGGGGGGGGGGTCACCATAGCATGGCGCGGCGGGCCGGCGTGGCGAGCAGCTACATATAGCGAATGCAAATGCAGTCTTATCTCTTCGTTTCGATTACAGATCCGCGTCTTATGTGCTTCCTAATTGGACAAAGGAGGGAACTCCAAATGTAGGCAATTTTAACACGGATGCGCCACCACATTTGCGGTCAGATGCAGTGGGATGAACCAGCTGCTGACGCGGAGGAGAGCACAGAACAGAGCTTCATCATTGTTTGTTTGTTTTCTTTACTATCAGTGTGCCTTGTCGCTTTTTTCGTGTTGGTGACACTTTTTTATAAGGTAACCCCCGGACCCTATTTGAGCCGCTTCCATATATAATATTACTAAATCTTTCAAGGACAGAGGAACTCAATTATATAGAGGTGTTTGCTAGCTATTAATGCCCACATCTTGCAAGCTTAATTAGAAGCTCAGCATCAGAAATTGCAAAGGAAGGTGTCAGGATAGAAAGTGAACTAATAATCAAAGGAGAAACACGAAAGTACCCACAGAACAGAAATAATCAAAACAAAAGCGATGACTAACTACGAAAATCCCTTACCTTCAATACTGATAACATCTTAACAGTGCTAGTTTCGGACAGCCGGGCTCCTTTCAGGTAGCTGAGTTGCATCCTGAAACGCACAGCTTAACAGGCAACCATGCAAGCTCTCCATTGCAATCTGCTAGCTACGTTTATTTGAGATAATCAATACGGCCCTATTCCGCACTAAAACCTTGGAAATAATAACGATTAGCGAATTTTTGCCTCTAGCTGTAACAACAACAGCAACCTTAATAAGACGATCTTACTAGGGTACTACGTTTTCAAACCGTCGTAGCAACAATAGTTGCAGGACTCGCCGATACACTTACAACCGGAAAAAAACCGTCCGAGTTGTCCGGGGTGCAACGCCCGCAGCCGCGCGATTCAAACATGGTTTTTATTAACCATGGAACGCCTTTACTACAGGCTTTATACGTTGGAGCCAGGGATGAAGGACATTAACGACGCTCTATGGGATTTTCTGCCCATCATAAGCCCCCCCCCCCCCCCCGACCCTATTTGCGCCGGAGAAGCGTGCAAGCAAATATCACTAGCTGCAGCGACTGATTACCAAAGGGATAGGCAACTCGGTCCCGTAACGATTTCCCTGAATTTCACTCCGAAACTACGGTCAATAACTCAGACGGTTTTTTTTCTGTTGTAAGTTTATCAAACACTAGTTGCAGGACGCCTACGCTTTTGGATCAGTGCTGGCACGAAACCCCTCCAGGGTAATCAACAATGAGACCGTCGAACTGTGGAGTGGAGAAGCTTTATAGTGTTTGACACAGTTTTGGATGGGATAGTATGGGAAGAAATGCTATTTGGTGGTTCTATGGTGCCTGCGTGTAATGTGTTCATGTTCTATCACCAAACATAATGTGATGCGTTGGACGTGACGCTAGGTTAAGTAGATTGTCATAACACTCATAACACTTCAATCCTGAATGTCTCAGACTTCTGTAAACCATGAAGATAAAACGATACGATCAGATGCAGTGGGATGAACCTGCTTCGAAGCAGTGCTTGCATCATCGTATTATCTCATTATCTTCCTGAAGAATAGAAACGTGGAGCAAATAGGCTGGGGTGGAGGGCAGGTGGGGTCGTCGTGTACTCAGTGGATATTCGCCTTGGTAGGAGCGCACATGTATGCCCAACTACATCAGTAATAGCCTAACACAACTCACCACAGGAGTAGAACACAGCAGTGCCGTGTAAAATTTTTAATTTCGTGCAATCGGAGTATCGTATAGGGACCCTTTCATGGTGGCCCCATCGAGTCGCTTAGCACCGAAGTGAGAAATACCCTCCTTCCAGACAATCGCACTTTATAGCGAAAAACCACGAAAGAGTTGCAAGATACAGTATAAGTAACCGAGGAATGCTATCTGCAGAAGCACAAAGGAAGCATAACGATGGGCGCACTATTCTCATTGGGGCGCGAAATTGCGACAGCGGTCGCGCGCGAGGCGCTCCGTACCATGCGTCTAAGGACACGGGTCACCCAGGGGCCGTATGCATATCTCGCCCCGACGCGCCCCGTCGGGAAATGGGGAGGAAATACCGTACTTCCGCGATGCACACCAAGTTGGGAATACAGTACTCCGGGGCCCTGGCGGGAAATTGCGTCCCCCTACTCGGAGGTAGGGGGAATTCGGACTGGAGCAGAGACGTTGCTGATTGGAGCGGACCTGCTGCCGCCAAGACGATGTTTTCGAACTATGCCTCCACAAAAGGGCAGCAAAGAACGGGCTAGAGGGCGACTTCGTTACTGTTTTGGTATATGTGATGCTTAGTGAGGTCATTTTTGAGCAGCAGTGTTTAGCAATGAGAAGTTCGACTTTCCTTCATTCATTAAGTAAAACAGGCACTTACTGAAGCTAATTTTCAAACAGTGTCCAAATGTGGAGATTTTTTATATTTTCGTTGGTTGTTGGGTGTAAGAGACGCCTAAAGAGGCTATGATTGGGCCACTCGTGTGTATGTGTGTTTTCAATGCGGGTATAACAAAGTCTAGCCAGGTTGTTTTTATGTTAGTGCTTTCATTTACTGAAATGTACATTTTCCGAAACATTTGGTTAAATAATCAATACTTTTAAGGCTAAATGTTGCTTGGACGTTTTATCTTTGAATTTTTACCGTAGAGATATGGATTCTTCCAGATAGCTACGGCTTTTGGTACTAAGGGGCCTGGTACCCGCTCCATTATGAGACAATGGTCCTGGAACACTAAGATGAACGCGGTTTCTGAGCACAGAACTAAGCAACGAAAGGAACTCCGGGGTGTGGCTGATCTTACTTACCCGTTTTAACATATCTTCCCGGTGTACAGCAGGCATCAGCCGCTTAGTACTCGGCTTCTCGATGTTATTTTCATCGATGTTGAGAACTAGTACACATGTCAAATTGTTTGGAAGGCTTATCTGACCTGCTGCCAGCAAATGGAAGGGCATCGTTATTTGTGGAATGGAGCGGAGGAAAAAACGCTTGCAAATGCTTGTTTACTCCCAGCTCCACCTCATTTAACTAGTTCATATATGCCCTTATCTAACTAACAAACAAAACTTTGCCTGATGCCATGCGACGCATAGCTATGGCTTGTTTAACTCAGTACCACTATGGATTTCACTTGGTCATTGTTGCAAGATGATTCCCAAAACCCGTAGAAACAAAGGAGAACAATAAATAGGCGAGTGAACGGGCGTATATAATGTGACGTAACATCGTTCTGATAGGCTTCATAGCGAATCCAGTATCGAGTTGATAATATACTCTCACGTCCTTCGTCATTCCTCGGCCGTCCCTTCATCCGGACTAGAAAACAGCTGATAATTTCTCCGTGATTTCCAACACTTCCTCTGTGCTTGTGTACGAAACATTTTCTGTACGGCTAGGAAGTTTCCCGACCGTACATTTCCCGAGGTGCATCGCAGGAAGGGGCACCCGTTCCCGCCGGGTAATTTCTGCTGT
Organism: Heligmosomoides polygyrus bakeri; assembly: GCA_947359475.1. Lineage (NCBI taxonomy): Eukaryota > Metazoa > Nematoda > Chromadorea > Rhabditida > Heligmosomidae > Heligmosomoides > Heligmosomoides polygyrus. The sequence continues at coordinate 56,445,257 of OX375870.1, read as the reverse complement.
GGGGAGAGCGCGGGAAGTCCGCCCCGCCGGGGCAAGGTATGCATACGGCCCCAGACGAGCGGAAAGGCGAGAGCGCAGAGAAACAGGCACTCCGGCTGCGATCCGACGGCTGGGGCCGTATGCTCGTCTTCCCCGGTTCGGGGCACCCCGAGCGAGCACCCCGGTTCGGGGTGAATGCCCGGACCGGGGCACCCCGAGCGAGATGGCATGCACGTCTCCCGGGACTCCCCGGGGGAGGGGAAACTCGGAGTTTGACGCCATACTGCAGAAAATCTGCATTCCGAAATCTTAGGTGCGGCCGATAATGGCTTCCTTCTGTACACTCAGCTGTGAATGAGAACATCCTCGCCTCTTCCCTGAGACGAGGAAAGCAGGAGAGATGGATCGCTTGGTTAACCAAGGTTAGAACCGACCTTGAATCAACTTTTGGTGCATATAAGGACTTCGGCACCTCCAACTGTACTACAACTCCCTCAGTCCAATGGAAAACCTTTATTAATAAGACTTCCTTTCACGGGGTGTCTATGTCTTCTTAGTTTCCTCGCATTCCTTGTACCTTTTCCATGCGTTTTTAATGCATAGACTATTGATACATTGACCTGCATCTGACGCTTTTCTAGCATTTTCTTCATACTTTTCCTTGTTAGGCGATTATTTCATCCAAGCCTTCACCCTTCTCTTCCATTTCACCACCTATAGCAGTTAGCAAGTACGAAGGAAAAGAGAAAACGAATATGAAAATGCAAGGAAACGGTTTAGTGGGATTAAGAACTCAAAAACCTTCCTCATAAGCACGAAGAACTTGGAAAATGGCTTTTAGAAGATCCAAAAAAGGGAGAAAGTCTCACCAGTGACAGTTTTCCATTTGTCTTTGACCCCGAGGGATGAAAATTTTGCTTAGCCGGAGAGAGACCTGGACGATTAACCTTCGATAGGGGTGCGCGCGGCAACCGACGCCTCCTTCATCTGTGCTACCATGCGTCCGGAGTAAAATACACTCCTGCTTTCAGAGAATAAAATATATAAGAGATATATCTCAAGAAAACCACTCTGAGCATGAAATAGGGCGTGGACATCAATTACTACGACCTTAGTACCACTTTTTAACTGGCTTTTTTGATGGTTGCCAGGAACACATTCCTTTTCAACCCGCAAGCCCTTGAAGACTAAGCAGAGCATGAGTAATTACAGAGGTTCAATTTTATGGTTCAGAATATACAGAACATAGCTCAACACCAAAAAGAGGTGAATTAGATGAGGAAATCCATTTTCATGCATCGCTGGCGCACGTTCAGCAAGTCTATATCCCAAACGCGGTCAATACAGATCGTTTTCTGCTCTTCGCCTAGGTTCTCCATCTCAGCTGTTCGACACCAACGCGCTCCATCGCTAAATAAGCGCGCCATTCCGCCTCTCCCCCTACTCAATGCTTGGTGAAGATTTCCCCACTTCGGGGAGGGCGTGGCCTCACCCCGAACGGGGGCTGGGCGAGACGAGCATACCGGGGAGACGCGCCGGGGCACCCCATCCTCCATCGGGGGTGGCTCGGGGTAGACGAGCATACGGCCCCTGGTCTCCGGGCTACTCGCCCCCGCGACGTCAGCCTGGGCTCGCGAACGGAGTTTCGCACGACGTCTCTCACTGCTAAGGCCTATGGTATAGTCCCGCGGAAGTGTCCGCGGAACGGGATTATTCGAGCCGGGGCCCAGCGCGCGCCCAACAGCCGCAGTCCGCAACACCCATTTTCCGCGGACTGTCGGCGGCGGTCGGTGGCCGGGCTGGTATCAGGGATGAGCGGACAAGAAAATTTTGAAACCCGGATAACGGATAACGGATTAATTTCCCCAAAAATGGCCGGATAACGGAAAAACGGATAACGAACAAACAACAAAAATTAACACTAACTTTAAATCTTTCTTTCTCCTTCAGTAGGTTGGGATTTATAATTTTGTCCACGTCACATGTCAAATAAGCCACTTTTCCTTGTTATTTGTGTATTTTTTTCAAGGCGCGTGGTAGCGCAGTTCGAGGTGCCGTCTATCGCATGCTCTCCGATTCAATATTCATGGTTCGGCTCGCTGAGCTGGTACCAGGCTTGTCCGGGAAGAATAATGCACTGACTTGTCCATATGCTGGCCACCGCAGGCCGTTCTGTAGCCCAAATGGGCATTCATACTGACTCCACCACCCGTAGAAGTAGAATGCGAGGTACATCCGCAATGGAATTGTCTAACGTCGTCTTATTTCTTTATCCATATTTTTTAGTTGCAATAGAGTCGCTATGTATAGATCCTACGGGTTTTCTGAGCGTTGGTGAGGCAGTCATTGAAAACAGCCGCTTTTTCTGTGTTCTCTAATCAGCTTTAGCACTAACTCTTGCCCAGATCGAACAAAACTATCTACCTTGCTCCGAACGAGGTGAATTGCTGCTAAAGGTATTTGGGGAAAATGGCAGTAAACTCATCAAGCTGTGGAACCTATGCTGTTAAACAGACTTATCTCGGCTGCCGCAGGCGTCTTTTTCAGAGCCTGGATAAGAGCAGAGGAACTGCTAATTCGATGATCATTTCAGGTACAGTAGTTTCATATTGATTCGAAAATAAGATGAAAGAGGCGTTGGACAACGAGAGTCCTTAAGAAAGCAGGACCAAACCTGGTAAACATCTTCGCATAGAAATATACGTGACTCATGCACCTCATTCACTGACATCTATGCTCATCCGATAGTCATTTATCAGCCTTTCGGCTGTTTCCACAGTCACGGTCAGTCTGGTTGTTTTGCCCCTCCTTCATTTCATTTTTCCATTAGCATAAGAAGCTATCACAACTCGCTGTGATCCACGGACAAGTTCTCTTTCAAGCTTCGCTTTTCTCGTCCATAATCTGAAGGTGGTTGTGCCAAAACGTCAGCCGAATTAGGTTCGTGTACCAGTATTGGATCAACAGCCTCTTGACAGCTTTTTCTAATGTTCAACAACTACCCGTAAACCTACAGATGAATCCGTAATTATTTGGAAATATTAAAATACTGGTACATAGTGCTAGTACATAAACCAACCACAGGAAGTTATTTATTTATTTATTTATTTATTTATAGATGCACCATAAGTGCGCTACAACAGGAACATGTACACGCAAATTCCGTATGAGCTCAGACAAACACAATGCAATAAAATTAACACTGAACACTGACGAGACAAATAAAGACAATAAATCAATATGCGCTGCAATTGATAAAGTTTAGTGTTTCGCGTCGATTCAGAAGCTTAAATACAAGAAGACTGCAGTAAGGAACTAAAACATCTAAAGGAACTAAAAATAAAATGTCCATTTGAATGAATAATAATTAGAACTCCGATAATTTACTACACTAAATTGTTGTAAACGTCTGCTTGGCGCTCAGTATAGCTATGGTGTGATTCCGATGAATAGAGAATCACTTTCGAGCAGCTTAGTCAAACGGAAGCACCTAGGAGTCCGGTCTTATTCCGGTCATACCTAGGCCTTCATTACGCTTCCATTCGATACTGCTTCCATAGGAACTGAGGTGGTCAAACCGAATTTGCAGACGTAAATTGTTTCAAGTAAAGCATGATTCTGGGCACTATATATGTGAATATATTATATAAAAAAAAACATAACCATGAGAAAAAAATCCATGGTGGTTCCTTCGCATTTAAGCACTGAATAGCCTCTAACTTTAGTCATGAATAGAAGCAGGCATATTGATTCAATAAGTGTGACAAACGCAGCACACACTACTGTGTATCAACACGTAGTCCCTTAACATTGGTATCACTCTAAGTATGCAACTGGTATCGACGATCGAGATCCGGGATCAATACAGTGAGCGGCGGCATGTGGATGTGTTGGTCAGCGAACTCCAGAAAGTTAAATACTTCACACAGGCGACTTTGCTGGCAATACTCTTAGAAATCTGCAATTCGAAGTGTAGACATTAGGTCTATTTTTCTCAATCTAGCCCTGAATGTTGAGGTGTTCTCTGCATCAATGACATTTGGTGGAAGCCTCTGAAGCCATCGAGAAGTTCTGAAGAATAAGGAGTTTATGGTGTTATCGTAGTTACGAGCGACATGAACATTCGTCAGCGAAATCACTTTTGTCCTTCCATTTGTGGGTCTCAGTATCCAGTACTTGCTTGGTTTGAGTTTTGATTCCCCTTTCAAAATTTTGAAGCAGAAGGTCAAGTCGCTGAATATCCGCCGGTACAGTAGGCTTCTCAATCCGAAGAGTTGCAAACGTTCGTGATAGTCAGGGATTTCGCTGTTGTCATTTGCAATGCACCTACGAAATAAAATTTTTGTGAAAACTCGCTGAACCTTTTCTAGTTTAGCTTGTAGTTTTTTGGTATGTGGACTCCAGACTTGCGATGCATACTCAAGTATTGGTACTACGTATGCTTTATAAAGCTTTAGCAGAATGGATGCATCCGTACAAGTAATATTCCTGAGAATGACAAACAAAACTGAAAAGGCTTTCCGAACAATTAGGTCAATGTGTGTTTCAAACGTCAAGTCGGATTTCACTATAACTCCCAAATCACGAACTTCATCTACGGATTTCAAAGTTGTCCCATTTATTCTATACTCCATGATATCAAGGTTACCTAAGTGTAACACTGAGGTTTTAGCGAGATTCACTGGTATCCGCCAATTAGACGACCACTCCATCATCTTGGATATGGATTGAGAAAGAGCAAGGCGCACCTGTGTACAGTTCTCACTATTGTATACTCCAAAGACTTTGATGTCATCCGCAAACATCTGAACTTTTACACATGGATGAGTAGCCAACCTGGCTGGTAGATCGTGGGTGTAGACAAGAAATAAGAGAGGCGAAAGCACACCTCCCTGTGGCACGCCACTTGTACAGGGATACGATTTAGAAAATGTGCTTTCAACCTTGACACTAAATTCCCTGTCCTTTAGATAAGCAATCAGCCACTTTAGAAGTGATGCATTGAGTCGTAGATGATACAGTTTTTCAAGTAATTTTCGATGGTCGACTTTATCAAAAGCTTTAGAAAGGTCAAAATACACAACATCAACAGACTTTCTGTTACATATAGCCACGCTCCATTCAAAAAGGCTGTCCGAAAGTTGTGTGGTAGTCGACGCGTAGGCTACAAATCCGTGCTGTTCATCGGGAATGATATTATTGCTTCTAAGCCAAAGACAAAGCTTATCACGGATTAGTTTTTCGAGGATTTTTATAGGTGTGGGAAGTATGCTGATTGGACGGAAGTTTGAGATTAGGGATGAGTTTGACTTTTTAGGGATAGCTGTGACAATTGCCCTTTTCCAGGAACGCGGGACTTCACCAAACAACAGGGATACGTTAAAAATCATTGCCAGAGGTTTATGTAACGAAAGAGCGCACTTTTTGAAGATTATTTGAGGAATGGCATCAGAAGTCATGGAAGTAGAAGTCTTCAATGACTTTAGAGTTAGTAGAACATCACTTGGAGCAACAATTAGCTCTGCTGGGCTGTGCTCAACTACGGGTTCATCTCCAAAGTACGAACATAAACTTGGAGAAGAGTCGGCAGAAGGCGTGAAAACCGATGAGAAAAACCCAGCTAGGGCTTCTGCTTTTGTGCTGTCATCAACATATTGATTTCTTTCCTCGTCATGAAGTACGGGTAATTTAGGTCGTTTCTTCAACTTGTACTTGATCAGCTTAAAAATTGAGTTTTCGCATGTGGGATTAGCAGCCCTTTTTTCACGATTCGCCAAAAATTTTCTTAAATGGTGGTTCAATTCAGAGCAGACCTTTTTGTAACGAGAGCAAGAAAGGGGATTTTCTAGAGTTTTGAAAAGGCGCAGTTTTTGCGAGACTAAATTATGAATATGTTTCGGATAGCGTGGCAATGCAGTATTTTTGACCTGAATCGGTACGTATGTGGCTAATCCGGTGTAGATTACATGACAAAACCTTTGGTACATGTCGTCCACCGATGTATAACCTTGAAAAACTTTACACCAGTCTACTGTAGAGTAGTACTCAGAAAGCGCAGAATAGTTTGCTTTACTAAAATTTGGAGTAGGAGTTGTTATGGAATTGTAGAATTCATCAGTGTTAATGTTAAACGACACGACACTGTGATCTGATGACACAAATGGAACAGACACAGCAACTTCACTAACCAATGGCACTGAAGTTAAAATGATGTCTAGAATAGAATAACCTCGAGTAGGCTCACTGACATTTTGGGTGAGGCCGCAGTAATGGAAAAAATCTAGCAATCTAACGGAACCCGAATCCATCGCTTCCCATGATACCCAATCAATTTTAAGATTGAAATCACCCAGCATTATCAAGGGTTTATTTGGAAGGCAAACGTCCAAAAGAGCATCAACAAGAGCTTCGTCATCAGCTGTTGTAGACATAGGAGGTCGATAAACGAGTATGACTCTAAATTTCGAATTGTTATAAGCGTCCAAACAATCTAGGATTATAACGTCGGACTTGAGGTTTGAGGGAGGAGAATTCTCGGTGACAATTATTGAATCTTTAACAATACAACAAACTCCACCACCTCTGCAGTCATCACGGTCAGAGCGAAAAATACGGTATGGAAAATTTGCTAAAATTTCTGAATTGGGGATTTTCGCTGTTAGCCATGTTTCAGTTATAAATAGAAAATCAGGTTTATGAAAAGATAGAAAAAGGTGTAGATGGTGGATCTTGTTTTGAAGGCTTCGTGAGTTAAAAAGGAAACATTTGAGCCTGGATTTCCTACCTTGCAGAGCTAGGCGTTTCCCGAACTCCCAGCACGGCGCACGGGGAGGTCCTGGATCCGCCTAAGCTCGCCTCTAAAAACAACCCACTCCCGGTTTTTGGCTTGCTTGTTCCTCTCTGAGGCCTCATTCCTCAGGTCCTTCTCTTTCTCTCGCTCTGCTGCGGTCATGCTGCGGCGAATATACACGTCGGAGAAGACACTCTCTCGAAGTCTAAAGGAGTTTGCGAGGGCACGTCTCCAATGGGCTCTGGATGGAAGAAGCACTGGAACTATCACTGGAAGCACTGGAAGCATAGTTTCAAAGAACTAGAAGTTGAATACCTGGCACATCTTTAAAACGAGTTGATTTATATAAACGTTTATCCCTTCCTCCTCTGTCGACTGGTTTTTCGAGATCGTACATTATGCTAGAAGAAATTTTGGTGAAAACCCCACAATTAGAAATGACCAAGGAAGCGTTCTGCATCTTAAAATCCACTATGAGCAGGCAGATAGTTTAGCCTAATCATACCATAGAGAACTAACCACAAGAGAAGACACCAACCTAGCACGGCAAACGCATCTCAATTATCAGAGCAAAAAGCACAAAACGATTTGTAAAAAATTGTCCTTATATTTAACTAACCATAAGAAGCTAGAAGGCTAAATTAATTCAGCCAATGATAAGCAGTCATAAGTCAGATTTTATTGTTCGTTATCTGGCCGAAAATCGCCGGATAACGAACAACAAAACGGATAGGCTAAAATCCGCCGGAAACCGGATAACGGATAGCGGATAACGGTTAATCCGCTCATCCCTGGCTGGTATACTTCCCGTCCGCGGGACGACCCAGCCGACCGACAACCTGCCGCCGTGCAACGCACCGCGGGAGGCTGTCGGTCGGCTGCCCTCCAACAGCTGACTGTGCTCTAGTTTTCTAATTTCTTTTAGTTTTTGAGTGTACCGACTTTTTAGGTGTTTTAGCTTGTTTTGCACAAGAGTGGGGTTTGCTGTTGTCGCCGGTTTTGTTCCACTTATTAGCCTCAATTTTTGTTCGGCTGTGATATGGCGATTGTTGTTCTTTCCTGTGCGAGCTTGTGTTTTCGATGGATATCTCTGGCAGATTATTTTTGCAAATCATGTTTCAGGAGATGTAATCGAATGCGGAGAACCAGAAGACAGAGTTGTGAGGTGAGTGTTTCTTTTCTCTTTTTTTTCTGTTGACTTTTGGTGTTTTCCTTCTTTGTTTTTGCTTTATTCATTCTGTTAGGAGGGACTCTAGCTGCCTAAGTGTGTTGAAAGGTCGAAGTGTAGATTTGTTTAGATATACGAGCGAGCGCTGAAGGTTTTCGATCGTAGTTATAAGCTATGGTACAACTATCTACGTTTCCGACAACGCGTCATTGCTCGCAAGTCGCCCACCGAGTCGCGCAAGGTAGGTGTGGATTCGTGCATCTTGTATCCGTTATTTTCCTTTTTTAGCAACCATGTGACACTTTACAACCTGTAGAATGTGTAGCGTGGTAGCGCGGTAGGAAGGGGCTTCTGCATCCCAAGCTTAGTTGGTTCGGGATTTCCGCCAAAACCATCTAAGCTTTTACCTCTTAAAGATCCTTGATTCTGTACCAAACTTCTGGAAAACTAAAATACTGACTTGTCGATCATCTTGTAACCACAAGCCGTTGTATGGGCCAAATATGCAACCTAATTGCCCCTACAATATTCCGTAGAAGTAGAATACGTGGCGAATTCCAGAAGGGATTGATAACGCTGTCCTTTATCCTTTAACCCCGTTAACCTACACCTGCCCAGCACAAAATTGACAAGGCAAGGGTCTGAAGCGTTTCTGTGAACGGAGAGAGCGAGTTATATGTATGGGAAGACTCCCCACTCCCCATTTGGTGTAAAAATGTTTCCTTTTTGCCAAGTAGTTAAACCCAAGGAGTACGGAGTCCTTGAAGTTGCTATGGAATCAGTGCCTCACGATCGCTGGGAGTCTTTTGTACACCCGCGATGCCACTCCCAAGAAGCGGCTTAACGCGCAGCAGGTAGTAGGGTCGCCTCATGCGAGAGAAGTGGGGCTCAGTTCTCCTGCGTTACAGTACTTTTGCATTTCAACTGACTGGTTGAGATTTGAGGGGTCCCGTCGTCTACAAAATTTCCATGCGTTTTCTGCGCCTTTTTCCCGCTGGATGCTGTGTGGAGTAACTGTATTGCGAACTTCTTTCTTTCTATTAGTGATCGGTTTTTAACCAAAAGACCATGAGAAAGGTGTTCAACATGCTCTGCCTTCCCTCTTTGGGGTTTTGGCATGCTTCTGGAAAGGGTGAAGGTGGTCACTTCTCAGGTGGCCTTCAGCAAGTAGCAAACAACCTCCCCCCCCCTAATAGAACTTCTGCTTGGATCTATTGTAATCGGAGGCGGGGGCATATAGCGATTCACGTCTCCAATCCCTTACTTAAATTTCTACGAGAGCTTCAGCTGCTGTCCCATGATACGAGGTATTTCCTTTAAACTTAGGGGATATGGTTGTGTGGCATGGGATGACGTCCGCAACTGACACTTTACGGTTGTCCCCTCCCGACTAGTATAGATCCCTTTTGCAGTCAACTTCGAACTGATGCGATTGGGAGGGGGGCTTGAAAGTGAACTAAACGCGCCCAGGGTGGCGTATCCTGTTCACGAGATTGAAAAACACTGTCCATTCATTGGCTATTTGGCGGGTTGTCTTTGTCTAATAACCTACATTACATTTTGACAGTTCTATCAGAAAAACCCTCCTCCTCCACCAACACCGCGATGTGATGGATTCCTGGCGGTGAGAAAGCGTGGCTTGTACTCTACATGTGATGTAACTCAGAATTTTTGTTTTTAAATTTGCCAGATGTCTGTACATAGTGTACGTTTCTAAACGTGTAAGGATTTGGCGGCAATTCAGAACGGAAACTTGGGTTGAAATCTCTGTAGGCACAACGAGCACTTCATGATAACGTCTGAACGAACCTGGGGACAGAATCATCGACCGCTTACCGCCCTCTAACGGTGAAAATACTTCCAAGTCTGATGCTGATGAATGTCATATCAGGGGGCATTTTCACCGTTAGAGGGTTGTAAGCGGTCGAAGAATCTGGTCCCTGGTGTCGATGCTCACCTATAAAACGGAGCAATGTTTTCGTTCAGAAGTTTCCGATGACGTACTACGCGCCAAAGCCTCGTCCACGTGGTAGCTCGGCTGGACACTCGCCTCAGGGAAGCAGTGATGATGGAATGAGTAACGCTGGACGGAATGCCCTCAGCCCAAGCGGAAGTCAACAGGTAACCAGCATCATTCCTCATTCTACAGGGTGCGTAAAAAGTATTGACGCACCTACATTTTGTTTCAGCTCCAGCTTTCTCTTTCTACCTCTCTAGGTTTTTGTGTGTTATTTTTATTTCCTGTATTGTGCTCAAAAAACACTCACGAAAAAAAAACTGATGAAACATGACCATCGTCGCTACGGTGGCCCTTTTTTGTCTGTTACCCAAAGAGCTGAATATTTCCTTAACAAGAGAATTAGGCGCTGTTCGAAACGGTTGGTGAGGAAAGAGGTCAGCAACCTAAATGTCAGCCACCGCTCTGTTATAACAGATAATGATTACAATATGTTCAAGCACGATAACGTTCAAATCCAAAATTATCAATCTCTGTCCGATAACGGCAAACAGGTAACGCGCACAGGTGTGGACAGCTTATCAGACGAACACAGCTTAAACATGAATCCGCTGGATTACTCTTTTTAGGCGATTTTGGAGAATGAGGTCTGAGCTACTTTCAACAGAAGTGACCAGTCGCAGAAGGCTACCCTGTTAAAAGCACGGGACGAAATCCAAGCGAGTACTTGCGGCGCGTGCTCATGAATTTTTCCGTCGTTTTCGCTCCTGTATTCACAGTAAAGGAGCCAATGTCAATTACGAGTTACTCTATCGTGTTCGCAAGATCATTTGCCATATCTCTCAAGTGAACATTTTAAAACTTACTGCGCAATACTATTTCCACAACCGTCATTTACTGCGTCAATACTTTTTACGCACCCTGTACTGGGTTTCCTTACTTGTCAGCAGAAGCTTCATTCTACGTTCGCACTCCTCGTATTTTGAACTGCCTTCCTGTTTGCTTCCGACAGCAGCTGCTTTCACTTCCATTTTTACACTTCTTCATTGTGAATCTTCATGGTTTTTGATCGAGAGTATTTTTGTCCATGAAAATATTACTGTAGATTCGGTTTATGTGAACCTGTTTTCCCTTATTTATCATGATGAGCAGCCAAATCGAACATTTGCTCTTTAAAATTTCTTATGTGGGTGCGCTCCTTATGTAGCGAGGACTGTTCGACAAGCCTTCGATGTGGCAGAAAAGACAACGCATGAAATTGAAAACCGTTGCATACATAACCGAGTTCTACTTCTCACTGTGCGAGTTCTTCCAAGGAAACAAAATGCAACCATGCTTTAACACATTTGCTTAAGCCTGGAACGGCTGATAGAGGCTATATGTTGTTACAGAATGTTTTTTTCCAGAGCCTTACGAGCATTGCTTACGAGACTTGGTTGATTGGTCTCCAGACACAGACTCAAGTGCATACTTCATTCATATGGCTAGTTGTTCAGGTGTGATTTCATCTTCTATCAAAAGCGCTATTTATTTTTCCATGATAGCTCTCATCGAAGCTGTTTCGGTGTGTACATCACAACCTTAGTGAATTCGCGACATGGGGGAGTGGACGGCGTTTACGAGAGGAACAAGGTCAGTTCTTTTGAGTTGTGCTTCCTGAAAGATGCCACTTAGGGGGGGGGGGGGGGAATAATGTCGCTGAAAGGACACTGATGAAACCGCTCTCCCTCTCATCGCTTGGAATGAAGGCACGGAGATTTCAGATCTGTGGGTGGCATTGGAGCGTCCATTTATAACGCCGTCACTGTGGAGGAAACCTCAATTCTTGCCGCCTGGATGCGGGAATTCATGGACATTCACTGCTCCTTAATGATCTCCGAGAGCACGTCACGAGAACGGACGGCCGACATCTTATACTCACATGTCTCGATCTGCTATGTTATTTGCACGTGATGTCAAATTGTTGCTAGAAGGATGTCGCGTCCGCGATCCTGGTTCGCTTCCGCGATCGGGAGGCGGCGCGGCGACAGCGACGTCCAAGGCACCGCCTCCTAACATTGGCATTCTACTGCTATATGTGTCTTAAGTAGTCGTTCGTTCATAAACATCGTAGCCACTGAACCTCTAACACACAAAGGGTGCGCACACATATTTGGTGCATCGGCTTTCACGAACTAAACGTGTAGCCTGCTTGCCAGTTCCTGCTCATAGCCGAACTGACAAGCTAGGCGCGTGGCCAGGTCTTACCCGCCACCTTGCCGATTTCCCTCATAGAAGAAGCACCCCGCTGACTGCGTAATCAGCATGGCTCTTTACTTCCACAAGTCGAATTTGAAGAGGATCAAGACCAACTTGGCGTCCGAAATAGCGACGTTTCGTACATTCGCAGATCAACTACACTATCCACAAGACGTAGGCGAATGTATCGACTTTTGCGTGACGACCTCCGCAGCGATTCAAAACGCTATGTCCATAATAGGGACATCAAGAAGCGAACTTTTGGAAATAATCGGATGCATCCAAAGCGAGTACTCCGAAACCAAAAAGTCGGAAAAGAAAGAATTTCTTGAAGAGTTCCAGCTCATCGAAAATGAGATCATGTATAATGATACAATAACAGAAGCGGACGCGATCTTGACAGCCTTGAAAACTCGACTTAGTGAAGTAAGGTGCCAGTATTCAAGAGTCTCCGGTAAAAACCCCACACTATCGGAATCGATGAAAACAGAGGAGAACTGCCTAACCGACGAGGCCAATACAGACGCCAACCTCTCCTACGCCCAGAACGCCAGAAGAGGCGAACATAATCTTCCTCACTCTGGAGCACGTTCTAGCGTTCATGAAGGAGAACCCATACAGCCTAATTCTACAGCAATTGAGAGCGTTAGCCCTACACATTGCAATCGTGCTAAACCGCAGTCACAGTCATGCACCTCCATTAAACCTCCCAGAGCTACCATCCCACAGTTTTCCGGCAACATAGAAGACTTCCAGGAGTACTGGGCTGTGTTTGAAGCCCTGGTGCATAACAGCCAATCCTTGAGCGACACAGAAAAGATGATCTTGCTAAAAGAAAGCCTCACTGGCAAAGCTGCAACTACGATAAGAGGAATCAAGATGATACCCCAGAACTACTCATGGATGGTAGACACCATAAAGAAAAAATATGATAACTTATCAAACAAACGTGCCAGTATTATAAAGCGTTTAACGTCTCTACCGCCTGCCAGAGAAAGCTCTCGTTCCTGTGAAGCTGCATTTGACGAAATTCGGTCTCTACTTAACGAAATGACATCATCAGGTTACAGAATTTCCGATACCCAGGATCCAATGTGGATCGAAACAATCCTGAAAAAGTTTCCGCGTCATACGGTAGAGGAATACCTCAAAGAGAACAAAAATGGTGAGCTTTACACCGTTGGAGAGACCGTTGATCGGTTGGAATCCGTCATAATGCGAAACGCATATATTTCGGAACGCCTAGATCAACGAGAAGTATACGGTAATAGTAATACTATGCCCCGTAGAAAGGACGAAACACAAAGTGCACATTTCTTCCATTTCTGTGAAAGGGCCAATCATCGTTCTTTTGAATGTCGAACTGTAAAGGACGCAAGTGCACGCAGAAAGATAGTCATGGACAAAGACCTCTGTTGGAAGTGTTTCTCTAAAACCCATGGGAGCAGCGAGTGCAAGCGACCTCAGTGCAGACGCTGCGGAAAGCTTCACGACGAGTCTCTTTGTCTTCAGAAACAGAACGGAGCACAGGCAGTGACGCATCCAGCCACCAAAAGAAACACCGTTCAGAGCTCTGTCCAGCTGCAGGCACAGGCCGAGGGTAAAAAACGTAGCGAGGCACAAAGTACGCCACTAAGTCAGCCACTCACAATGAATGCATCATCGTCAATAATTAATATGGAACAAGTCTACAACACGGAAGTCAGTCGTGATATGGCTGCAGCGGAACAAATAGTTCTCATGACAGCAGAAGGACAAATATGGAACTTTTCAACAGGAACTTACTACAGAGCGCTCTTCTTTTTTGACACTGGCGCGCAAGTGGGTTTGATCAACGAAAAGTCAGCCGAATTTCTAAGCTTGCCAGTGCTCCGATCGGAAAAGTGCACTCTTTCTGGAATTAGCGGCATTTCAGAAACATTTTCATCGCATCACGTCGCTATTCGCATTCAAACGGCACAAGGACGAGAACTCGAATTCGCGGTGAAAACAAAACCAACAATTACAGCGGGCTTTCCTTCAGTAATACTTACTGAAAACGACACCAAATTCATGGAAAGCAATAGCATTTTCCTCACCAACACGCGCATGAGAGGAGAACATCAGATCCCACACATACTGATTGGAGTAGATCTATACAGTTCCTTTGTAAATGAATTCGTCCCACCTATACAATTACCTTCAGGACTGCGAGTAGCGCAGACCATCTTTGGGTACGCCGCGTATGGCCGTGGTCACGCCCCATGCATTCGCACCAATGACCCTCAACTATCCTGTAATACAATCATTTCGGAAACCGAAATGATCAAAAACATGTTCGAACTAGAAGGCTTAGGAATCTCCACCAGTGAGGGAATATGCGACGAAAGAGCGTACACATACCTATCTGAATACGCAAAATTGATCCGCTATGACGAAAATAGTGTCACTGCCCCATTTCCGTTAAAGGAAAACATAGTAGAGCTGACCGACAATTACAATGTGGCTCTCCGCAGACTCATAGCACTCACAAAACATCTTAATCAGTTTCCACAGCGGAAATATTGGTACGAAAAAACAATCAAGCAGTACCTTGATGAAGACATTATTGAAGAAGTGGTCGAACCAGTGCCAGAAACTGTGGGAATTTACTACATGCCGCACTCGGGAGTGTGGAAAGAGCAAAAACCCTCTCCCCTAAGGATTGTGTTTGACGCATCTTCTCATCAAAGGGGACGATTATCACTGAATGACGTTCTGAACACAGGCGCCTCTTTCGTAAACAAAATACATGACATATTAGTTGCCAGTAGAGAGAAGCCGATAGTACTTATCGCCGATATTCAAGCCGCCTTCACGCAGATCCGTATTCTGGAATCGCACCGCGACTTGTGCAGATTCCTCTGGATTCGCGACCCCAATAGACCTCCAATGCGCGATAACCTGGTCGAATACCGATGGAAGAGAGTTCCTTTTGGAATAACATCTTCACCTAGCATGCTCAACATGGTTCTATCAGCTTACCTAGAAAGTGTAAATACGGAGCTCGCGAGCGAAATTTTGAAGAACATTTACGTAGATAATGTACTCATGCGAGCTGATTCCACGGAAGAAGCTATCGAAAAATACAAGTCTTCCAAAGCGATATTCTCTGCTATTGGTATGAATTTCCGAGCCTTTGTGAGCAATTCCAACGAAGTGAACGACCTAATTGAGAAAAAAGACAGAGCGTCGTACGGACCCATGAAGCTGTTCGGAGTAGATTACGACCCGCGCTCCGATACTTTCTCGTTACAAACGGAGTTCTCCTTCCGACCACAGGCAAAGCGAGACTACCTAAGGCAACATCATTTAATCTATGATCCCATTGGGCTCGCAGCTCCACTATTGATATCGCAAAAGCACATGCTCCGAAGCATGTTTGAGGAGAAGCTCGATTGGAGCGCAACGGTGAATCCTCAGTTTGCATCAGAATGGCAGAAGGTGACGGAATCTATTAATAACTTCCAGGTACAAATACCCAGGAAGTTCTTCACAACGCCCAACACGCACTATTTTTTGTGGGTCTTTGCAGACGCGAGCAGCCAAGCAATGGCGGTTTGCGCGTATCTGGAAAACACCGAATCAACCGAAATTTCCTCCCTTGTCAGCGGAAAAACAAAGCTGGCGCCCAAAAAAAGAGCGCTAACAGCTCCAAAATTAGAACTTCTAGCGATTCTACTCGCTTTCAGACTGGCACAATCAGTAGCCACTGTCATCAGTAACATCAGAGAAATAAACATCGCTAGCGATAGCCTGATAGCGCTAAGTTGGGTCCGCTCGACGCGAAAACTGCCACTTTTCGTGATAAACCAGAGAAACAGAATAAGGACGATCATGAACACACTAACGGAGCTCGGAACTCATTGTAACCTCTATCACGTTCCGGGAGAAAGGAATCCAGCAGACGCTGGAACGCGCGGAGTCACCAGCACCCAACTAAGAGACATCGATTGGATAAAAGGACCACAGTGGCTCCTAGACAAAAATGATCGATCACTATTAGTGAACATTGAGTCCATTCAGTCCTGGAATTTCGAAGTTGACGAAGAAGATAACGAGAAAGTAGCACTTGCTGAGCTTCAGTCACAGCCTGAATATACTCCCAGTCCCGTCATTGATCTAAGTCGATACAGTGACTTCAACAAGGCACTACGCGTGACGGCCGGCCTACGTCGGCAAATTTGTAAACAAACTGAGAGAAAACGACGTAGAACAACAGACGACTCAGATCCACTGCAGTACCTCTCAAAATTTTCTCCATCAAACCAAATAACGGCTTCAGATATGGATCTGGCTGAAAGGCTGCTGCTGAGACTGAACCATAAGGACACTGATTTGAAAGAACTCAGAAGTCGTCACCCTGAAAAACATATTTTTCGCGATCACGAAGGCATAATACGTTTCGAATCTCGCTTGAGAAACGCAAATTTGCCCCATGACACACGTAATCCAATCTACATTGCATCAAAATCAGATCTGATGCGCCTAATTTTGACGGACCTGCACGTAAGGTACGCCCACTGTGGAAGAAATCACTTACTTGCGTTAGCACGCCAACGGTTTTGGATGACACGACCGTCAAGATCGATTCGCCGGATGCTACACGATTGCGCAATCTGTAGAAGAGTCCAAAGCTTTCCCTTTGGAGCACCAAAATTGGCGCCGCTACCGCCTGATAGAGTAAAACAGGCGAAACCGTTCCAAAATACTGGATGCGACTTTTTAGGGCCATTTACGCTCAAAGATAATTCTAAAGCATACATATGCATATTCACTTGTCTCACCGTAAGAGCCATTCACCTCGAAGTCGTGGAAGACCTGTCCGCTGCCGCATTTCTCAATTGTTTCGAGCGTTTCATAGCACGCAGAGGTGTTCCGATGATAATACGTACGGACTGCGCCACAAACTTCACACTAGGCCAAAAGGTAATCGACTCACTGTTCACCAGTGACACAGAAGAAAACTCGGTACTAAGCTACTGCGCTAATCACAGAATCACATGGCTATTCAATCCTCCTGCTGCCCCCTGGATGGGCGGAGTATGGGAGCGACTAGTTGGATCCATAAAAATGGCCTTCCAAAAGGGAGTCGGTAGAAAGAAACTATCTTTAATTGAAATCATGACCGTTGCCAGCCGCATCGAGGCGATCATCAACACAAGACCACTTACGGCAATCACTACAACTGACATATGCGCTGTTCCTTTGCGTCCCTGCGATTTTTTGCATGGAAATGTCAAATTCTCCCTGCCAGCTGCAAGCCCAGCTGCATCTGGTGACGACACTATGTACAATTCTGACTGCATGCAAACAGTATCTCAAGTAAAGGAAGCGCTAGAGCATACAGAAAGTGTTGCAGAGAAATTCTGGAGTGTTTGGAACACAGAATATCTCACGCTGCTAAGGGACACTCAAAAGACGCTATTTAAAAAGCGCAGACACAATGCCAGAGCAGTTCCTGAAGAGGGAGAGATCGTTTTAATAGAGCACGAACTTCTCCCTAGAGGACACTGGGCAATCGGTAAAATCGTAGAACTCATACGCAGTGCAGACGGGCAAATACGGTCAGCAAAAGTCAAACTCCCGTACAGAAATGCCTATGTTCACCGCCTGATCATCAAACTGTACCCACTAGAGATTCGTGCAACCACGCTAGAAAATGATCAGGAACAACATGACGCAATAAACAAGACCAACGCCGAAAACAAAGATCAAGGACCTGCTACAGTCGAAGGCGAACAAAAACAGCAACGGCGGACCCGCATCTCAAAAACAAAGGCTTACGAAACCATTCGAAGAGTGGCGCGAGGAGAAGACGCGGAGGACAAAACAACTTCACCAAGCACCGGACGCCCAATTCCACACATCGGCGCTCTGTTTACAATCTTCGCGATAATGGCGATGTTTCTCCAGAAATGCACTGCAACTGAGGTTATCGACTGCGCAAACGGAGTTATATCAATAACAACCAACGAAGCACCGTTCGAAATTTGTATTGACAGTCACTGCCGAACGTTCATCGAAAATCACGCTCCACTTCAGTACACGCTAGAGCCCTCTCCGCACCACACTAAATCAGTGATCACGGTAAGGTCAGGAAGTCTTGTCACTCAACGCGAGTGCGCACCTGCTCCGTTCTGTGATCACGTGGCTAACTTGTTTTCAAAGGCCTTACTTGGAAACCCGAACTGCTGGCCGGCGGGGGCGATAATTTCCGTAGGAGTTGGACTCTATGTCGCAATCAGCCTATTATTACTGGTGGGCTGGCTGTTTTATCGAAAACGAGAATCGTCACCGATTATGGCAACGAACACAACAAACATTGCACTGTCTGTGGTGCCGCAACAGCGAGAAAATAGTCCCTTCTCATTGTCTAACTTTAGCCCTGCACCACTGCATCCAGCAATCACCATGCTCATAGTGATAGGAGCTTGGCTCGCAACACTAGCAACGTCGTGCCAAGATGGATATATGAGAGACTCCATTGAACTTACATGTTCCGAAATGAACATATGTCAGTACCAGTACAGAAAAGAACTCCTCTTTAACAGTGTGCAGTCAAGCCTCTGCATCCAGCTGCGACATAACAACGCTAGCATCGGCCACATCAAAATAAAGCGTATCGCTGAACGGCTGGCGTGTCAGAAAGTGTCACTTTTCTGGACAAAGGAGACCTATCACAAAGTGGACCACGTAACACGGTGCCGTGGCATGGGGTCATGTTACAGAGACAGATGTGAATCATTAGCACCAACAGAAATGGTCCCAGAGTTGAACAACACTTCGCTCTACCCAGGTTACATTGCATGCTCAATACAATGCAGCGGTATCGATTGCTTTTGCGCAATTCCCTTCCGAGCGTGCACGTTCTATCGAGTCTCACACGTACCACTCACTCCCCAGGTGTACGAAATCTTCGAGTGTGCCAAATGGGTACCTAAGATTAACCTTGACGTGGATATAGAGTTCTACAACATAGAGGAACATGGTCAGGTATCACTCGTGCCCTATTCTACAAAGGAATTCGCGCATTTCAAATTCACTGTAATATCAATACAGACACCACAAACTGGACTTCACAGGAAATTCGCTCAAACCGACAACGAAACCCTATTGGTCCCAGAGAGCCACGTATTTCCAGTAATGTGTCAGACAAAAAATCAAGCACTTCGAAACTTTTCATCCTGCGCTAACATGCACTATTGCGAGTGCGACGTGAACGGTTTAAAACCAAGTTGCCGCTGTCCGCACAATTCAATGGCACAGCTCCGGCGCAACAGCGACAATGTGCTGCCGATTTCAACGCAGCAGCTCACAATATCCAGATCAGCTGAATCAGTATTCGCTCATGCAAACGAAGGAGAAACAACAATAACGATAGCATCCAACAAACTACTTGAGAGCGCACATCTGAACATCAATGTCCCTTGTGCAGTACATATACAAAACCTAAGGGGATGTTACAACTGTAAGAGTGGAGGCACCTTCGAAGTTTCATGTTACGCAACCACTGACTCATGGACAACTCTTACTTGCGGAGATCACATATTTTCAATAGAATGCGATTCCTCAAACAAAACAACAACAATACGCCTAGCCTTCGATGAAGCAGTCATAGACGTGGACTGCTATTCAATGTGTGGTAAAAAGAACACATCATCAAAACTAAAGGGTGTCCTGTACTACTTGACTTACACAGGGGAATCTGACATTTTCATCAGTGAGACTAAGAACGAAATTCCTCAATTCGATTGGTTCAAAGACTTCAGTTTACCGGATTTTTCTCCGCTGAGTATGGTATTCTTCAAACACTGGAAAATAACCATGACGGTCGGCATAGCATTAACAGCCTTGACTGTTATGACATACAGCTGTGGACCGAGCATCCTCCTCCTGTTGGGAAGGCTCCTTTGTTCCACCTCTACCATTACAATTACGACAATATGGAATTTCTTGGAAAATATTTCCAAATGCTTTTCGTGCTCTCTGTAGGCTGCGGGAGGATGCCGAAATACCGACCAAAGGAGCTAGTCATCGAGTACTGTAGCCCTCCCGTCCCCTCTGAATACGCCCACAAAGAACTATTCCTTCCCACCGGCCCTCGCAGATGTCAGACGACCTCGACCGCGAGCTCCAACTGATGGAGTACGAGCGTAATGCTACCCTAGAGGCACTAGGCAATACCCTCCAGACTATCTCTTCTCGCATCGACTCACTGTTCACCCTAATCGGCGATATGAAGGCTGATATTCGCACTATTATGGAAAGGACAGCCCCAAAATCTTCCTGCATATTCTGTTCAGTCACTGACAACGTCGACGGTCACTATACGGCTCGCTGCCACAGATACCCCGACCCCGTAAGCCGTGCTATGAGGGCTTCAGAGCTGAAACTCTGTGGTCGTTGTCTTCGCCCCGATCACGGCGCTGCGTTGTGCACGGTCTCTTGCACCATCTGCAGGGGATCGCACAATACAGTGCTGTGTTCAGGTCCTCCGATGAAAAGGCGAAAGAACTAGCCGTCGTCCGCTTGCAGTTCTACTGCTACCTCGACTACTCGATCACCTGCGCACTTACTCGTCTGCTCGTCTTCGTCTCCGCTACGCTACCACTCTTCATCCATCGTCCGCTACTCGTCATGATCTGCTCCACAACCGCAATAGTCCACTTTCGACTGTTATTCTTCTCCAGCTGTCGCCCACAAGCTATACTGGCTGGGCCGGCCGACAGAGTATCCTGCTTGCTATGGTTCTTCGCAGCAGCCATCTGCACCCGACCACGTCAACGGCGGTATCACCTTCATGTGGACAACCTCTAGCAGCGACGAAGTGGGAGCGATGATGGATTACGAAGACAAGTGATACGTTATGCTATTACATTACTCATATGTTATGTTACTCATAGTTGTGCTTATACTCACCAGTATTGATTGATTATGTCATTTATCGCATGTTGTATCCCCGTTGTATAATTAGACTGTGGCGGGGCCGAGGCGCCGCAGTGTCGCGTCCGCGATCCTGGTTCGCTTCCGCGATCGGGAGGCGGCGCGGCGACAGCGACGTCCAAGGCACCGCCTCCTAACATTGGCATTCTACTGCTATATGTGTCTTAAGTAGTCGTTCGTTCATAAACATCGTAGCCACTGAACCTCTAACACACAAAGGGTGCGCACAAAGGATATCTCACTATTATTCAACTACTTGAAAACAGGTGAACAGATAATAAAATTTTGAGGAACTCTTTGAACGCAACTCTAAAGAACGGCGGTCGCATAGTGCTTTAGCTCCGCCGTGTAAGATAACCGCAACGGCATCGGAATCGCATTAAAGCGGAACAGCTTACTTCCCAGTTTACTGCAATCTTGTTGGCCTTGACTCGCGAAGGTCCCTAATGAATGAAATCTATTCATTTAAAAAGCCTCAAATGCGTAACCTGTGCATATTCTATCTACTAGTTGATCCTAAAGTAGTTTATGATCTTGCTATTCGCCACGGAGCGTTCCAAATTGTTTAAACTTTTCACTGTATTGGAACGTACGAAGTGCGAGCAAACGACCTTTTCATTCCATTGGATTGAAGAGATTGGTGATTTTCTCGCCAAACAAGGAATTAATCGGAACAAGGCTAGGTCGGGATCCCTCAGCTAGTGCGCATCTGTGGACATATGTCTTATGGAGTGAATCAGAGAGTTCAATCCTAGAGAAGCCGAAAGTGAGTTACAGACATAGACGCCTTCCTTCTGGTGAAACTAGCAGATGAAGCTATGTAAAGAACTAAGGTAGAGGCAAAAAGGGGATCTGCATGCGTGCATCTCTCTAGTGCATTGCCTTCTGCGCTACGAACTTGATCCTCTTCGAAAGCGTCTGTTCTCCGTTATAACTTCCATGTAACGTTTACCAAGTTACAGAACATCCATAGTCCGAAAAACATCTGCTAGCAGTTGCAGCTCCTCCGAAAGGAAAGTTCGGCGGGGGAAAGGAAAACGTTCTACGACGGATATTTCCTCTAGTTTTCAAAAAGTTCTTGGCTTTTTCAAAATTTGAAAAACTTACCGAGTTATGATAATTTTTGTGAACGTCAAATTTTGCCGCTCCGATGGCGTCGGAGCCAGATCGACCATAGGTGAATCCAACCTGTTCGATTCAGAAAATCATAGTTTTTTTTGCTGTGAACTGAACGAGGCTTGAAATTTTTTTGTGGGAAGGTTTTAACTATACAGGTGGCCTGTTTTCAGGTAGAAAATGATTTTATTTTCATGAAAAACGAGAATTTTGAATGTCATCTCCACTAATCATATCGAAGATCACTGCGAAGAAGCTTGGTTTTTCTACCGTACAGTAATCACGACCTAAATTTTTTATGGTACAATTTTACTCTCAGATGTTCCTTCCTTCAGAAGGTAGAAAAATTTTCCGAGAGAAGTCCATCCTTCAGTTGCGTCTCCGTCGGCGATTCAGAGTGTGGCTCAAAAATTCTTGTAGGGAGATCACTCGTGTCAGCCTTAGGAATTAACACTCGAAGCTTTATAAAGTACAATCTTTGATGATCTTCGAGTTGAAGTCCAAGAAACTCACCTTGGAGTATTATACTTGGGAAGAAGAGATGGGGAGCATCAACACCTCCTATGACTGACATCTTCTATTAGAATAATAGGAGAAAAATAAAGTTTTTGTTAGAGTGGTTTTATCAAACGAATGAGTTCTAAACTCCACGTATTGCTGTGTGAAGATTTTATTCAATTAAAAAGAAAAGCTCTTCAGATCGCCACATTATTTTGGATATCATTGAGTGCGGAGGCGGTTTCGAACAGTTTGCTACATATGTGCCTGCATCCGCTACTCGAGAAAACAGAGGATATCCCGCGTATTTCGACGAAACCGACACTATCAACCCACAGGTTCGGGAAGATCCAATTCTACGTTCTATCAAATCCGTGGAAAAGTACTGTAACTTGCCACCAGCACAGGAAGATTTTTTGACCTTCTATGACAATATCGCCAAGGACGTAAAGCGATTGAGCTCGCGGCCTACAGACCTCCGCCAAGATAGTGACAGTGTGAGGCTCTACCAAACGCTTCTCAACAACGTTGACAACATCATGCTTCCACATTCGGTTACTGAGGTAATAACGTCGCATTCTAGAACACCAGTTAGGTAGCAATTGAAAAATTACACTTTTAGGCCATCAAGTGCATGCTTGTTATTCCTGCAAGTTATGCTGATCCTGAACGCAGCTTCTCAACGGCTAATCGTCTTAGTAGAGGAGAAAGGAGCAATCTTCGAATTAAAACTTTAGACTATCTTATGACGTGAGCCACTTTATTACTCCACATATTTTTTTACTTCAACTTTGCTTGCTTTTACTTGCAAGCATTTTTAGGGTAGAGCGAGATGGGCCAAGAGTACTCACTGTCAAACCGATGAAATTGGCACAGCAATGGCTAAACCCTCTTAGTGTTTTGGGCTTACCAAAGGGAAAACCATCCACGTTCCAGAAGGATAGCAGCTTAATGAAACAAATAAAAGACTCTCTCTAGTGGTAAGTACCTCGAGTCTAACTTAATCACTTTGTTTTACTCCGTTTTTCATGTTTTTGATTTTTGCCATACGCAGGAAACTCACGTGCGCTCGTGGAGCTTGACGTCAAACAATATATAACCGGACCAGACAAGTTGTTACTGAAAACCGTTCAGGTTATGAAGAATTCGATAACGGGTAAATATACTATAAATACTGAAAGAGCTTGAATACTGAATTAGTGTTTAAAAATGTTAAGCACATTACATCAATTACATGTACTAACTTTTCATTCATACTCCTACCCGAAAACGACCACTACGTCAATTCTCCCACCCCCCTCGAACTGAGTCACAGTACGACACCCCCCCCCCCTACAGACGAGGCCGCAGTACGACCCCCCTTCGATTCCCGAACCTCAAGCTTGACCCTGTTCCCAACTCAAGGTGAGCCTTTGCAATGCTGTTCTGACAGGATGTAGAGCCATGTGAGCGGAGTCCAGAACCAAGCTAGTTTTTGCTGAATGCTTTTTTAAATACCGGAAAAAGAGGTGTGAAAACGCATACGCGACACTAACCAACCCCTATGACACTGCATGATATGTGCGTCGGTGGCGCAATCGGTTGGAGTGGGAGGAGGAGCCTCATAGAAGCATGCGGGCTTTTGAGTTCGAGTCCACGTACCATCAACATTTATGCACATATTAGTTTGTTGCTATGACGCTTTTTCATGACCATAGGAGTCAATTTTAAGCCATCATTGCTTACAACAAACCAAGGTTGCCTATTTGCGCCTTCATATGTGCCAGTTTTTCAACAATGTGTATCTGCACCATATAATTTCTCTGAAAATAAAAAGTCTTTTGCTCTTTCTTGTTAGTGAACAGCTATGGGACAAATCCATGAGACATGTAAACACAAGCGTTTGTTACATCAGCAGCATCTTACAAAAGTCAGTGACTAACAAGCTTCCCCATCTTCGCCAAGGTCCGATTTTCATTATACTACTTTTAAAATCCGGTGCGAATGTGGAAAGTAGTCGGCCGACACCACATTCAGGTGAGAACGACATTTTTAGTGCACTTATGTAAAGATATGGTCCGGGTTCATAATATTCAACCGTAAGGTATGTGAATTTGCCTGCAGTTACGGTATCATTGGTAATATGCTATGATATGGTAGTGGTGCAGATACGCATCGTTGAAAAGCTAGCACATATAATGGTGCAAATAAACAGCCTTGGTTAGCTGTAAGCACTGATGGTCTAAAGTTGACTCCTGTGCTCATGAGAAAGCGTAATAACGACAAAATAATTGGTGCAAAATATTGACAGTACGCGGACTCGGACTCAAAGGCCCGCTGGTGCGCTTCTGTGAGGCGGCTATCCTACCGAGTGAGTCACCGAAGCGCATCTCGTGGGGTGTCGTAGGAGTTGATGAGTGTTGCGCTCATGTTTTCACACCTCTTTTTCCGGTCTTTAAAAAAGCGTTCAACAAAAGCTAGCTGTGGTTCTGGTCTAGGCTCATACGGCCCTACATCCTGTCAAAATAGCATCGCAAAAGCTCACTATGAGTTGGGAACCTTTCCTCGTGAATTTCCTAACATTCCGACCAGCTCATCGTCTTTGCACGCCAGAAGTGCTCATCGATTTGGACATTGTTATCTACTCCATCAAGCACCTCATGGGCTTGGGCCTTCTAGCTATTATTCAGACGCGTAACGGAAAATCTGAATCTACTAACAAGAAGTTAACCGCTGATCTACCCATTCTTGAGGGACTCCCAACACGAGGAGGAGGAGAGGCTAGGCTGCTCAAGATTGGTCTTCCTCGCAATCTTATGCCGACAGAAGCATGGAAAACATCTAAACGCGAAGTTTCCCTTGATAAACGCTGCTCCATTTGTTGGGTTTTGGTTATCACTTGGTAACGCATCTGCTCCGATCAGGCGATCTTAGGCATCAATAACAAGAAGTCAGATCACACGTGCTTCTCGGTTATGCTCTTCTTGGTCTTGGATTGGCTGTCCATAACCGGAAAGTATTATACTTATTCATTCTACCTTATATCGCATATAAGATGTGTTGTTGTTCAAATATCGGCAGTACAACGAAAAAATAGCGACACCACTGTTTTTCAGTCCTTGACATAAAGGTAATGACAGAAATATTGGTGACTATAATAACCCGCCCTTTTGCGCAGCATATGCACTCCTGGGATTTACCAACTGTACAAAACCCAAACTGTTTCATGGTGCGACTGTACAGCAAGAAAGTGGCTTCTATTGTAAAGCATTGAAACTTTGATCGCGGTGCAAAGAGCTGTAACGTAGGCGGTTCCGTGAAACGAGTGGTGGTGAAATGCGCTGAGCCGCTCACTGAGAAAGCTTAAAAGAAACAAGCCATGCCAATTTGGTTTATCGGAACGTGCGCCCAAACTGACTATGGGTCTGACTTTGTTGGCAGTGGGGTCAACTGTAGCCAAGTTGTCGGCTTGAACAATCATTAGATCTTTATAAGCACATGTAGAGCAGGCAGCTATTTGACACATCTATTTGACTACCACACTCCTCAGTTATTTATTTATTTATTGCTACACTTAAAGTGCGCCATAGAAACCAAACATGCAAAGGAAAAACATAGTGATGATCAAACACAATGCAGACACAGCACCAACGAAATCGTCAGCCACCTTGGATAACACTATGAACTGCAAAAGAATGGAAGAAATGTCTTTGCAGATTATTCAGAACACTCAGTAAAAAGGACTTAAAAGTATTTCCCAAAAAACGAAGGCATAGCGGAGCATAATATTATGTTGAGTTATTTTAATTTAAGTTGATTAGAATTAATGAAAATTTATATTGGAATCGAAAGTGCAGGCGTTGGCATTCAGTATAACTATGACGTGACTTCCACTGAGTGGAGAAGTCACCTTCGAGTATCCTTGACAAGGAGGAAACATCCAAGAGAAACACCAGGAGCCTTATATTAAGTCGTACCAAGGTGAGCATTCACTGCATTAAGCTACCTCACGACGATGCTTCCATAGGAACTGAGGAGGCGCAACCGCACTTGAAGTAATATATCTACAAAAGAATATAGAGGCAAAGTACATGCATTAATGAATAAAAACATTTTAGATAAACGCTCTCGAGGTAGGTGCATAGGAAACTAGTCGGTATGAAAATAAAATGAAAATATGCAAAGTATCAGCCCAGCGCTGCTTCGGATGCCCTCGCCCTCTAGACACTTCCAATTTAAGGCCAGTCTTGCGGACGCTATCTTCTTTTCCACGCAGAACGTGGCCGTACCATCGCAGACGAGCATCGCGCATCTTGTCAGCTATCGGCGCGACACCGAACTTCTGCCGAAGAGCATCGTTTCGGATGCGGTCCATGCCGTGATTCCGGCCGACCAGCGCAGCATCTTCGTTTCCATTACGCTGAGGCGAGTTTCCGTTTCCTTTGTCGCAGGCCATCACTCAGCTCCGTACATCGCTGTAAACGGCTCTGTATATTTCCGACTTCAAGCCCTTCGGTGTCTTCCTATCGCAGAGCACGCCAGTCAACGAGCGCCACTTGGACCAAGCTGCACTCACCCGTGAATTCAATTCAACCTTCAGTTTACCGTCAGACGCAACTGCTGACCCCAGGTACTTAAAAACCGATGTGCCTGCAAGCTCAGTGCCGTCAACCTTAATGAACCTAACCTGACTCACTTACGTCAGACGTTAGGTACTCGAACCTGACTAAAACCTGACTCATTTACGTCGACGTTAGGTACTCGGTCTCGTTGACGTTCAATTTGAGTCCAAACATAGCCAAGCGGTCACACCAAGCTTGCATCTGTCGCTCAACTTCACATTTTTTGCAAGCGAGCATTACATCGTCAGCAGCAAACGTCCAAGGGACGGGCTTCTAAAGATCTCGCTTAATGGCATTCATGACGACAACAAAGAGGAGTAGGGAAAGCGCAGAGCCTTGTTGCATCCCAACATAGATGGGAAACTCCATTGAGGTTCCAGCCAGGGTCAAGCGTGGGGTTCGATTTTTGCCGAAAATTTACGTCCCCCCCCCCCCTCCCAGAGTGGATCTGGTACAACCCCCCTTGTGTAGATCACCGTTTTGTTTCCTATCCGCATCGAATTTTTGAAAAATTGTAATGCAATTTTTGTACCGTTTAATAGGTCCTTCTTTCCAGGTGCAGCATCGACTGTGTCAGCTCAGTTCAAGAAAAAGTGCTACTGAATAACTGTTTAATTGAGTAATTTGTTAGAAAAACGCTGATAAAGGTTTTGTATATGTAATCTTTTGATAATAATATTTTGTTTGTTTACAGTTGAAAATAAAGCACTTTTGAGAGCAGTTGTTAAATTATTCACAACGAGTTCAACTTTTCAGGCTTTCCGAGCATCTCTTGGACATGACCCAATTTTGTTCCTGAAGGAGCAACATCTGCACTCGAAATAGTATTCTATACAATGCCGAGTGTTAGTTGCTAATGCTGACAAAAGTGCTTTTCCTACAAGATTTTTGGAAGCTTTCTTCGAAGCGATGGCAACCGGAGGATGGACTTGTCACGTAGCTAAATTTCTCTCTTCTGCAGGAAAGACTATCATAAAGTGAAGTTGTACCCAATAAAATTTTATTCCACAGTTTGACACGGTAATGAAACCCATTTTTCTGGAACGATCCTCAGTATGAACAGACGCTTCGACTTGTATCATTTGCCGAGAATTTTTGACACCGTTTATCACATGGAAGCTGCTATTTTTACATCCTGCCTTTTAATGCGTAGAATCCGCACTTCTTATAGTTTTAAAAGCTTTGTGCATTTTTCAGAGACGTTGAACAAACTCCGAAATATGGTAGGTTACCTGGAGGCATTGCGTTCACCGATATCATCAATCGCCACTGAGGATGGTCTTCTCGCCGAGAAATTCTCAACGAAAGAACACGCGAGAGTGAAATTGTGCTTCATGGGTTTTTAAGTCATGGGTATTACACAGTAAAAAACTGAGCTTCCTCGCAGCGATCTCCGATGTTTAGGGCGATTCGTATTTAAATTTTTCGTTTTTCAAGAAAAATTAAATAATTTTTACCTGAAGCAGATCACGCACAAAGGAAAAATCTTGTCATAAAAAGTTTCAAGTCTTGTTTAATCCACAGTGTGAAAATCATGGTTTCCTGAAACGAATAGGTTGCATCGACCCCTGGTCGATATGGCACCGACGTCATAGGAGCGACGAAATTCGACGTTCACAAAAATGACTATAATTCGGTAAGTTTTTCAAAATTTGAAAAAGCCAATGGTTTTTTAGAAATTAAAAAAGGATTTCATACGGCATAAAAATCTGTTTTCAAGAGCTAGATCTTCATACGGGGCAGAGGCATTCGATTTTTGTGCGAAAAAATTCAAGAGATGTTGTATAAATAATTACATCCGGTAAGTTTTTGAAATTTTAAAAAAGTTAATAGCTTTTTGAAAACTAAAGAAAAACCGCTTTCGAACCATGCAGAAATTAGTTTTCAACAGGGAGGTCTTCATAGGGGGCGGTGGGGTTCGATTTCTGGTCCATTGTTGCGGAAATACGTGCCAAAAATCAAACTCCCCCGTCCCGTATGAAGGCCCCTTTTTTGAAAACTAGTTCCTATATGGTTAGAAAGCATCATTTCTTTATTTTTTCAAAAAGCTTTAGCGATTTTTAAATTTCAAAAAATAAACCGAGTTATGATCAATCTTGTGAAGAATTGCTCGTAAACTCTGCACCGTCGACATTGGAGTGATTTCATATAAGTGATCATAACTCGCTTCGTTTCTCGATATTCAAAAATCCTAATAGCTTTTTAAAAATAGAAGAAATATGCTAGCCGATTTTTGGCAAAAATCAACCAGAAATAGAACTCCCCCGCCCCTATGAAGACCTCCCTTTTGAAAAAATTACATATATGGTCGGTTAGCATATTTCTTCTATTTTTAAAAAGCTATTAGGATTTTTGAATATCGAGAAACGAAGCGAGTTATGATCACTTATATGAAATCACACCGATGTCGACGGTGCAGAGTTTACGAGCAGTTCTTCACAAAATTGATCATAACTCGGTTTATTTTTTGAAATTCAAAAATCCCGAAAGCTTTTTGAAAAATAAAGAGTAGATACTTTCTCACCAAAAAGGAACCAGTTTTCAAAAAAGGAGCCTTCATACGGGGCGGGGAGTTCGATTTTTGGCACGTATTTCCACAACAATGGGCCAGAAATCGAACCCCCACCGCCCCCTATGAAGACCTCCCTGTTGAAAACTAGTTTCTATATGGTTTGAAAGCGCTTTATCTCTAATTTTCAGAAAGCTATTAACTCTTTTAAAATTCCAAAAACTTACCGGATATCCAAATCAGTTTCATTAAACCTCACTTGGCTGGTATCGAGGTCGTAAGCTGTCACAACGATGTTTTGTTGCGATCAAAACTTCTAGCGCCAGGCGGGACTCGAACCCGCACCTCCCTCTGACCGGGCGGGAATGCTCTACGCCATTACACCACCGGCGCCGTTTGATCGAACGCAACATCCACACGTGTTTTGAGTTTTGAGTTGCGTGTTTTGAGTTGCGAAGTTTTGATCGCAACAAAACATCGCTGTGACACCTTACCGGATATCATTATTTATACAAAATCTCTTTATTTTTTCGCACAAAAATCGAAGGCCTCTGCCCCATATGAAGACCTAGCTTTTGAAAACAGATTTTTATGCCGTATATTTTTTTAATTTCTAAAAAGCCATTGGCTTTTTCAAATTTTGAAAAACTTACCGAGTTATGGTCATTTTTGTGAACGTCGAATTTCGTCGCTCCTATGACGTCGGTGCCATATCGACCAGGGGTCGATCCAATCTATTCGTTTTAGGAAACCATAATTTTTACACTGTGCATTAAACAAGACTTGAAACTTTTTGTGGCAAGATTTTTCCTTTGTGCGGGATCTGCTTCAGGTAAAAATTATTTAATTTTTCTTGAAAAACGAAAAATTTAAATACGATCGGCCCCAATCATATCGGAGATCGCGGCGAAGAAGCTCTGTTTTTTTACTGTGTAATACCCATGACTTTAAGATCCATGAAGCACAATTTCATTCTCGCGTGTTCTTTCCTTGAGAATTTTTCCGCGAGAAGACCATCCTCAGTGGCGATCGATGATATTGGCGAGCGCAATGACTCCACGTAACCTACCATATTTCGGAGTTTGTTCGACGTTTCTGAAAAATTCACAGAGCTTTTAAAACTATAAGAAGTGCGGATTCGACGCATTAAAAGGCAGGATCTAAAAACAGCAGCTTTCCTGTGATTAACGGTGTCAAAAATTTTCGGCAAATGATACAGGTCAAAGCGTCTGTTCATACAGAGGATCGTTCCAGAAAAATGGGTTTTATTACCGTGTGTCAAACTGTGGAATAAAATTTTATTGGCATTACTTCACTTTCTGATGTTGTTTCCTGCAGAAGAGAGAAAATTAGCTACGTGACAAGTCCATCCTCCGGTTCCCATTCGGTCATCGCTTTGAAGAGCGCTTCCAAAAATCATATAGGAAAAGCATTTAATTTTCTGGTATATGTCGCGTAGGTGAGCAGCATTGGTAGATGGGAACGCCTAAACCAATCAGACCGCATTGAAAGGGCATGCCGTTCAGAGAGGGCGTATTCAATCGGTACCTTGATGGGCTGGCATGTGTTCGGGCTGTGCTCTGTTTGGTTATTATTGGCTGGCGTGCTCCAACCTACCAATGCTGCTCACCTACGCGACATGTACCCTCCAGGTACAAAAAGGCGATATGCACCAGCCTCTGCTTCTCGCGATGCTCTCCACCAGGAGGCGGACGGCGTGTCTGGCATCAATGGTCCCACAACCAGCTACGAATCCGCACTGGTTGTCGGACAGCTTGACAATTTCACGAATTCGTCTGTCGAGGATTCGCTCGAAGATCTTCATGCTGTGGGAAAGCAAGCGAATCGGACGGTAATTTGAGCAGTCTGCAGGACTGCCCTTCTTCTTCCAAATCGGAATCGTCGTACTTTGGAGCCAACACTCCGGTACTTTCTTCTCTTTACTACCTGGTTGAAGAACTTAGCCAACCACTCAGCAGGATACCAGAGCTTTGATTTCCATAAATCGGCTGCCAGATCGTCGGGACCTGTCGCCTTATCGGGCTTCATCTTCTTCAGAGCCGCTTCTGTTTCCTCCGCGGTGATCTTGTGGACGGGACCGTGGGCAGAAGCCACAGAAGGTTTGCCGGATGAGGAAAACCCTAGTGGAAATTTCCTCAAAATAGTCGCGCATGGGTTCAACGCCTTTTTGCGGTCTGTCAGAAGATGGACGTCCTCATCATTGAAGCCGAAAAACGTCTCGATGTCCTCGGTCTGGCGATGACGGTTCTTTGCGAGTCGGTGGAGATACCGATTACCATCACGCGACTCGAGCTTTTTATTGACATCACTATACTAAATGGTTTTCGCAACAGCCACGGCTTTCGTTGCAACCTTCTTCGCGTTTAGATACTTCTGCCAGTTTCCGCCTGTTTTGTCGCCGAGAAACACATGATACAGCGACTACCTCTCGAACATTCGCTTTCACATCGTCCGTCCACAGCCATGTCTGTTTGCCGACTTTGCGTCGTCCAGGCTTCGTAGTGCCGGCACCGAGCTGACAGCTTGACTTATCGCGTCCGTAACTTTCTTCCAGGTTTCATCGACAGTCGTGACTGCCGGTAACCAAACGAGAAAAATTATAGCTGCTTCTTTCTCTTTCGCTCGCCACCACTTGATTCTAGTTCCACCGCAACGCTCCTTCTGCTTCAACCACGGAGGTGTGATCTCTAAAGTGCAGACCAGGGGTCGGTGCTGTGGGGCAACCGTCTCATACGGCACGATCTTCGCATCTGTGACAAGACTTCGGTCGCGATCCTTCACAAGGACGAAATCAATCTGCGTTTTGGAATTCCCACTGTAATACGAAGTGAGGTGGAAGTCGCGTTTCTGGAACACGGTGTTCACAATGGTGAGGCTATGCGACTCCGCATATTCAAGGATACACTCACCGTTGCGTTACGCAACCCATAACCAAATCCACCATGGCAGCTGTAAGCGTCTTTCGTGGCGCCTACTACCCATTAAGGTCTCTAGCCACAACGATGACGTCTTTCGACGGTACCTTTGCTGTCTTTTCATCAAGCAGGCTCCCGTAGTCATCCTTGCCTGATCGAAGCAGCCAGTATGTGGAGCACACACAGAGCAGAAGTGATAGAGTCGCTCCTTAGCGGCGACAACGATCTTCATCAATCGATCGTCAAAGCGTTGAACTCCTACAATCGAGTCTCGGAAACGTTCGGAGACGATGATTCCGACACCACTCGTGGTCCTGGGACTACCGCATAGAAGGGTCCTGAACCCACGGCCAATATCCCTCGACTTGCAGCAGGACCACCTCGTCTCCTGCACCGCACAGAAACCTATCTTTCTTCGCTCCAGTGCTTCTACCAATTCGCACGAGCGGCTCTTCAACGGGCCCACATTCAGCGCTGCCACGCGGGTCCTGCTTACGTTACGGGACTTTCGGACTAGCTCAGTTGCCCCCGATGCCGTCCTCGCATCAGGGACCCTCGCATACTTCTCACACTGGCCGGGCTCTGCGAGTGCGCGTCGGCTTCCGCGGACGCCGCAGCACTATCTCGATACTTACCTAACGTCACCAACCATGTGATGTGACGTGGGATCTTCGAAGGCCGGCCTGTCACAAGAGCCTGTCACCTGCACTCAACTATCCGTGCTTAGCTTATCCCGCAAAGCGAGCAGTTTCCAGTGGCACTACGTGGAGGAAGTGACATCGCCACCTCGGTATGAGAATAAATAAAGGGATAAGTACTTTGCCCAAAGGTTCCAAATACAGCTAAAGCTAATAGGTGAAAGCAGCAGACATAGTGGCCCCAACATTAGTGAGAAAAGAAAAGAACAAACCGTATGAAAAAACAATTCTGAGCTGCCTATGAGACTATTATATCGAATTTACTAATCCGTCTAGCGTAAGGGAGCAAGAATAATTTAAAAACAACGCTACGAAAAGAATCCATTGTTCCATTAGGCACTGTAAGTTGAACAAAAGAATGACTGCATTCAATCAGAGAGAAAGGTCCAGCGGTTCACTAGAAAACAATATGTTAAAAGCAATTTTTATTGAATTTGAAATCGTCCCGAAAGGCAATAGTCACCAACCTGCGTTTAAGCGCTGAGCCCAATTTGGCTTGAAAGATTCCA
Source organism: Heligmosomoides polygyrus bakeri (assembly GCA_947359475.1). Taxonomy (NCBI): domain Eukaryota; kingdom Metazoa; phylum Nematoda; class Chromadorea; order Rhabditida; family Heligmosomidae; genus Heligmosomoides; species Heligmosomoides polygyrus. The sequence goes on along the minus strand of OX375870.1, from coordinate 56,411,294 downwards.
ATGGGTAAGAGATGGAACCATCTAGAGCACCGGTAAAACACAATATTGAGTAGCTTATCTCTGCTAGCGCGCTGGTTTCTACGGTAAGAGATGTAGAATCTAGTTCGCCTTGAAGTAACGGGCCGCAAAACCCAGTACTTGTTTGCTGAGAGGTTCACCTTGTTCCTGATAATGCGAAAGCAAAAGAGCAGGTCAGATAATATCCTACGGACTTGAAGTGGCAAAAGGTTAAAAAGCTTCAGATGATTTTCATAGCTAGGGAGGAGAAGGTCATCCGTAGTGTTCCAACAACGGTACCATAAAAACTTCTAAAAAGCTTTTGTATTTTCTCGATCTTGAGCATATAGTTTCTTCTTCTGGGTCTTCATAAAGGCGAGCGGTATTCCGAGTGAAGCAATACGTATGACTTATATAGACTTAGACTTAGACTTAGTTCCTCCCATGCTGTTGGGCATATCGGGCGACGAGACTTCTCCATTGATACCTGTCTTGTGCCAAGTCTTCACCTTCGTCTCTGGAAATATTTAGTAGTTGAAGGTCCTTTACGAATGTTTGCCTCCATGTGTTTCTCGGATGACCGCGCGCTCTGCTACCACCTTCAGGAATCTAACACATGGCTACTCGAGGAAATCGGTACTCAGGCATTCGCATTACGTGTCCTGCGAGGCGTAGACGTCTTTGTGCGATTAATGCAGAAAGACTACTTGAACCGCTCCGGTTCAGGACTTCACAGTTAGTCACACGGTCTGTATATCGCACTTTCAATATCCGTCGAAGACATCTCTGGTGGAAGGCGTCTAGCTTTTTGGCGCATTTCATGGACATGGCCCATGTTTCACTCGTGTAGGCAACAATCGGGACTACTATTGAGTGGTAAAGCCGTAGCTTTATCTTCGACGCGATTGACGGTAAGCTCCAGATTGGACCAAGCTTCCGAAACACAGATGAAGCCTTCACAATCCTCGTTGGTATTTCTGATTCCACATTCCCGTCGCGTGACACGGTACTTCGAAGATATGTGAACAGTTTCAAGCTGTGATGCCTCAACGTTGATATCTACGTTCATATCTGTTTTCCCTATGCTAATCACTTTCGATTTGTCCGGGTTTAATCGTAGTCCAATTTTCTTGGCTTCGTTCGCGAGGTTTGTGGTCGCCTGCTGCAGTAAACCGTTGTTCTCGGCTATAATGGCTACATCGTCTGCGAAATCGAGTTCTGTTAACCGGTGTGTCCTGCTCCATTTAATACCCGTTTCATCACCTTTCATGGATTTCCTCATAATGAAGTCCAGAGCAACATTGAACAGAAGAGTGGAGAGTACACATCCTTGTCTCACTCCGGTAACAACTTCGAAGAATGTCGTGTGTATTGCATTCGTTTTGACGCAACAGGAGGAATTCTTGTACAGCTTCTTGAAGATTTCCACAAAAGGCTGGGGTATACCGTAAATCCTGAGAATTGACCATAGCGATTCACGGTGTACACTATCGAAGGCCTTCCGGAAATCCACGAAATTAATGAGAAGTTGCGTCCGAAATTTCATGCATTGATCGATGACATTCCGTAGGGTAAATATCTGTTCGCTGCATGGCCTAGCACCTCGGAATCCACATTGTTCTTCACGAAGTCTTTCATCTACGGCGGCTCGCAGTCGATTTAGTAGAATTAAGCAGAACACCTTGCCGGGTATAGAAAGCAGTGTAACTCCTCGCCAGTTTCCACATTCAGATAAGTCACCTTTTTTGGGTATTTTGACGATGACTCCTCTCTTCCAGTCTTCCGGAACTTCTAAACGATGCCAGCATATGTTAAATAGCCTCGTCAGTGTAGTGGTCATTGCTCTGCCTCCTGCCTTGAGAAGTTCAGCGGAGATTTCATCGAGACCCGGCGCTTTACCACCTTTCAGACTTTTGATTGCTATATCCGTCTCCTCCAATGTTATGTCGCCCATGTAAACTTCCAGAACGCTCTCCTCTTTCTTATCTTGAAAGTCATATGTATCACTAGGTTCCGGCTGGTTCAGGACTTCTTTGAAGTGCACAACCCATCTCTCGATCTGTTCTTCGTCCGAGACGAGCAACTTGCCGCCTCGATCCTTTATCGATGTGTTTGAGCTGCTGTGTGTTCCTGTTAGCTCTCTCACGATTCTGTAGAACGTTTTCGAGTCACCAGGTTTGGCAGCGTTTTGTGCTTCTACACCTTTTGCGTCAGCCAATTCTTTTTGTCGGCTCGACATGATCGTTTGACTAACCGATCGAGTTCAGCGTACTTCCGGCAATACTCCCATTTAACCGCATCGCTCAAGTTAGATCGGTCTTTTTGTTGCTTCGTACGTTTCCGCTCGTCTATTAGATCCCACGTTTCGTGCCTTATCCACTGTTCTTTACGAGTGCCTCTCCTTCTCCCGATGTTTTCTTCAGCACAAGCACGAGGAGCTTCCTTTGTGATATTCCATTGCTCTTTAGCCTCTGTGCAGTTGCCGACCTGTTCTAGCAAGCGAAGTCGGTTTTGCAGCTTAATGGAGAAGTTTGTCGAGACGACGGGATCTTGTAGTCGAGCTATGTCAAAGGGACGTGCAATGCAATGTCGTTTCTGTTGCTTGAGTTTCAGTCTCATGCTTGCTCTAACCAAGTAGTGATCGGATCCTACATCTGCGCCGCGATATGCTCGTGTATCTAGTAAGGATGTTCTCCACCTGTTGCTGATACAAACGAAGTCAATCTCGTTTACCGTTCCTCCATCCGGCGACGACCACGTAACTTTGTGTATCCGACAGTGTTGGAAATAAGTGTTGCCAATGCAGAAATTGTTGTAGCTGCAAAAGGTGATGAGTCGACTTCCATTTTCATTTGTATCGCTAGCTGATGTAAACGGTCCTACAACTTTTTCCAGCCCTGCCTGATCGCCGCCTAGTTTGGCATTGAAGTCACCCATTACAATCTTCAAGTCGCGTCGAGGCGTTTCATCTATCGTTTGCTGTAGGCATTCGTAGAATTCGTCCTTTTTCGCATCCTCAGAATCTTCGGTTGGTGCATACACTTGTATCACCGTGACTCTGATGTGCTTTGTCCGGAAGCGTGCACTTATGATCCGGTCATTGACTGGTTTCCAACTGACGAGAACATTACTCGCACGTTGACTCAGTAATCCCACTCCATTTGTGTGCAACGAGCCGCCCGAGAATATTATGGACTTTCCAGAGCTGATGTTTCGATCATTCCCAGTCCATCGCATCTCGCTAACTCTGATTATATCAAGGCGGTAGCCGTCCAATTCCCGCAGTAGCTGACCGAGTCTTCCTGTTTGAAACAGAGTGCGAACATTCCAAGTACCAAAACGAGTTGGTGTTTTAGGTGAAAAAACCGCCGCTAGAATCGGGGAACCGTTATAAAGCTAGCATCCGGCATTTCAGTTTCAATTTCAACAGAAGTTTTCATCGTTTCTGTAGCTAAAAAGATTTTACGGAGACGGGTTGCTGTCCGTCGTCCAACCCTCCTCCTTTCTCATCCGGGCTTGGGACCGGCAACAGCGGAGTTATGACTTGTATAGGCGGACCAATATTGCAACATCGGAATATTTAACATTGCGAAAGATCAGGAAAAGTGGTGAGTATGATTTCCGTACAATGAAGTCTATGTGAGATCTGAATTCGAGCGTGGGTTCGAAAAAAAACTCCCAAGTTCTTAACAGTGCTACAACTGGATGAAAGCACACCACCAAGCTCATATTCTACTGGTTCTAAGGTTCCGACATGCATCACCTGCCATTTATTCAAATTGAGTAAAATTTCCCACTCAGATGCCCATGCAACCATTTTTTCAATAGCATTCTTCAGTGCCTGCCTTACCTCCGCATTTTTATTCGAGGTATACGATTCGGAAACTTTCATGTCATCAGCATAGGCTTGAACTCTGATAAGAATGATGTTTTAAGTAATAGTGAGAGATCGCTGGTATAGAGGAGAAAGAGTAACGGCGACAAACACCCCCTTGAGGGACTCCACTAGTACAACGGTAAACACTAGAAAAGCTAGTTTATTCTAACAGTGAACGTACGATCGCGAAGATAAGATAATAGCCACTGCAACAGGTTTCCAGAGATGCTTGCTGAAGCTTAGAAACAAGTTTTAAGTGGCAGAACTTATCGAAAGCTTTTAAGAAATCAAAATATATAGTAACCAAAGAACCACAATCATTAACAGCTCTGCAACACTCATAGTAAAGATCGATCAAATTTGTCAATGTAGAGCTCCTGGCACAAAGCCCTGCTGTTCAGGAGCAATGATCAACCGCTGTTTCAAGAAAGAGAGATTCTTTGCATTCAATTTTTTCCATAAAACCTTTACAGGGATTGGCATACGGCTAATAGGCCTAAAATTTGTTACACTGCAGCTTTTGGAGGTTTTATGTAAAGCGGTAACAATAGCCTGCTTCCACAAATATGGCACTTCACCATGAAAGAACGACATATTAAAGATGTGAACAAGAGGTTTCGAAAGTGCAGCGCGACATTTTTTTGAGAGCTATTTGTGGAATACCGTCATATAGCTCAGACCAAGATGGCTTGAGTTTACCCAAAATGCGGAAAATATCCTTCGGATGGAGGTAAAAAGTTGGATCAAATTCGGGTAAGGGAGAGCTGTTTCTAGAGTTTACCAAGTTGTTATCTCACAAGGAAAAGACTTGTCCTGTGGAAAAACACAGGCGAAATATTCACCAATGCGGTAAACTTTCTCTTTGTCAGGTAAAGTGGGGTTTGATTGTCCGTCTACTAATGTGGGGATAAAGCCGTTAGTTTTCATGCTCCTACGAACGTATTGATACAGGCGATGAACAGACCTGCTGTGTGAAAGGCGTCGCCCATAGTAATCCAAAATTTTTTCTTAATGGTAGCTAATATCTGAACAGACCTTCTTATAGAGGTAATTGCTGATGGCGTCTCTGCTTTTATGGAACAACCATTCTTTCTGACAAAGGAGGTTGTGCTTGTGTTATTTGGTATGATTATCTCTCGGTAATTTCAGTGGAACGAACAAGGCTAGAGTCGAATAGAAAACCTTGCAAAACCGCTCGTATATCTCTGAGACCGAACTAATTTTATCGAAGATTGACCACCAATCGATCAAACTCAAATGAAGGTTAAGCAAGACGAAATCGACGTTGGCAAAATGTGGTCTTGGACAAATGAATGAGCTACAGCTCTGAACAAGCGAGTCAAATTCAACTACTGAATGATCCGAGGAAGCAAACGGCGCAAGAACGTAAATATTGGAAATGTTGTTAGACAATGACAGAATTATATCAATGACATTATTGCTATGCGTCGAAACGTTTACTAATTCACTAAAACCTGCGAATTCTAAAAAATCAAGAAATTTGGAAGACTGAGCATTCAATGCCTGACGTTGAGCCCAATTAATCTAGATGTTGAAATCACCCTTGATTATTGTATCCTTATAACTAGATGAAATAGCTTTGAGAAGTTCAATCAGTGAGTCCTCATCATGCTGGGAAGAGCTAGGAGTTCGATAGATCAAGCGGGGGGAGAATGATGTCGACGCAAAGCACATCATTAATGCTAAAACGGTCCAGTTTAACTTCCCTCACACAAATATCTGATTTAGCTAGACAAAAACCCACCACCTCTTCCAGTACTCCTATTACTCGGAAAATATTAAAACAGACTAATAATTTCGGAATTCAGAATCCTCTTAGTTAACCAATTTTTGGTTACTGCTTAAAGATCGGGCTTACTAACACTGAGAAAGTAATGTAAATGGTCAAGTTTGTTACGAATACTGCGAGAGTTTAACAGAAAACATTTTAGGGTTTTTGAACCGTGCCGATTTAGAGGTTTTCTACGTTTCTTGGAGCTAACTCCGATAAACGTGTCAATTGGCCTCTATAAACTACCGACTCCTTATTTGCCCTGCCTTTATTACGCTCCCGAGCAATTTGACGTAGTTCAAATTTTCGTTGTCTCTCCTCGCTCGCCATGCTTTTGCGTACAAAAACATGAGAGTATGGGGAACTGCGTAATAAACGAGCATTGGCAAGTACTAACCGCCAATGGAACCTAGTTGACAGTACTTGAACAAACGCGGACGTTGAGGGCTGAGCTCACCCATGCGATAGCAGATAATCGGGCACTCCACATTAAGGGAGTCAAGGACCTGCCGAACCTTCTTCTCAACATCGGATTGGCATTCAGATTCTGTTAGGAGCCTCCTGAACTCCGCTAATGACTATGGAGTGGTCACGCTTATCGCTCTCAATGGCCTCAGCGAACTCAGCAGGAATTTTGATCTTAAGCGCAAGGAGAAGCTCATTGACCAAAGGATCCTTGTTAATTTCGAGCGCCATTGCAACGAGATGGGAGACCGTTATCTTCCCAGTGTTTTGGCTCCGAACTGCACCATCAGAAGCAGTAGTAGGCATTTGCCTACCGGCTCGTTCCACACGTCTCGCCATTTTGATCCAAGAACAACTACAATCAATTAACAAACAAGCGAATACAGTAATAAACCACCGCATACGGAAAACTAGTTCAAAAAGATGCAATCTATCAGCACTGATAGAGTAGGAACACCCACAAAGACGGCCGGCGAACTGAAGTAGCGGCACAACTGCTCACCAGCAAGACACGATGTGATGTGCCATGGAGACCATTTGAACCTAGTAAATCTCTGTACACTCTGATGACATCGAAAATAATGCATAAACAGCACTCAACAACTTCGTCAGAGATACGTGGAACTCTAAGCTCCTTATGTACCCTTCATGTTTCTTAAGTAATGTGAATGAAAATTTGAAGCAGATGGCACCTTCTGGTTTTGAGGATTTCCATCATCCATCAGTTTCATGGAGATTCCAAGGGTTCCATGCTAAGGGGTCTCGTGGTAAGCCAAAAAGGTGGATGCTCGTATGTAACCCTAAGATTTCGCATCCTAACCAAAAATGTCATCTGGCCCTTCATTTGGGCTAAGGTAAGGTATGGCTTTTGAAATCTATTAGTCGACCACTTCAAGAAACAGAAATAAACCTATATGTAGAGGACTCAATGTTTGGTGTGATGACCCCTAACATACTCCATTCTTTCAGGCATAGAAGAAGTCGGTGGAATGATTACTCCAATAAAACTTTGTTAAAAGCTTTACAAACAAATGGAAATTTCCTACTACGTCATGGTAAATCGTCTATCGCTCATTGCCACCAAAGCACCAGTCATGTTTTCTTCCTTTCTGAAACCCAATGTTTTATTTGAAAATATTCGAATATTTGAATAGAATATTCAAACCAATATTCGAATTCGAATATTCAAAAAATCGCGTTTTACGAATGTGTTCGAATTCGAATATTCAGAAAAATCACCTTTTTCGAATATATTCGAATATTCGAAAAAATTTGGAGAGCACAACTATAGAAGAGAGCGAGCTCAAGTAGGCTGGAACAGGCGGCGTGGTGAAACGAAATGGTTCGTGGCTCTACTGTCCTATGGTGCAACATTTTTGCAGGAGGAGCCCTCGCTGCTCCTACTGCAACCGCGAAAAACATGAGTTTTACCCGGATGTGTCCAGACTGGCCTGACTGGAACGCGAGTGTCACTGCTCAGCACAATCGTAGATGGGAAATGGTAGAATGCCTTGATCTCACCGTCCAGACTGGGGAAATATGAGGGTATGTTAACGCTCATTCATTATATGACATCAGTGGAGTGGGCGGCGTTGGCGTCCTCGTCAACACGCACTTAGCCATGAACGTCCGTACGACTCTCTGGAAAAGTTCTATAATGAAGATCACACCTACCTCAAAGTGATCGTCGGCAACTTCAACGCCAAGATCGGGCCAAGAAGCTCGCCGGAAGAACTTCACATCAAAACCCACGATTGGTTTGGAGTGGAACGAGCAAGGTGAAAGGCTGTCTGAGTTTATCATCTCGACCATCCATGGAAACTCACAGTTCCAGAAGCCTCCCTCCCTACGATGGACCTGGGAATCCCCCGGTGGCCAGTTCCACAACAAGATCTAACACATCATCTTCAATCGCAAATATTGCCTGACCGACGTCTCCTTGTTCCTAAGTTAGGACTGTTTTCGATTCCTTTCATGAGCCCGGAATCCTACCAAGACGAAGGTAGTGGCTGAAGTGCTTGGCAAGAGGTGAGCAGTGGGCACTGCCACCCGCACCAAGGAGAGCCGTCTGGCCCGGGAGCAGTGCCTGACTTCATCCTTTTGATGGCATGAGCAACTTCTGCTTCCAGAATGGGAGGTGCTTCCTCAGCTGGTGACATCAAGCATTTTGTGACAGTGATGGAAGAAGGAAACAGATCTGGGTAGAATTCTTGAACAATGGCTTTCATCGCACTTCGAGATGTTTGCGTTGTTCCATTCTTATCCATAAGGGCTGCCATTATTGCCTTCTGATCGCAGAGATCTCGTTTGCAGCGCTTTATGCTTGAACATTTCCCAGCGGCTTCTAACAGCTTCAATCTTCTGTAGGCTTGTATGAAGTCCTTCACCGCAATTCGAAAACCTTCAAGATGGTGACTCTTTCGAGATAGGAAGCAGTAGGATCCAGTTTGACAGCTTTTCTTTGCTCCAAGATTCTAATCGCACATGCGGCGTTAAGTCTTGAAGCAGACGGTGATGTGGCTTCGCAAGAGCTGTTAGCACATTTCAACGGTCTTTTAGAGAGAAGGTCGTAGTCTTGCGATGGATCTTCAAGAAGATTCTAATCATATGACTTTATTGCGTATTCCAACTCTTCCGACTTCATGTGGGGATCCTCACCGGTGCCGGTTTATGAGTGTCACGCTTGAACATCCGCTTATTGAGAGTCAGCTTCGAACGGACAAGACCGTGATGCGAGCCGGTGTCAAATGAAGGCAGCACGGAGACGTCGAACAGACTCCAGCGTCTGTTTGTAAGAACATGGTCGATCTCCGAACGCGTTTCTCCATTTGGGCTTTCCCAGGTCCATCGCCGGTTTGAAGGCCTCTTGAACATAGAATTTCCATGTAAGAGACGACATGCGGATAGCAAATCTATCAGTCGTTCTCCGGTTTCTCTTCTTGAGAAAGTCGCATGTGGTCCTAGCCTCCATTCATCCTGATCATTCATACCGACGGTATTGTTAAACTCCCCAACAACAACCTTTTAGTAGCTCTTGTCGCCGTTGACAGTCCTTCCGAATAACTTGTAGAATTCTTCTTTTTCTTCGTTTGCGGCCGCAGATGGAGCATATCCATTTATGATGGAGATGGCTCATTGATCTTTGGTTTCCAAACTCAAAACAGCTATTCGCGGACTGATGATCTTATAAGAGTCCATTAGGTGCTGCACTATCGTGTTGACGAGAAATCCAACTCCGTCAATATTCTTTCTGTTCACCTTTGCTCCGATGATGAGAAGCTCGTTGTGTTCGGTCGGTTTCCGTTCTGCCTTCCGTTTCCTGCAGTGCGATCGTCGTCGTATTTGATGTTGCGGCTTCTGTAAAGCAGTGTCAGAAGATCCTGCTCAGATGCGATCTTACGGCAGTTATAAGTGCAGATGAATAGGTAGCTTCCATGTCGTGATGGGAGGTGGTTTCTGACTTTCTGATTCCAATGACGTCCAGATGGTTTAACTCCGAGATTTGATGGCTCCTCACCAGAGGTGGACGACGTCGTAGAAGGCCAGCTCCGGCGCGCGGAGAACTGGGGCGCGGGTTCAGTTGTTTGAGCTGTTGGCCATCACTAAAGTTGTCGCTACTTCCGTGCGACAGTACCCCGCTCCCCGGCGGTCAACGCGGTGACCCACGTCAATCGACACGAATCAACGCGCTAGCTCATCTGTCAACGCCACGGAACCTTCTGGAAGCTGTCAGGGACGCAGAGAACGCGCTTCCCTGCCCCCGGGCAGTCAGTCGTCGTGTGTGTCGCCTCCGGTGCAGCCGCAGCGGACAGCCGGTCCGCTCGTCGTCCCCAGGCCTGGGGACGACCTTGGTCAACGTCAACGCCTTGCCCCGCTCCGTTGGCCTGATACGTCGTCGGTTCGATTGGATCGCTGGCTTGGATGGTTCGCTGAGGTCGTGTCGTCCGGCTACGTCAGAATCGCTCTTCGTCTTCGTCTCCGCTGCCGCCGCCGTCGTCTTCGGGAGCCCTGACAGGTAACGTGCTGGCTCTGCCGAGCCTCGATGCTTTTGCCTTGGCAAAGCCACAAAGGCAGGGCTCGGCACCCAGCACGGGTTGTTGTCTCGACCCCCTCGTAGGCTGGGTGCGGTCTGGCCCCCTGACTCGTAGGTCTATACTCCCTAGTTGTTATGTTCCTATACAGAAGTTCCTTATACATTTATTGCAGATAAAATTATCTTAAAACCACAAATGTATTATATCGTAAAAGGTGGTATGATCGTAGTTATGCCTTGATCCTTAAATTCCTCGTGGACATCATCGTAGGGCACCTCGTCGTCGTCGGTCGGGGAACGCCTCGATCGATGATGGCCTAAGCTGGAGCCGTATTCGGCAGTCTGCGTACCATGCAGTCATGGACGTAGGACGTGTGCAGGATAAAGTCCTTAGGGCGTAAGGCCGGGGGCATACTTCCATCGTCGCGATGCCATCGCGGCGCTCAGTTCATGACCATTCCGCCGCACGCGGTCGAATAGTCAAAGGAAACCTCGCCGCGGCCGCCGCAACAGTAACGGTCGGCATGCGCGATGGCTTCCCGCGCCCATCGCGGGCATGGCATACTTTTTCGCGCCGCGCGCGGTGTTTAGCGTTTGGTCCTGGACGGATCGCCGTCGCGCCCCATTGCAGAGCGATGGGCGATGCGTCGAGCACACAGAAATTCAAATTCTTTCGCGTCGCTCTGCAAAATTCATCGCCGCGATTCCATCGCGGCGACGGGAAGTATGCACGGGGCCTAAGGCACGGTAGGATCCACCAGGGCCCCCCAGCGCGTGGGAACCGTGTGGCCAGCAGGTGAGCGTAAGGCGAGCTGAGGATCCGTCGTGCCACATAGTCACGAGGGGCGGTCTTTATGTACGAATGGTCGCCGCGCCCGCGACGACGACTGTCGCGTACGCGATGAGCTCCGCAGCGGTCGTGGGAGCTGTGCCTCATGACTTGCTGCAGACGCTAGGTTTGAGTTATTGATATCCCTTTCTGCTGTTGCAGGAGCTGGGGGAAAACATGCTCTGGTTCAGAAATTGAGTTCGAGTTATGAAACTAAGCAACGTTCTAATGCTCAATTTTATATGCTGCTTCTTCAGGAAAAGCTGAAAATATGACACACTATCGCAGTGGAACAGAGTTTGTATACACTTTCTAACACTTGATGTGCAAGTTTTGATGCAGGTCTAGATACCACTGGCCGCTGAAGTCACCCAATTGCGACGTCTTCTGCCACGCTCGTCGCGTGAGTCGCCGCGTGCGCGGCGACCATTCGTACATAATGTCCCGCAGCCCATAGTCACGGCGCGGGCCGTCGCCTCCCGCTTCCACCGATGCGTCGGCGGGGACGGCCTCCCACGTCGCGCCATGGTGCATCGGACCGAGGTTCACCGTGGGGAAACCCACGTGTGGGCCTTGGCGATCGAACTCCACCGCAGCTCGCTGATGTGCAAGCCTTGCCCCACGCGTTGTGCAAGTGACAGCTAGGTTGGCTGCTCCAGATGCTGCTCATGGCACATGGCGTACGCTATAACTGGGGTAATGCCTTCCTCCTTCTAGTAGTCGTGTCTCTTACCTGTGAAGCCTCGAGTGGCACGAGCCGACACAGGGACAGCCATTATTAAATGTCGAGACACAAGAGCTACGGTGCGCACATAGAAGGAGCAGAGAACCGGACTGACCGGTCAGGAAACCCCTCAAGGATCAAGTCGCAGTGTCAAAGAAGCATGCAAACGGAAGCCGACAGGACACCCCAGGCAAACAAATGTATAGTAGCTTCTGGCTCAGGCTGGTTACGGACGGGCTACGCATTTGCTGGCAAGTTACCCCTTTGGCAGCTCTAGCTGTTGTCGCTCTTCCGCCCGCAACTTCTCTTGATCCTTGGCCTTAGCTATTGGCGCTGTGCCATAGAGCTCGTGCTGTTGAACAATCTTCTGTTACAACTGCACACCCATATCTCGTAGGCCTCTACATTTCACATTAACCTTCCATTGTCCTACAATCTTGCAATCTATGTCATACTGTATATTGTATGCTACTGTTTAATCGGCTCTCCGCAAACGTGTGCGTCAGGAAGACTACTGGTCAGACGTGGCCGGAGCCTTTCTTCAAACAAGTCCACACTTAGTCCATCCTGTTTTTAGACTCGGGTAACGGCAGTACCGCCTCCTGCCACTAGTATTCCAAGCTATTCTCGCAAACAGTGCCATCAATTACAACCTGCAAGGCCAACCTCACCAAGGCGTTCACGGCTTTGGAAGTAGCCAAAGGTAAAATTCCGGCACCTCTTCTTACAACAATAGACCCAAGCCAACATAACCAACCACAGCTGCTCGATGCGCGCCTTAAGGCTATCCAATTGGCTACGGCAGACTTACAATCAGCTATACGCACGGTCAAAGAGAATATTCCTTACCACGGTTGGGTCGTCTGCTAATCCAGAAGCAGACAATGCGGCGTACGAAACCTATATGCATGAGACACGCGTAGACGACGCAATGGTAGAAGCGGAGTCAATCCTGATGACTTTGCAGACAAGCCTCGATGAAGTGCAATTGCTCATCGAGAGGCATCGCTTATCGCAGCCTTCCGAAGTGACGCAAGCCACCAATACCAACACGGAGGCATCAATATCATACGCTACCATTACGTCGCATACGAGTCAGCATCTTCCTCAAACAGCCCCACAATCGCCGCTGCCTGCACAACAACAGCAATCAGACACCACCATCCCATTATCACATTGCGCTAATAACACCCTAGTGCCTGTCAATAATCCACTAACGCAAGTGCAGTTTTTTTTCCGCCAATCCAGCTCAGCAAACTCAAGCTGGAAGCTTTTATCGGCGACATAACGCACTTTAGTCGTTTCTGGTGCTCGTTCGAAATCGCGGTCCACAATGACCCCAACATCGCGCCAGTTCACAAATTCCTATACTTGCAAAGTCTCTTAACGGGCGAAGCCCAAATGGTGTTGCAGGACTTGGGTCCAGAGGAACATAACTACTACGAGTTAGTGAGAGTGCTTAAAAAACGGTACGATCGTCCCCATGAGACACGTGCCACATTACATAAGCACTCCAACAAATTCCTCTCTCGCGTAATACAGGATCTGTCCTCCGCAACACTTGGTTTCGCATTTCAGGTATACTACACAGTCTTCGCAAATACGAAGACTTTCGAACTGTACTTCCGCTTCTTGTCTCTCAGTATATACATCTTACGGTAAACAGACCAATACACGATCCCCCTCACCGGCCAAGACCACATCTGTCCAGTGTTGTTTTTGCAATTCATCTGATCACAGTTCTTCACGTTGTACTTCAGGTGCACCGGTACCAATCGACGAAACATCGCGCGTTTGCTAGATCTTTGCTGGAGATGCTTGCGAACTGGTCACGCCTCCAACACATGCATATATCCTGCATGCCGCCTTTGCGGAGGAGATCATCATCGACTCCTCTGCAGAAGGGCATACCGCAGGGACAGATCCACCAGTGCTTCAGCCAGAGACCGACGCAGCCGCAGTCGAGAACGCCGTAGTCGCTACGACTACAGATATCGATCTCCGAGACGGTACCCTTCGAGAAGTCCATCCTACGACTACCGTCGACAACGTCAACGATCGAACTATCGTGGATCACGTTCACCATCCAGAGACCGGTACACACCGGACAGGATTGACGATTATCAACGCAACAGTTACCCCTGCTCGCAGTCTCCATCTCGCGTTTCGTTTAAATCTCCCGTAAGGGAGCGCTCAAATTCTCCAAACCGTCTCGCCGGATCTCCGTTTCCGTCTCAGCTTCACGCCTCCGGGCTTGACACTGAAGAGGAACAGGTCCAACACTGTTGCATTAACAACAATGCACGTTCAACCACCAAGCAAAACAATTCTGTCTCTTTAATGTTTGTCAAAGTCAGAACCTATAACTTCATTAGCGCCTGTTACGAGGACGTAATCCTACTCCTCGATTCAGGAGCTCAAAATAGCTTCATCGCTACGAGTTCAGTTTGTAGGTTAGGCCTAAACATCACAAACAGCAAACTTCGTAGCTATACCATGTTCGGTGGATCAACCACCACAGAAGTTTCAGGCATTTCAGATATTGTGCTTGTCGATTCGCTCGGCAAGAAGCTCAAACTCGAGCTCATCACCAAGGAAGTCGTTACTTTGGCGCAACGACCACCACGTCTTCATCAAGAAGATGTCGATTTCATACGCCACCACGGCTTCGAGTTACCGCTGTGCCGTGAAGACAATATCGTGCCCGATATCCTTATCGGAATCGATCACTACTGGGACATCATCTGCCCAGAAGCTCCAATTTGCCTGCTGACGGGCATGGTCCTATGCCATACTTGTTTCGGAACAGTCATCTCAGGCAATTCGGTTTTTCGGTTGGGCCCGCGGAGAATGCAAACTCCGCTGACATATACGCAGTATCACAGCTCGACGAAGCCATTCAACGGCTGTGGTCATTAGATGCCTTAGGCATAGCAGATGATCACGATCCCGCTGCCGACACCAAGCTGGAAAAACGCATTTTAGACAATTTCAGCAAAACTTCTCAACTCATAGACGGTCATCTTTATGTTCAATTTCCATGGAAGGAGGATTATCCTCCTCTAAACGACAACAAAAACTTAGCCTACAGTAGAATTCTTAGCCAATTTCAGCGTCTAAGCCGGTCCCAAGCTTGGCAGCAATACGTTAAGGTTATCGACGATCATATTTCAGCTGGCTACGTAGAGGATGTCAACGAATTCACGTATGACGGTCCACACGTCTACTATATTCCACATCAGGCTGTCTACAAAGAAAGCTCAGCTACCACCAAGCTTCGCGTGGTATTCGACGCCTCCTCCAAGACCAAACATGCAGTCAGTTTGAATGATTGCACACATCAAGAACCAACCTTGCTGCCAGAGCTCGTAGGAATCCTGTCACGCGCACGCCACCACCGTTTTCTGCTTACAGCAGACGTGGAGAAAGCCTTCCATCAAATCAGGCTTCAAGTTTCCCAGCGCGATGCCACACGCTTTCTTTGGCTCAAAAATCCAAACCAGCCACCCTCACCATCTAATTTGCGCATACTCCGCTTTACCCGCATCCCATTCGGGATCAATGCCTCACCTTTTCTGCTTGCAGCATCCATCCAATACTACCTCCGTAGAGAAGTATCCCCCTCGGGGACGTGATCCTACGTAATACGTACGTGGATAACGTCGTATTGGGTGCTGCTTCGCATACGGAAGCTATTCAAAAATATACCACTTCCAAAACCATCTTCTCCAATGTGCACATGAACCTTAGAGAGATCTTGTGTAATTCCGCAACAATCAATTCTGCCATAAACAGCGCGGATCGCGCCATTAATCCATCCAACGCTACCCTCTTGGGACTCAGCTGGCAACCCTCAAGGGACAATCTCATTATACCCATCAAAACAACCAAAATCGCGGTAAATAGTAAGCGCACTGCATTGCGCGCCTTAGCGTCAACTTACGATCCATTAGACCTCCTAGTGCCGTTCTTAGCTCCACTCAAAGTCTTTACTCAGGACTTGTGGGCTAAAGATTTCGGCTGGGGTACGCCCATGGATCAAGCGCAGCTTCAGCATTGGTCCAATCTTCTTGCTAATCTACGCGACCCAGTCCCTCCATTGCCGCGCACCATCATCCCAATCAATGCAGCTACAAGCACTTTCGAGCTTTGCGTCTTCGGAGACGCCTCAAAACGGCTATACGCATCTTGCGCATATTTACTTTGCCGCAATCAAAATTCAGCGTTTTCCAGGCTACTCATGGCTAAATCCCATCTTAACAGCCCAAAACCGCTCACAGTTCCGCGTTCGGAACTATTAGCTGCATTAATCAGCGTTCGCTTAGCGCAATATCTCGTTGGGCAACTCAATTTACCCGTTTCCACCATCCACATCTTCTCTGACTCGCTTATAGCGTTACACTGAATACATACCACCAAGGCACTCAAAGTGTTCATCAAAAACCGTGTAACGGCTATTCGCAACGCCATTGCAGCATTTGAGGCTCAAAACATCAAATTCCGGTTCCACTATGTTGCTTCCGAAAACAATCCCGCAGACTGTGCTACTCGCGGTCTTGCGACAAAGGAAGCCCAAAACCACATGTGGTGGACTGGACCACCCTTTTTGACTGCCCCAGTACAGCAATGGCCTCAGACAAATGTCGATCTTCAAGTTCCGCCAGACACCGGCGAAGAAATCCAATCTGAGTACGTTAATACCATTTCAGCGGTAGACGGTAAGTTCCAATCAGTTTTACCATTTTCGCGTACCAACAATTATCTCAAACTGGTCAGAATTACGGCATACATGCTCAAATTCATCCGTATGACCGTTTACAACAAGCTTCTAAACCACCTTCAGACCAAACTCAGGTGTAAAATGCCTCAGGTAGCTTCAATTTCAAGCTCCGGGGTACAATTCAGCCATCGGACTCGAGAACGCAGCAATCCAGCTCATTCTTGCGCATTATTGCGAGGGTGAGCAGGAACTTTCTCGCTTGCAGCTCGCGAACTTCAACGCGAGACGAACGTCCGATCACCTCATCCGTTGTCCGTATCGTATAGGACCGTTAGAAACGGCCCCCATTTTGTTACCCCAACACAGGCTTTCACACCTTGTAGTACTGCATTACCACCTCAAAAACCACCATTCAGGTCTTTACCATACCATCGCCAAAATACGAACTCGATTTTTCATCCCGTCTATCCGTATCTGTGTTTCCAGATCTTTGCGTACCTGCATTACATGCAAGAAGTTCAACGCCGTCCCGTATCGATATCCGGAAGTTCCACCTCTTCCTCCGGAATGAACTCAACGTTCGAGACCATTCCAGAACGTGGGACTCGACTATCTTGGTCCGCACGCTTGTACAGGTACCAGCTCCGGAAAGATCATTTTTGGAAGTTGTGGCACTCGGACTATCTCTCCGCGCTCCGAGAACGCCATCGAACTCAATCCAGACGTCCAAGGTCTACTCCGATCGCTCCAGAAGTCGGTGACGTCGTCCTGGTCGCAGATGAAAACACTCCTCGCGGATCGTGGACCTACGGCTTGATTGTTCAACTCCATCCGGGTCAGGACGGATCGGTCAGGACAGCCGAAGTTCGCACTCCTAATAGGAGATGCTTGAAGAGATCGCTCTCGCATCTGTATCCCTTGGAGATTCATGCGACTTCGGTGGATACACCCTTACAGGACTCTATTCTACCCCCAACGGCAGCTCGCGTTCAGCCCCAGAGACGCGCCAAGTCTCACCATGCCTTTATCAACCCTCGGTCCAGGCGATCAGCCCTCCTTAGACTCTATCCGTTTGTTTTTCTTCTTCTTTCCTTCAATTTTCCTTCAAAATTTTGGCTTTCGCGCCGTTTGAGCCCGCTTGGACTCTTGCCAGCTCTAGCACGCGACGCGCTGGACTCGCGACGCGATCGACGCCGGATATACACACCGGCCGCTGCACTGAACCAGCTGGCTGCATATTGCCAGCATCGCTGAGGCACTAGCCGCTTCGCGCGGGGCTCACTGCCACTGTGCACGCGCCGCTTTGGAAGCAACTCAGCGCTTCGAGCTGGTCCCACCGCGAAGCCGAGCACCAACGCCGATTTCGAAACACCAAACTTAGTCATCGTCCCGGCCGGGCGCAAGGATGTCATGTAAATGCAGACCAGCTGTCCGGCGCGTACGACCGCGCCGGACAGCTGGTCTGCATTTACATGAGATCGGGCGCAAGCCGGCCTCATCTTCATCGTCGCTGCTATTCCTTTCGTATTTCACCGTCCTATTCCGTTTATTTCGCTGTCCGACGTCAGGAAACACTCCTACAGGTAAGTACTTTCGCCTTTTGGAGGCAGTCTGACGTGTAGACGCCCTAGAGTTGCGTACTTGCTTGTCCCCCTTAGCTCGCTCGCCCGCAGTGACCCCATTTTCTTCCTTAGGATGTATTTTTTGCTTTTTACATGTCCCTTTTACATGTTCATGTGTTTTTCACATCCGTTCTCCTCATGTGCTTCTTCATTTCCTTCGCCGCACGCTCGCTATCCAGCCCGCTGTCGTGAGCCATCGTCTTCCTTTTTCATGTCCTTTCATCCTCATCTCAAAATGGCTCACGACCAAAACAAGTCTACACGTCGCTATGTTTTTCCTCTTACGCCTTATATTTCTTTATTTTTCGTCCTTTATTTGCTTATATTCTTAAAATCCTATTCTCAAATTTTCTTTTGTGCCAAAAACTTTTCCTTACGATTGCGTCGTCGCGCCGCACTCGCGGAGCGCCTCGACACCACAATCGTACCCCTTTTGGCCTCAAAATTAAAAAATATTCCTTCACATATCCTTAAAATGTTTTTAAAACTCCTTATTTCATTTTTATATTTCCTCCTCTTCGCAGTTTGCTTCGTCGTCGCGTCATGCACATGGCATACATCGCGACTTCGATGCAGACAGCGTCTTTACCAAAATAAACACTATTTCATCTTAACATTTAAGTAAATATTCCATTTAAAACAATATTTTCCTTATATGCTTTCCAAAATGAACCGTTTCGTCGCGGGATACTCTTATAAAACATATTCTTTTCGCCATACAAGTGACCCGCAACGCAACGATTCGTATGGTTGTTGTTTTCTCATCATATTCGTTTCACTATATTCATCCTTACTACGCTTTACGTTCATATTATTGCTTTATTGCCGCGTCTTCGCCAGTTTCCTCGTCGTCCCTTTCTAATAACCATATGCATGTCCTTAACGCTTTAGGAAACTATTGCCTCGCGTACTAAATATCATGCCTTCTCCATCTAACCGCCATCGTCATCAACACTGCTGCTGCTTACACGATCAGCGCAGCAGTAGCCGACGTCGTCGAGACGACTCAAGGGGGCATCGCCATCGCAGCCGATGCTCCCTTGATCGTCTCGACGCTGCCACCGTCGCCAGGATCATTCACGCCACGACTCGCGCCATCGCTCGCGACGTCACGACAGCCGTGATCAGTCGCGTGGTCGCGCCCACCGTGAGCGTGAATCCTCCCAGTCCCGGGGACACTCCTCTAGGCGTTCTTCCTCTCCTCGATCTTCTCCGCGTCGGTCTTCTTCTCGTTCTCCCCACTCACGTCGCTACAGAGACAGCCAGTGTGCTAGGGTCTCTCCGCAAGGAAGCCCGAACGGTCGCAATGCTTCGCCGCCGCCAGGAAGCGAGCGTATGCAGACCGATACGCCTCAGCGTCCTGAGTCCTCGGTTCCTTCTCCGGCATCCTCCTTGGCAGGCCTTCAACAGGCACTCACACAGCGCTGCAACATCCTGCCATGCCCGCGCTCTCGCTTTCTCCCTTCTCGCCCCCGGCTAAGGCCCCTCTTCTTTCTTCCTCTCCGGCCCCACCTCCTTCTAACCCTCCTCTTAAGGCTTCTCCTGACTCTACTCCTCCTCAGCCAAACCCTAGGCCTTCTTCTCCTGTACCGGGTCCTCTTGTTCCATCTCCAGAGCCCAGGTCTCCTTCTCCTCAGCCTAGGGCTTCTTCTCCTCAGGCGCCTCCCGAGGCTCCGCCTTGCTCTTCTCCTGCTCAGCCTCAGCCTCGGCCTTCTCGCCCTCCTCTTCGCGTAGGTTGGACTCCTCCGTCCTCTCCTCTTCCTCCGGCCGAGGCTCGTGTTCCTCCTCCTCTTGCCCCTGCTCCAGCTCCTGCTCCAGCTCCGGCTCCTGCGCCTGCTCCTGCGCCTGCGCCTGCTAACGCGCCAGCTGCTGCACGCTCGCGTGCTCGCGCTTCGGCCCCGGCTGCTCAGCCCAATCCCGCGCCAGCTCCTGCCGCTGCTTCTCCGGCGCAGCGTCGCTCTTCATCTCCGCCTCGCCAGCCAGTGCCTGCAGGCGTTCGCTGCTTCTTCTGCGCGCAAAACCACTACTCCGCGTCTTGCGCAGTCGTGCCTCAGGTGTCTTCCCGCCTGAACATGCACGCGCGCGCCGGTCGTTGTTTTGTTTGCGGAGGAATGCATGCCGAGGATGACTGCTACATCCTCAGTCGCTGCAGAGCCTGCCGTAGACGCGACCACCATACCGCCTTCTGCCCGCTCAACAACGACGCCGTAAGGGATGTCCCTCCGGATATGTGGGATGAGCACTTCGAGTGGGCGCGCTAGGCGGCTAACATCGCTCGTCGTATGGAACGCGAGCAGGCGGCTCGAGACATCGACCGCCTCAACAACTCCGCCAGGAAGTAAACGTCTTAAAATGGTAAGGTTTCCATCTTTTTGTTCTTATTTTCCTACTCTTCCATATATAAACAAAACACATATTATTATCTCTAGTTTTTCTATTTCTTCAATCAATAAACACATTTTCTGTACACAGTCAATTCAACCCTTTATTCCACATATACACTGCACACCTTAATGAGTTTATTCTTCTTCATTTGTTTAATACGTGATTTCCCACACGCAGTATTCAGGTACCGCAACCTTCGCTCGTGTTCGTGTTACGCCCTCGACAATGCCATCGTCAACGTTTGGGCCGAGTACAAAAAAGTCTGGTTGCCGGTACCACGCTGGGATTACATTTAAATCAAACTAGACATTTTCTGAATCAAAACTGTTTTGTCTATGGAATACAACTAAAAATGCCTCAAGAAGATTGTCTCGAGGAATACGTTAACCTTTCCATTTTAAAGGGACTACAAAAGATGTCCAAGAAATACGATCACGCTGTTTCGGCGGCGAAGAGCTTTTTATCCGTCTGCCATGGGAATGTTTCAAGACTTAGTCCAAAATGTTGAAAAGCGGAGATTTTTCGGTGCTACATACGATGAGATTGCGCCGTGCATTCACTCAGAACGCAATACGCAATCCCATCCTACGACTCAGTATGTTTGTTAAACTACTACGCGCGCAGTTGCTGTTTTCATCGCATTGTCAGTAGTAAAGTGATTTTTTATTTTTTATTTTTTTGTTTCTGCTAGACTCCAGATTAATACGCAATCTAAAAATTGATAGTGAGTTAGGAATATAATGAATATTCAAACGATTCAGGGTTTTTGTTGGAATGCCATCCATAGGCTGATGTTATGTTTTTCAATCAACAGTTTTCTCGACTTTCGTGAAACGTGTAAAGTTTGAAGTTTGAAAGGTATCATAACAGCAAGAAGTTATGAAGAAAGAAAATTGTTCGGTAGGAAAACTGTTCAGAGTGTGCTTTAAAGAACACAGCAATAAGTTAATATTGAATGACATCTGATTGCATGAGTAGAAAAAGCCTCTGGAGATTTAGTTGCACTGCAGTACAGGTCAGGTGAATCTTACGATTTAGGGTTACGATTTACGACAGTTTTTCCATAATTACGATTTACGATTTACGAAATTTCAAATTTCATTTACGCACACACCTGCTACTTCTCTTTCTTTTCCCGTCAGTGTTCTCACATTCAAGGTCTCGAGTAGAACTAGCTTCTCTGGCCGAGGTCGTTTGACCCTCACTAGCCCTCGCATGCTAACCACAGAACTCGAGCGGTATTCAACGCCGTCACTTCCGGGTGACGTCCTAGTCTTTATACCTATTCCCTTGCGACTCCTCATCATGGTTTGTCACGGGTTTCTCGGTCAGCCGGCCTGTCAACTTGGGCCTGACGCTGGAACCGTTGCGAATTTTGCAATTTCTCCAGGGCATCGTTTGATCACACATCACATGAGGTGACATCACAAACCGGGACCGTTTGTGTCTACTTCCCTTATCACCCCGTGTGGAGTTCGTATTACCCCTTTTGCGCCGTCGGGGTGCCCCATGAGTGTCCTCGGGTCGTGCTGTGATTTTCTTGTTTCCGAAGAATTATCCCACTCCTTCTTTGCTGGAAAGACCATGCCGGAGACCAATAATATACCAATACATATAGGAGAAACAGGGAAAGCGCTAACGTTTGCATCAGAGAACATCTTGCTTGTAAGCGAAAGCGTAGCTTGGTAACCCCACACGGTAAACATCGAGTAGAAGTCCACCGCGGAGACGATTTTAATACTAAATGCACTGTGTTGCTTCGTGAAAGTGAGGGCAGTCCCAGGAAGAACCTAGAGGCCTTCCGGATTCGCAAACGTAATCCAACAATGAATAACCGAAGTGAGTGCATTTCGATTACCAATGAGTTTTTGCCGTTCATCCCGCTGTGCGAGCTCTGAGACCGTGCAATCTATACACTTAACATCAATATGGAGCCGCAGTTGGTAGGTATCAGTTGCTCAATGGTGATCGCATAGCTGATATACGATTGTCCTTTTCGAATTTCGAATAGTCGAATATTCGACTATTCGAAAAAAGTTCAATATTCGATTTATTTGTTTATTCGAATATTTGCGAAAGAGGTCAATATTCAAATAATCGTTTATTCGAATATTCGAAGGCTTCGAATATCGAATATTCGAATATTCTTTAACAATCTCTTCAGAAGTTAGTGGCACTCCTCTTCGAAAACAAGGGAAGTTTGACCTTATGATAAAAACGATGTTTGAGTTTCGCGCGTCGATCAAAGCGCGACGAATTGTATGTATGCAATCTGACAAGGGAAAGGTCTGAAGCGTTTCTGTGAACGGGGAGTGCGAGTCATATAGGAAGAATCCTCACCCCCAATTAGTATACAAATGTGTTTATTTTCTGCCAAGACGTTAAACACAAGGAGTATGAGGTCCTTGTGGTTACAGTGGAATTCGTGGGTCTTGCACGCCTGCGATGCCCCTGCCGGGAAGTGCTCGGAGCGCAGTGGATGGTGATGTCGCTTCATGTGTGGGAGGTCGGGGTTCGATTGTCCTGCTCTGCTGTGTTTTTGCATTTCATATGGTTGGTTGAGATTTGAAGGATTCTGATATCTACCCCATTTTCAGATGCTTTTTGCCTAATTTTCCACCTATACCTGGAGAGTAACTTTCTTGCCATGGGTTTATTACTGACTGGGTTTTTAACCACAACGAAATGAGAAAGCTACTCAACATAATGATGTATAAACGTTCAACACCAGTGATGCACAGGCACAAAGTGTATGAAACAGAAGCACTGGTCACTATAAGGACAGCGTAAAAAAGCTACAGGCTCCTCACAGGTACACCAGCGACACCACCTTCAATGTCATTATAACAAACCCGTTCTCCTTCAGCTACCCGCAGCTACCCGCAGCATCGAATCTTACCTGTGAAATCGTTCCACCCGAAAACGTTATCATATGTTCACTGCATGCTTGCCTCTCTACGTTCATCAGACCATCTTGCGGATCCCAATCTTCTTCTTCTTCCACCACTTCCAGCTGTTCGTCTTCGTCAACTCCATGTTGACGTGCTTCGAAGCCCTTGAGTATGCTGGCCATCCATTCGGCCAGCTTGATTTGTTTCCTCGAAAGCTCCTTGTCTAAAGGTGGGCCACACTTCAGCGTGAGCAGGTGGATCACCACTCGAGGATCGGCGGACATTGTTGGTGTTAGGTTTTAGGAAACCTTCGGCAGACCTCTGCTTTCCAGGTGACGGGCAAAGATGAGGGAAAGAGTGTATCGATGCCGTTTAGAATAATTTTCGGGATCCACCAACCTCTTTTCTGATTTTAACCACCTCCGACGTCACAACGTGGTTTCCTTTGAAAGTCCGAGCAGGATGGTTTTTTTCCGAGGCCTTTGGTCCATGTATGGAAACAGACTACGAGGAGCCTGTAGCCTTTATACGCTACCCGTAAGGTGCCCAGTGGTGCTTCATGCACTTTGTACCTGTGTATCACTGGTGTTGAACATTTTTACATCAGCATGTAGAATACCACAACGTACCGCTGGAAAAAATGCGCAGAAAACGTCTGAAAATGGTATAGACGTCAGAATCCATCAAATCTCAACCAATCAGTTGAAATGCAAAAGTGCGGCAGCGCAGGAGAATGAAGCCCCCGATCTCCCTCGCGTGAAGCAACGTCTCTATCCACTGCGCTCCGATCCGCTTGCGGCAGAGGCATCGCGGGCGTGTAAGACTCCCGAACTCGAGAGGCGCCGATTACATCGTACAACGCCCCCCCCCCCCCTACTCCTTGGGTTTAACGACTTGGCAAAAATAAACACATCTTTGTACTAATTGAGGGGTGAAGATTCTTATATGACTCGCTCTTCCCGTTCAGACATACGCTTCTGACCTTTCCCTTGTGACCCGACGCGAGGTAAGCACAGAGAAGCGCGGACCTCGGCTGCGTCCCTGCTTCCTTGCGAACGGTCGTCGAGCGCCTTGCGGTCAGTCACGTGAATAGCAGATGAAATGAATCTGGTTATCGCTTTTGGTGTAGCGCGGAAAAATCTCCGTTTTGTATCCCTACTCCAAGCACAATAACGGAACGATTAAAGCCCGAAGGGGTTGCCGAGAGGGATAGTACTTTCAGGAGCCAAGAAAGCGCCTAATTTCTGCCAATAAGGACGTTAAAGAAGAGAGGAAGAGCATTGGCTATGAAGTACAGGAGCCAGTCAAACTACTTTCTCTATGAAAGCGAGCCATCCTCATTTTCGCTATAACACTATCTATGTGGTGTCTTATTGGATTAGATTTCAACCATGGACTTCGTATCCGTTAGCTTATAAGTGAAACAAAGCTCGTCAACGAAGCCAGAACACATACTGATTGCCATTCTTGAGATCACATTGTGCCTTTCCTGCATCAGATCGCCCTTGTGTCGTTTCTCTGCCTATGCTAGCCTTTCTTTTACCACCTGGAATCTAGGGAAGCATAGCAACCTGTCTCGCACAAGGAGCGCGACCTTCTCGCCAGCTGCGCCATATGTTAGGACCAGCTAGGCGGAAAGCTGTTCCATGGGCAGTGTCGTATATTTGAGCTGTCCGGAGCGGCAGCTCTAAATCAGATAAAGAACTTCTATACCACTGGACCACCGTCAAGCCCACTTAGGGTAAAGTTTCCAATAAAGGAGCCAAGACATCACACAACCTATGGAGCAGGATCTGGAACAATCAAGCCCTGTCTACTCAGGGTGTTTTTCGGTGCACGAATTCTTAGGGAAGCAAAGGGTGCTTCACTGTCGGTATACCTTTGTCATCCAGTCCCGAGAAGGAAATGGATGGAGCAGCCTTCGCGGGGCTTGAACAACGGCATCTGAGCCTGGACACCGAATTCCACACCCTCGGCTCGGTCTTCAGTTCGCTTCGCTCATCGAGATCAGCCCCACTAGTGCTTACCACTCATTGGACTCGCTACTCCCCATCCCATTATGAGGTGCCACTACAGACAGCGCCGCCACATTAACCCTGTCAGACAGTGGACCGCAAAGAGAGAGCGCGGAGCAGGGATGAGCGGATTAACCGTTATTCGTTATCCGTTATCCGGTTTTCGATGGGTTTTGGCCTATTCGTTTTGCTGTTCGTTATCCGGGGATTTTTCACCGGATAACGGAGATAAGGACAATTTTTAAAAGATCCTCTTGTGTTTTCGCACTGGCAGTCGAGATACGCTTGCGATGAGGGGTCGTTGCCTTCTCAGAGTTCTCAATGCTATAATTAGACTAAACTGTCTAACTGCTCATAGCGCGTTTTGAAATGCTGAACACTGCCTTGCTCAATTCTACTTGGGGGTTTTCATCAAAATTCCTTTTAGCATAATGTACGATCTGGAAAAAAAAACCAGTCGATCAGTGGAGAAAAGGACAAAAGGACAACAACAACGTCCATTGGAATCACTTGGTTTCAAGGATGTGTCGGATACTCCGCATCTACACGACTTTTTAGCGCTCTTTAAAGCTATGTTTGGCACTAGTAGCAATTTGCAATTTACCCTTTCCACAGCAATACAGAGAGAGTTTTATTCGATCTGGTCAAAAAAATCGGAGCGTAAACAAAAAGCGACTCTTTTTAACGACTGCCCCACTCAAGCGCAGAAATTCTCGTGGGATCTATCCATAGTAACTTCACTGCGGTTGAAAACATGAATAAAGTATATAAGACGACGGTAGTGGCAGACGCGACACGCATTCTACTCTTGGGTGATATGCTGGAGGCACTTTTAATGCGTATTTTGGCCAGTACAATGACTTGCGGTGGTCAGCCGATGGAGAATTCAGTGCATTATCCTGCCCGGACAAGCCTGTGCCAATACATCAAGCCCGAAAGGATGGAAGGCTTGGTTGATCTGGAGGGGAAATCGGAACCAAAAACATTGATTCGAACAGCATGCGACAGGCGGCACTTCCGACTGCACTGTCTTGAAGAAAAAATACCATTAGGTATCTTAAAAGTGGCTTATTTGACATGGGACATGGACAGTGTTACAACTACCGGCCTACCATTGGAGAAAGAAGGTTTAGTAGTTTTAATTTCTGTTGTTTGTTCGTTATCCGTTTTTCCGTTATACGGCCATTTTTGGGCAAAATTATCCGTTATCCGTTATCCGGGTTTCAAAATTTTATTATTCGCTCACCCCTGGCCCGGAGGCATGGAGTGCGCGAGACGACGCGACGAAAAACCGCGCGCCGCCTACGTTTTGCATTTCTACTCCATGTACAACTACGGAACGATTGAAGCCAGAAGGGGTTGCAGTGGGGAGGTAGTGTAATAAACCAGCGACTCGGTTTATTAACGTGCTAAAAGAGTACCAAAAGGCACGATCCGTAGCGGAGATAACAAACACCATACTTCTTTTATATGAATTTATCTTCTTACACAGACAAACAGTATTGTACATGCGGGTAAAATACAGAACATGCAGAGATGGACATAGAACATGGATTATACAAGAACGATATGCATGCGAGAATAGGACGGGGTTCGTCTTAAACAATTACAATTATAAGTGGGAGGAAGGGTACATAGACAATAACCTACTGTAGAGAAGATGGGAAGAGGGGGAGAGGGGCGCCCGTGCTCGCCTAAGGGGATGAGACCGCCAGGCGTTTTTCTGGCCTGCTGTTTTATAGCCTCCTCAGCGAGGGCGGAACAGCGACTGCCGTGAATTGCTAATAGGTTTGGACGACCCTGGTAGAAATGGGCATGGGATTGCTGGGCTCCCGAAGAAAGTTAGTTTGATGTTTGGTGCAGGATTACTACAGCAGCACTTTCTGGAGCCTAAGAAGCTCCTGCTTTCTGCTAGCAAAGACGTTAAGGAAGAGAGGAAGAGCGATTTTTATGGTGTACAAGAGCCAGTCATACTCCGTTCCCTATGAAAGCGAGCCATCCACATTTTCGCTATAACACTGTCCAAGTCGTCGTGTGTTATCAGATTAGATTCCAACCATGGACTTCGGGTCCGCTCGCTTATAAGTGATGCAAAGCTCTTCAACGAAGCCAGAACACAGACTGAATGCCATTCATGAGCCTTCAATGTGCCTTTTCTGCACTAGATCGCCTTTGCGTTACTTCTTCGTCCATGCTAGCCATTTCTTTACCGCCTAGAAGCTTTGGTATAACCTAGGAAAGATAGTAACCTATGGAGCAAGATCTATAACAATCTAGCTCTTTCTATCCAGGGTGTTCCTCTCTTCTCGGTGCAAAAATTCTTAGGGAAGCAAAGGGTGCTTCATTGCCATTATACCTTTGTCATCGTCCTTCGATCTCGTGAGGGAAATGGATGGAGCAGCATTAGCGGCACTAAAACAACGACATCTGAGCCTGACACCGACTTCCACAGCCTCGGCTCGGTCCTCAGCTCGCCCTCGCCTTGCCGTCGACCTCTGCCTCAGTAGCGCTTATCATTCACTGCACTCGGCACTCTCCACTCCATTAGCACTGATTTAACGTAAGAGTAGTGGGAGTATGTCGGCCACGGTACAGGAGATCCATTGATCGAAACCGATCTGCCACAGTTGATAATTACCAATCCCTTTCGTAATTAAGTAATTAGTGGAAGAGTAATGACAATCTGAAGCCATCGTATATGGCGCTCTGTCGAACGCAGTTTACTATGGGTAATAAAAAATAAGTAAATGTCAGTCATAGGGTGACCACAATAAATAGGGGTGTTCATTTGATTATTCGAATATTCGACTATTCGAAATTCGATCATTCAAAATTCGAAACTTTGCAAATCGAATAATATTCGATCACTCGAAATTCGAAATTTTGAAAATCGAATATTTTTCGATTATTCGAAATTCGAATTTTTGAGAATCGAATATTATTCGATCACTCGAAATTCGAAATTTTTTCCCAAGGACAAAGATACAATAGCTGAGCGTTCTCTCAGCACTGGTGGAACAACTGTTCGGTCTGCGTCCGTGAGATTCCGCTTGACACTCATAGGAAACATTGAAACTGACAGAGCTTGAGAAGGACGTCTTTGCCGAGATGAGCGTCTGGTCTTAGGTTTCGAACTTCATTTAGGCCTTTGAAAACGGTGAAGCGTCGAAACGTCAGGCTGAAGAAAGTTATTCTACTATAACAAACGTGATTGCCGCAGAAGCATTAAGGCTATTCTGGCTTTCTATATTGTTTCAGCCCTTTTCATCTGCATCAGGAATGTTCTTGCGTGTATCTCAAAATGTAAAAAAGGAGAGTTTTGGTGGTCTATTCAATACTATTGTGGCATGTTCACTCAGTTGTTTGTTGTATCACAAGCCGTTGTCACGCGTACCATATAACATCTCGCGGAACGCGGTCGAAGACCTTCTCCAAGTCTAGGAAGGCAAAGTGCACCGGTTTCTGTTTCTCGCGGTGCTTCTCTAGCAAAAGACGAACAGCTTGAATGGCATCAACAGTGCCACAACCACAGACGAAATCACACTGATTCGTGGAAAGCTGGACGATATCCCTAATACGTCCACGACAATTCGCTCAAAGATTTTCATGGTGTGCGAAAAAAGGCGAATTGGACGGTAACTGGCGCAGTCCGCAGGACTTCCCTTCTTCTTCTAAATCGGGATGGTCGTGCTTTGCTGCCAGCTCTCTGGCACTTTCTTCTCAGCAACAACCTGATTGAAAAACTCTGCCAGCCAGTCAGCGGGACCAGTGGTTTTGCCTAACTTCATCTTCTTCAGAGCTGCTTCGGTTTCGCTCACTGTGATCTTCTGAACAGGACCGTATACAGGAGATGCAAAAGGAATAGCACGATGGTCAAATTCAACATTCGAGATTTCCTCAAAGTAGTCGCGTCATTGCTTCACAGCCCTCTTACTATCCATTAGAAGACGTCCGTTGTCGTCGTTAATGCCAAAGAACTTCTCGATGTCTTCTGCTTGGCAACAGCGAACTTTCGCAAGTCGGTAAAGATAGCGCTCACCATCGCGCGTTTCCAATTTTTCGCTTACATCAGCGTAATATGCGGCTTTAGCAACGGCCACTGCCTTCTTTGCCGCTTTTCTCGCTTCTCGATAATTCCGCCAACTACAGACTGTTTTGTTACCGATGCGAGAAATAACCGCCCCTTCCTTCTCATTCAGTCGCCACCATTTGATTCTAGCCGACCCGCATCGCTCGGCATGTTTACACCTTGAAGGTGTGATCTTCAGCGAGCAGATCAGTGGACGGAGTTGCGTGACAACCGTCTCATACGGCACGGTCTTCGCGTCTGTGACAAGGCATTGGTCACGACGCCTAACAAGGACATAGTCAATCTGTGTTTTAGCGTTCCCGCTATAAAACGAGATGAGGTGGAAGTTACGCTCTCGAAATTTGGTGCTCACGACGGTGAGTTCATGTGAGTCTGCATACTCAAGTATACGCACACCATCGGCGTTGCGCGACCCATATCCAAAACCACCATGACAGCTGTAGCCGTCTGTCGTCGCTCTGACCATTAAGGTCACCTGCCACAACAATCATATCTTCTGACGGCACTTCCGCTGTCTCCTCATCAAGCTGGGACCAGAACTCGTCCTTGGTTTGCTCGGAACAGCCTGTCTGCAGAGCATACGCAGAAAAGAAATGGCATCGTCGCTCTTCTACGGCGACAACAATCTTCATCAAGCGGTCATCGAAACGTCCTACGCTTGCAACCGCGTCACGGAAACGTTCGGAGACAATCATACCGACACCACTGGGGGTCCTAGGACTGCCGCGCAAAACGGCCTTGATGCCACGGCCAATGTCCTTGGACTTATAGCAGGACCACCTCGTCTCCTGCACAGCACAGAAGTCTATCTTTCTTGGCTCCAGTGCTTCAATCAACTCGCACGAGCGGCCCGTCAACGTACCCACATCCAACGTTGCTACGCGGGTCTTGCCTACGTTACGGGACTTTCGGACTAGCTCAGTTGCCCTCCGATGCCGTTCCTCAAGAAGGATTACGCTTTAACGCCTTGTCCTTATCCTTATCCTTCTACACTTTGCACTCCAATCCACATCGTCACACTCCACATCATCATTTCATTGCCATATTGCTTATCACCATTACTGTATTTTAACGCTTTCCTACGCTCTCTTCGCACGCTTTCCACTCCACATTGTTTTATTCCTAAGGTAATCGCGTTGTCTATTTCATTGCCATTACGATTATCATCATTTGCTCATCATAACGCTTCTGTTCCATATTCTAGAGTCATACCTTTACATGTATATCGTTATCGTTATTATCAACTGTTGTGAACTCGACTATCTAGTTTAATTACCCAAGTTTGTCGTGAAAGTGTGACGTGTGTGCGTGTATGAGAGCAGCAACAATCCAACACCACCACCACTGAAGCGCTAAAAAGCTCAAATGTTTTGGAGCGCTAATTCCGCGTGACATCTGTTGTATATTTTAGTTCGTAGAGGTAAGGAGCGTTTTCCAGTAGGGATCATTTTTCAGCATCATTCTCCAAGCCCCAGAGTAAGGCTAACGATTGATAGTGGCTTTCTTATCATTCGCTCTGCATAATAACAAGGTCGCGAATGATAGGCAGCACTGCCAATGCTGTGCTCTCAAATTCAAATGTGTGTTTCAAATAAGCTCCGGCTACAACAAATATTGTAGACAAATTCAATAGAACACGCAGGGCGATAACCAAGTCAAGCGAGCTAAACCCCATCACACGTTCAGTGATGGCACTAACATATTTTCATCCATATTATTGCAACCTTCCTAAATAGGTTATTAGTCTCTAACTGCATATACACAAAAAGATCACCTTACGTGTACCATTCAGGACCGTAGGCGGCGATCCTCGGACGGCGGACGTGGCGGGGCACGGCGATTGGCCAGGTGAGGGATCCCGGCACGATTCGCGCCCGTCCGCGGACACTCCCACGGGAGTATGCCATAGGCTTTGAGGGTTTATTGTGCACGCGACGCACGACGCGATGAATCGATATGGGAGCATATTATCACATCGTGTCGCCCGTCGCGTGCACACTAAACTCTTTCTTAGGCCTATGTTATACTTCGGCGACGCGACTTTTGTCGGCGAACTATAACATAGGCCTTACCAGGAAACTATCTCAACGGTAGGTCGTGACGGCCGAAGTGTTGTATATGGTAGAATCGCCTCTCTCTGGGAAACAACAAAATGCAAATATCTCGACCCCAATACAGAATTAGCGGCGACGGAATTTGGGCCGTTGGCGGCGTCAGCTTTCTGCCTACACGCGAAGGGCGGGCTCAAGTTGGTTGGAATCAGTGATAACGAGCGAGCGGTGGTGGCGCAGAGGGTAGAGGGACGGCTTAATCCCCATGATCGCCGTTTCCAGCCAACTTGAGCCCGTCCTGCGCGTGCAGGCCGAGGACTAACGCCGCCAACGGCCCAACCTCCGTCATCCCTAACTCTGCGCAGAGTTGTATGGGGGTCGAGATATTTGCATTTTGTTGTTTGCCCATATACAGCACTATGGCCGCTCCGACCTACCGTTGAGATAGTTTCCTGGTTAGGCCGTGTGCATACTTCTAACCAGGGGTGCACACAATGTTCTGGGCGTTAAATTTTTAACGAATTTTTTGAACGGAAAACGTTCGGTAAATTCGGTAAATCGTTAAATTTCGTCAAAACACACAATTTAGCCGCGAACTATTATTTATAATGAAAAACATAAGGAGAAACGCTTCATGTTCCTAGTTTGATATGTGAACAACTAAAGTTCAACCAACGCAATGCAACATAATAGAAAGTAGCACAAACAATAAGCTACCAACAAAAAGTGGAAAGCAGAATAAACCACCTTTCAGCAAAAAATTGAAGCGGTGGTGAGGGTGATAAGGCCATAGCTACCAGTTTCGCCGAAACGTTGTGCGTGAGGGCTGTTTGGGGCACTGACTACGAATCCATGTAACATCCGATTTTGAGCTACCGTACGTAGAAATCCAAATTTATTATCATTCCGCCTTAAACATCTCGGAAAAGGTATATGATAGTTGTTACCTGGCGTTTGTTCAAAAATGCGTTGAAAATGAGCATAACAGGTGTCTATGATGATAAGTAAGAAAGTGCGAAAACGCCGGCATCGATGGGGACCGAACCACTCGCCGTCTTCCTGCAAAACGATAACACTACCACTGCACCGCCACCTCAACTGGCGACATTGCTCATGGCTGCACCGATTACGCAACGCTCCGCCCATCATAGCACGTGACATGCATTAGAAAACGGAACTTTTGCAGGCCAGAACTCGCTTAGGAGATCCATTTAGCAAATCTGTAAGGTATATTTGTAATCAGCGCTTCATGCCCTTTCACACGGCATAGGTCTGTTATCCTTATCTCTAGAGGAAACCCACTGTCGCTAGAGCCTTGACGAGAATTACTTACATCGTTGCAAAAGTAACGAAGGAGAACAAAGCGAGCATTTAGGTGTTTTGGTGGGGGTCAGGTGCCTATGTATGAGCTTCACCGAAAACCTTCCATCGCTTGAATGACCATTAGATTTCCAACCCATTAGCAGATCTTTAGATGAATCTAGGATTTAGCGGAAGCAATAGCAAAAATCACTACCGGAACGAAAATATAACACATTATTTCACCGCTCATTAACTCGGGGAAATCAGCAATTGGGCATGCTGGTAACACGTTGACTACCGATTTTCGCGCGTTTGTCGTGTAGGACCGAGCCCCTCACGACACGACATCCCGCAACCCAATCGTCACCCTAAGGGTTATTTGGGATGCTGAACACGAATCCTGTGTCCGTTTCACCGAATACAGCCGAAGACCACCCATATCGACAACTAAGGTGGTCCGGTGAAAACGACCGACTTAGCTCAAACTTCGCTTAGTGTGGTGGCTTAGGGTGTTGATTATAAGTAAGAAGACTGTCTTCAGTTTGTTTATCATTGACAACATGCGTGATAGCGCGCGCAAGAAAGTGGGGTACGACATCCGCTCAAAATTCAAAAAAAAAACCTCAAAATTAAACAGTAACTATCGATCCATTATTTTTTATTGTTGAATAGGTATTACCACCCATAAAAATTTGTGCTGAACACAACAACACAAACAACAACATAAAAATCAGAAATTTGATGTGAATGCACTTTACTACCTGCTAGTTCGAGAATAAGACACTGATCACCCTCATTTACCTGGACGCCGTATTCGCTGAAAAGGGCGTCGGATTCGTGTTCTGCATCCAAAAAAATCTTAAGGAGAAGTTTGAGGCAAATCGGTGGTTTCGAAATAATTTTATTAGACATGCGTTCCAAATTGGGACGCATTGTCCGACGCGACCGAAAAGGTGCGTCCCAATTCCATATAAACTTTACGAACAATGCGATAGAGCTCGAGCTCCTGAGCTTAAAATGTCCTTAGTTTTTGAAATGAATGAATTTTAGGCGAGTTATATAGTGTAGACCCAAAAACCGCAAAATCGCGGTTTTTGCGGCGTCTATTCGAAAGACGTGTTCGGTACTGTAGCTTGAGCATTCTAGAATATAATTCCATACATTCTAGCATTTTAAGATATAGTAAAGTTGGCCTTTACTTGAGTAGCCCACGATCTCAATGACTCGTATCGGCCGTTGCGACTGAGCATCGCTCAATCTATCCTTCTCCGCCTTTGTAGAAGACGGTTCTCAGTAACTTGGCCAGGGGAGATGATTTTAGCGTCTCCTACGTCAATCGTACCCGAGACCCTCATGGAGCCGCCTCGGAAGCAGTCAAATACATTTTAGTAATTTGAAGAAGCAAGACAATAACTTTTATGGTTTGTTTCGCAACCTTCCTTTAGACGAACCTTGTAAATTATAACACCTCCCCGGTGGCTCGTCAGTGAAGAAAGAGGTGTTATAATTTTAATACTTATTTTGATATTTATTTATTTATTAATAGTATAATAATTTTATATTTTCATTTTTATAATTTTTACTATTTATTTATTTATTTATTATAATTTTTTGTCAGTATTATTTTTTAAAATTCTTTTGTATAAAATGTTTAAACAAAGATATTTATTGAATTGTATATATATTTAATTTTAGACAAGAATTTATTACAATTCCTTTAAATTTGAAATAATTTTAAAACATTTTTTTTGCTAAAGATTGTTAGTGAAAAATAATAAACTTACAAAACTTTGTTGCTACAACCACTCTCCTTCTTCTTTCCATATAAAGTAATTCATACTGTGCTCTATTGTACGGTATCAATATAGATATTGTGAGACATGTTATCATAACGGTATTCATTTATTCTTTACACACTGGGAATGGAGGTGCTACTTCCAAGTGATTCTACTAGAATAATACTGCTTTTTTCATCGCAATTACGATATTTATTTATTTATTTATTTGCTTATTCAAAATAAATTTATAAGATCAATGGAAGGAGATGGAAAGCTACTTCGTACTATTCGAGTGTTTCTACAAAGTTTATTGCTTTATTATAGTTATCTAACATGCTGTGCTTATATAGTATTTGCCTGTTTTTAATCAGACACTTTTTTACGTTTTCGGCAACAAATTCTGTGCTATATCCATTATGTGTAAGTATTCTGTGAAGTTCTCTCATCTTAGTGCAAAAATATTGAAATGTTGAGCAGACAGTAGCTTCTAAGCGTTTCCGTGTAGATGACATTATGCTTAATTCTGATTGAAAACTGTGGGTCTACGTGTGGAAACCTATTTACTTTAAAATTGAAAGAATCTGTTTTGTTGTATAGGTTGTTTTCAATTTTATTATTTACGACTTCAATACTTATGTTTAGATAGTTACATTTGTATTCACTGTCGTGTGTCTTTTTTAATTCCAATGTGTTTTTATAAACCCAAGTAAGTATGTAATCAATGTGGCTTTCTTTGTAATTATGAACTATAAGTATGTCGTCCATATATTAAATGGTTTAAACAATTGGTTTCTATTTAAAATTGTATTCTTAGAGTATTCAAATTCAAACATAGACATGGTTAACTCAGTCAAAGTCCGACCTCCACTAGAAGAAGGAAATGCTTGCTGTTGGTGGGACTCCCAGGGAGTGTTCTACCACGAGTTCCTGAAACAGGCATCACAGTGACTGCGAACATTTTCCAACTGCTAAGGTTGAGCGAGGCCAGGCAGAGAAAACGACCATGACGGAAGAATGATTACTTTCCTCACAACAATGCTTGGTCACAGGTTATAAAGGTGTCTCGCCAAAAGTTTCAGAAAACTTAAGTTGAACTCGAAAAGACTGCGCAGGACATGGTTTCATCTGTCGTGGTTCCTAAATAGTGAAAAATACCAAAAATCGCCGAAAATCGTAAAATCGTAAATAGTAATTACGCTCTTTACCAGTCGCGAGACGCCGTGCAAGGAGGGTCCGAATTCGGACGACGTTTCCCGGACGTTGAATGACGGTGTGATATTGTTCATGTAAAGTCGGAACACTCTAAGAAATAATTCTACTTTGAAACGTCAGCACAATCTCAAGAATAAGTAGTAGGGTATCTATTCTGTCGAGTTGACATATCGAAAATAATGCTATTAAAAATTCAAATCAGTTTCCTTAAGCCTCAAGTGGCTGGTATCGAGGTAGTAAGCTGTCACAACGATGTTTTGTTGCGATCAAAACTTCTAGCGTCAGGCGGGACTCGAACCCGCACCTCCCTCTGACCGGGCGGGAATGCTCTACGCCTTTACACCACCGGCGCCGTTTGATCGAACGCAACATCCACACCTCGTGGGCTGATATCAGCATGGAACCAGTCAAGCTGATGAGTCATCCCGGATACAGGTGACTGCTGATCGGTCCCACGAGGTGTGGATGTTGCGTTCGATCAAACGGCGCCGGTGGTGTAAAGGCGTAGAGCATTCCCCCCTCCCGGTCAAAGGGAGGTGCGGGTTCGAGTCTCGCCTGGCGCTAGAAGTTTTGATCGCAACGAAACATCGTTGTGACAGCTTACTACTTCGATACCAGCCACTTGAGGCTTAAGGAAACTGATTTGAATTGTTTCTATCAAGACCATCAGCTTGACTGGTTCCATGCTGATATCAGCGGCCAGGTCATCCCGGATACGAGTGACTGCTGATCGGTCCC
This sequence comes from Heligmosomoides polygyrus bakeri, assembly GCA_947359475.1. Lineage (NCBI taxonomy): Eukaryota > Metazoa > Nematoda > Chromadorea > Rhabditida > Heligmosomidae > Heligmosomoides > Heligmosomoides polygyrus. Next base: position 56,374,773 of record OX375870.1, on the reverse strand, counting down.
ACGAGGTGTGGATGTTGCGTTCGAACAAACGGCGCCGGTGGTGTAAAGGCGTAGAGCATTCCCGCCCGGTCAGAGGGAGATGCGGGTTCGAGTCCCGCCTGGCGCTAGAAGTTTTGATCGCAACAAAACATCGTTGTGACAGCTATTAAAAATCTTTATGTTGTGTAAAAGACAGTAAAAGAGAACGCAAAATGCAATCGTGGATGCCTCTTAGCTTGAAGTGACCTGACTAATGTAATAATAAAGTGAAATTATTCATCTAGCATAAAAAGCTCAGAAGTGATCAAGACGAGTGATCTGGCATGAAGGTTAGGCGTTGCTTTGACGTTGAATGTGCGTGGCCCGTTCCTGAAGTGCAAGCTATGATTGCATCTGAAGAGCTCCAGAGAAAGACGCTTTTACTCACCTCTCCCTCTTTGTTAAAGAGGATCGTCTGCACGGAGTTTCCGAATCCAAATGATTCCTCACCATCGTAAGCCAACTGGTCAGGAGGTGAGGCCACGCCTTGGTTACGAGCAAAGATCTGCGGTTTTAATTCATCTGTTCCGGTCATCATATATAGTTGTTGCCAGATTAATGTGTAGCACTCTCCTACCTTCACTCTTTTACCGGCACGCAGCACAAAATCCTTCGGGAGTGTGTACACGATTTCATGTTTTCCGTCGATGCGGCGCTTCAGCTTCCATTCACCGATTGACTTTAAAGGGAAGGTTTAACTTATTACACATAGCACCGCCGTTTTTGGTAAAAATTGATAATCTTTAAACTTACTTCGTCTTTAGCGCGATGCGTATTTTGCAGGACGATGAACTTGCCGTCAGGGGATGCCTCCTTAACAATAATTAATACCAATTCTTACACGCGAATGGTCTGAGGCGTATGTCTGAACTGGGAAACCGAGTCGTATAGGAAGACTCTCCGCCCTTCAATTAGTATAAAAATGTGTTCTGTTTTTGCCAAGTCGTTAAAAACCAAACGAGTAGGGATACCCCGAATTTATTATGGACTCAATGTAGCGACGTTCAGGAGCGCTCATTTGTATGCCCGCGATGCCCGTTCCTGCAAGCAGAGCGGTGGACAGTGGCTTTGCTTCGTGAGGTGGAGGTCGCGGGTCCGGTACTGGTGTCTCTATACCCTCTTTATTTGAGCACGTCCGACAGATGTCATGATCCGTTTCCTCAAACCACGTGGCGATTCAAGCTGCTATGCTCGTAGAGAAGAGCTTGCGTATTCGGATTACACCTTTAAGCGCCACCTGCCAGATTCATCCAGCCGACACGGGTTTTTTCACTTACATAAGGTCGCTTATGAAGCGATTTTACTCTCACGTCTTTGTAATTTTGATCTGCAAAAAGGGACAACATCCTGAAGGTGAGTGTCGAAGTTGCGGGTAGCTAAAGGGGAACGGAGCTATTATACTGGTAAGGAAGGTCATGTCGCTGGTGTTCCTGCGCCGCCTTCGCGTTGAAGAGCTGGTTGCTTGTACATGGTTCAAAGCTGACTATACGACGTCACATTCTAGTCAGGTTTCTTTGAAAATCAGAGCAGTATGGTTTTTCACGACGTCATTAGTCTATGTAGGGAAACAAGTTCATCGTCAGCAAAAAGCTACGTCCAAGGGAGTATTCATAACGACGATGAAGAGCAGTGTGAAGATCGCAGACCCTTTATTTACTCCGACAGGGATGGGGAACTACATCGACGTACCTGCTTGCACTTTACTCCTTGGACAAAAGTAGAGTAACCGCACCCTCAAAAGCTCCTCGGGAACGTTATGCTGTCTTAAAACATACCATATCACTTCACGCGGAACACGATCGAAGGCCTTCTCCAAGTCGAGGAATGCACATTCTTCTGTTTCTTGCGGTGTCTTTCTAAAAGAAGACGAACGGCGTGTAAGGCATCGATAGTGCCACACCCAGGTACGAAGGCACACTGGTTGGTAGAAAGCTGGACGACGTCGCGAATGCGTCCATCAAGAATTCGCTCACAGATCTTCATGCTATGCGAAAGCAAACGAATTGGACGGTAGCTTATGCAGCCTACTGGACTGCCCTTCTTTTTCTAAATCGGAATCATCGTAATATCTGCCAACTATTTGGTACTGTCTTCTCCGCAACCACCTGGTTGAGAACATCGCCAGCCTCTCAGCTGAGTACCAAGATTTCGAGTTCCACAAATCTATCGCTAAATCATCAGGGCCTGTTGCTTTGCTTGGCTTCGTCTTCTTTAAAGCCACTTCTGTTCCCTCAACAATGATTTTCTGAACGTGGCAGTACACGGGAGAAGCAGATGGAATGGCTAGATGGACAAACTCTACCGCCGAGATTTCCTCGAAGTAGTTGCCCGACAACGTACCCACATTCAGCGTTGCCACATGAGTCTTTCCTATGTTGCGGGACTTTTGGACTAGTACAGTTTCCCCACAGTTTTGCGTGTTCGCATCGGCTCCCGCGGACGCCGTACATTATCTTGCGAAACATGAAGCACCATCAACCATGTGTTGTGAAGTGGGTATTCGTAGACCGGCCTGTTGTCACAGGGGCCTGTCACCTGCACACGAGTTCGCCTCGGCAAAATCGGGCAGTTTCCAGTGGCACCACGTCAAGGAACGGATATGGCCACTGTTACGGCTGGACGATCACAGTGGTGATCTAGTGTAGCGTGCCTATTGCTGGCTAGTAGAAAGCCGATAACCACCCACGTAGACGCGGTGGTAACTCGCCAAGGCAGGTCGAAGAAAGGACCGGCGGGAAACGGGGCGCATATAAGGCCGCTGCCGAAACCCCCAGGGTCGTCGTCGCCGACCGTCGCCGAGGGTCATCAAGGTCGTCGAGATCAGGAGTTCCAGCCGCCGCCAGCCTACTCCCGTCACCCCTGTCGTCGCCGTAGTCGTTGGCGGATTACTACTAATAAACCTGCGTATTCACTGCTGCCTCGTACACGCGGACGTGAGATTCTCTGTTACCACAGAGAGCAGTAATAAGAGACCTCAGAGGTCCAGCAAAGTTGCATCCTCAGGAATACAACAGCCACTGTTAAACGTTCATGCATAATTATATTGAATACCTTGCCTTGTGATTAAAAACAGCTCAGAAACAAGCAAGTCGCAACAAGGTCATTTCCGCAGCAAACAATTGGAAAAAATCTGCAGAAAATGCCTGAAAACTGCGTGGAAGTCAGAACCTCTCAGATCTCAAACGATCAGGGGAAATGCGAAAATGCTGTAAGACACCAGAACCGGACCCAACCTCCACCTCATGATTCAATCCCACTGTCCACTGCGCCCCTAGTCGCCTACAGGAGCGGGCATCGCGGGCATACAGATCAGCGCTCCTGAGCGTCACCGCAGCGACTCCATAATAAATTTGGGATACCCCTACTCGTTTGGTATAACGACATGAAAACTTATGTTCAGCTGCTAAAGGAGATTTTCTGAATGAGACTTTTGTACGGATAATATGATTTGCAATTGTTTTATACCTGCCAAAGCGGCTGAAAATGTAGAATCGTCAAGGTTTTCTCCTTACTAATTTCTTCGAAACAACTTTAAAGCAAATTTAGAACACAGAGGTCGGATTCATTCATCCGCTGCCGATGAGCTATACTATCAGTTTGAGCTATTCCCCTTTTATCACCATGAGAAAGCATACAGCGAAGAAGTGGGATGGTTCCGATACGGAAAGGGAACGAGATATGCCCATGGGTAAGTCGTTTAATCGGAGGATTTGATGCTTTGTTCAGGGGTTTGCAAGGCATCTTTTGGCCGGATTTTTGCTGAAATGGGGTGAAACATCTTGTGCTGCTCTAAAAACTAAAGTAGAAACCAAGATTCACCCCAGTACAAAAGAGCCTCTTATGCTCTACTGTGGTGAAAGTAAGGCAAACAGTCATAAGATCGATTAAAAACGAAGGATCTGCTGAATGTCAGGAACTTATGAACAAACAACAACAGTACGACACTCATTGAATTGGTCATGCAATTCCTAAAGGATAGGCATCTGGGGGCAATGATAACATCGTTCGAAAACCCGTCGTTGGACGAATCACTGTTGTCCGCCTTCCGCCCGGTGAACCAATCAGAGCCTGTCTTTAGGGTAAGAATGTTCAAAACCGCACAGTCAGAATTTAATTAGGGAAGGGTCTGAAGCGTATGTCTGAACGAGGAGAGCGAGTAATATAGGAAGAATCTCCAACCCTCAATTAGTATAAAAATGTGTTTCTTTTTGTCAAGTCCCTAAACCCAAGGAGTGTCCTTCAAGTTAAGGCCCGTTTATACTTTCGCCGAGCGGCGCGACGGCATATATAGTAGCCAAATTGATCGATCGCGTCACTCGGCGTCGAAATATAAACGTGTCCTTAGAATGGAACCGGCGCCTCAAGAGTTCGGGAGTCTTGTACGCCCGCGATGCTTTTGCCGACGGACGACTAGGAGCGCAGTGGGTAGTGACGTTGCTTCATGTGAGGTAGGTCGGAGGTTCGATTCTCCTGCGCTGCTGAATTTTGGCATTTCAACTGATTGGTTGAGGTTGAAGGGATTCTGACGTCTATACACCATTTTTTGCATTTTCAGACGTTTTCTTCGCATTTTTCCAGTTGTATGCTATGGAGAGTAACTTTCTTGCGACTGCTTTATTACTGACTGGTTTTTTTAATCAAAACGCAAAGAGGAGTCTATTCAACATAATGATGTATAAACGTCCAACATCAGTGATGCACAGGCACAAAATGCATGAAGCAGAAGCACTGGTCACAATAGCGTATATAAAAGCTACAAGCTAATCACAGCTTGCTTCTATACATGGACCAATGACATTGGCTCCATGGACGAATTCCAATTGAAGACGTACTCTTTCCTCAGAAACAAGAGTTCCACCCGAAAACGTTATCATATGTGCACTGCTTGCTAGCCTTTCCACGTCCATCAGTTCATCATGCGGATCCCAATCTTCCTCTTCGTCTTCCTCCACTTCCAGCTGTTCGTCTTTGTCAACTTCAAGTTGACGTGCTTCGAAGTCCTTGAGTATGCTGGCCATCCATTCGGTCAGCTTGATTTGTTTCCTCGAAGGCTCCTTGTCCAAAGGTGGCCCACACTGCTGCGTGAGAACGTGACGTCGGAAGTGGTCACTCGACCTTCGGCGGACATTGTTGGTGTTAGGTTCTAGAAACCTTCAGCAGACCTCTGATTTCCAGGTGACAGGCAGACATGAGGGAAAGAGTGTATCAATGCCATTTCGCTTAATTTGCGGGATCCGCACACCTCGTTTCTCATTTGAACCACCTCCGACTTCACGTTCTGGTCTCCTTTGAAAATCCGGGTAGGATGGTTTTTCCCCGAGGTCATTGCTCCATGCATGGAAACAGACTGTGAGGAGCCTATAGCTTTTATACGCTGCCCGTATTGTGACCAGGGTTGCTTCATGCGCTTTGTACCTATGTGTCATTGGTGTTAAACATTTATAAATCATCATGTTGAATACCTCAGCATGCAGCTGGAAAATTAGACAAAAACCTCTTAAAATGGTATAGACGTCAGAATCCTTCTAATCTCAACCAATCAGATGAAATGCAAAAATAGAGTAGAGCGGGAGAATCAAGCCCCTCAACCTTCCTCGCGTGAAAGATCGTCACTAACCACAGCGTTCCGATCCGCCTGCCCGCAGAGGCATCGCAGGCGTACAAGACCCCCGACCTCTTAAGGCGCCGATTTCATTGCGACTTCAAAGACTCCTTGGGTTTAACGTCTTGGTTAAAAAGAAACAGATTTTTATACTAATTGAGGGGTGGGAATTTTTGGTATATGGCTTGCTCTCCCGTTCAGACATACACTTCAGACAGTTTCCTTGTAAGAAGCCTACTCCTTGCTTACATGCAAATTTGCATAAAAGAATGACTGGGTTGTCCACTTTTGCACTTGAAAGTTCTACATTCTGGGGCTTGTTACAAGGCCACATGGCGCGTCCCTGGTTGGTGTATAGGGGAATGAATCGCGAGCCAAATACAACCGTTTACTGCGCAGAGACACAGGTGTGTTTCAAGGAATGGATTCCGTGCTTGCGCCGCGTCGTACTTTCTCTGTGGTTGTCGCATGTTCTTGCACGGAGTGCGTGATTGGATTATTGTATGCGCAGATCGTATCCTGCACGTCGCCCCAAAAGATTACACTCGGTAGACGGGAGTACGTTGAAGGAGATTCGAAGCCGTCTGAAATTTCCCATAATTGGACCGATTGCCTGGAGTTCTTTTCCCGCAGGACAGACCCTGACTAGCTACCATTGTGTATTGCAGTCAAACACAACAGCACTAAAGGGCCTCATTTTCCCTGTTCCCGAAAGAGCCCCATTTCTGCAGCGATGGGAAGGACGAGTACGGAGATGCTGCTAAAATCTCAGGGCCTAACCAGGCTGCGCAAATTGAGAAGGACTAGGATGACGATCTGTACTTACAACGCCCGCACACTTGCATCGGAAGCATCCGTCGAGGACGTGATGATGCAAGCCAGGAAGATCAAGCACGACGGCATCGGACTGACTGAGACGAGAAGACACCACACTTCACGCCGCCTACGACTCCGGAGAAGAGCTGTTCCTCGGAACGTGATGTTTTGAATTTCTACGACTGTTGTGCTAGTCGGAACGACGCGGTGCAACACCGTATGTTGCATCGCATTGCGTCGGTCTCGATGGTCAGCGCATGCCGGATAGCACCGCTGACCTGAGGAGGCGGTACCTAGGACCCCCGTTCATTTTTTCTTGTCTCTTGACTCCCACCCATCGCACCCGCGTCGAGGAGCATGTTCGAGAAAGCAAATCTCATATGTCAGCACAGTGCCTCATTAATGCGTTCCCACCTGGATGAAGGACGACCGTTACCTAGAATTTCGGTTTGAGAAGTGGTATCCGCTATCCCTTTCGGAATTAATCTTCACTCGGATCTATCCTAGTCCGGGGGGGCCACATAACTAAAAAGTATTATATGTAACAGAACCACTTGAGACTTACCGAGCGGCTTCTACAGAGCAACATGGGACCTAAACAAGAAAAGTCACACAGAAAAAAAAACGAAAAAAATACATTTGTTGCGGTTGTAAGCAGGTAAAGTTGTGTGCTCTCCTCACCATGTTAGATCCTGGTTATAACATGTGAGGCCACGGTCAGCACGCTGCATGCGGCTTCATGCGCTTTCCTCACCATGCTAGATCCTGGTTATAACATGTCAGCCGGCGGTAGGTACGCGGCATGCCTCCATTCCGTCGCTCTTTGCCCGCCGGTTCGGTTGTAAAACCGCGGCGATTTTTTATTTTTTGTTTATTCTTTTGTTTTTTGGTTTCTTTTAGGTTCCATCTTGTTTCCCAGGAGCAGCTCGGTAAGTCCCAATTCATTTTGTTACCTACTTTTCAATTATGTGCCCCCCCCCCCGGACTAGGATAGATCCCTTCACTCCTATGAGTTCTTATTTAGTTACGAACGCGGAAAGGACTCCTATGGCGGACAATGATGCAAGAGATATGCGACTTCAACGACGAAGTGCATTCGAACTGTTCTATTGTTGGATCCACAAATGTTCATGTTCCTATTATAGTACAGCAACATGTGTCAACCATAGTCCCATCGTTCGGTAGGGAACTAAATGTATAAGGTTCTTGACATGCTAGAAGAATAACTCGTGGTTCACTGGATCTTGGTCTGAATGTGACTCTTAGGAAATGATATACCTGCCAGTATTGCACTCTTGTACTTCTTCTTCTTCTTCTTCTTCTTCTTCTTCTTCTTCTTCTTCAGCGTTTATCCCGCATCGTAGCTGGGTCCGCTATTCTGGTGTTATGACACCACCTTTGCCGATCCAGCGCCAGATCAGGGTGAACACCAGTAATCTTCAAGTCCGTATGTAACGTATTGCTGCTTCGCGCGCCCTCTAGGCCGCTTTCCTATTACCTCGAAGTTAAGGCCTATCTGGCGGACGCTGTTTTCTTCTTCACGCAGAACGTGGCCATCGTAAGCGAGCTTCGCACATCTTTTCAGCTATCGGTGTGACGCCAAATTTCTGCCGAATAGCATCATTTCGGGTGCGATCCAGGCGCGTAACTCCTGCCATCCAGCGCAACATCTTCGTTTCCATTACGCTGAGGCGACTTTCCGTTTCCTTTGTCGCAGGCCATCACTCAGCTCCGTACATCGCTGTATACAGCTCTGTATATTTCCGACTTCAAGCGCTCCGGTATCTTCCTATCGCAGAGCACGCCAGTCAACGAGCGCCACTTGGACCTTGCACTCACCCGTGAATTCACTTCAACCATCAGTTTACCGTCAAACGCAACTGCTGATCCCAGGTACTTAACCTTGATGGAGCTGGACTCAGTGACGTCCGTCGTTAGATATTGGGTCTTGTTCACGTTCAATCTGAGTCCAAACCGCACCAAGCGATCACACCAAGCTTGCACCTCTCCTTCGAGTTCATCTTTATCTTCGCTAGCGAGCATTACGTCATCAGCCTAAAGCAACGTCCAAGGGACGGGCTTCTGAAGATCTCGCGTAATGGCATCCATGACGACAACAAAGAGGAGTACGGAAAGCGCAGAACCTTGTTGCACCCCAACAGAGATGGGAAACTCCATTGAGGTTCCAGCCAGGGTCAAGCGTGGGGTTCGATTTTTGCCGAAAATTTACGACCCCCCCTCACAGAGTGGATCTGGTACGACTCCCCTTGTGTAGATCACCGTATTATTTCCTATCCGCATCGAATTTTTAAAAAAATTTTAATGCGATTTTTGTACCGTTTAATAGGTCCTTCTTTCCAGGTGCAGCATCGACTGTGTCAGATCAGTTCAAGAAAAAGTGCTACTGAATAACTGTTTAATTGAGTAATTTGTTAGAAAAACGCTGATAAAGGTTTTGTGTATGTAATCTTTTGATAATAATATTTTGTTTGTTCACAGTTGAAAATAAAGCACTTTTGAGAGCAGTTGTTAAATTATTCACAACGAGTTCAACTTTTCAGGCTTTCCGAGCATCTCTTGGACATGACCCAATTTTGTTCCTGAAGGAGCAATATCTGCATTCGAAAGTGTATTCTATACAATGCCGAGTGTTAATTGCTAGTGCTGACAAAAGTGTTTTTCCTACAAGATTTTTGAAAGCGCTCTTCGAGGCGATGACGGAATGGCAACCGGAGGATGAACTTGACACGTAGCTAATTTTCTCTCTTCTGCAGGAAACAGCATCAGAAAGTGAACTTGTACCCAATAAAATTTTATTCCACAGTTTGACACACGGTAATAAAACCCATTTTTCTGGAACGATCCTCAGTATGAACAGACGCTTCGACTTATATCATTTGTCGTAAATTTTTGACACCGTTAATCACATGGAAGCTGCTATTTTTACATCCTGCCTTTTAATGCGTAGAATCCGCACTTCTTATAGTTTTAAAAGCTTCATGCTGTGCGAGAGCAAACGAATTGGACGGTAGCTGGAGCAGTCTGCAGGACTGCCCTTCTTCTTCCAAATCGGAATCGTCCTGCTTTGGCGCCAACATTCAGGCACCTTCTTCTTTCTTCTTTCTACAACCTGATTAAAGAATTTCGTCAACCACTTAGCAGGGTACCAAAACTTCGGTTTCCACAATTCTGCTGCCATGTCGTCGGGCCCAGTAGCTTTGCCTGGCGTCATCATCTTCACAGCCTTAAGTTTCCTCCTAGTTTTCACTGTGATCTTCTGGACGGGGCCGTGGGTTGGAGCCGTTGAGGGGATGGCTGGATGAGGAAATTCTACTGTAGAGATTTCCTCAAAGTAATCGCGCCATCGCTTCAATGCCTTCTTGCGGTCCATGAGAAGATGGCCGTCCTCATCATTGATGCCGAAAAACTCCTCATTGTCCTCGGTCTGCCGATGGCGATTCTTGGCAAGTCGGTACAGATACTGCTCACCATCGCGCGACCCGAGCTTCTAGTTAACGTCTACATAATGAGTGGCTTTTGCAAAAGCCACGGCCTTCTTTGCAGCTTTCTTCGCTTCTTGGTACTTCCGCCAATTATCGGCTGTCTTTTTGCCGAGAAACACGTGATAGAGCGTCTTCTTCTCTCGAATTTCGACTTTCACGTCATCTGTCCACAGCCATGCCTGCTTGTCGACCTTCCGTCGCCAAGGCTTCGTAACGCCGAGTTCCGACTGTACAGCTTGAGGTATCGCGTCGGTCGCCTTCTTCCAGTTTCGTCGACAGTCGTGAATATCGGTAACCGCACGCGAGAAATCACAGCTGCTTCCTTCTCTCTCATTCGCCACCACTGGATTAAGAAATTCTACTGTAGAGATCTCCTCAAAGTAATCGCGCCATCGCTTCAATGCCTTCTTGCGGTCCATGATTCTTGGTGCACCCCATCGCTCGACCTGCTTCAGCCTCGGAGGCAATCTTTAGGGTGCAGAACAGCGGTCTATGCTGTAGGGCGATCTTCTCATACGGCATGACCTTCGTGTCTGTGACGAGACTTCGGTCACGATCCTTCACAAGGACAAAGTCTATCTGAGTCCTGGTGCTTCCGCTATAGAACGAGATGAGGTGGGAGTCGCGTTTTTGAAAGATGGTGTTCACTATGGTGAGGTTATGCGATTCCGCATATTCAAGGATACGCTCATCATCTGCGTTACGCGACCCGTAACCGAACCCACCATGACAGCCGTACCCGTCTTTCGTCGCGCCGAGGTGCCCGTTAAGGTCACCAGCGAATATGATGACATCTTTCGACAGTACCTCTGTTGTCTCCTCATCGAGCAGGTTCCAAAACTCATCCTTGGCTTGATCAGCAGCCAGTCTGCGGAGCATACGCAGAGAAGAAGTGATAGAGTCGTTCCTTAGCGGCGACGACGATCTTCATCAATCGATCGTCAAAGCGCTCGACGCTTACAATCAAGTCACGAAAATGTTCGGAGACGATTACTCCGACACTACTGGTGATCTTGGGTCTTCCAAATAGGACGGCCTTAAAGCCTCGTCCTATGTCCCTTGACTTGAGGCAGGACCACCTCGTCTCCTGCATCGCACAGAAATCAACTCATCTACGTTCCAGTGCTTCAACCAACTCGCACGAGCCGCCCGTCAACGTGCCCACATTCAGCGTAGCCACGCGGATCCTGCTTACGTTACGGGACTTTTGGACTAGCCCAGTTGCCCTCCGATGCCGTCTTCGCTTCAGGGACCCTCGCATACTTCTCACACTCGCCGGGCTTTGCGAGTGTGCGTCGGCTCCCGCGGACGCCGTAGCACTATCTCGAAATACGTGAGCTGACATACACCGTGTGATGTGACATGGGTCTTCGTAGGCCGGCCTGTCACAAGGGCCTGTCGCCTGCAATCGAGTGTCCGTGATCGGCTTAGCTCGCAGAGCGAACAGTTTCCAGTGGCACCATGTGGAGGAACGGACATCGCCACTGCACTCTTAGACTTAATTGATACATATAATGAAAATAGCCCATTGTGATCCGCGTACATCCTCAAGATGAATATTGGATGATACAGTACCGTACGGTACCTGACGATGCAGTAGAGTACAGCAGAAGAAAAGAAATAAAGCCTTCTCTCCGCTGTTGTTGTAATTGGAGTAAAAATACAAAACGGAGTTTTTGCCGTTGTATACCGGAGGCAAAAATGCGATAGTAGTGGAGCAGGCGGCTTTGGGTAACCTCGTCAACGCGCACTTGACGTTCGTTTCGTACGAGTCTCTGACAGGTTCCCCGGTGGCCAATTCCACAACAAAATCGACCACACCATCTTCACCTGCAAGTCTTGCAAGCATTGTCTGACCGACGTCTTCGCTATCCTGACATTCTACACGGAATCGGACCACTGCCACCTTCGCGTAAGATTCCTCTTTTCGCGTCAAGGAGAGATGACCTCGAAATTCAAGGAGAGGAGTCCCAGAACGACCGTCAGTTGGGACCTTTACACCTCTCTTGCCGGCCTTTGGGAAGATACCGTAATGGAGAACATCGACGAGAATACAACCGCGATTAAAGTAAAGCACTGGCGACCGATCAACAGAAGGAATGAATGAAGTGTGCAATGAGTCTTATCAGTCTCTAAGGATTGGTGATGTGACTGCTGAGGATGTAGCGACCTTGAGATACGAGAGACCGGCCACTCCCCGCGATTCTATGAAAGCAGCCCAGAGCCCCTACACTATACTTATGCTCAAATGACCTATTCGAATAGGTATTCGAATGATTTTCATTCGAACTTGAACACTCGAATTCGAATATTCGAAAAATTGCGTTGTTCGAATGTATTCGAATTCGAATGCTCAAACTATCGCGTTTTTCGAATGTATTCGAATTCGAATATTCAAACAATCGCGTTTTTCAAATGTATTCGAATTCGAATATTCAGAAAAATCGCGTTTTTCGAGTATATTCGGTTAGAATGCTCGAAAATTTTCGGTATTCAAAACCGTTTGAGTATTCAAAATTTCCCAGGAAGCCAAAATTATGCGAACATTCGAAAAGTATCATTCGAATGCCCAACGAAAATTTGTGTAACGGCGTGTTCTGAAAAGGCTTGTTAGGTCTTTCGGGTAATTAGGATCTCCAAAACGGTTCTTTCTGTGCATGAAATCTCTGTTACGATAGTGCCTCGTCGATTCTTGTCATTACTGCGCCTGTGCAAAGCGGCCGAAGAAGAGTAGGAATGCTTAACTCCAAAAAAACTTGGAAATTATGATTCTAGCGGTGTTTTAAACGGACGCTACTTGTCCTTCACGCTGCAGTTAGGAGTAACAGGTCATTAAATGTCTGCAGGTTGGAGTGAGGGTCATCAGGGGTGCGCTTCGGTCTTGTGCCACGTCCGATGTCTCCTTGTGCAGGCAGTGATTTATGGAGTCAGCCTTGTCATTTTATTTCAGTCATTTTCCTCTCGCTACTCGTTATGATCTTTTGCTCCTCCGTGGTCGCTGAATGCTCTTCTCCTAATTTTCGTTTCTACAACTATGGTCCCGCAAAAGCTATAGTATTAGGTTGTACGGAGTGGTTTTTAGCGTTTTGACTGCTTCACTTTGAACTAAGATAACCTTGTCAAATCTCATCGGATTTATTTATTTATTACTGCACCTTAAGTGCGCCCAAAAACAGAGTAAAACAACAAGGCAAACTTGCACAAATTCAGTTAACACACATGGAGAACACAAAAAAATCGCTATGCACTGCAAACTAGTATTTTGTATACTTTACAGCCATCAGAAGCTCAAATACAAGTAGCCAGAAACAATGTATGAACAAAAAATTATAAAAAAATAATAGGTAAATTGATACTAATCTAATTTTAAAGAATTAATTTGATTGTAGTAAAAGGGTGCAGAGGTCAGATAGGCAACCAGTATAGCTATGGTGTGATTCCGATTGTATGAGTGAATCACTTTCGAGCAGCCAAAAAGATGGAAGCACCTAGGAGTCCGGTCTTAATTCCGGTCATACCTAGGAGGGCCACAGCCACATTACGCTTCCATTCGATGCCGCTTCCATAGGAACTGCGTTAACCTAACCGACTTGTAATAAAACATTGTCTGAATATAGAGACTTATCCAAATTGAGCATATGAAAACAATATAACTATGCGATTAATGGGTAAAGTGTCAGGGATTCCTCGGGCTTCTCCGTACTTCAGCTTCTGACAGCCGCTATCATTTAGTCGAAATAAGCACCGTTCGAATCAGCACACTTTGCCAACAGGCCACCTGTCGACTTTAGCGAGAAAATTAGGTGATCGAGATTCGACAAAATCCAAGAAAGCTGTTTTGGCTTGGTCCTGATTGGTGAAGGTTTTACAGCGAGAACGTTCTGAACGTGATTGAAGAGGAGGTAGCCAGTTGGTGAGAGGCCTGGAGAATATGGCGGATGAGGCAGAACTTCAACTTTTAATTCGTTCAATCTTCGCATGATTTGTGAAACGTTGGGCGGGCGCTATCGCGCAAAAGAATCAGGCCTCTTCTGTAGACCAGTGTCGACCGAAGTCGTCGGTGAATTTCGTCGATTTCCTTACAGTACAATACCGGCCTTAACTTTTGGTCTTTGGGCGGAAAAAGCGAAAAAAACGCCTTTTCCGCCGCTTTTCTATAGCGCACTTCAGATTGAGCGCATTGAAAATTGAAACACATATTCGTGGTCAGCACCGAGCCCTCTTCCTGATGAGCTCCAAAGCGCTTAACGAGCGCTTGAAAAATACTTCAGTGACCTAATTCCTGGCTGTCGCGGCTGACCCTTCCTTCGCTGGCGATATTCACACCCGCAGCTCCTAAGCGGCTAATGATGAAGAGATTCGGCCTTTTAAAGCCGATTTTCTACTTTATTTGTAGTAACATATAGTTCTCTGGATTCCCTAGCATTTCTTACAACGATGCACTTTTTTAGAGGATCCGATAATTTAAGTGCAATTATTTTCAAGAAATGTCTCTACTTTGGAAGACTATAATTTCGGCACGTCAAGCTTATGTGTTCTTATACTCGTTTATCCCGCTGAAGGTAACAGTGGAAATCATGCTGCGAGAGTGGAATCTTTGGGGTTGAAATCGCTAGTAATTATACCCCGGCAAAGTTGGCCACATGACACTTCTTTGGAGTTAGCCGTACACTTTTTGCTTGATTGAAGTGAACACAAAATCGTTTCTTTGAAGAAAGAAACACAGATATTTGGAGGCCTATGAAAACACCTTATTGTCCTCAATAGGTTAAATTTCGACTAGGCTGGAAGACATTTTGGCGACGTAGTTACGAGGCAAACTCACCCCAATGCTAACTGAGAGTCATTTGAAAAAATTGTTCAAAAACGGAAAAATAGTCTATGAGAGCATTCCCCAGTTAATTCTGACTTGAAGGATGGTTCGATTTCAAATTTTGGTTCTTTTGTACCGGTTCATCACGAGTGAAATATCCAATAGCCCTGGACGGGACCCAGATTAGCTCCGGAGCCAGTCCACTCTCCTGCCTCTATGACCCCTCGCGCCATCTGAGGACGCCGTAAATCGCCTAACTAGAGTCTTCACACTTCCGGTGCCGCGGCGCCATATTGATCCTTCTAAACGAGGGTGGAGTAGAATACGCGGCGTACACCAAATAAGGTCTGTATAACATCGACCTCCCCCTTTCATTTAACATGCCTGTATTTTCCATTTCGTGTTCTCTCCATCTTACCTGAAACATGTATTTCATATTTATTTATTTATTTATTTATTTTCAGGGCGTTTCACTAAAATGTTGCTTCTGTAGCTTGTAGCGCATCTTGAGGACGCATGTCGTGCGTTTTCATTCCGTAGTTTGCATGGTGGTAGAACGCATGGCGCGTCACAGTATCATAAGCATAATGGAGTGGGGGAAGGCAAAATGTATGACGCAATCTAGTGGTGGCATTGAATAGAGCCCATTCTCTTGTCTTAAACTAACAGTTGGACTAAGGTCGGGTCGTTCATACTACTCACTGCGGCTTCGTTTTCGACACTGATAGTAATTAAGGATGACATATGGCTTTATTGAATCCCTTTTTGGAATGCGCCAGGCATTCTACTTCTAGAGATACCAACCAAGGAGACAGTTTCAGTTTTTTTATATGGCTTAAACAATGTATGTATACCTAAATAAAAAAATAGAACATAGAAATAGAAATAGAACGTTTAGAAGAAAGTGATCAGCCCATTATTTCTTATCCTTTCTTATCTTTCTTATCGTACTCGAGCACGCTGAAGAGCAGTCGGAGTAGGAGCCAGGTCGAATTGTTAGTAGGCGTGAATGTTGAGTTGCTTCATCAGTACACAGAATCCGATTTGGAAAATGGGGAACTCTGCTCACATTCAAATTGTGCAATCAATAAACTCGCACATCTCGTGTCTTCCACGTGATTGTCAACTTCTAGACATTAAAAAAAAGCGCGGCACAGGTTAATGTGGCCAGGTAGTAACAAGAATGTGACAAGCATTCAGCTCATGCACAATCAATCGAGTCTGAAATGCGAGGTTTCAGACGGGGGCATGGCGCAATCTTGACCATTTGTACGTCAAAAAATTTCGTTACGCTGTGCTCTCATATGAGTCTCAAACATCTTTAAAAGCTTCAATAGCAGCAATGTTAGAACCTTTTAAATAGTGCATGCATTTTTAGAATACCCCTCATTTTTCGCAGGCAATAGTGTGTTTTTAAGTTTTAAACCTTAAAACGAGCACAAATCAGTCGAAATGGCCTATTTGTAAAAATCTTTAACAAGTATTCAAGCGAAACACAATCATTCGAGTGGAAAATGCAAAATTTCAGATGAGGGCATGGCGCATTCCATGCCACTCATATGTCAGAAAATTTCTATTTTCTTAAGCTTTCACTGGTGGATGCTACTGAAAACCTAGCATTCCTAGTTACAGAAGGCTAGAATTCTTCCATAACATCGAATCGCTTCAAAATGAAAACTAGTAGAACTGATATCCTAAACTGCATCCAGGATTAAAATGTTGGTCAGACTGGCCTCCTCCGACTGCGCTACACACGCCCCCGGGATGCGCCACGCATTCTCGAAATTCTTGGGCGAAGGTCGGTGAGCTTCGTTCTTCTGAAGACATACCTGCTAGGAACAACGGCATAATCCCTAAGGTCGAACCATCAGTCCCGGATAAGGGCCGAATTCATAGGTTTATCCGTGGTAAGGTTAAAGAGGGCGCTTGTATGTAGCGCAGTCGGAGGAGGTGCCAGCTGTCGCGTCAACCATATTTCTGATCTGGATTTTTCGCCTATGCCAACAAAGCCTTCCTTCCCTCCAGGGTCGCTAAATTGGCACCAACGGTTTCTGGGAGGGATAAAGCGATGACTTATTTATCGGCTGGCCACCGCAAGATATTGTTTGGCCAAATATCGAGTACCGAAGTAACTTGAAACATGCCTTAAAATAGTACAAGGCAAAATCAGTATAGGTGTATTTGCGCCGCTTGTTCCAATCGGTGATTGTGATCTCGACAGTCTTAGTCACCCGTACCTACCGTAACCTACCGTAGTCGCCCGAAATTTCAAAAACGGATGTCAAATTCGTGATCAGCACCCCAAGTAGGTCCTGGACGAGGTTTGGGCGAAAAGCTTTTTCGACCTCTCAACGTCTGGAGTCGTGAAGCTACAATGGTGTCCAGTGACCTTATACATATCTGGCTCATTACTGGGTGCATAGCGCGCCATCTGCCGTCTTGGTCCTGAGGTTAATGAACAAGGTTGAAGGGTAACAGATTGTAGTCATTCTTTATCACTGCAAACTAGGAAATATAGTCATAGGGAACTCGTCTTTCCCCATGACGCGATTCCTACTCGGAGAGGGCAAAAACCGACTTACCAGTAAGGGCAGAATGCGGCTGGAATGCATCTAACGTGCGGTGTTTTTGAAGTACAATACCGCTCAAATTCTTTGAGACTGATATGAAAACACAGCGTAACGAGATTTTTATGGTCTATAAATGGTCAAGATTGCGTAATGCACTCACCTTAAACCTTGCATTTCAGACTCGATTGATTACAATCTGGCTGAATGCTTCTTACAATTTCGTTACTAATTTGGCCAAACAATGGCTTTCGGTGGTCAGCCGATAAATAAGTCATCGCTTTATCCCTCCCAGAAAACTTTGGTGCCAATTTCCCGACCCTGAAGGGAAGGAATGCTTTGTTGGCATGGCGGAAAATCCAGATCAGAAATATGGTTGACGCGACAGCCGGCACCTCCTCCGACTGCGCTACATACAAGCCGCAAGCGTCAGCGTCTACCGCAAGCGTCACCTACTGATGGTATTATGCAATAGTAGGATTATATCGTGCTATACATCCTAAATTACAACCATTGACAAAGTTGTTGAAGGTCCGGGTCAACGACCACTGGGTTGGTAATCGACAGAGCAGAAGTAAGAATTTGGGGTGAAGGCTTCCAGGCAGGTATAACGACATGCAGAAGAAGAATGCGTGGATCGTTGCCGACCGTAGCCCTTAGCCATTTCATTTCTTTACTGTATTTATCTTCCGTGGGCGCGTGTAGCGCAGTCGGAGTAGGTGCCGACTGTCGCGTGCACCCAGTACCAGGTCCTTGGTTCGGATTTTTTTAATCGGTGAATTTATTGCCAAATGCATGTCTGGGAAGAATAAAGTGCTAACTTGCTCGTAGGTTGGCCATTGCAAGTCACTGCATGGCCAAATATGCATTCAAATCGCCTCCACGACATCGTATAGAAGGGATGTGCCACGTATTCTATTTCTATACGATGGTACGAGTAACGCCGTCTTTTATATCTTATCCTTATTTATCTTCCGTAATTAGGGGTGTAATCCCTTGGGCTCACACCCCAAATTCTAGCTGTTAGATGGGAGACAAGGAAATTAGCATAGCTCCTACCACCCGCGCTGAGCTGATGATCTTATTATTCCTTACGTTCCTCACGCTCAACGTAAGGAAATTGTTTGTGAGGATATTCTGAAGGAACTGTAGCATTTATCTAATAAGGGAATATCTTTCACATGGAGTTCTAAGACTCATATGAATTCACAGGGTAGCGAGATCTCTATGGCGTGCTAATAGTCAAGATTGCGCCATGCCTTCTGAAATCTTGCATTTCAAACTCGATTGATTGTGTAAATGCTGAATGCTTGTAGCAATCTCGTTACCACTTTACCAGATTAAGCTGTGCTGTGCTTCTTTTAACGTTTAGAACTAGGAAATCATGTGAAAGACGAGTTGTCAGCTTGTCATACGAGCTTATTGAATGCATAATTGTCATGTGAACAGGAGATTAATGCGGGCAAGCAGTAACATGATTGTGACAAGCATTCAGCCCATACAGAATCAATCGAGTCTAAAATTCAAGGTTTCAGGCGGAGACATGGTGCAATCTTGGCTATTTGCACACTACAGAAATCTCGTTAGCCTGCCTGTTCTTTCATATGAGTTTCAAACATCTTCAAAAGCTTCACTAGCAGCAATGTTAGTTCCATTAAGATAGTATCTGCATTTTTATTATAGGTTACCCTGCAATTTTCACAAGTCGTTTCTAAAAAAATGAATTGAAATGGAAATAAAACGAAAAAGATTGCACAAAGCATTGGAAAAATTGCGCAATAAAAGAGATAAGAGGCAGAAGAATGTCAAGATATTGTCAAAACTCGACCCTGGACCACACCACCTCTACGGTGTTTGGAAGGATCAATAATACACTGCAAATCAGAAGTGTGAAGACTCCGGTTAGGCGATTTACGGCGTCCTCAGATGGCGCAAGGGGTCACAAGGGCAAGGGGACTGACTCGGCATCTAATTTGCGTCCCAACCAGGGCTATTGGGCATTTGACTCGTGATAAGCCGGTGCAAACGAACCAAAATTTGAAATCGAACCATCCTTCAAGTCAGAATTAACTAGTGAATGCACTCGCGAGTCACTTATCCATTCTTGAGCAATTTTTCAATTTCACTCAATTTACATTTGGAGTGAGTTTGCTTTGTAACTGAGTGACTAAAATGTCTTCTAGCTTAGTCGAAATCTCACCTGTGGAAGACTCAAAGGATTCCAAATCGCTATGTTTCTTCATTCAAAGAATTGCTTCTGTAGTCGCTTTCACCATGGGACAAATGCGCGGGCAATCACAAAGAAGTGTCATGTGTACAATTTTGTCAGCCCATAATTACTATAGATTTCAACCCTGAAGGTTCCAACTCCACGGCTTGATTTCAACCATTATGTTTAATATGATAAATGAATATAAGAGCACACAAACTTGATATTCCAAAGTTAGAGCCCTCCAAAGTAGAGACATTTTCTAAAATTAATGACAATTAAACAATCAGATCCTTTAAAAAATGGTATCATTGTGATCGCGATGAATTAGGGAATCCAAAGAATTGTGTGCTATTACATGTAAGGTGGAAAATAGGCTATAATATGTCCGAATCTCTTCCTTCATTAGCTACTTAAGAGCTGTGGGTGTAATTATCTCCCGCAAGGGAAGAGGTCAGCCGCGCCAGGCAGGAATTAGGTCACAAAACTAAATTTCAAGCGCTCACTCGGCGTCCTGCAGCCCATCGGGAAGACAGCTCGGTGCTGATCACGAATATGTGTTTCAATTTACAATGCGCCCAGTTTAAAGGGCGCTATAGAAAAGCGGTGAAAAGGCGGTTTTTTCGCTTTTACCGCCCAAAGACCAAAAGTTAAGGCCGGTATTGTAGGCCTCCGCTGTGATCGTTTGGCCTGGTGCCAAAAAGTTGTAATGGATCACACCAGCCGCCGACCACCACACAGTGACCATTATCTTTCTTTGGTGGAGGTTCGCCTTTGGAAAATACCTAGGGGTTCTTCGGCATCCAACCACTGCCCATTCAGAACGTTTCCTGTTATCATACAGAATCCATTTTTCATCGCAAGCAATGATTGGATCCAAAAACGGGTCAACTTTGTTGCGTAAAAGTAGTGAAGAGCAAATCTCGAAACGTGACGATTTTCGCCGCTCACTCAACTCGAGGGGCACCCACGTTTCGAGCTTTTTCGCCTTCCCAACGCGTTTCAAAGCATCCGCAACAGCAGTTTTACTGACGTCCAGCTCTTCCACGATATCGCGACCTGTTTGGGGCGGCTCACCTCCACCAATTCCTTCAACTCGTCGTCCAGCATTGCTCTAAGTCGACCGCAACGGGGGTCATCTTGGAGACTGAAATCTCCGCTCCGAAATTTACTGGACCACTGGCGCACAATGCTTTCTCCAACACTATTAGACCCCACACATAATTGATTTGTCGAGCTGTCTAGACCGAGGATTGTCCCAATTTGCAGTTGAAATAAAATATCGTTCAGAATTGCTCCTTCGACATGCTTCAATAAGCCCTTCAAGAAAAGAAATATAAAACAACGTTGAGACGTAAATTATTTAGTCAGACAGAGCGAAAATTCCTGTGCAGAAGGTGGCATTAATGTGCAACGCAAGTTGAATTTTTACTTAATAATAGACGAATGAAAAATAGTAACACAAAACGCTGAGAACTTTCTGTACAACCTAACATAGGGCGAACTTCTTCGTCGCTCAATAGTTTTTGAGATTCCGCACGCATTGTACGTCTTCAGATGTCTTGGAGGCAATTTGAATGCGTATTTGGTCTAAACAATGACTTGCGCTGGCCCGCCGAAAAATAAGTCACTGCTTTATCCCTTCAAAAGAAAATCTGGTAGCAGTTCAGTGACCCCGCAAAGCTTACTTGGCCTGGACGGGACCCAAACCAACAGCCTTTGTTTGGGGTACACGCGATAGCCTGCATCTCCTGCTGTGCTTCAAGGCACACATGGAGCTACAATATAGACAATTTTTTGTCAAAGCCATATGGTAAAGAAAGACGTTATGGTACTTAGCGGGCTGGTGCCCGCTGCGAGATTGCACGTGCTCATGGAACATTCACATAAACACGGTTTCTGTGAGCACATACCTAGGCATGTGACGGAACTCCGGGGTTGGCCGATCTAACTTACCTTTTAAGATACCTTGCAGGTGTGCAGTGGGCACCAGCCCGCTTAGTACCGAAGTTATTGTTTTCTTTCTTCTTTTACAGTGGCACAGCGCATAAAGTTGTTTTTTCGACCGACTGCTATCGATCGATTTTATCGATTCTTGCTCTGAGTTGACCATTGGGAGTGAGAGATGCGCGTATGTGTCGGCCATGTGGCAGACTTCACAAAAGGAAGGCGGTGTAGATCGATTGGCTGTTATTTATCGATCGATTTTCGTTAAGTTTACCGATTGATCAATGATCAATATGTTGGCTGAAGAATAGTTACATTGACAAGCTCTTGACAAATAAGAAATATTTGTTTCTACCACTTACTTGGATAAATCACCGGAAAGAAATGAGACCGGCCCTCATGGCTGGCCTATTTCTAGCTACCTGTAATACAATTTGTGGTCGCCAAATTGACACTGTGATATTTCACCTTTTCAGACGAGCAGGACAGATTTGCTGCAGATTTAATATATTGCTTTTTCGTCAGTCCGTTATTAGCTGCCGTTATGCGGAAGCATTGTTTCATGAAGTTTGATAGCAGAGAGTCAGCTACAGACTCCAAAAATGATCATTTTGAAGTGACCTAGAAGCTTGAAGTGGCACAAGCAGATTGTTTCCCCTTCAAATGTTTTGTAAACGTTTCGTTTGTTCCTCATGAGTAGCACTTTACAACACACAAGTACTCCTTTATAAAAAATTCTTATTCCGTAAACAACGGAATAGACCCTTCCATGAGCCCTTTGGTCCTACTACGTATAAGTTCTTTACCTAATTTTTACAATGTACAAGGTGGTTTATAAGAGGCCTGTAGATAAAAACCTCGTGCTTAACTAGGAAGGAATCCGTTATGTACTGCTTCCCCTTTTCTTCCGGGCTGTCGTATCATGTCTATCAGGCAGCCTGATTTTTCATTCGAATTCGAATTTTCGAAAAATTACATTTTTCGAATGTACTCGAATTCGAATGTTCAAAAAATCGCGTTTTTCGAATGTATTCGAATTTGAATATTCAAAAAATCGCGTTTTTCGAATGTATTCGAATTAGTATACTCAAAAAAATCGTGTTTTTCGAATGTATTCAAATTCGAATATTCAGAAAAACCATTTTTCGCATATATTCGATTTCGAATGCTCAAAAATGTTCGCTATTCGAAACCAATCGAATATGCGAAATTTTTACGAGAGCATAAGTATACCCTACACCTCATTTCCGGCTAAGCTACGCTAGTGGAAGTCCTTGGTCCTCCCCTCTCCTCCCCGTGTAGGCCAGGTCTGTAGTAGTGCGTCAATAGTCTTGTTGCTATTGAAGGTGTATTATAGAGACATAATTCTTTAGAGACCTGAAGAAGGGCCTTAAGGCCCGAAACGTCGTAAGAAATGTCTACTTAACTGCCTCGATCATCACTAGCATGAAAACAAAGATAAGTGCAACTGTTATAATACTGCACCCCATTAAGATGTTTCTGTGAAATACCACACGACCATCTGCACAGTATACTTGTGCTTTTCCAAAATTTTTCGAATGAACGAATAATCGAATAACCACATTTTTTCGGTTATTCGAATTTCCGAATAATCGAATAACCCCATTTTTCGAAAATTCGAATGAACGAATAATCGAATAACCCCAATTTTTCAGTTATTCGAATTTCCGAATAATCGAATAACCACATTTTTCGCTTATTCGAATTTCCGAATAATCGAATAACCCCATTTTTCGCTTATTCGAATTTCCGAATAATCGAATAACCCCATTTTTCGCTTATTCGAATTTCCGAATAATCGAATAACCCTGTTTTTCGGTTATTCGAATTTCCGAATAATCGAATAACCCAATTTTTCAGTTATTCGAACGAACGAATAATCGAATATCCGAATAAATCGAATAATCGAATAAACTTCACACATAATAAGGACAGTGAGATTTTTCCTTTAACTAAGACGTCGTCCAACGTGGGTGAGTGTTCAACAGACATGCCGAAAACGTCGTCCAAAGTTGGTCGGAGTTCAGCTGACGTGCCGAAGACGTCGTCCAACGTGCTTGGCAATTTGGAAGAGTAAGGGAGACCCGTAAAGGAGGAACCACTAACCGCGGAATGCCTTCAGCTTCCCATGGAACTTCGGACATACCTACGTCTTGTGAAAGAGATCGAAACGCTGATTACAAATATTTATAGCAAATTTGCCAAACGGATTTCATAAGCAAGCACTAGCTGCCCAAAGTCTGCGGAATGTGTGCCGCGTGCGTTGATGCAGCGTGGACGCAGTGTTGGCAATCAGCATTGTCGTTAGCGGCCTGGCCACCTTAGGCGGCGCAGCGGAAGTGTTCTCGCTTCACAGAGAGTGGTCATGGGTTCGATTCCCGCACACACCATTGTTATTGCGTTTTGCGATTTATCGTCAGTGAGAGCTTTTATCGCCATTTCCAACGCATTTTTGAACAAAAGCGTGGCAACAAATGTCATTTACGTTCTTCGAGCTCCTTGTAAGTGGAAAGGTGAGCATTTTTGATTTCCCCATTAAGCAAGCCAAAAACCGTATTCACTCGGCGCGCGAGAAAAATATGCGTGTCGTGAAAGAGTTAACCTGCCATAAGAAACCGGAAATTCAGAAACCGATGTCAGATTCGTGATGAGCAACCCAATTCGTAGCGAAGTATGAATAACTATTTTTTCGACCTCGGTAGTACAGTGCATGGGCCATTTTATTTTCGAACAGCCAAGCTGTTTCAAGATGAAGAAGTGTTGTAGACAAATTATATTCTTTACACGAATGGAATCAAAAATGTACTAACCAACTGATAAGTATAGCTAATGATGCAACAACCTTCTTGAGTAATGACGGAGGAATGCAAAAAACGTGTGCTTTATAGCGAGTGAAAGGTTTTGATCGAGAGGTCAATATCGATCGATATTGTTGATTGGAGCTTGAAAGTGAAGTTTCTTTGTTTGTATATCAATGACAGTTAGGCAGCCCGTCCCTGCTGTAGCGGTCCCGTGTGGAAAATCTGTTCAACTTAGCATTATTAGATTGGTGCAAAAGAAATGCAGGTTTTCTGTCTTTTTGGTTTTAACACTATTTTTCAGTAAACTAACCATAAGACTTTTCATAAGGTGTTATACATTGTTGGAAAGCTCATTATATGCGATTTCTATGTATGTATATGGAATTTAACTCAAATCGCTTATTTAAAAAGATAATTTGGTTTTTATTTTCAGATGTCTAAACGCGATTTTGGTCAAATTTACTTCTGCGAGTTGAAACTGGGCCGGACTTCCGCTCAGACCGCTCAAAATATAAACAAAGTATGGGACCAGGGAAGGATCAACGAATGCACAGTACGAAATGGTTCCAAAAGTTTCGTGCCGGCAACACCAGCCTCGAAGACGAACCACATGAGAGCCGTTGATAATGATCCATAGAAGGCGTCAGTCGAAGCTGATCCGCGCAAACCACGCGAGATATTGCCGAGGATCTCGACGTCGATCACATTACAGTTGTTCGCCATTTGAAGCAAACTGGGAAGACCAAGAAACTAAATTGACCGAAAGTCAGAAAAATCGTCGTCTTGAGATATCGTGGGCCCATCTTTTGCCCAATGCCAACGATCCGTTTCTCGAACGGATTGTGACTTCCGATGAGAGATGAATACTTTATGATAACAGGCGCGTTTGCCTAGTGGCTGAATCAAAAAGAAGTTCTCCGACATCAGCCAAAGCCGGAAAATTTTACGAAAATCGCGTTTGGACATCTAAAGATAAAAACCAAATTATTTTTAAACAACAGTCTTAAATCAAGTTCCATATATTATGTTGTTCGGAAAGTTCTCAGCGTTTTGTGTTACTACTGCTTGTTCTTGTTACTGTTTGTTCTTCATCGTCTATTATTAAGTAAAAATTCAACTTGCATTGCGCATTAATGCTACTTTCTGTACAGAATTTTTCGCTCTATCTGGTTAAATAAATTATGTTTCAACGTTTTATTGCAATTTTGTTCTTGAAAGGCTTTTGGAAGGATGTCGAAGGAGTAATTCCGAAAGATATTTAATTTTAACTTCAAATTGGGACAATCCGCAGCCGAGACAGCCCGACAAATCGAGCAAGCGTGGGGGCCTAATAGTTCTGGAGAAAGCACTGTATGCCAGTGGTTCAGTAAATCTTGGACCGGAGATTTCAGCCTCGAAGATGCTTTGAAACGCCTTGGGAAGGTGAAAAAGCTCGAAAAGTGGATGCCCCACGAGTTGAGTGAGCGGCAAAAATAGTCACGTTTCGAGGTTTGTTCTTCTCTACTTTTACGCAACAAAACTGACCCGTTTCGGGATCGAATCATCACTTATAATGAAAAGTGGTTTCTGTATGATAACAGGAAACGTTCCGGGCAGTGGTTGGACTCCGATGTATCCCATAGACATTTTCCAAAGGCGAGCCTCCAACAAAGAAAGGTGATGGTGACTGTGTGGTGGTCGGCGGCTAGTGTGATCCATTACAACTTTTTGGCAATAGGCCAAGCGATCACGGCAGACACCAACTGGAAGGAAATCGACGAAATGCACCGAAAACTGCGTTAACTTCAGCCAGCATTGGTTAACAGAAGAGGTCCGGTTCTTTGGCACGATAACGCCCGCCCACACGCTTCACAAATCGCTATTCGAAAATTGAACGAATTAAGGGTTGAAGTTCTGCCTCACCCGCCATATTCTCCAGACCTCTCACCAACCGACTACCACCCTTTCAAACACTTTCAGAACTTTCTCGCTGTAAAACCTTCACCAATCAGGACCAAGCCAAAACAGCTTTCATGGATTTTGTCGAATCTCATCACAAAAATCTCAATCTCACCACATAATTTTTTCGCTGATGGAATAAGTCGACTGTTGGCCCGTTGGTAACAGTGTGCTGATTCGACTAAACCCGATAAGATTTGAGAAAGTTATGGTAGTTCACTCAAAACGCTGAGAGCTTTCCGGACAGCCTAATACGTACTTAGAAAGCGCATGTAATAACCTTTCCAACAATATATAATACCTTATGAAATGGTCTTAGTTTGTTGTTAAAAATAGTGTTGAAACAAGGAAGACAAAAAAACCTACATCACTTTTGCACCAACCTAATAGAAGCGCTGGGAACGATCGGTTCCGACAAAAAGGCATTTTGTCGTAGGATCAAAATCGATCAGAAGCTCAATACCTATAGAGAATTTCAATTTTTGCCCGAGGTCCACTGTTCGAGGATAGAGAGTGGAGCTGCCTGCAGTCAATTTGGGGCTAGAGTGAAGTGGAGGACTGTGCTTTGGGGCATCAAGTAGGTCGTCGAATGACCTTGGGGACGAAGGCACTGATCAGAAGAAGATTCGACATCACTGAACCTTCTGGAGATGCCGATATTAAGCGTAGTGGTGGTGGGGGGAGGGCTCGATGGCTTCATACTGGCTTCATAAAACTACTCACCTGATCAAGGTTGGAACACAATAAAGGATAAGGATAAAGGACGGCGGTACTCAATCCCCTTTGGGATGCGCCAAGCATTCTACTTCTACAGGATATCGTGGAGGCGATTTGAATGCGTATCTGGCCATACATAACTTGCCGTGGCCAGCCGATGAACAAGTCTGTGCTCTCTTCTTCCCAGATAAGTCTGGTACCAGTTCACCGACCCCGGAAAGATGGAAGGCTTGGTTGGCCTGGGCGGGAAATCCAAACCAGGAACCTGGTATCGGGTGCACACGACAGCCGGCACCTGCTCCGGCTGCGCTACACGCACCCAGTAAGGTTAGCACAATAGGGTTCTCAAATATTGCCATCTGTACTGCTAGGGAGTGAAGAAGGCTGAGTTGGTATAGCAAGCAGCTTGAATTGATTCTTCTTGGCGTAGTGATACTACAACATCAACAGCAAGTGCGTGACTGAGCACTTGTACTATGTACTAGCACTGAACTAGAACTTGTACTACACCTGCACTACGGTACCGCTGTGTTTAGTCTTAATGCAAAAGAGAAGTAGCTAGGATTGATTTGGTGCGGATCAGCTTCACTGGGAAATTTTGGATAGGAGTTCACGGATATATTACAATTACAACAGCATACCACGGCACCTTTGACATTGCCCAGGAAGATGATGCTTAACTAACGTGCTCTTGCGTATCGTATAATAGAAAAAATATGATCTAGTCATGATTTACAAGTTGATAAATGGTATGGTGCCCTCTAGTTTTATTCGGTCTCCTCTTCTCCTACAAGAGGTGCTCAATGGAAAATTCAACTTCCCAGAGCAAAAGCAAGGTAAGATCCGCATTTTTCACATATGGAGCAGGGGTTGAATTTTTGAAGCCTTTAAAGGAAAACAATATACCAAACACCCAAAGGCAATTTGAAAGACTGGTTGACGGGTATCACCAGAAAACTTTGTAGTTTGATGTTGTTTTTGAGGTATTGCGTTATTGTGCAAGCCACAAGTCACTTATTTAGTCACCTGTTATCTTGTGTTTGAATCATATGTGAACTTATATATATATATATATATATACCCTAACTATATATATATCCTATACTTATACCCGCGTATAAAAAAAATAAATAAATAAATATTTGAATGCGTTTTCGGGCACTAGTGTATGGAGCGGTTTCTGCGTCTCCTACCAGCGCGCGCTATTTCGCAAGGCCTAGGGCGATTTGAACTTAATATAATTGGCTTATAAAGCATTTCCGCAAAAAACGACTATGATATTCGTTCTTCCCATGGCAGATTACCTCTAGTAGACCTATTTTGAACAAGATCTAGTGCGGTACACTAAATACACTAGTACTCGTTTTCGTAACGGCGAGATCCTCGACGGTGTGCTATCGAAAACAGTCGTCACCGGAATTAACGTCGCTTACAAAGATCATCATTATGTCACATTCGAAACAAGCAAGTATTCGAAATTCGAATATTATTCGAATTTTCGAACCCCGAATAATCGAATTCGAATAATTATTCGAATTTTTGACCCTCGAATAATCGAATTCGAATAATTATTCGAATTTTCCAACCTCGAATAATCGAATTCGAATAATTATTCGAATTTGCGAAACTCGAATAATCGAATTCGAATAATTATTCGAAATTGCGAAACTCGAATAATCGAATTCGAATAATTATTCGAATTTGCGAAACTCGAA
Source organism: Heligmosomoides polygyrus bakeri (assembly GCA_947359475.1). Lineage (NCBI taxonomy): Eukaryota > Metazoa > Nematoda > Chromadorea > Rhabditida > Heligmosomidae > Heligmosomoides > Heligmosomoides polygyrus. Next base: position 56,346,106 of record OX375870.1, on the reverse strand, counting down.
TAATCAAATAATCGAAAATCGAATTCGAATAAATTATTCGAATAATTATTCGAATTCGATTATTCGAGCACAAGTATACTGCACAGCACATTCCGCTGTTATGCTGAAAGTGCTTCTGAGCTCCCACTTCCCTTTAGCTTCCAATAATGACACAATTCTTAACCAGCGTAAAATTTAGGAATGCTCAACTTACACAATTAATGGATACTTTGAAGAACTCACATGAATGGAGACATTTCCTTTGGCCGACCTCTGGAACGACTGACGAGAGGCAATTTCTTCTTTAACGACTCTCATCGTTTCTAAAGAAGCTGACGACGTCGCCGATATTACTCGCTGTCATATAACAGAATTAATGACGCAGTTCAGAATTACTTACCCGTACCAGTCTCTTGGGAAATAGCATGAGTCTTTACGACCTGCTCAACGAGCTGCTTTAATCCGGCGCGATTCTCTTCACCTTCAAGCATCTTTCGGAAGATGGCAATTTCGGCGTCAAGTGTCTGCAGCGATTTGCATCACGTTCTCTAAGTTCGACTAGTCTAAACGCTTCCTTGAATGCCTACCTACCTGTTTGGTGTCGAGCAACATTTGCAGCTCCACCATGAGCACTTGGCATTCCTCACGCATCTTGCGAATCTGGGCGTCACGTTCGTTGAGAGCAGATTCATAGGAGCGTTGGTCGTCCTCGAGCTGGTAGTTGAGCTCTTGTATTTGCTTCTCCAACAGCGAGTTCTAAGTAGTGCGATTCTCCAGGTAATTCCTGAGCGTAGTCAGAATGTTCCAGGTGATCCGCCTACCCGGCTTTCGAGGTCAGTGAGCTTCCCGCGAAGATCGCTCAGTTGCGTACGAAGACGCTTCACCTCCTCCTTTGCGTGGCCATGCTCCATACTCTAAATTGGTTGCTAGCGTTTAAGTGATACTAGCGGTTACAGTATATTCATTACTCACAGTTGGGAAATTCACCTGTCTTGCACTTTGAGTTTGAATTTCCTGCACCTTCAAACGGTACCACGACTCCATGTCCGTACGGTGGACGTTGGTAATCTGAAATTGGAGAAAACGTCCATCGCGGTAGCTTCTTCTCAAAACTTCGAGTCTTTGGAGGGGTTGCGCGAAACTGATTGAAATTTTCGTCCACAGTTCATATATGTAGACAACAGTTTCAGAAGGGCCCAAAAAGGATGGGGGTCGGTCAGGAGGTAAACCCGCCCCCTGCTGGGGGGTGTGCGATCTTCCTCTCATCCCCCTTGCTCACCCACCCACACCCCCCAAGGCTTCACGAAGAGCCTAACGGCTGCCTTACGAAACCTTTGACACACAAAACAAAAGTTTCCGGTCCGCAGAACAACGGTGTACCTCCTTACGCCACGCCCCCGCAGCAGGGGGCGGGTGTACCTCCTGTCGCGCTGCCTAAAAAGGATAAGGCCGGACTTCCGAGCGTAAGTGCTGCAAATTCATGTGAAATAAGGATTTGACGCACATTTACTTCTCGAATGTTCCGTCAAAACGTAAAAAACGATCACAAGAAGGCTTCGGCTGCAGTTTCGTTACCGGTGAAAGGTAGAATGGAACCGTTGGTTTTCCTCACTTGCTTCTCTTCTTTGTGCATACCAAAAATGACTATGGGGAACGAAGATGATGTTGAGTTGTTGCCACCTCAATAGCCCCTAGAAAACGTTTACAGCTGACATCGAATGGTCTTGTGTTCCGCCTGAGCCACGAAGAGTTCATTTTTATGCTCGAAAAAGTTCCGTTTCTCAATTGATCTAGGTCTGAGACCTGAATTTTAAATCCTATTTTAGGCGAATAAAAAGGAGATAAATTTTCCTGTAGAAAGGAAAATTGACTGCACTTAGACTTCGTTTCGGAAGAGAACGGAACATATCGTTAGAAAATCTCAAGTGTGTTAAAGTTGTGAATGGGAAGCTATTGACAGCATCACGTTACCGTCGTGTTTTCACTTTTGTTACCTTTACGCTTGCCTCTATTCAAGTAAGTCCCACACCAGTACTAATCCGTGAATGTGTCATGATTTAGTTTTTCAGAGAAAGCGTAACAAATTTGAAACGACCTTTCCATTGCTTCATCGCTGACTTAGAGCGATTTAGTCGGGCCGTCGGAAGTCCTACCTGATCGTATTCCTCGCGAATGTCTCTAATAGCAGACGAAAGCTCGTTCTTGAAGAACTCACGATTCTCTGGTGTAGTGTCTCGAGAAGCCAACGTCTGAAAATTAATTGAAAATAGAAGCGACAAGACACAAGTAGGAGTTATGTGGCACAACCACTCATGCCTTACTACCCACCTGCAGTTCTTTGATTTCGTTAGCGTGGACACGACGAAGGAAATCGATCTCTTCGAGAAGCGTCTGCACCTGGTTCTGATAGTCAATCCGATTGAGCGTTTCTTGATCGAGATCCTGCCAATTTATATGGTAAGCTGCACCGCCAGAGACGATGAGGTCCTCATCGGTCTATCTCACCGTGTGAGCACGCTGCAATTCCGACAGAAGACGTTGGTTCTCTGATTTTACGCGTTTCACCTCGTCGTCAAGTTGGGAGATCCGACGTTTGAGCAGAGCGATTTCGGACTGAAGAGAGGAGTTAGGATAACTAGAGCTTTGACATCCTTCCATGGTAAATGCTGACACTGACCTCGAGATTTGACAGATGCACGAGAAAAGCATCGATCTTCGAGCGGTCAGCTTCGCGGCCGCGCACAGCCTCCTCGTATCTGGCGTGATTTTATTCAGCATTTTACTGGTTTTACAGCTAGCAGAACGACGAGTCTGATCATTGGCTAGAGACTGCCAATTGTAGTGTCAAGTACTCTAGCTGGGGTCGTCGTTTGGTACGAAACTGAAGTGATCTACAGTTTCACTGAGCTCTCCTATCAGGCAGCCCCGAAGAGAAAAAGGGAGAGCAATGAACATCACATGTGAAAGGCAAGAAATTGAGAGCAAAAGCATAATATTTGTGACTCAATGGGTAGGGGGAAGTGGTAAAAATTTAGAGATCGGTACTAGCATATTCCTCCGGTGCGCGCGGGTCTACGCTTAGGCCTTTGTCATACCATTGCTCACCCCGAGCGACGCCTAATAATATGCACCCATATCGATTCCATCGCGCCGCCCGATCGATATGGGAGCATATCAGGCCCCCACAGAGTTCTGTGGCAACGCCGCTCGCCACTATGGTTAAGGATAGGGCAGCGACGCCGCTGGCGGCGTCCCAGCCCTATCCTTAACCATAGCGGTGAGCGGCGTTGCCGCAGAACTCTGTTGGGTCTTTAGGCGTCGCTCGGGGTGAGCGATGATTACGTGATTTGGGACAGGCACATTGAGATCGTATTTGCACTAGGTTGATCGGAAAGTCTTTAGAGGGTTTTCATTTTCTTCTTTATTTCATTATTCAGCACACAATGCGAATCAATCAACAATATAATCATCATCGGTAGCCACTACAGTGGTCCGCCTACTAGGCAGGTCAGCGATCCCCTTTTCCCAGAGGGAGACAGGGAGTCGAGGCAGTCGGCGACCAGCCGACTTAAGTCTTCAAACTTCGCGAAACTTTCTCTGCCAATAATGCCTTTAGGGGATGAACAAGTGGTAATTCAGCTACATGTAGTCTGCATGTAACATGTCATGAAGAAGCTGCACTAGTCGTCTCGATTGCCTTTCCCAAGCAGCTTCCGCGAGTTTCTGGAGGTGAGTGGCGTAAAGCGCTGACCGTGTGCCCTTGTGGGAGCAGCTCGTAGTATAGTAAAGTTGGTAAACTTCCGTCAAAACGCAGCTGGCGGAGGATTAACCCGCCGTGTTTTCATACTACCTTCATAGTCGAGTATATCCAATGAAATGCACATTGTTGTATTCAGTACAACATGATTTACCCACTGGCATGAAAATCTTGACAAGATTTTAGAATAGTTGAGTTCAGGATGACCTAGATTAGTAGAGCCCGTAATTGTCTTGAACTGGCCCACATTCTCTCCTGAGTCTCGCCTAATTATGCTCCCTGACAGGGATGGACCTGCCCAGTGGAGTTTTAAAATTTTTAAAGTCTGTCGAAAATGTGTTTCACGCTATTTTTAGATTCTGCCTCACCACGACGATCTCTTTGATATCAAGTTATTCTAGATTGACTTCATTTACGTCATTCTGTGCATTCTCAACTGCCGATTTTTGATTTTTACGAGGGCGCCGGATGGCGCAGGACGATTGCTCGTCGTTAAAATCGTCTCACTTCAGATAAAAGCCTTTACTATGCATTTGATGGCAAGAAACAGTCACTAAGTGCATGCAGTCAGAGACATGCAAATACACGAGTATGGCATATTGATATTTTGCAATAAAATTTCTATATTGTGCGATCTGCGATGTGTTTCCATTCTGTACAGCACTCGTTCTTTAGGATGTTACCACCGCGAGCTTCAAGACCTGCGCCGAACGCCACTGGATGCAACCTATGTGTTTCTTGCATGTTTCTGGCGTTATAGACATCCAGTATTGCTTAATACCTTTGTACAATTCCTCCTGTGTTCTAACAACTCGGCGCCTGTAAAGGGTGCAATCAACAGGGGTCGATATATGCAGGTTCGGAGAGTAACTTCAGTAGAAACCTTAAATGAGCCTTCATGCTGTCCCACACTAACCCAATAGAATTTAGATCAGGGGACAAGGGGGGCCACTCTAGAGTATTTGCATGCCCTTCGGCTGCATGTACATATTAGGTTGTCCCAGAAGTCCCCGTCGTTTCTTTCAACAATTCATTGCGGATCACGCCTGTGGCATCCTGTATGACGCTATAACGCTTCGAAATAGAATGATTTGCTCTATCAGAATGTGTGTTGCATTTTTTTCGTCTTGAATGTTATCAATTTTTAGGTCGTTAAAGTGAAAGGTGAAAAAGTGAAAAAGGAGCCATTTGCGCACTTGTTCTCTCCGCTTAGGTTTGGAAATTTTTGCGCAGTTTTTAATAGCTTTTGAAAGACAATGTTCAGTACTACAAGAGTTTGTGTTGGTTCTATTTTCTCACTTGCCCTTTATTGATTTTTAGGTCATCAAATTGGGACGTCCGAAGGAGGATGGTTGTTTTTGCCGACAGCTCCTGCTCTGTGGTTGGACTTACCAGGATACTATCTCAACGGTAGGTCGGAACGGCCCAAGTGTTGTATATGGGCAGAACCGCCTCTCCCTGGGAGGTAACAAACTGCAGGTATCTCGACCCCAATACAACTCTGCGCGGAGTTAGAGGCGGCGGAAGTCGCCGTTGGCGCCCTGTTGATTCACGTGCTCCGCAGCTGACGGGCGTGCGGGGATGAGGGCTGGTATCGCCACTCAACGCTGTGCACAGGTGGCGTAGTAGGGAAGTGGTCGGGCTCGTGAGCAAAGGGTCGGGAGTTTGGATCCGTTTCTTTTGCACTTTTGCAAAATCCATGTTTATCATATAGGTATCCACCTAGGTGTATTATAGTGTGTTATAGAGCATGTTTCCATGATGCATGTTTATGGGCGCGTGTAGCGCAGTCGGAGGAGGCGCGACTGTCGCGTGCACCCGATACCAGGTTCCTGGTTCGGATTTCCCGCCCAGGCCAACCAAGCCTTCCATCCCTCCGGGGTCGGTGAATTGGTACCAGACTTGTCTGGGAAGGATAGAGCGCTGACTTGTTCATCGGCTGGCCACCGCAAGTCATTGTATGGCCAAATACGCATTCATGTCGCCTCCACGACATCCCGTAGAAGTAGAATGCGCTGGCGCATCCCAGAAGGGATTGATTACGCCGTCCTTTATCCTTTATCCTTATCCTTTATAGAGCATGTTTACATATAACATATGCTTCAAGCTACAGATTAGCTAAAATGTAAAACGTGTCTGCCGCCTCTTCAACTTTCCCTTGGTCGGCGAAGCTTTTTTTCTGAATAAAGCGGGTGATTCTGCGAGTCGCAAGACCCGCGTGCTTCTTGAAGCGATTCAGCCACGCTGGAGAAGCACGAAAACTGGTCAGTGGGTCAGCCATGCTTCGGTTGATGGCCAACGCGAACTGCATCAGATCTCTGTCACGAAGCGACACTCCTGAAATCAGATGGCCTCATAGCCTCCGCCATCACATCGTGCTTTCCATATTCAACCGAATTACCGTGACTGATTTTCTCCACAACCTTCCTTTCAAGTGCCTCTGCGATTTGTCTCATTTTTTGCCTTCCGCTTCTTTTTACGAGCCCTGTCATTATTCTGGTTAATATGCTCCAGAAAAATCATTGTTTTACATTTACGAGCTTAAGGTTCACCTTCCAAATAAATCTGTTTTAGCTTTACCCAGTCGCGCTCATTGCGAAGAAATGCAAATCTATGCTGTGTACTCTTCCTGCTGCGAGAAGACTTCCTTGATGTGGACCAGTGATATTCAGCTGCCTCCCAAACCTGAACATATGTTCTTCAGTCAGACCTTATTCCTCAATGGTACCCGCCATATTCTTCAGTTCAGAAACACACCCGCTCCTCTGGAATTTCCTGACCTCCAGAAAAGGTGATCGTTTTTGATCCAGCTGGCTGATCCAGGTTCAGGTCGTCCTCCTCTTCAGTTATGTTCCATTCGCCGTCGACCTCGTCTTCGTCGATTTCTAATCTGTAGCTTGAAGGTTCTCTTCATCATGGATTTCCTCCAACTGTTTATCTTCGAACAGCCTCAAAATTCTTGCTATCCTATCTGCTAACTTCTTCTCCTCCCTAGATGGAGGCGCATCCAAAGGCGATCCACACTCCAGAGTTAGCAAGTGGATAACAACACGAGCACTGGTGGACATGACTTTGACGACGCTGTACAATTTAGGCTGTTCCCAGTTAACGTATCTCCATATGTAGCAGCTCATCGTATCCAAAGCGGGTAAACTATAGCGTTCAACATGTGTTGTTACGGCTGTGGAAAGTGAAGAACTGCCTCGGTTCTTTAGTAGTAAGCATTTTAGCTAATCTGTAGCTTGAAGCATATGTTATATGTAAACATGCTCTATAACACACTATAATACCCCTAGGTGGATTACCTATATGATAAACATGGATTTCGCAAAAGTGCAGAACAAACGCAGTCCGCGGGATCCAAATCCCCGACCCCTTGCTCACGAGCCCGACCACTTCCCTATTACGCCACCTGTGCACTGCGTTGAGTGGCGATACCAGCACTCATCCCCGCGCGCCCGTCAGCTGCGGAGCACGTGAATCAACAGGGCGCCAACGGCGACTTCCGTCGCCTTTAACTCCGCGCAGAGTTGTATTGGGGTCGAGATACCTGCAGTTTGTTACTTCCCAGGGAGAGGTGGTTCTGCCCATATACAACACTTGGGCCGTTCCGACCTACCGTTGAGATAGTATCCTGGTTAGACAAATAGATGGGTTACTTTCTTAGTTCTGAAGGCTTGTTTGTTACCAGTAAAAAGAGCTTTTCTCAGCCAATTCAACAGCACCAAACTTCACCATGGAAAGGGGCTCGGGTGGTTTCATTACGTCCTGAAATGGAACATTTCCTGAAATTGGATCATTAGTGCAAAGGCTTCAAAATTAAGAATAGTAGGTGCTGTTTAATGTCACAAGAATGAGCACCACAAGCTGAATTCAAATTCGCTAATGAAAGTAGAGAAAACTAGATAATTACTTAATTTTTTGCGATTCCAACAAATGAACTTGCAACAAATTATGACAGTGTGACGCTTTGCGACGGACTAATCCGTCGCAAAACGTCTTTCTTTCATATTTAGAATTTGAGCGGTATTATAATCTAGCAATAGAACATGAAATTCCTAAAATTATTCTTGGAGGGTGACGTTATGTTTTCCGAGGGTTATAGGAGGCCAGTTCTCGTACTTTAGTGAAACCTCGTGCTTCCTGGTCATTTCAGGGTTTAGAACCAGTGTTCTAGGTGATCTAAAGCATTGGCCCGTTGTGTCGCTCTTCGTTCAAGAGGCAAGCTTCGTCAGAGCTACATCCCTACAGAGCTGGGTGGAGAGCAGTTGGAGGAGGTGCCGTCTGCCGCGTAAATCCGATTCCACGTGCCTGGTTTGGACTTCACGTTCAGGCTTACAAAACCTTCCATCCATCCGGGGTCGATGAATTGGTAGCGGACTTGTCTGGAAAAGATAAAATTCTGACTTGCCCATCGACTGGCCACCGGAAGTCGTTCTACGGGTCAAATACGCATTTCAACTGGCTCCACGATGTTCCGTTGAAGAGGATCCGTGGCACGTCCCAAACTGGGATTGGTATTCGCGTGCTATATCTTTTATCCCTATAATTGAAATATTTATTTAATATGATACCTAAATGGGGCAATATATTAAACTTTTTGTCAGCCGTCAGAAACTGAGATGCACTGCATAAAAAATCACGTTTTTGCAAGTCATCCAGATTTTTTTAGTCGACTTTTCGAATTGATTGACAAGCGAGGTCAGACATATTTTCAATTTAGGCCGATGTTATACCATTGCTTGAGGTGAGCAATGGTATAACATAGGCGTAAGTGTGAGCTCAAGTGATGGGTCCAATGTGTAAGAATACGAAGAACTTGGATCTACACACTTTTATACTCCCAAAATGCTTATTTTGTGGTAGCGAAGTTTATGTAGGTTTATTTTGAATCAATATTACCTAGTAGAAAGAGCAGTCGAGCAAAACAGATCACACCAAAAATCAATCCAAAGCGATTGATTGGAAAGATTGGAACTGGATTGGGAAAATTGGAAAAATTTCTATGCTAGTGAAGAAGCTCAAGCTCTCGTCAGCGTCAGAGTTCATAGTTTATTCATGTCAATCTTCCGAAGCCATACTTTTCACTTCCTGGGTTTCGAACCCTCTTGTCATTCTGTGATTGGGCTCCACGGACAGACGAATGTCCTGCTCGGAGCCGAACTTCGAGCTTTCTGATGAGATTCCACTTCACACTACTGACAGTCCTCTGGGAATGTTTAAGCCTGCTACTGGTCTTCTTACTAGTGTTGAGTCTTGCGAAATCGATGGAAAGGCGTCTGTTGTGTGCTGACCACGATCAGTAGATTCAGTAGAACACAGTAGAATCTTCCACCAGACTGCGCCCAATGCAAAAGGTCCTCAGGAGGTAATTATCTCGAGGGAGCAGGAAGAGATCGTAATCCGACCGCACTCCTTCGGCCAATACAGTAACCATCAATTTACATTATTTTCTTCTCAAAATTGGCTGCCTAGCTTGCACATCTTTGGATAGGAAATTCGATCACCATTGCGAATATGACATTCTTTTCAAAAAATGGGTACATTTCAAGAAAGTAATGACAAAGCGGCGCTTTCTCGCCCAAAACGGCGCAAAAGTCGCGGTTTTGCGCCGAATGGACAAAAGATAGGGCTGGTATTGTATTCTATACTTATGCTCGAATGACCTATTCGAATAGGTATTCGAATGATTTTCATTCGAATTTGAATATTCGAATTCGAATATTCGAAAAATCGCGTTTTTCGAATGTATTCGAATTCGAATATTCAGAAAAACCACGTTTTTCGAATATATTCAGTTTCGAATGCTCGAAAATTTTCGGTATTCGAAACCGTTCGAATATTCGAAATTTCCCAGAAAGCAAAAATTGTTCGACTATTCGAAAAGTGTCATTCGAATACCCAAAGAGAATTTGTGTAACGCGCATTCTGAAAAGGGTTGTTAGGTTTTTCGGGTAATTAGGATCTCCAAAACGGTTCCTTCTGTGAACCAAATCTCTATTACGACAGCGCCTCATCGATTCTGGTCATTACTGCGCCTGTGCAAAGCGAGGAAGAATAGAAATTTTTAACTGCAAAAAAACCTGGAAATTATGATTCTAACATTCGGGGTTTCAAAAGGGCGATACTTGTCCTTCACACTGCAGTTAGGAGTCTGAGACCACAGGTCATTGCAGGATGGGAGTGAGGGTCAAAAGGGGTGCGCTTCAGTCTTGTGCCACGTCTGATATCTCCTTGTGCAGAGCAGTGCCTTATGGAGTTAGCCTTGTGATTTTCATCTCGCTACTCGTTATGCTCTTCTGCTCCTCCGTGGTCGCTGAGTGCTCTACTGGTTTTCGTTTCTGCAACAACGGTTCCACAAAAGCTATATTATTACGTTGTCCGGAAAGTTCTCGGCGTTTTGATGCTTCACTTTGCATTACCATAACCTTTCAAATCTTATCGGATTTATTCGAAATAAGCACACTTCGATTGAGCACACCTTTGCCAATGGGCAACTTGTCGACTTATTCCATCAGCGAAAAAATTTGGTTGTCGAGATTGGACAAAATTCACGAATTCTATTTTAGCCTGGTCCTGATAGGTGCAGGTTTTACCAGCGGGAAAGTTCTGAAAGCGTTTGAAAAGGTGTTAGTCGGTTAGTGAGAAGTATTGAGAATATGGCGAGTGAGGCAGAACTTCAACCCGTAATTCGTTCAATTTTCGAATAATGATTTGTGAAGCGTGTGCGATTGTGTAAAAGAATCGGCCTCTTCTGTTGGCCAATGCTAGTTGAAGTTGACGCAATTTTCGGTGCATTTCGCTGATTTCCTTACGCTAGGACTCTACTCTAGTCGTTTGGCCTGGTGCCAACTAAGTGTTAATGGATGACACAAGCCCTCCGACCACCACACGGTGGTCATTACCTTTTTTGGTGAGGTTTGTCCTTGAAAAATTCCTAGGGGAGTTCGTCGGCGTCCAACCACTGTCCGAGACGTTTCCTGTTATCATACAGAAGCCATTTTTCATCGCAGGTGATGATTCGATCAAAAAATGGGTCAACTTTGTTGCGTAAATGTAGAGAAGAACAATTCTCGAAACGTGACAACTTTTTTCACTTTTCACCTTTCCAAGGCGTTTCAAAGCATCGGCAACAGCAGTTTTAATGACGTCTACAATACCGCTCCTAATTCGTGAACAATCGACGCTTTGCGACAGATTTTTCCGTCGCAAACCGTCGCAGTGTCATAACTTCGCTCAAATTCAATTATATAAAAATTAAATTGCACCATTAGATTTACCTCTCTCCTACCAATCCAACTACCTGCATAAACTGTAAAATTGAGTACTCTTGACCTAGTTGTGGAGCTCGTCCTCTCAAACGTCCGCTAATTGATTTACGACCCCTCCGCGAGCGCCACTGGTCCATCTTTATAGAGCTAAAGAATTTAAAAAAGTGTCTAATCACAGGCTTTCTTTATCAGATTTGTGTATGTAGAGCGTGGCCATCATTTTGATAGTAGACACTGCGACAGTTTGAAGTGTCGGTCTGTTCTATGATCGATTCTTCGAAGTTCAACCTTCAATTCCTAGTCAGCAGCGAAGGAACTAGATCATTTATCATAAGAAGTTAAATGCCCTTTCTTTCGTAGGTTTATACAGGTCCAGCAGTTGTCAGCCAATTTCAAGTTCTCAAGCCTCAAAAAAATCTTCCGCACTTGCTCGCCCACGTTTGAATTTTCGACACTTCCAATAATACCATTTTGTTCACCACAAAAAGATCTATCGAATGGTGTCAATCTTGACCAATTTGAGAAGAATCGATTTTTTGACCATCGAGGACGAGGGCGCCCTAAGCCGAGCCTGCGCTGACGATGACGACACCGAAATATCTTCGAATTTGGTCAAGTTGGACACCATTCGATAGAGCTTTTTGTGCTAAATTGAACAGCGTTAGGGAGTATAGCAAGAACTGTAATCTGAGCGAGTAAGGGTGCGGAGCACATCGACCGCTGATGTGGCAAATTACACGCGCGGGCGTGTTTGGAGCCCAATAACTCCGTAAATTTTGAATCCTTCCTGCTACAGCTTGTGAGTTTTGTAGTCAGTAGGAAGGTCTAGTAGCGCTCTAAAGGATACCGATGTAGCTTAAGAACGGACAAAGTTGCAGTGGTGCGAATATGCAGGTTAGGCTTGTGTGACAAGATTTTTTCCGAGTTCAGTCGACCACTGCGGTAAGAGGCGGAGAGCTAACGGCCTAAAAGTGCGTAGGCCAGCAGAGTGGTGAAGGTTCTTTACACTGATGTGCTCACACCTTCGCAGCCGCCTATACTGCCCTAACCCGAGCTGCCGTCTTAGTGCGACGGACTTAGCGGCTGAAGTGTCTTCCACCCTTGCTCGCCCATCTTTGAGTTTTCGACACTTACAATAACATTATTATGTTCATCACGATAAGCTCTATCGAACGGTATCAATCTCAACCAGTTCTGGGGATATCCATTTTTTGACAATTTCGCATCGAGAACGAGGCTGCTCGAGGCGGCCGCAGCAGACGGACGATGACGTCATTGAAAATCTATGTTTTCGATTTGAACCAAGTTCGATGCCATTCGATAGAGCTTTTTGTGCTAAATTGAACAGCGTTAAGGAGTATAGCTAGAACTGTAATCTGAGCGAGTAAGGGCGCGGAGCACATCGACCGCTGATGTGGAAAATTACACGCGCGGACGTGTTTGGAGCTCAATAACTCCGTCAATTTTGAATCCTTCCTGCTACAGCTTTTGGATTTTGTAGTCAGTAAAACGGCCCCTAGTAGTACACTAAAGTAGAATAGTGTAGCTTACGAAGAGGCCATGGTACAGGGCTGCGAATATGTATGTGAGGCTTGTGTGACGCATTTTTTTGCGATTCGGTGGATCATTGCGCGAAGACGCCTCAAGTTACCGGCCTTAAAATGCGTAGGCAAGCTGAGCGCCTAAGGTACTTCACGCTGACGTTCACAGAACTCCTCAGCTGCCTAAACTGCCTTAGCCTCAACTGACAGTATGAAGCGGCGAAAGACAGCGGTTACAGTTTCTTGCGCTCTTACTCACCCAGATTTGAGTTGTCGACACTCGCACTGGTACCTTTCTGTTTAGGATGAAACGCGCTATCGAATGGTGTTAATTTCGACCGATTTTGGAAACATCGATTTTTTGACAGTTTCTCATCGAAGACTAGGCCGCAGCAGACAGACGATGACGTCATCGAACCGGGCCGTGCTTAATACCAATCAATAGAGCGTTTCATGCTGAATTGAATGGTTTTATTGGAAGTACGGAAAACTGTAACGTGGGCGAGTAAGGGCGAGGAGAACATCGATTGTTGTTGTGCTAAATTGCACGCACGGGCGTGTTTGGAGCGCGATAACTCTGTCATTTGTGAGCCTTTCTGGTTGCTATTAGTGGATTTGATAGGCAGCTAAATGTTCTAGTAGTGTGCTGAAACACAGTAATGTACCTTATGAATGTACAAAGTTACAGTGGTGCGAAGATGCAGGTTAGCCTTGTGGGGCACGATTTTTTTTAAATCCAGTCGACCCCTGCGGGAAGATCTTTAGAGCTGACAGCCTACAAATGCGCAGGCGAGCAGAACACTTAAGATGCTTCAAGATGACTTGCTTACAACTCCCAAGCTGCCTAAACTGCCTTAACTCCAGCTGCCATTTAAGAACGCCTTGCTTAGCGGTTGAAGTTTCCTGCGCCCTTACTCGCCCATATTTGAGCATTCGACACTCGCAATAGCACCATTAGCTCCAACACGAAAAGCTCTATCGAATGATGTCAATCTCGACCAGTTTAAGAAAAATCGATTTCTTGACAATTCCCCTTCAAGCACGGGAGCGCTCTGAGCCGAGCCTGCGCGGACGATGACGTCATCGAAACTCGATATTTTCGAAATTGGCCAATTTTCTCGTCCAAAATCATCTAGGGGGTTATTTGGGGAGCTGATTACGAATGCGACATCTGTTTTTGAAAATTCCGTTGATTTCGGTAGGTTACTTCCCGTTTGAGGGTGGTCCGATCAGAATCACCGATTTTCTCTGTACTTCGTATAGGAGCGGGGGCTTATTCAAGGTGCCGAACTCAATGTCAAAACGATAGCTGAGAGTGATCAGTGATCCTAACCCGTCCACCCTCAAACGGAAGTAACTTACCGAAATCGATGTCGGATGTCGGATTCGTAATCAGCGTCCCAAATAACCCTGGTTGATTTTGGACGAGAAAATTTGGCCAATTTCGAGAATATCGATTCTCGATGACGTCACCTTCTGTCTTCCGCGGCCTCAAGCGCCCTCGTCCTCGATGCGAAACTGTCAAAAAATCGACGTCTCCAAAATCGGTCGAAATATATAACATTTGACAGCGCTTTTCGTGCTGAACAGAAAGGTACCATTGCGAGTAACTCAAAACTAGGCGAGTAAGAGCGCAAGATACTGTAACCGCTACTTTCCGCCGCTTTAAACTTTCAGCTGAGGCTAAGGGGGGGGGGGGCAAGAAGCTGAGGAGTTCTGAGCATGCCACTGTGAAGTACCTAAGGCGCTCTGCTTGCATACGCATTTCAATCCCGTTTGCTTGCCGGGTCTTCCCGCAGTGGTCCACTGAAATCGTCACAGAAGCCTCACCTGCATATTCGCACCCCTGTAACATTACCTCTTCCTAAGCTACACCATTCTACTTTGGTGTACTACTAGAGACCGATTTACTGACTACAACGCCCACAAGCTGCAGCCGAAACGATTCGAACTTGACAGAGGTATTGCGCTCCGAACCGCGCGTGCAATTTGCGATCGGTCGCCCCACTCGATTGATAGGTTCTATCCTATATGTATTGTTTACGGTGCACTCCAAGCTGGACAGTCTAAGAGCAATTCCTGAGTAGAGCGGCTGGGGATTTCCGGTAAAACTCTCCAAACGTTCACTCTACAGACCGTCGCGCCCCCTCGATTGATAGGTTCGATTCTGTATGCATTGTTCAGCTCTACTGATTTACTTCAAAAGATAGAGCTCGAGCTGCTGAGCTCAAATATATATTCCTTTTCACAAGTGCTTGATTTTAAAAAAAGTTATCTAAAAAGCCGCTTTGGAATGCTCCAAGGCATTCTTTTCGGCAATTGACCAAATCATATGCGCGGTACTGTAGAAGTCTGTTTTGTAGTAAATTTTAGGGAGGTTCGTTTTCCTCCCTTACGGCTTCCTTCAAAACGAAAATTAGGCTTTTGAAATCAAAGTGAACGTTTTTCAAATCGAAACCAGAAAGAAATTTTATTCTAAAGATCAAGAAGGCAGAAATCATTTAGTGTAGCAGAAGACGAGATCGCTCCATGCACTGAAGAAGGTTTTCTCGATTTTTGTTTCATTGATAAATGCAAATGCTACTTAAATAAGGTATCAAAGGGAGGGTATGTGTGATCTTCACAATTACTTTTGTTGAATTGTTTACAGGCAAACTCCATGCAAACAGAAATTTTTCTATCAATTGACTAAAACTCGTTGGCGAGGGCATTGCACAATTTTTTCTTTTGACACTAAAAAACGGTTGCCTTGCTGCTCCTTGGAGCAAGTTTTAAACAATTATTTTTACTCAAAAAATGATCGGAGGCGAAGGATGACAAAGGCGAAGGATGAAAGTCGAAGGATTCCCAAAAGATCGATCAGTGCTGTTTTATGGCTCCGCTGAAGTATCACACTGCCAGTGGATATGGCATCCAGGTGCGAACCCAGTAAGGGTCGCTGGTGATCCCGCCGCCGAGCGCTGGGCTCAGGTCGAGTCCTACCCCCAGCCTCGTAATTCGACTGGGGGCAGGAAGGGTAAATATCGACCGACTCGGATTTCAGCCGGATTATACCGTTAGAGAGCTGTTGATCCCGCCATTGTCACCAGCGTTTAAACTTGAGAAAGCTTATGGAAATAGAAATTTTCTGACATATGAGCGGCATGGAAAGCACCGTGTACTTGTCCGAAATGTCGCGTTTTACACTTGATTGATTGTATTCTGCCTGATTACCTGTTTTAATTTCTTCACAAAGTGTCTGCTTCGATTGATTTGTGCTCCTTTCATAATATGATACTTAAAAACACACTACTTATTGCGTAGAATGCAGGGTATCCTAAGAAATTCAGGTATTATTTGAAAGCTCTAACACTGCTGCTAGTGAAACTTTTGAAGATGTTTGAGACACACATGAAAGCACAGAGTAATAAGATTTCTGTGGCTTGTGAACAGTCAAGATTGCGCCATGCAACCGTCTGGAAACTCGCATTTCAGACTCAATTGATTGTGCATGGGCTGAATGCTTGTTACAATGTTGTTACTACTTGGCCAGACTTAATTTACCCTTTTTCTTTGCCCAGTAGCTGTATACCGATTAACGTCTCCATTTAACCTGAATGTTGCTTCGTCAGTTCACAAAATCCGTTTTGGAAAATGAGGCTCCTGCTTTCATTTAAATTGTGCACTCAATAATCGCATGTCACTTATCTTTCACGTGATTGTGAAGTTCTAAACGTTAAAAAAACACAGCACAGGTTAATCTAGCTATGTGGTAAGAAGACTGCAACAAGCATTCAACCCATGCACAATCAACCGAGTCTGGAATGCAAAGTTTCAGGCAGCATTCCATGCCGCTTATATGTCAGAAATTTCTATTTTCTTAGGCTTTCATATAAGCTAAATCTCAAGCTACATCGCTGTCTTTTAGAGTGCTATTAGACATTCTTACTGACTACAAAATTCATAAGCTGTAGCAGGAAGGATTCAAAATTGACGGAGTTATTGGGCTCCAAACACGCCCGCGCGTGTAATTTGCCACATCAACGGTCGATGTGCTCCGCGCCCTTACTCGCTCAGATTACAGTTCTTGCTATACTCCCTAACGCTGTTCAATTTAGCACAAAAAGATCTATCGAATGGTGTCCAACTTGACCAAATTCGAAGATATTTCGGTGTCGTCATCGTCAGCGCAGGCTCGGCCTAAGGCGCCCTCGTCCTCGATGGTCAAAAAATCGATTCTTCTCAAATTGGTCAAGATTGACACCATTCGATAGATCTTTTTATGGTGAACAAAATGGTATTATTGGAAGTGTCGAAAATTCAAACGTGGGCGAGCAAGTGCGGAAGATTTTTTTGAGGCTTGAGAACTTGAAATTGGCAGACAACTGCTGGACCTGTATAAACCTACGGAAGAAAGGGCATTTAACTTCTCATGATAAATAATCTAGTTCTTTCGCTGCTGACTAAGAATTGAAGGCTGAACTTCGAAACATGTTCGCTGCTAACTAGGAATTGAAGGTTGAACTTCGAAGAATCGATCATAGAACAGACCGACACTTCAAACTGTCGCAGTGTCTACTATCAAAATGATGGCCACGCTCTACAAACACAAATCTGATAAAGAAAGCCTGTGATTAGACACTTTTTTAAATTCTTTAGCTCTATAAAGATGGACCAGTGGCTCTCGCGGAGGGGTCGTAAATCAATTAGCGGACGTTTGAGAGGACGAGCTCCACAACTAGGTCAAGAGTACTCAATTTTACAGTTTATGCAGGTTGTTGGATTGGTAGGAGAGAGGTAAATCTAATGATGCAATTTAATTTTCATATAATTGAATTTGAGCGAAGTTATGACACTGCGACGGTTTGCGACGGAAAAATCTGTCGCAAAGCGTCGATTGTTCACGAATTAGGAGCGGTATTGTAGCTCTTCCGCGATCTCGCAAACTGTTTGGGATGGTCCAGCCTCCACCAATTCCTTCATCTCGTCGTTCAGGATTGCCTTAGGTCGACCGCTACGGAGGTCATCTTCGAAGCTGAGATCTCCGGTCCGAAATTTACTGAACAACTGGCGCACGGTGCTCTCTCCAACACCATTAGGCCCCCACACTTGGTTGACTTGTCGAGCTGTATCGGCTGCGGGTTGTCCTTATTTGAAGTTGGAGTTAAACACCGTTCGGAATTGCTCCTTCGACATACTTCAATAAGCCCTTCAAGAACAGAAATATTAGGTTGTTCCATAACTCCCCGCCGTTTTTTTCAACGATTTACTGCAGATTTCGCCGGCGGTCTCTTGCATAGCGCTGCATAACTTTCGAAAGAGAATGATTGCTCTATCAGAACATGTATTGCATTTCTTTTTTCATCATGAATTTTGTCAATTTTTATGTCGTTGAAGTGGAAAGTGAAAAAGTGAAAAAGTAGCCATGTGCGCACTTGTTCTCTCCGCTTAGGTTTGTAATTTTTTGCGCAGTTTTTAATAGCTTTTGAAAGACAATGTTCTACACTACAAAATTACGTGTTGGCCCTACTTGGTCATTTGTCCGTTATTGATTTTTAGGTCATCAAATTGGGACGTCCGACTTTTCCATCTGAACTTTTACCGAAGCTCCTGCTTTGTGGTAGAACTTTTTTGCTCGCTGTTATATGTCGTTCGAAAGCGAATAATTTGCTCTATAAGAATCTGTGTTGCGTTTTTTGGACCATGCTGATTTCTGCCAAATATCAACAAAATTCCCAAAAGAGAAAAATCATCTTCACCAACAAATCCTTCTCCTCGTTCATCCTGACCTGCTCAGTTTTATATGACGAGTGATATGACACTCGCAAGTGCATGTCTTGTTCTACCAAAACATAAGATTTGTTCCTCGGCCATTTAAATTTTTGGTGATTTTCAGATCATCAAAATGGAGCAGCGCTAGGTCGACAAGGATGAGCACTTTTGGCACCTTCTTCTCTTTGCTTTCAACCAGAGTGCTAGCGCGGCTAAGGCACTATAACCCTGGTTGACCGTATATACACTATTTTCCATCGCCAGTTACAATTCTGTGCGCAAATCATTGAATATATCCGTGTGATGAATGAACATCAGTATCGTCTGGCCGGCAGTAATCGTCAATCGCTGGTTCCTGATGTTCGTTCATCACACGGACATATTCAACGATTTTCGCACAGAATTGTAACTGGCGATGAAAAATAGTGTTTGTACGGTCAACCAGGGTTCTAGTGCCTTAGCCGCGCTAGCAGTCTGGTTGAAAGCAAAGAGAAGAAGGTGCCAAAAGTGCTCATCCTTGTCGACCTGGCAGTGCTCCATTTTGATGACCTGAAAATTAGCAAAAATTTAGACGGCCAAGGAACAAATCATATAATCTGGTAGGACAAGACATCCGCTTTCGAGTGTCATATAAAACGGAGAAAGGGAGTCTGAACAAGAAGAAGGAGTTGTTGATGAAGATGATCTTTCTCTTTTTGGAATTTTGTTGATATTCGACAGATATCAGCGTGAGCCAGTAAACGCGACACGTATTTTTATAGAACAAGACATTCGCTTTCGAACGAAATATAACAACAAGCAAAGAAGTCCTACCACAGAGCAGGAGCTGTCAGCAAAAATAGCTCTTCTCCTTCGGACGTTCCAATTTGGTGGCCTAAAAATCAATAAAGGACAAGAGAGCAAATAGGACCGACATGTATGTTTGTAGTACAGAACATTGTCTTCCAAATGACATGAAAAACTGCGCAAGAAATTCCAAACCTAAGCGGAGAGAACAAGTGCGCAAATGGCTACTTTTTCACATTTTCGCTTTTCACTTTAGCGACCTAAAAATGGAAAAAAAATCATGATGAAAAAATAAATGCAACAATGCTCTGATGGAGCAAATTATTCTCTTTTGAAAGCATTACAGCGTTATGCAAGAGACCGCCGGCGAAATCCGCAATGAATCGTTTTCAAAACGACGGGGATTTATGGGACAATCTAATACATAATAAATGTTATTTGCTATTAAGTGTTTGGTAAGGTAACACAGGGTGCGTAAAAAGTACTGACGCACTCAACGTAAACCTTAGAAATAACAACACATTATAAATTGACGCACTAAACATAAACGTTAGAAATGACAAAAATGACACATTATACAATTTAATAAGTTTATATACAAAATGTCAACAATGATCTAGCAAACAGAATAGCATCACTTGTATTTTATATAGGCTTCTATGCTGTGAATGATGGGGCGAAGACGAGAAGGAAAGGCATCGACGGTGCGTCGCAAGTAGTCCACGTCGATTTTGTTCCATGCTTTGACGAGATCATCCTTCACTGACTTCATACTTTTGCGGAAAGAAGCGCAAGCTTCGTTATCCAAAACTCTCTATATAGAATAACTGAGCAGATTCGAATCTGGTCTATACAGGGGTCATTCCTCTGCCGAAACGAAGTCCTTCAAGATGGCGCGGCACCAGTCCTAAACAATCCTCGACTCTGTGCAGGAGTCTAATCCTGCTGGAAGACATACTGCTTACTCTCGAGATGGGATTCGAGGCAAGGAACCAGTTGCTTCTTTAGGACATCAATACAGATAGTTTTACTGATTTATCTTCATCCTGTATCCACGAAAATGAGAGACGTTTGTGATGAGTGCACAATCAATGATACTGGTCGGATGCGCCTCCCTTGCAGCGAGCCCTCAGCTAGAATTAGAACTTTGGAGGTCCTTGAAGAGTGTGCAACACTATTACAAGTTGAGTGCACAAAACTACCAAGTCAGTGAAGGTCAAAGCATAGAACGAAATCGACGTGGACTACTTGCGGCGCGCCGTCAATGCCTTTCCTCGTCGCCTTCGCCCCTGCATTCGCAGCAAAGAAGCCCATATAAAATACAAGTGATGCTGTTCTGTTCTCTAGAGCATTGTTGACATTTTGTATATAAACTTATTAAATTTTGTGATGTGTTGTTATTTCTAACCTTTACGTTTAGTGCGTGAGCACTTTTTAAGCACTCTGCAATGCTGCTAATAACAATAATTGCTTAATGCATATTTTAGAAAATATTATTGTATGGTAAATAATTCACCATTTACTTGCTTACCTTTTTTTACATGTACTGAATAATTGTTACTTTAGATTACGTGTTTGTTAAAATAATAATTAAAAGTCATAACAATAAAATAGTAATTATTGCTTGTAATAACTGCTTAATAAATCTTTTTTGAGCTAAATGATTATGATGAAGTGAGTTTGGGGGAAGCAATACCTCATTAGTAAACGACCTCGGTTAGTGTGAGTACTGAGAAGAGAGAAGCAGTGAGTGCATGCCCAAAGGACACTGTTGGCGGGACAGGTCGAGTCAGTGCAAGAGTCTGCACTCCAACTCTTTGCTTGTCTCAGGGGATAAATAATACTCGAGTCGATCGGAGTAATTTTGAAAAATACTGGAAATATGTGCTTCGCTAATTGACAAGAGCAGTCCTGTAAGGTCTGTGCAGAAGTCGCTTTCGAATGTCATTGTCGGATTTGAAGGAAACTGCTTTTTTAAGGGATTGGAGCTGGCAGACGTGACGAGCTAACTCCACCATTTTGCTGGACAGTATCTATGCATAGTATCTGAAAACAAATCAAGTTTCCATACTGATCTGCCGCATGGAGACATGGATCTGTACGCGTGAACTGGACTCTGAAGGATGTGTCTCCTTGAAAGGCTGATACAGTGCCAATATGGTAGCTCATTACTCTTTTCTTTTGATCAAAGTATATCTAAAACCTATATTTGTAATCCGAACCTTACAGTCGAGAACTTGAGCAAAAATCAGCCCTCAAACAAAGGTGATACGATCGTAAATAATTAGCGAAAATGGAAAAAATGGCAGTTGAGAATGCATGGAATGCTAAACTTGGTGGCAAACTAGGCGAATTTGATATCAACGAGATCGCAGAGGTAGGACAAAACCTAAAATTAATCTGGAACCCATTTTCGACAGCGTTTAAAAATTTTAAAATACCACTGGGCAGGTCGATCCGTGTCAGGGAGCATAATTAGGCGAGATTCAGGAGCGATGTGGGCCAGGTCAGGACAATTACGGGCCCGACTAATCTAGGTCATCTCAAACTTGGAAATTCTAAAATCTTGTCAAGATTTTTACGCCATTGGGTAGACCATGCTGTTCTGATTCCAACAATGTGCATTTCACTGGATATAATCGACTTCGAAGGGAGTTATGGCAAAGCGGCGGAAACAGCGGGTTAATCCGCCGCCGGCCGGATGTTTACCAACGTTCCCTCGACTCCCAAAAGCATCATAGAGCAACTTCTTGAGGTACACGTTCTACATACTTCGCTTGTGTGGGCGGCTCCTCTCCTGGGTAGCCAAATAGCACGGTGTGCGTTGAAGTAGCAGAGAACCCAGATCTCATCTCCGGTGGTCAGGTATTTCAGGAACTCTTGCGAGCCGAGCAGAGAAGGCGAGACTGGCAAATGGATATCCGGGTGAACTGCATGCTGTTGGTCACGATATTATATTTATGCTCAAATAACCCATTCCAATAGGTACTCGAATGATTTTCATTCGAATATTAAAAAATCGCGTTTTTCTAATGTATTCGAGTTCGAGTATTTCATTAACTCGCGTTTTTTGGATGTATTCGATGTCGAATGTTCGAAAATTGCGGGCATTCGAAATCATTCAAATTTTCGAAATTTCCCACAAACAGAAAATTATTCGAATATTCGATGGCACCATTCGAATGTCGGAACTTTTCTTCTTGGCACTTTAACACTAGGCTCTTTTTAATGAGTAGTTGTAATGTTTTACAATACAACTTATACCAAACACGGATATTTGGAGATGTCTAGGAACTGCATATGTTTCTACCCATCACTTTCGCTGTATTTGCGCTCCATTCTCAAGGCTGCCCCTCGTTCACTTCCAAAACCCTGCAGAAAAGAAGAAGAAACACAAAAGAATAAAAAACAGAGAACAGGCTAAGAGGGCAACAACTTTGTGTTTACTTCATAGAAGACAAGCGTGCTCATGAGGGATATTTCGAAACGAAGAATGGCGCCTTTTCAAACCATTCTTCAAAATACTCAGATTTCAACTAGACTGTCTGGCTTCAGTTCCGCGTTCTTCAGCAGTTGTGAACGTATACAGCACTGGGATGGGTGGGTTTCACAGCAAAGGCATAGAGGCGACGTCCTCCGAGACGGACGCAGCTTGATCTGTCGTGACTCGCTTTCTCTTGAGAACCAGTAGCCATAAGTTTCATGGACATAGGTTCCGAATAAGATTGAAATTGTGAGCTCAGTCGTCTCCTATATAGTTACGACCTCGTCAACAGCTTCGATTATGTTCTTGACTTCCAGTGGTATGCCACCTTTGCTCTCCTTCCTTATTACACTGTTGCAGGTGTACGCTGTAAATTTCGAGAGAATCAAACGGCGCCATACTCGGTCCGCCTTGAGTGGTACACCCGTCTGCTCCTAATGTATGATCGCGACGTGATGGCAAATAAAGTGTCACGACAGCTGGGCGTATCATGAGTACGCGGGATTTTTTCGATCTCGCTTATAAGGATATCTGCTAAGGTTGCCGATCTGTTGTACTGCTTCTCGAGTATGTTGACGGCCAGGTAGTACTTGTTTCCAATAAAAGGGACACAGCTTATGGAAACAGCGGCTTTCCCTTTAAGAGCCTGTTTCAAAAACAGGAATTTTTCCTGGTCACATAGATCTACGTCGTTATGTACAAACGACTTAAACACAGACTGAAGATAGAGAAATCTCTGAAGCTCCTTGTGAATGTTGAAACTTCAAGAAATGGCGTATGAGAGTAACTCTGCGTTCCTGTGAAGGTGCGACTCCATTTGTCGAAGTGCAATTACTGCCACTATTGCCAGTGACAGCACGGTCACCGTTGCTGCCTTCCTGACAGCATGCTATTAAAAATGTTCTCCAGGGAGGGGCCCTCTCTCCTGTCCTCTTCAATATCTATACTTGGGATTTACCCGACACACTTGCTGCCTTTGGAGTGGGAGTTACAGCTTCTGCTTATGATTTCAAAATCTATCGAACTGTAAACTATGAGGAGGATAATCTTGCGATTCAGCCCGCAATAATTTTTTTGAGTACTTGGGCCAATTACTGGGCCAACCTTTGCCCAAAGAAAAAACTGAGGGTTTTCAGCTAGGGTCCAACAATCTAAACCGCACTTATAAAAGATTTAACTTTATTAATAGAAGAACGACCAATTTTGAAAGAGTATCTAAAAAAGGGTCTTTCGGATTGAGCTACCGTACGTTTAAAAATCTTATATACAAGGACCTCAATATTTATTATCTAATTCTTCGCACGTTTCTATGCTTGTTGTTCATTCTATCATTGCTTGTTTTGTTGTCTTAAGTTTCTCTCCTTTGTCCTATGGACGTTTCAATTCGTTTCAGTTAAAAGTCTTATGAGTTGTGCTGAATATCGGAGTTTTATCGTGGATTATGTTTTATTTTGTTTCATTACT
The DNA here is from genome assembly GCA_947359475.1 of Heligmosomoides polygyrus bakeri. Taxonomy (NCBI): domain Eukaryota; kingdom Metazoa; phylum Nematoda; class Chromadorea; order Rhabditida; family Heligmosomidae; genus Heligmosomoides; species Heligmosomoides polygyrus. The sequence goes on along the minus strand of OX375870.1, from coordinate 56,322,073 downwards.
GTTCAGTATTCTCACAAGGGTAAGTAACCACCTGTGTAATAAACATAACATAACATAACATAACCTCATGAAGTGGACGTCCGAGTATGTTCTACGTTCCTATGAAGGCGCGACTCCATTTGTCGACGAGCAATTACTATACTATTGCCAGTCTCAGTACGGTCACCCTTCCTGACAGCTGGCTATTAAAAATGTCGGCTGAGACAGTTCATCTTTTCTGAAGTCTACTTAATTCTGCCAGCGTATGACCGTGATGACAGGCTCGTTTGATTCTGTTTGCAAATGGTCGTTGAAGTCTATTATCAGCACTTTTCTTCCCATCTTGGCATGAATTTGTTATTTCGATGGCTTCCTTTACGCTGTTATCGTGGTAAGGCTTATTGCTTATAACCGTCCTCATCGGGTGGTTCAGCTTTTTTTCCCTGATATATGCATCGCATTTATTCTTTTTCTCCGAGAAGGCGAACGGCTTGTCCAATCGCTTGACCTTTTGCTCACTTGATTTGATGAGCTTGCAAGCATTGCTGATTTTAGTCTTGAAAATCTGTATTTCTGCCATCCTGATTGTTCCTGGCAGTATCTCACAAGGTTGCGAGAAGATTTTAAATTTTACTTCATTTGGTTCGAAGTAGAACTTTATCGCTGCCATGCGGAACTTTTATCTGCTCTATCAGGCTCCCTTAGATGAGAGTTCGCACAATTGGTGAGCTTTTTCAGCGTTTTCTGATGGGCCCTCCGCTGAAGTTTAACCACAAAAACAGCTGATTTAATCCATTTCCAATGATTCGGAAGGATATTTTTTGCTTCCTGGTTAAGGAAGGCTTTGAAAGAACTCCCGGTTCCACGAGAAGCGCTTAATATAGTACTTTCTTGAATATTTATTTTCCTAGCGGTGGAAAGAAGATTCGGGTGCTTCCAGGGCTCTCCTGAGAGAGCACGGTAGGAAAGCTTTATATAGACAATATCGTAGAGGCGGAGCTATAGATATCCAAGATAGCGGCCAATGAGGCCAACTGCCTCTGGTCTTGGTTAGCTCACACTTTCTAGGTAATATGAAAAAATTTCAAAAAAATTCGCTTCTGGTTTTAAAGGTCTCCGTATGGTCCCCTGTAAATTTTGCAATTACATTTTGAAATGACCCCCGAGAACTGAGCAAAAAAATCGACTGCATTGTTAGTTTCCCACCCACAAATCTCATTATTCAACTCTGTCGGAAGGAAAGTTTAAGAAGGTCTCCACATTAATCTATGACAGGGCCCTTTTCACAGTGGAGAGAAAATTGGCTGAAATTCCCACTATTGAATTAGTGGAAATCCAGGATCACAACTGTCTACCGGAACCCTTAAAAATTTGTGGGCGAAATTCTAAAGCACGGCGATCGAAGTGTCGGAATGCACAGCCGCAAGCCGCTGTAGGTACTCCCTTTGATAGCCCACAGAATGCTTGGTCGGCGTGGTGTGTAAGAAGGTACTTGGTAAGCGAAGAATGAAGGGCTTGGTTTCTATAATATGTATTTGTCTCTCATTAATATACCCTTCATACTGTAACAACACATGAACGTAGTTAACATTGTTATTCATGGATATTTCGAGTCATGCACTGATAGGAAATGAATGCTTCTGGTGGAAAAATTACCTGATAACAAAAAGAACCCATGGAAATGCCAACGAAATAGTGAGTTTTCAATGGGCACATTGGTAACGTCGGAAATTTTAACTATCCTAAGAGAGATATTAGTGGGAAATTCACCACATGCGCCTATCCTTAGGCATGTGGAGGCGCCCTCAGCCTCTAAACTGTGAGAATCTAGAGCGTAGAAAACAATGATGAAACGTCTCACTCTTCCAGAAAAGAGTCGTCCATCCTTGTGATCACCATTCCACTGATGTATGCTAAAGTGTTACATGTGCTTTCGCACGTTAATCATTTCATAAGATTTGAAATTGATGGGGCAAGAAGCCGACAACTACTCCCAAATTAGCCGGTAGCACCCTCTTACCTTTATCTGACCACGAGTTTCAGATCTTTCCTAAAAAGAGGCCACCTGCGTGTTTATCGAGGGATAGAACTTTAGAGTACTTAACAAGAACCTACACTCTTCCATAAAGCCTGTTGCGGCTAGCAGAATGGTAACGATCTGGGGAGAATGTGGGTGAGCATACATTAGGCAGTACTCTATATTCAACAGCAAGCGCAATACTGAAAAATAGTTTGCAGACAGCAGAAAATGAACCTATTGATATCGCTCTAAGAACGCTTATTAGAATCAAAAACTTCTTTAAGGAAATTGAACAGGTCACTGTTGTTTTTCGTTCAGAGGGCGAAATGGGTGAGACGAAATGTCTGACGGAGCACGTTATGGGGCCGTCAAGCTGCGCTAGTAGACGTTTAAGTTCAGAAAGCATTTCACAATTTTCAAGCTGTCCTCATATCAAGTAGCAGATCTAATAGGAATGTTTTTACAGGGCTGAACGAAGCTGACATTTTTCGAGTGACAACGTGCATAAAGGACGATGATGCCAGGGATCGTAATCCCCTCTTCGGCTTCTTCGCGCTATCGTTCCTCCAGCGGCTACCGGTCGATGTCGCCCACAAACCTTTCTAAGAGCTCGTCAGCAAGAGATTGTGGTGCCCGTGATTTGAGACGTTGGGTAAATTGTTCGTAGGTTTGGCGTTGACAGCAGGTTTGGCGCTGACTGCTCTGAGAAAACCACTTCACCAATCCACAAAAGGCCGAAAGGATGAGTAAAGCGGCTTGAGGCTGCATCTACGCATGTATTCACAAATGAAAAATTGATGATGCGTCTGCATGTGTAACGATGGACGTAGTGGAAGTTCCCACCAGCGATTCACCAGAATTTAGTTGAAATCGAAAGTTCCTCCGTTACGACCTCTTGAAAATCTTTCACAAATCCACTTCTGCTTTGTCACAGCATGAAGAGTACTATAATCCTAAGCAAACCCATCATACAGGAATCGAACCGTTGACCTTTGGTTAATGAGGCCCCTGTACTACAAAAAAAAATACAACCGAAGTTGACATGAACCGTCAACTTCACCCCAGAGCCCCTACAGCTGTTCGCCTCGACAATGCGATCGCCGTGCTTCGGAATTTAGCCCACAACTTTTCAGAATGATGGCCTGCAGCAGTGGCTCTGCATTTCTACTATTTCAATCGTACGAATTCCTGTGATGCTGGTCGTGTTAAGGGTCGCACTAATCGCTCTGGCTACTCTTCCTATTAAGTTCAGGTAGGGGACTGTATGAGAAGCACCGTACTGGTTTTCAAATTTCCTGCGGACATCTGGGTAGGTCGAAAATTGCAAAAAACCGTATCACTTCAGTGCGGGCCGATAGAGCGAAACTGACGCCTGGAACTGCCATGTCGAGGTTAAAACTATCCTGCAAAAGGTTTCGGGCTGGAATAGTAGCGGAATTCAGCGAACTCACAATTTGCTTGCTAGCGGTACAGTGACCGAAGTGGGACATTGAGCCGCTCACCACCAACGACCGGATGGCCGAGTGGCCATGGGGGGGGCGGGCTTTCGGGAAAGCGTCGGGGGCTCGGTACCGGAGGTGCTGCTCCTGCATTGCTGGTCTTGCTCGATCCATATAAAGTGTATCTTGACCGCGGTAGTGTACCATGCTGACATTATAACTTTATTATAACCCGGATGATACGATGTAAACACAAAAATAAACACCCAAAGCAACAGCGTTCATAATACATAATTCGGTTGGCCATTTTGGAGGAGCAGGCGACTTTTCTTTGATTACAAAATAGATAACTTCAGAACTACAAACATCGAGGAAAAATTTGTTATTTTATTTTTACTTATAATTTTTAATATTCTATATTTATTTCTATTTTTAATTAACTATACTTATGTTTGATTTTTTTCGACCGCTCTTCGACCTCTAGAGAGAAAGTATAACAGTACCAATCTGTCTTCTTCATCCTCAACAAACCATATTGCGAGTGATCTCACGGCCATCACATACAGCATCTTCCTCACTGTTACATGGAGACGTAATACCACCCACATCATTGTCATCGTCCGGCGACCAGTCTACATCCTGCGCTTCGTTCGTAAGTCAAGTTAACATCGCAAACGAGAGAACGGACAACTTTTCTTTGCAGTTCCTCGGTAGCATTCCAGGGTCTGTCCCAACTAGAAAATAGATAATATTCTTTATCTTGACCGTCTTCGTTAGGCATTGACAGTGGGTCTGTTATCACTACTTCATGACTCCAAAAGTCGAAGAGAGATTGAAAAAATGGATAAAAAAGATTTATCGTTATTTTTCATTATTTATTTATTGTTTTATTTATTATGTATTAATTACATATTATTGACCTTTATTTATATTTATAATTTCAGGCAATTAATTGATGTATATGTATATTTATATTTGATCGATTGTTGTGATCGTTCTTCGACATACTACACGACACCCCTCCCCCTGACTTGATATCAATTGTATAATACAATGTGTTCTCCGTCCCGAGTCATTGGTTGTCTTGCTAACTGCCTTCCTCCCGACTGCTCTGCCCCTATTCGTAGGGAGACCGCCATAGCAGATGCGTTTCGGGGCATACTTCAACATGCTATGTACGGGGTGATATTGATTGTGCTGATGTGGAGGAAACACTCCAGGTAGTTTTTTTGTTTGATGTTTATTCCATTAACGTTCTCTCGTTCGTAATGTTAGCTTGACTTGAAAGAAGCGCAGGATGTAGACTGGTCGCCGGACGATGACAATGATGTGGGTGGTATTTCGTCTCCTTGTAACAGTGAGGAGGATGCTGTACGTGACGGCCGTGAGATCACTTGCAATATGGTTGGTTGAGGATGAAGAAGACAGATTGGTACTGTTATACTTTCTCTCCAGAGGTCGAAGAGCGGTCGAAAAAAAAAACATAAATATAGTTAATTAATTAATTAAAATAAAAACAAAAATAATAAATAATAAAAATAATAAATAAAATAAAATATTGATTCTTTCCTCGATCTTTGGAGTTCTGAAATTATCTGTTTTGTAGGCAAAGAAAGGTCGCCTGTTCCTCCTCAATGGCCAATTGAATTATGTATTATGAACGCTGTCGTTTTGGGTGTTTATTTTTATGTTTATACCGTATCATCCAGGTAAAAATAAAGTTACAATGTCAGTATGGTACACTACCGTGGTCAAGATACACTTTATATCGACAAAAATAGATCGAGCAAGACCAGCAATGCAGGAGCAACACCTCCGGTGCCGAGCCCCCGAAGCTTTCCCGCGAGCCCGCCCCCCCCCCCCCATGTCCACTCGGCCATCCGGTCGCTGAAGCGTTGGTGGTGAGCGCGCACCTCAATGTTCCCCTTCGGTCACTGTACCGCTAACAAGCAAATTGTGAAATCGCTGTAATTACGCTACTGTTCCAGCCCCAAACCTTTCGCAGGCTACGTTCTAACCACGACATGGCAGTTCCAGGCGTCAGTATTGCTGTATCGGCCCGCACTGAAGTGATACGGTTTTTTGCAATTTTTGACCTACCCAGGTGTCCGCAGGAAATTTGAAAACCACTACGGTGCTTCTCACACAGTCTCCTACAACCCCCAATAGGTCACTTTTAAAATTGCCAAGGGACGTTCATTGACCTCCCTTGTCAGAACTTCGCAGCCGTCGTTGCGATATCGCAATCCATGAAATGCACACTCGAAGAAGACGTAGTGTCGCACAAAACGGAAAGTCAACAACAAACAGACACAACCAACAGAAAGGAAAGTTGAGTGGAGACTTGTTCGACTTCTTCGAGAAGGGGGTCGGAGTTGGTCACAGCCTTTCGTCTCGGCTCAAACTGCATCATTCAAAAAGCGGGTACCTGGTCACGAGGAAAAATTGCAACTAGATGCAGCAGCCGTCAGCTCGACTCAGTACCGTCACATCGGACAGAACCCAGGATCTCGAACGGGAGCGCATCCTATGGGACCAATACTGTAGCCTCGATTCATCAGGAATTGAAAAATTCATGGTGCTCAAGCACAAGAAATGAAGGATGAAAATCGACGCATGTGGGAGCAATTCCGTGCCACAGTGGAGCGTTATCATGTAAGACTTCCATGGAAAGACGCCGCAGAAGACTTACCAGATAATCGACTAGACTTCGGAGCATACTCTCAAAGCTTAGAAGTCAGCCACAATTGCTGGCACAATACCACAGCTCAGTCCAGGAACAACTCTCTAAGGAATTATTGAGGATGTCGATGAGGACGCACAGTGTGGCGGCAAGAGTGGTTCACTACCTCGTACACCAAGCAGTGGTGACACCACATAAGGCATCACTAAGCTTCAGGTCGTCCTTGATAGATTCGCCCACCACAAGGACTCGGCATGCCTTAATGACAAGCTATACAAAAGGCCGACCCTTCTTCTTTCCTTGATCGACGTGCTCAACCTTCTGCATCGGTAATGTCGCAGTTAAAAGCGAGATCGAGAAGGCCTTTCTACCGATCCATCTCCAGAAGGTCGATCGCCACGCGATGTGATGCTTATGGATCCGGAATATTGGTCTGCCTCTATGTACCATATAACAAACATTGTCACCTACTGCTTCCCTATCGTTTTTTTTAACGTTCGGCCTCAACTTCTCAGTATTTCTACAGGGTGATAATGACGCACTCAGACCAAATGTCAGATCGGTAAATGGCCGAGCGAATCAAGCCCAACGTGTATGACAACATCCTCATGACAGTCGAGACTCCACAACAAGCGTACATGACTGCCTTCGAGCCAGACAACAATTTGCCAAAATAAATATGATTCTTCCCGAATTCCCCAACAGCTCCAGCAATTATGCTGCTGCCAAAATTCGTAGGAAAGTCGAATACTCCTAAAGTAATAGGAATACAGAGAAACTCCAAACAGGACATGCTTTATATCGCGTGTCGATTCCCTCAAAATACCGTTTTCCCGAAAAGAACAGTGCGAAAAAAGTGCCAATGATATTGGGCCGGGATGGATAGCTCCACTCATGCTGAAACCAAACCTGTTCCTGCAACACCTGTGGATCAAGCGCTTTCGAAGATATCAACCGCAATGGAACAACATTCTTGACTCCACTCACGACTTCGAGGTACACCTTCCTAGAATGGTATGTAGTGGAGCCAAGGACACATCGCCAGTCCTAGTTTTGTTTGACGGACGCCAGCAAAAACGCCATGGCTACCTGTGCATACCTACTTGATGAAGGAAGGAGCACCCTGTTCATGGCCAAGTGCAAGTTGCCGTCTATCAGGTACAACCCTACTATACCCAAGCTCGAGATGAACGCGCTCACGACGGCTGCAAGGTTTTCAAATACCATATTCAGCGCTCTTCAACATCGAGTAGCGATCAAGGAAATTACAATCTACACTGACTCAGAAATAGCACCAGTATTGATTAGAAACCCGAAATTGGAGGCGAAAGTAGGAGTTCTCGTGCGGAGTCGATTAAAGGAAGTCCGCAAAATAGCTGCCAGCCTTCAGAAGGGTGGGGTCAGCGAAAAATTCGGATACGTCGATACCGTCAATAATCCGGCAGATTTCTGATAAAGTCAGTGAAGCACTCGATGAACAAAACTCTGGGGAGAGCAGTGGTGACAATAGGTAAGCTAAACACGTTACAATCGAGGCACATTGAGCACACGCCCGCTCACCTACTAAGAGGAACACCGGGCAGACCAGCCGATGATCAGACCAAATGACTTCATCCAGAGAGAACTTATTGAGACCTACCCCATGGAACACATAGATCGATCATCCGAGGATCCCACATCTCACCTGTATCACTTGTCGAATGTCGTCCCGTTGATCATCGACTTGCTCGAGCGGGCGCCAGCAGCGTCTCCATTCGTCCCTGTCGCGTGCCAGAGTGCTCCAATGGATCCTCCTCGCTCAAGGGACGCGAGTAGCGTCATAGCGGTCGTTCAGGGCTTTCATGAAGAAGTCCGACCAACGCGTGGGTGGGCGTCCTGGTGTTCTCTTGACATCCCGCGGAATCCAGTCGGTGACGGCTCTCGTCCAGCGGGTGTCTGCGAGGCGCATTACGTGGCCGCCATACCTAATTTTCGACAACTTGGTCCACGCGACAGCGTCTCTGATCTTCGAACGTCGGCGAAGCTCGGAACTCCGGAGGCCTTCTCTCACTTGCGTGAGTCGTGTCACTCCGAGCATCGTCCTCTCGATTCCACGCTGCGCGACGCTGATCGCGTGTTCATCCTGCTTTCTTATAGCCCAGGTCTCTGAGACGTATGTTAGGGCAGGAAGAACAGTGGAGTCGAATAGGTGGGCACGGAGTCGGACGTTCTTCGTCTTCTTCGCGACTTCTTCGACGCTCTTGAAAGGTCCCCAAGCCGCTCGTTTCCTCCTGCTCAGTTCTGGCGCTAGGTCGTTGGCCGTATTGACTTCGCGACCCAGATACACGTAGCTGGAGCATTCAGAGATGTTCGTTCCGTTAAGCGAGAATGGGGCATCAGAAACTTGTCCGTTCCTCATGAACATCGTCTTCGTAAGATTCAGCTGCAGTCCAACGTTCCCACATACACGATCGAAGTCAGCCAGTATTCGCTCCGCCTGGCTGATGCTCGGTGTTATGAGCACGATGTCGTCAGCGAAGCGAAGATGATGTAGTTGCCGGCCGTCGACCTTCACTCCCATGTCTTCCCTTTCTTGTTCGCGCATGACGTTTTCGAGGGTGGCGCTGAAGAGCTTCGGGGATATGGTATCCCCTTGCCGAACCCCTCTCTTTACGTCGATGGAGGACGTCGTTGTAGAATGGAGAGATCTTGGTCGTGAATCCACTGTACAGCTCTCGAAGGACTCTGATGTACTGAGTAGGAACATCCTGAGTGAGCAGGGCGTCGATGACCGCTTCAGTTTCGACGGAATCGAATGCCTTCTTCAGGTCAATGAACGTAAGGCACAGCGGCAGCTTGTACTCTCGCGACACTTCGATGAGCTTCGTAAGGCCTGTGTTGTACTCTCGCGGGAGCATCCGCGGATGGGCGGAAATCGCGCCGGGACCCCGCCCCGGGCCACGCCACACCCGCCGTCCGCGGTGCAGTGCACCGCGGAAGGCTGTCGTCCCGCGGAGTTCGGCGCTGGAAACGAGCTCCAATGCGACGCTAGCCGTCCCGGGACGACGTCGACCGTCAGCGGTGCACCTTTCATCCGCGGACGTCTTGCGGGAGTATAACATAGGCCTAAGGGTGCACCGCGGACCGCGGGCGTGGCGGGGAGCGGCGATTGGCCAGGTGAGGGATCTCGGCGCGATTCCCGCCCTTCCGCGGATGCTCCCGCGGGACTATAACTCAGGCCTAATGGTGTGTATGTGGTCGATCATGCTGAATCCTCTCCGAAATCCTGCTTGCTCGCAAGGCTGTCCTTCGTCCAGAGTTCTTCTAATCCTATTCAGGATCACTCGAGTGAACAGCTTGTAGACTACGGACAGCAGGCAGATCGGGCGATAGTTGCCAATGTCGTGCACGTCTTCCTTCTTGTGCAGCAAGATGGTCTTGCTGGTCTTCCACTGAAATGGAACCTTGCACTCCGACAGGTAGTGTGTGAAGAGCCGCGCCAAGGTGTTAATGAGCGCTGGCGGGAGGTTCTTCAGGTGTTCGGGTCTGATCCTGTCAGGACCGGGTGCTGTACGTTTCTTCACCGACGAGATGGCGTGTCGGATCTCGGAAGGGAGAACAGAGGGAACGACGTATCCATCCTGCGAAAGATGGCGTGGGACAGGTGGACGTTGCTATCGAAGTGATCGGAGTAGAAGTCGTGGATGACCTTCTCCATGGTCCTTCTGGAAGAGGTGACGGTTCCGTCAGGACATCGGAGAGCGGTCATCTTGGTCTTGAAGTTGGCGAAGTTCCGGCGGGCATTGCGGATGCTCAAGCCTGCCTCTGCAGCTTCAGCCAACACTTCCGCCCTTCTCCCCTTGAGATCCTCCTTTATCGCCGCTCTGCATAGCTTCGCAAGTTTGGACGTCAGTTGGTAGCTGCCTGACGCTCGTGCTGCTCCACGCTGGCGTATCAGCTCGAGAGTTTCCGGAGAGAGGCGTCTCTTGGTGGTCTTCAAGCTATCGGCTTCCTTAGCACTATCGCGGAGATGGTGCACAAAGTGTTCGTATTCCTCGTCGATGTTGTCCATGACGGTATCTTCCCAAAGGCCGGCAAGAGAGGTGTAGAGGTCCCAGTGGATGGTTGTTCTGGGACTCCTCTTCTTGAACTTTACGGCCTTCTGTCCTTGACGCGAAAAGCGGAACCTTGCGCGAAGGAGGCGGTGGTCCGATCTCGTGTAGAACTTGGGGACAACGGAAACGTCGGTCAGGTAATACTTGCGATTGAAGATGATGTGGTCGATCTCGTTGTGGAACTGGCCACCGGGGGATTCACAGGCCCATTGTAGGGCGGGAGGCTTCTGGAACTGCGAGTTTCCATAGATTGTCCTGGTCAAGGTGATGAATTCAGACAACTTTTCATCTTGTTCTTTCCACTCCGACCTTCGCGGTCCGATCTTAACGTTGAAGTCGCCGACGATCACCTTGTAGAAGGTGTGATTTTTATTATAGAACTTCTCCAGCTCCACGTAGAGGGCTTCGACCACTTCGTCGTCGAAGTCGGATGTTGGGGCATATGCGACGAATACAGTCAAAGCTGGCACGGAGCCACATCGCTTCAGTCGCAGACGTCCGATTCGGCTTGTCAGAGACTCGTACGAATCGATGTTCATGGCCAAGTGCGTGTTGACGAGGACACCAACGTTGCCTACTCCCCTGATATCACGTGCCCTGAGGAGCAGTTCTTCTCCGGAGTCGTAGGCAACGTGTGGGAGTGGTGTCTTCTCGTCTCGGTCAATCCGATGACGTCGTACTTGATCTTCCTGGCTTGCATGATCAGGTCCTGCACGGATGCTTCCGATGCGAGCGTGCGGGCGTTTATACAGATCGTCATCCTAGTCCTTCTCAATTTGCGCAGCCTGGTTAGACCCTGAGATTTTAGCAGCCTCTCCGTAGTCGTCCTTCCCATCGCTGCAGAAATGGGGGCTCTTTCGGGATCAGGGGAATGAGGCCCTTTAGTGCTCCTGTTTTCGAATGGAGTACACACGGGTAGCTAGTCGGGCTCTGTCGTGCGGGCGAACTCCGGGCAGCCAGCCAGACAGCCCGAAGGGACGGGGCGAGACTTAAGGCGGCCTCGAATCGCCTTACATGTACTCCCAGTCTACCGAGTGCAAGCTTTTGGCCGAGCCGACACAGTTACAATCCGCACAGTCGCGGACACATCCACGCACACTGTGCATGAACATGCCGCTCCCACGCACAAGGAACGCGTCGACCCGACACAGCAGGAGCAAGGAGTCCATCCCCTGCATCCCACCTGCGTCTCTGGGCAGTACACGGTCGCATTTGGTTCGCGTTTAATTCCCCTATCCACCACCCGGGGACGCGCCACGTGGCCCTGCGACAAGCGGACAGAGATCCCTCTTAACAAGAGAGCCCGAAGGCTCTCTATCGAGGGAGATCCGTGGACATCTCACTCTGCAAAAATTCTGCAACTTCAGACACGACGCCAAACGAAGGAAGCCCTCTGAACATCCCATCAATTCACTCAGAAGATTTGGGAAATAGGGTCGGAGCAATACCTCACAGCTCTTCGAGAGCAACACGTACGCTTCCTTCCTGGTGATCATGCATCTCCTAAACAACCGGAGCCAGGACAAATCGTATGCTTAGAGAACCCAATCTGCCAAGAAACACGTGGAAGATGGGATGGATTCCTAACGTCAATTCCAACAGCAGCAACAGAAATTGTATGCGAAGCTGATCTCATCATGCTTAACTGTCGCGTCACGAAACGTTGCATCAATCAAATCATTCCACTTGAGCTGGGAGACTCGGAGGAACTGCTAGCGGCAGAATCAACTAATAGCAATTACGACGACAAAAATAATATGGAAAAACGTCCAGAAAACGAAAACAGTGGACAGCGGTACAACCTTGGAAGAAAGTAGCGAGCTGGCCATGATCGTTTGCGCCAGGGAGTATCTTCTTCCATTATCGCATTTGCGTTTATGTCCCTGATATCTCCAACCCGGTCAAACATGTCACGGTCAAACAACCAGTAATCATGGCAATCGACCACGCCTATGGATCCCTCCTTGCACCACAAACAGAATCGTCGTTTTAACATTGCTGTGCAGTCTTACAAACTGAAGGACTGTATCAATCGGAATAACCCTCCACCAGAGGAAATGATACGGTTACCGACTGAAATCGCTCTTCATCAGCACTTAATTCGTTGAAAAATCTCCAACGGAGACAAGGTGAAATCCTTAAAAACACAGTGCTCAGCAACTCTGTTCTGCTCAAGGATTAATTGCTAGTTCTGCATTGCTAATGCAGAACTAGCAACCCGTTCGTCGGATCCTCTGCTGCGAAGGTCGGCGTTCAACCCGCAACGCCAACCTTCGCAGCAGAGGATCCGACGAAGACAGTTGAACCTCGCAGTCCTGCGATCGTCGCAGCGAAGGACGTTTTTCGCGCGCCTGGGGAGTATTGCGACACTTGGGTCGTCATTACTAGTCATCTAGCCCCTAGCTAACTGTCCTTCAATTGCAGGCAGCCAACTGTTCAATCAGTAGGCCGTATTGAGACTCTTGGCTCCGCTGCCATGCTTTTTCTATGTTGATCACTTAACACATCTTGTCCTCCCGTCACTGTAGCCGAAACGCCCAAGGTTTTTCTATGTTGGTCACGTAACTCCTCTCGCCCGCCCTCACTGTAGCAAGAAGCATGTCTAAAAGTAAACCATTCGCCTGTTCGGTCGCTACCCAAGTGGCCTCGCCATTTCTTGCCTCCACGATTTCTTGCATTTTTAATTCTAGCCTGTCGCCCTATTCCTTTGCCTGTCCAAAGTGCCTCACCTGTCAAATTAGACCTTGCCCGACAAATATGCCTTGCTTGTCAATTACGCCTTACTTGTCAAATATATTTCGACCGTCCAACATACTTTGCCCACCCACTGCATCTTATCAATCGTTCGCTCATAAATGTGAAATCATTGAGATAAAGGTTTAGTTGCCCAAGTTTGAGTTTGAGGATCAACCCACATCGTAATCGCCCAAGGTCTACATGGTCGAAATCCGCGTGGCACTCTACAAAGATGAAGGCAAGCGGAGGATCCTAAGCACCACCGACCAGAAGATCTCCGAGGCCAAAGCAATAGCCATCCGCGATATTGCGTCCAATATCTCGATGCGGTGGGAAACCTACCGATAAAATAGCGTGATTCAAAAACCTGGTTCTGGCACAATTACTCAGGTTTATACCGATCCATTTAAGCAATACCCAGTTCTTTAAGCAATACTCTTTAAGCAATATCGATTCTTTAAGCAGTACGCAGTTCCTAGAACATCTACATTCTGCAAGAACGGATCCCAATTGTGTGTGTCATAGAATTCTTTGCTGTAGCGGACTTGCACACCCACGTCATTAATGAGTGTTTCATTGAGACTATATTCGAGCATCGTACGTACCGCTAAGAAGCTGCAAACACAATCGGATTCTCCATAAAATAAGTAATGGTCATTCTTGAAAAATGCTTTGCTAGCAATATTTTCAAATAGTCAGACCACTATTTCCCTCTGGTAAGAAGACTGGTGATGAAACAAGGATTAGCACCTACACTCGTTATATCACCTTCATGGGTAAAATTGAAACTCTTGCGCTATAAAGGTTTCCTTTGCTCTGTTGTCGTTATTTTGACGACTGCTGTGTTATCCGCTCGAAGAGAAGAAGAGATGGACCTATGCTTTAGCTTGCTTAACAACCAGTCCCTCTATATCAAGCTCACTCGTGAAAAACCTGAGAGGGATGACTTCCGTTTCTAAACGTGCAAGACCAACTGAAAGGGGTGATACCGCAACAAACTGATTTAGGAAACCTATCGGCGAGAACATTATAGTTCCTTTCCTTGCACTCTAACCATATGGAGCGAGCTGTAGTGAAAAACATGTTCGACAGCAGCTGTGTAACAATGGGAAAGAGGAGCGCGAAGTCGAGAAAGGTGACACAAGAAATTGCGGCTAGCAACGGGTATTAGCCCCACATTGCATAGAAGACCTTTCAGGAACAAAGCAGTAGCCGCAGAAGCAGAACTATCCCTATTTCTATCTCTAGAAAGGCGGCTATTGCGAGAAAAGCGTTAGAGGCATCCTGGATTTTTGAAAGAAATCCGGTGATGGACAACCGAAATAAGTGTCTTTCTTTTGAGAATGACTTCCTGCCGTTATTGCATCATTGTGAAGAAAACCGGTCGTGACCGTGAGTAATGCTCAGCGCTTCATTTGCCTCTACTGGTCAACTTACGTGTGCGAGTCAGCCCCTGCGGTAGATACAACTTGTGGGATCGTTTCTTCCGTTTAGACTCGTGTTGTGGTTGCTGGTGTCAGTCGAAAATGCTAGGGCAGTTAAGACGTTGGGTGCAGTAGATAATATGACTCCGAGCGTCAAAGCGAAATCGAGCAAACGAACGAATGGCTGGGCAATGGATTAAACTAGATCGAATACAACGGCGCAACTGCAAAGGACACACGCACGTGGATATCGGGGATAGCATCCGTGTTGGGCGTACTAAAAATGCCCACCATCGCCGTCGGGAGTTCTTGCCGTTAGAGCTTACCAAAAGGCGCCCCCATCGGAAACACGCCGCGGGCCATAGAACGGCAAGGAATGAGAGAGCCGGATGCACTCTATCGCACAGACGATGGTACAGCCAGATGCCAGGAAAAAGGCAGATTATATAAGCAGCTGAAGCAAAAGAAAAGGGCTTTTCTTCTCGAAGGCTCCCACTCCCGTTCCAACACCTTCGGGCCGACGCACCTGCGAGTGGCCCACAGCCGCTCTCCGGGCGCCCCACCATGCCGCTTCCCTATGATGCCTTCCTCTCTTAATTTTCAACGACGATTTCTTCTTTTCTTTATGACCATACCTTCATTTTTCCCCTCTGAACCAATTTTAAATATTTTTCGCCCGCATATTTCGGGCGCATAATTTTTGCTCCCCCTTATTCTATCCGTCTCGGAATTCCTGCGTCCGTTGCCACCACTCTCATGCCGTTTCACAATTGCTTATTTTCCCTCTTCTTTTCACTCCTACCTTTCTTTCTCTTCGTCTGTCTCCATACAGATAGACATATTCTCTTAACTGTGTTAGTGTCCTGTATAAAGTATTACACACATCCACACATGAGAAAGGAGTTCAAAATAAAGTTGCGACCTCTAACAAACCATCTGTCGCTCCTCATTCACACCTTTGGCGTTATGCTAAGGTAACTTTTTTATAGTAAATGACATGTTATAGCAGTTTATGTTTTAGATTTTTATATAGTGAATGACATGCTATAGTTTTTATATAGTGAAGTTTTTTTTATAATGTTAATGACAAGTATGAATTCTTTTTATATATTCTGCATTTTTGCATTGAGCAGTTCATTCCCACCGAAAAAAATACCGCTACCTTATAGAAAGCTTCCAACAAATTTGGTGCGATTTTTCGAGAAAACACAGATAGCATGGTTAACTTACAAATCGTATTCAAGCTCAAGCGATTTGGAGCGGTTTAGAGTGCTAAGCCAAAAATTCGATCGACTCTTGCTCGGGTACCACAAATATGTCATTTTTTTTGAAAGCCTAGGCAAAACAAATCTTTACGAGCTGATTTCCGTGTTGAAACGTCTCGAACGGATACCAACATTGAAAGATGAAACTGGTCGCTCAGCAGTAGCTGATTTGGCAAAGGCAACTATGCTAGGTAGACATTTTCAAAAATCATATTCAAGCTGTCCTGTCAATAATGACCGCTTTAGTACAAGGATCCCTCCTTGCACTATGGAAAGCTCAGTTTGGTTTTATAAGGAAGATGTTTACAAAGAGTTATCTAGCTTACCTGCGACACATACTATAACTCCGGATGAAGTACCGTCGTTCTTTATCCGTAGAATTGCCATCGCCACATCCTATCTACTAGAGCATATATTTAATGCTAGCTACATGTCAGGTGAAGTACCTGCTCGATAGAAACATGCCTTCATTACTCCGATCCTAAAGAAAATGCCGCACCATTTTGCTGGTAACTATCGTCCCATAAGCATCACTTCAGTTTTCGCTACGGTATTCGAGAGAAAGCTAAAATCTGCGTTTATTACCTGGAACCTAACTCTCTGATTCCAGAAAATCGACATGGCTTTCGAACAGCTAGGTCTACTGAGACATTAATGTTGTCAAAATTAAATGAATGGACCCAAGCTCTCGATGAAAGGATTGATGTAGACGTTGTCTACTTTGATTTTATGAAGGCTTTTGATATCCATTCAGCAAGCTTATCTTACGGCTTGAAAACATTGGTATCAATCAGGGGTGTGCGTAATTAAGATTTACGATTTTACGATTTACGGCTATTTTTGTCAAACTTTTTACGATTTACGACATCTTGGGTCGTAAATCGTAAATTTTCGTAAATGTTATCTTTGATCAACAACTGACTAGAGAGCAAAATCATGTGTACCGAGTTATAAAGTTATTGGGAGAGTTCAGAACAATTACACTCGAAAACTCCTAGCACGTATTGGCACTTGGGAATATGACCGAATTCCAGGCGCTGTAGTGAGAAACAGGCTTCTTCAACTTCCTTCCCTTGCTTCTTGACGTAAAGTCGTTGATGCTTGCATGGTTCATAAGGTAGTGCACTTTAGGTGCACTAGCAAAGGAGTAATTATGAAACAGTTATTTACTTTGTCCAATTCACGTACTAGAAGTGCTCTGCAAAAAAATCCCGTTAACCAGTCCAAGAACAGGTTTATATGCAAACACATTTGTATATAGAGCAGGAAGTGCATACCTCAAACTTATGAAAAACGAATCAAGGGTCTTATCGGTAAAGCAGTTTAAGCGGTTTGCTAGCATTACATCACTTAGATATGATCTTTCTTGAGACAATTGAACAAGTGATACCGATTACCAACTCGATGTATATATTTTGAAATGCATGTTGTGCTTGTTTTGGCTTTGTAGTATTGACCGTTGTTTTTGTTTGCCTTCTGCAAATATAATGAATAAATAAATAATTAAAGCTGTGTCTACTCCAATGGTCTCCTCATATTCCCACTTCCCTTAATAGTTTTTTTTAAATGCTTTAATGAGTTTCTGTTAAAGAAGACACCGTCCTGTGCACAGGCTTCTCGAATACGACTTATCTCTCCGCTCAACTAACGTTTACATTTCTCTAAAATTGTGAGCGCTGTCACCTGGAAGCAGACCAGTTCAAGAGGGGAAACAAGTGCTGTACAGCATTAAAAGTAATCTCTTGTCTAGGAGACTGGCTTCTCCGTTTTCGCTCCAGAACCAACAAGGCACATCGCATTCCTACTGACGAAGTTTGTTTCATTCCAGCCCACAGAAAGACATTGGAGGCAGTTTCATAGAGAAATAAAGAGGAGCATTCTTTGATCCACGTCCCGTTTGGTAATAACGCCTTGTCAATCTCTTCATAACAGATTCATGTAAATCCTACCGAAGAGAATTGACGCAAATCCACGACCGAGCATCTATCAGAATTGGAAGCGGGGTCTAGAAAGCTGCTACACTAATGTGGAAAGGATAAACCACTGATGTTTCTATCAGTTTGCATTACACTTTTTAGGACAGAGCAAATTGATATACACAGTGCAGAATCTGAGCAAACGTTCGTTACAGAACTACCAAAAGGTAGCGCTAGCGTCTGCAGAAAATTATTATATAGAAGTGTCACATTTTTAAATTTTCGAAATCGGACAAGTGCAGGCAGACTTGCGCAGGAAACCGGCGCTATAGGTAGGTTTAGGTTACCGCGTTGGCTGATGTTGTAGATTGATGGTTCAGAACTTCATAGCACTTTTAAAGTTAAGAAACGTCTTCTTTGCAATCTCTCCACAATTAACAGAGCTTCTGAATTCGAGCATCGCGCGGTGGTACAGTCCCATTAGGCAATAAATGTGTAACTGCTCTTCTGCGGCGGTTTTCACTTCCTGCGTTAAAAATGGACTTTGCAAAGTCAAACTGAACCTTTAAGTTTTAACTTACACAGTCCAAGTGGGATTACTTTTAAATCAAACTTGACATCTTTTGAATCAAAACTGTTTTGTCTATGGAATACAACTAAAAATGCCTCAAGAAGATTGTCTCGAGGAATACGTTAACCTTTCAATTTTAAAGGGACTACAAAAGATGTCCAAGAAATACGATCACGCTGTTTCGGCGGCAAAGAGCGTTTTTATCCGTCTGCCATAGGAATGTTTCAAGACTTAGTCCAAAATGTTGAAAAGCGGAGATTTTTCGGTGCTACATACGATGAGATTGCGCCGTGCATTCACTCAGAACGCAATACGCAATCCCATCCTACGACTCAGTATGTTTGTTAAACTACTACGCGCGCAGTTGCTGTTTTCATCGCATTGTCAGTAGTAAAGTGATTTTTTATTTTTTATTTTTTTGTTTCTGCTAGACTCCAGATTAATACGCAATCTAAAAATTGATAGTGAGTTAGGAATATAATGAATATTCAAACGATTCAGGGTTTTTGTTGGAATGCCATCCATAGGCTGATGTTATGTTTTTCAATCAACAGTTTTCTCGACTTTCGTGAAACGTGTAAAGTTTGAAGTTTGAAAGGTATCATAACAGCAAGAAGTTATGAAGAAAGAAAATTGTTCGGTAGGAAAACTGTTCAGAGTGTGCTTTAAAGAACACAGCAATAAGTTAATATTGAATGACATCTGATTGCATGAGTAGAAAAAGCCTCTGGAGATTTAGTTGCACTGCAGTACAGGTCAGGTGAATCTTACGATTTAGGGTTACGATTTACGACAGTTTTTCCATAATTACGATTTACGATTTACGAAATTTCAAATTTCATTTACGCACACACCTGCTACTTCTCTTTCTTTTCCCGTCAGTGTTCTCACATTTAAGGTCTCGAGTAGAACTAGCTTCTCTGGCCGAGGTCGTTTGACCCTCACTAGCCCTCGCATGCTAACCACAGAACTCGAGCGGTATTCAACGCCGTCACTTCCGGGTGACGTCCTAGTCTTTATACCTATTCCCTTGCGACTCCTCATCATGGTTTGTCACGGGTTTCTCGGTCAGCCGGCCTGTCAACTTGGGCCTGACGCTGGAACCGTTGCGAATTTTGCAATTTCTCCAGGGCATCGTGTGATCACACATCACATGAGGTGACATCACAAACCGGGACCGTTTGTGTCTACTTCCCTTATCACCCCGTGTGGAGTTCGTATTACCCCTTTTGCGCCGTCGGGGTGCCCCATGAGTGTCCTCGGGTCGTGCTGTGATTTTCTTGTTTCCGAAGAATTATCCCACTCCTTCTTTGCTGGAAAGACCATGCCGGAGACCAATAATATACCAATACATATAGGAGAAACAGGGAAAGCGCTAACGTTTGCATCAGAGAACATCTTGCTTGTAAGCGAAAGCGTAGCTTGGTAACCCCACACGGTAAACATCGAGTAGAAGTCCACCGCGGAGACGATTTTAATACTAAATGCACTGTGTTGCTTCGTGAAAGTGAGGGCAGTCCCAGGAAGAACCTAGAGGCCTTCCGGATTCGCAAACGTAATCCAACAATGAATAACCGAAGTGAGTGCATTTCGATTACCAATGAGTTTTTGCCGTTCATCCCGCTGTGCGAGCTCTGAGACCGTGCAATCTATACACTTAGCACCTTAGCTACACGTGTTGAAATAGCCAACAAGTCGGAGTTCCTTCCCTTGCCAAAGCCGCGCCCGAAGAGCACGTCTGCGTCCATCCGAGAAGTTCAACAAACTCCCCACGGGAGCCAACCAAGCTACACGTGTTGAAATGGCCCACAACCCGGAGTTCCTTCCCTTGCCAAAGCCGCGCCCGAAGGGCACGTCTGCGTTCACCAGGAAAGTTCAACAAGCCCCGCCTGTGCCTCGCAGAGGAGACGCATTCGATCGATGCCGCGATTACGATAGAAGAAACGACGAATTCGCCGCACCTCCGCGGCCACTACCGCACTCCGCTGCCGTCACTGCACCCTCCGCTGCTCACCTCTGCGCCATGTACCGAAACTTTATAACAAATAGATCTTTTCAAGTTAGAGTTAACGAATAACTTTCCGAACCACATCTGGCTACCAGTAATGTCCCTCAAGGAGGTTTTCTCTCTCCAATTCTTTTCAATATTTACACATCTGAGATACTATACCTAGGTGAGCAAGTCAACAGAAAGGTCTATCACCTTGGTGAATCTCAGGTTAGGAGTACAACTACTTTACGTGACCTGGGACTTATTCTAGAGTCAACACTGTCATTTAAAGAACATTGCGAATTGATAGCAAAGAGAGGGAATAGGATTGTGCATAGCATATTTAAATCACTAAAACCAAATTCAGTCATCCACATGCTGCTAGCCTGCAAAGCATATGTTAGGCCTGTGCTTAAATATGGTACCACTGTGTCAGGGAAGGGTCTCAGGCGTAGGTCTGAATGGGGGGAATGGATAGTACTGCAAGAATCTCCACCCTTCACATAGCAGAAAAATATGTTTTATTTTTACTGAGTCCTTGAACCAAAAGAGGTACGAGCCCTCGAAAGCGGGGTGTAGTAGCGCACCGTCAGCACGTGCCCACGTGCATGCGTGCGCGCGCTTTTGTATGGGACGCGGCGAAAGGCTCTACTGCAAGCGAGTCGGTGGCTCAGCAGGGTGTGAAGCTACTTTACAGGTGCTAGGTCAGACGTTCGACTTCCGTGCTATGCGACTATTTTTGCAATTTTCATGATTGCCACCTGATTCACCAATTTGCTTCCTACACATCTCCTACATATTTATTTCACTCTAAATTGTCAAATAAGGATCAGATTCGTGCTCAACGCGAAGTTTGGGCAAAAACGGTGATCATGACCTTACCATTAATCACCTTTACCTACTGTAATTTAACATACTCCAGCGTAATACGGAAAACGGATGTCAGATTCGTGATCACCGTCCCAAATAACCCCCCTGGGAGCAGTTTGGGCGAAATCGGTGATTATCACTTCGACGGCCCTAGTCACCCGCACCTACCGTAACCTACCGTGATTAGCCGAAAATTGAAAAATGGATGTCAGATTCGTGATCAGTACCCCAAATAACAATCCTGGGCAAGGTTTGGAAAAAGTCAGTGATTATGACCTCGACAACTCTAGTCACCCGTACTTGCTGCAAACCGTAGCTGTTATAAGGTCACTGTTTAATATTCGCTGAAAAACACAAAACATTGTGGAATTCAGAAACTGAGAAAAGTGAGTAAAGCACAGCTCACAAAAACCTTTATTGGACAATTTAGAGTGAAACAAATGTGTAGGAGATGTGTAGGAAGAAAGCTGATGTAGACTGCCATAAGGCACGACTTTCACGACTCCAGAGGTCGAGGAGAGGTCGAAGAATGTTTTTCGCCCAAACCTCGACCAGGGGTTATTTGAGGTGCTGATCACGAATCTGACATCCGTTTTTCAAATTTCATCCGATTACGGTAGAATATGGTAGGTACGGGTGACGTTGCAATACTGTATCCCCAATTTCGAGGGCCCTAGCTCTTTGGGTTCAAGGACTCAGCAAAAACGAAACATGTCCTTCTACTACATGAAAGGTGGAAATTCTCGCAGTACTCTCCATTTCCCCCTCTCAGACCTATGCCTGAGACCCTTCCCTGGTAAGTAGAAGCGTGAAATCGCTAAGCTAGAGTCTGTGCAAAGCAGTTTCACAAGAAAGCTCTGGATAGGAGTGCACCGTTATGATTACACCACCATTCCACCTGCCACTGTAAGGAACAATATCTTCAATTTGCAGTCTCTCGCTTATCGTAGGAGGCGATATGATTTAATTACAATTTGTAAGTTGATAAATGGAACGTGGGGTCTTCGCCTCCGTGATTTCTATTCTGTATTTCCTTCTAGCACTAGGGGTGGTCAGAGTAAGACACAAATGGCAAGAGCTAGAACTAATGAAGGATTGACATTTATTAGACATCGGGCTGGCCCCGAGTCCCTAAAGTTTTCTAAGAAAATCGTTGTGCCAAATTCACTTAGGCAATACAAAAGGCTTATTGACCGGTATCTCCAAGCTTCTTAATGGCTTTCGTGTTTGTACTAGTTATCGCTATTTGTGTTTTCTATTCATTAACATGATCCTTTTTGTTCGTTTGTTTGTTTATTTTCGTTTTAACCTGCGTGATTGTTCACGTACAAAATAAATAAATAAATATAGGTAATGTTCTCTCTCTGCTCCGTTCTCTAGGACATCCTCATCGGATCGGTGCCTGAGCGCTGCTGTCGACCGTTTTTCCTGTGCATCATATTTGAGACTTATCCGGAGCGTTCCGGAATCGACGAGTTTACAGATTGCAAGGTAAACTTATGCACCACGTTCAGACCTCTGAAGAGGACATGAAGTCGAAAAGTCAGGCCTTGCGAAGTAATGGTACACCTAAAACCTCGTGTGGCACAATATACACTAAAGGCTTCCGCACACTATTGCGGCAAAGCGGCGGCCCTATCCTTAACCATAGGGCAGGGACCCAGACTTTCTCCGGCGGCGAACGGTGCCGTGCAGCGCCACGCCGCAACGTTCTTTCTGCGCCCCAGCCGACCGCGGCAGGGAGCGGCCAGGGTGCATACAGAGGGCGAGAAAGCGAATAGCAGCAGTAGGTCCCGACTAGAAAAAGTACAGTGCCTCTGCCGCTTGCCACCAGCGGTTGCTGGAGAACTGGTCCGCTTGGCATGGGCTGAGGCGGTGCGCGGTTTTTCGTCGCGTCGCCTCGCGCACTCCACGCCTCCACGCTCTCTCCTCGCGGTCCACTGTCTGGCAGGGGTACTGTGGCGGCGCTGTCTGTAGTGGCATCTCGTAATGGATTGGAGAGTGGCGAGCCCAGTGAGTGATAAGCGCTAGTGAGACTGAGCGCGACGAGCGAGCTGAAAATCGAGCCGAGACTGTGGAAGTCGGTGTCGAGCCTCAGATGCCATTGTTCAAGCGCCGCGAAGGCTGCTCCATCCATTTTCTTCACGAAACCAAAAGACGATCACAAAGATATAATGACAATGAAGCACCCTTTGCTTCCCTAAGAATTCGTGCACCGAGAAGAGAGAAACACCCCTGTGTAGGCAGAGCTAGATTGATGTAGATCATGCTCCATGGGTTACTATCTTTCCCTAAGTTATACTGACGCTTCCAGGTGCTAAAAGAAAGGCTAGCATGGGCGGAGAACTATCGCAAAGGCGATCTGGTACAGAAAAGGCACATTTGAGTCTCATGAATGGCATTCAGTCTGTGTTCTGGCTTCCTTATAAGCAAACGGACCCAAAGTCCATGGTTGGTACCTAATCCGATAAAGACACTTCGACTTGAACAGTGTTATATCGAACATGGGATGGCTCGATTTCATAGGAAACGGAGTATGAGTGGTTCTTTCATTCCGTAGCCAATGCTCTTCCTCTATTCTTTAACGTCTTCACAGAAAGCAGGAGCCTTCCAGGCTCCTGAATGTACTATCCCCATCCGCAGCTCCTTTGGGCTTTGATTGTTCCGTTGTCGTACTTGGAGTAAGAATACAAGTCGGAGAATTTCCCGCAGTACACCAAAATCTTCATTGTACAGCCACACCCCGATTCACCTGCTATTCACGTGACTGTCCGCAAGGCGCTCGACGTTCGCAAGGAAGCAGGGACGCGGCTGAGGTCCGCGCTCGCCCCGCGCTCAGTCTGCTCATCCAGCTGGTAGTACGAACATACAAGTTTTCGCCGCGCGCGCGGCGTCTATTGTATCTAGATATGTGGCTTTTATAAAAGAAGCTTCGTGCCATGAAAGAACACAAAATCGTTTCACAATAGCAGCAATTGTCTGCTGCTTGGGTTAGGTCATCCAGTTCTCACCCAAAATAACCATTTCCTCTAATTAAGTGCACCGGAAGACCCTCAAGTAGCTGAGCAGAGGTATTCAAAGCAGTTTATGCAGTTACAAAAGCGTTAGACTTCGTGACTGTAGCAGCACACACTATGTCGATGTCGCACTTGCCGCAGCAGTCGCCGCGGCTGGCGCGCGTTTTTGTATGTTCAGCTTGCTCCCCTGCTCATCCGACTCTCGCCGCTCGTGCGTGACGAAATTTTTCGGGGCCGCCCGCCACTTGCCGCAGAAGTGTGCGGAAGCTATAACTGACAACTTACAATGCTGAGGTTTCAAGAAGAGAGAAGTTGGAGATTGCCAAGCAATGAGTGTTAGGCCACGTAATAGTGTAAACGTTACTAGTAG
Organism: Heligmosomoides polygyrus bakeri; assembly: GCA_947359475.1. Lineage (NCBI taxonomy): Eukaryota > Metazoa > Nematoda > Chromadorea > Rhabditida > Heligmosomidae > Heligmosomoides > Heligmosomoides polygyrus. The sequence goes on along the minus strand of OX375870.1, from coordinate 56,297,699 downwards.
AGTTTGGTAGCGGTTCTTACTTGCGTCTCAGCTCAGCCAGCTCATCCTGCATCTTTTTGATTTGAGTCTCCATCTCACTGCGCTGCTTGTTCGTCTCGTCGATGAGCTTTTGCGCGTCCTTTAAATAGAAGACACTGTTGAAATAGCTGATAAGGAAGATGGTTCGTTAACTCACCGCAAGTTCCCCCTCGTACATATTCCGAATGTTGTGCGTATCCTTTCCCCACTTACTTCGGAGTGCTTCGAGGTCCGTGGCCAGCTTTCGATTCTGAGCTTCCAAGAAACGTACCTAAATTGCTGGTGTTGTCGATAAAGTTAATATATGACATTTCACAACGCGCCTTTTCAATGTAGCTGGCTAGTCGGTCGTTCAAATCGCTCATCTCCTTCTTCTCACGTTCGCGTGAATCGCGAATGGTGCTGGCCGCATTCTGGCCGAATTGTGACAGCCCTGACCCAGCTCCAGATCTCATTTCGGTGACGATCTTCAGCATACGATCTTGTGCTCAAACATTTCTCATTATGCAGTTGGAATGCGAATTTCGAACGCTTTTGTATAATTTTTATGGCAGTTTTCCGACTTACATACGACATTCCCCGCTTGACGCCCACCAAGAGGTGCACGTCCACCTGGTTGGGTTGTGCTGTACGACATCGCTGAAAATGTGCAAGTCATTCAAGGTTAATCGTTAAGGGATGATGGATGGAGAGCAAGACGGAAGTAGTGTGTGATAGAAAGCAATCGAGGACCGCTAGCGTTAGATGTGCAAGAAATTTGGCACTGGCGAAGGGCGCTGCTGCCGCTTCTGCCAAAAGTGGTGCTGAGGCCTGAAACCGGAACGTACAGTGAGGCAGCGAGGGCGGAGCTGTTTGCTATTCATATTAGTCTCGGACCGATTTGCTTCTCGGTTTTTCCGCACTTCCTTCAAATCTTTCTATTCCGCTAAGCAAGTCTGAGCAAACTGCTTTTCCTAACTGCTAAGTTCGAATCACTAGTGGTACCCAAGGCTTCCACTCCATAGCAGTCGCTTTGGAGTGTTACATTAACCGTTGCGGCGAAACGAACAGTTACGTGAGTGAACCAGATTGCTCGTTGGCACGTCGAGGAAACGGTTTCGAAAATCGATTACGGCCAAAATTGGATGGCATGATTTGCAAGCCTCTGAATTGTAAAGGAGTTGGAACAATGATTCGTCGCAATAATCAAATTCGAGCAATTCCCGAGTAGAAGTTCCTGTGACGTTCGATTTTGAATAACGTTCACGCCTCTCCCTCAATCGCCTCAATCGAACAGGAAGTTGAACGAAATTATTCGTTCGATCACAACTCTACTTATTGTCAAATTTGTGTTTGAAATAATATCGGTATTTCATCGGGAGCACGTTTTTCATAGAAACAGGCAAGATGACTTGATGTATATGGAAAACGTACAGAGACGGATTCCTTAGAATACGTTTGTAGAGGCAATTTTCTTACGGCAAGGGATGGCGTCTTAATTCCGATTTCATGTTCTCAGACTGACTAGAAGCACAAGAGGCGAAAGAATTTTACGAGATTGCTAGATCTCGAACGTATAAGGGGCAAGGCGGTATTTAGGTGTTGAGAACTGTGCAACCGCTAGAATGAAAAATTATCTTATCTTGGTCCCCCTACAATACCGCTCGCGCCGCACGGTCAAAAGTAGGCGAAAAAAACGCAACAATAGCGTCGCAAAGCATCGCATGCTCATAACTCCTTCAGTTTTAGGTTTTTTGAAAAAAGGTTGGAGCCATTCAATTCGTCTCTTCGAGATCTACACAAACTTTTATAAAACTTTACCGGAACACCCATATTTTCGCCGTGGGTGGTCCAAAATTGACTGGACGGGCGGTTAGAGCAGCTTATTTCCCAGGATATGCGTGCTTTCGGAGTATCTCAATCATGGCGTACGTCGCCAGTGCTCTGTCATGCCAGGAATGCCCCGAGAGTGCGCCGTGCGCACTGCACACAGAACCTAACCTATCAATCGAGTGGGCGAGCGCTTGTCCCCTGCGCTTCTATTTTCTCTCACTGGGAACTGCGAAATTCTCAAGACTATTTCGAACCGTTTGGAGAAGGTTCTCAGAAATTTCTAGTCACCACACTCAGGATTAGCTCCAATCTGTCCCAGCGAAATTTTGGTGCGCGCCGTATACAATGCGGACAAAGAAGAACCTTTCAATCGAGGGGGGGGGGGGGGAAGCTTGTAAACTGAGCGTTTGGGGAGTTTTATCAGAAATGGACAGCCTTAGAGCACCTCCTTTATCAGAAATGTCTTGCCGCCCTACTCAGGATTTGCTCTGGGCTGTCCAGCGAGCTTTTGGAGTGCGCCATGAACAATGCATACAGATTCGCATCTTTTAATCGAGGGGGCGACCGCTCCAAATTGCACGCGCTGGCGTGTTCGGAGCGCGATAGCTCTGTCAATTTCGAATCGTTTCGGCTGCAACTTGTCGTTCTTGTAAGAAGTCGAGCGTTCTGTTAGTACGCCAAAGTAGAATGGCTTAGCTTAGGAGGTGGCAATGTTACAGCGGTGCGAAAATGCAGGTGAGGCTTGCGTGACGCATTTTTTTCCGATTTCGGTGGACCATTGCGAGAAGACGCGGCGAGCTAACAGCCTTAAAATGCGTATGCGAACAAAGCACTTAAGGTACTTACGATGACGTGTTCAGAACTTCTCAGCTGCCTAAACTGCCTTAGCCCCATCTGCCGTTTTAGGGCAGCGAACGCTAGCGATTAGAGTTTCTTGAGCTCCTACTCGCTCATATTTGGGTTTTCGACACTTCCAATTGTGCCATTCTGTTCTGCTTGAAAATCGCTATCGAATGCTATCAATATCGACCGATTTTGGCAATATCAATTTTTTGACTGTTTCGCATCGAGGGCGTGGGCGCGCTAGGCCGAGCTGCGCGGATGATGACGTCATCGAAAACCGATATTTTCGAAATTGGCCAAATTTCCTCGTGCAAACTGCGTCCAAAATCGTGTAGTGGTTATTTGGGGCGCTGATTACGAATCCGACGTTCGTTTTTGAAAATTCCGTCGACTTCGGTAGGTTTTGGATTTTTTTCTGGATAACTAATGGTGGTCGGGTCAGGATCATCGATTTTGCTCGAAATTCGTGTAGGTTCGGGGACTTATTCGGGGTGCCGAAAACGATGCCGAAGTACATTTGGACGATTACGGGAGGGGACCGCTCATACCGATAACTGAGGGTGATCGGTGATCCTGACCCGACCACCCCCAAACGGGAAGTAGCCTGCTCAAGTCCGCGGAATTTTCAAAAACGAACGTCGGATTCGTAATCAGCGCCCCAAATAACGCCTAGATTTTGGACGAAGTTTCCATGAGGAAATTGGCCAATTTCGAAAATACCGGTTTTCGATGACGTCATCGTCCGCGCATCTCGGCCTAAAGCACCCACATCCTCGATATTGTCGAAAAATCGATTTTTTTTTAAAATGGCCGAGAGTGACACCATTCGATAGAGCTTTTCGTTATGAATGAAACGGTGTTACCGTGAGTGTCGGAAACCCAAATATGGGCGAGTAAGAGGGCAGGAAACTTCAACTGCTAAGTCCGCCGCCCTAAAACGGCAGATGGGGCTAAGGCAGTTTAGGCAGCTGAGAAGTTCTGATCCCGGTGCCGTAAAGTACCTTAGTATCTGCTCTGTTCGCATACGGACTCTGATGCCGTTAGTTCGCCGCGTCTTCTCGCAGTGGTCCACCGAAATCGGAAAAAATGCTTCACACAAGCCTCACCTGCATTTTCGCACCGCTGTAACATTGCCCCCTCCTAAGCTAGGCCACTCTAATTCAGTGGTACAATAGACCGTTCTACTGCCTACAAGACCCACAAGCTGCAGCCGAAGTGATTCGAACTTGATAGAGTTATTGTGCTCCGAACACGTCCGCGCGTGCAATTTAGCGCAACAACGGCAGACGCTCTCCGCGCTGTTACTCGCCCAGATTACAGTTTTTTCCAACTGTAAATGAGACCATTCAACTCAGCATGCAAAGCTCTATCGAATAGTATCATGGCCCAACTCGAAGACATTGATTGTTCGATGACGTCATCGTCCTTCCGCCGCGGCTTCGTCCTCGATGCTAAACAGCCAAAAAGTTGATGATTCCAAAATCGGTCGAAGTTGATACCGTTTGATAGCGCTTTTCATGCTGAACGGAACGGTGCCATTGCGTGTGTCGAAGATTCAAATCTGGGCAAGTAGGAGCGCAAGAAACTCTAACCGCTAACGTTTGCCGCTCTAAAACGCCAGCCGAGGCTAAGGGTTTTAGGCAGCTGAGGAGCTATGAGCATACCGTCGTAAAGCACCTTAAGTGCTCTGTTCACGTATATATTTTAAAGCCGTTAGTTCCCCGCATCTTCTCGCAGTGGTCCATGGAATTCGGTAAAAAATGCTTCATACAAGCCTCATCTGCATTTTCGCACCCTTATAACATTGCCCACTCCAGCTAAACCATTCTACTTTAGCGTACTAACAGACCACTTGACTGCCTACAAAACCTACTAGCTGCAACCTGAAAGGTTCCATTTTGCGCTCCGAACACGCCAGTGAGTGCAATTTGCGAGCGGTCGCCCCCTCGATTGAAAGGTTCGAATCTGTATGCATTGTTCACGGCGCACTCCAAAGGCTCTCTGGACAGCCTTAGAGCAACTCCTGACTAGGACAGCTGCAAATTTCTGACAAAACTCCCCAAACGCTCAGTCTACAAGCTGTCCCCCCCCCCCCCTCCTCGATTAAAAGGTTCGAATCTGTATGCATTGTTCACGGCGCACTCCAAAAGCTAGCTGGACAGCCTTAGAGTAACTTCTGACTAGGGCGACTGCAAATTTCTGACAAAACTCCCCAAACGCTCAGCCTACAAGCTGTCCCCCCCCCCCCCTCGATTGAAAGGTTCGATTCTGTATGCATTGTTCACGGCGCACTCCAAAGGCTAGCTGGACAGCCTTACAGCAACTCCTGAGTAGGACGGAAAGACAGTTCTGATAAAGGAGGTGCTCTAAGGCTGTCCATTTCTGATAAAACCCCCAAACGCTCAGTTTACAAGCTGCCCCCCCCCCCCCTCGATTGAAAGGTTCTTCTTTGTACGCGTTGTACACGGCGCACACCAAAGTTTCGCAGGAACAGATTGAAACTAATCCTGAGTGTGGTGACTGAAAATTTCTGAGAGCCTTCTCCAAACGGTTCGAAATAGTCTTGAAGATTTCGCATTTCCCTGAGAGAAGATAGAAGCGCAGGGGACATGTGCTCGCCCACTCGATTGATAGGTTAGGTTCTATGTGCATTGTGCACGGCGCACTCTCGGGGCATTCCCGGCATGACAGAGCACTGGCGACGTACGCCATGATCGAGATACTCCGAAAGCACGCATATCCTGGGAAATAAGCTGCTCTAACCACCCGTCCAGTCAATTTTGGACCACCCACGGCGAAAATATGGTGTTCCGGTAAAGTTTTATACAAGTTTGTGTAGATCTCGAAGAGACGAATTGAATGGCTCCAACCTTTTTCAAAAACCCTAAAACTGAAGGAGTTATGAGCATGCGACTCTTTGCGACGCTATTTTTGCGTTTTTCTTCCACTTTTGACCGTGCGGCGCGAGCGGTATTGTAAGCTAGGACTGCACCGTCTTGGTGGCCTAGCATAGTTTGTCTGATATCGAAACTAGCATGTATCGTCAATCTAAATGTACTATTTAAACATGACCTTTTTCAGACATTGTTTTCTCACTTCAACGTTGGGTTGTTGTTTACGCAGACATTTCATTTCCTGTAAGAAAACTAATAGCGTCACTTTCTTCGCGTCGATGTGATCTACATGCATCTGCTTCGACACGCTCACAGAGAGTGGTTCTAATCTCTGGCGATCATTGTCAAGCCACATCTATCGGTCACAGTTTTCAGCTGTTCCATTTCATAGTTGAAGTTTTGTTTCTTGTTCTTTTGTTGCTGTTTACAATGAGTTTGTTATCTCCTTCCGGTTTAGAATCTTAATAACGAAAGGGTGTTTATTGTTGACGAATCGTGGATTCCTAGCACGCTATTTCCTTCCAATCCATTCATGTTTTTGCTTTATCGTTGCGGTTCCACGGCAATGAGGGGTAGTGGGCCTGAGATTATAGCCGTATGTGCAGTTTTACGTTTCAATGTGATTGACAAATATTAATTAACTTCATCGAGTTTCCTGTAATTGTAGTTGTTTTACCCCACTCTTTCACGTTTCATGCACTTCAATCTGCTCAGACAAATGCAATAACCTGATTTCTCCTAAAGCCTTCCTTTTTTCCTTGTCAGTGTTCTACTTCAGCTTGGCACGTTGCTAGAGAGTGCTTGTCGGCTGGTCTACGACCACCCGATTTTAGCACTGATTTGGTGTTATTTTGTGCACAGAAACCGGCATGGCCCTTATTTTTATATTTCCCTATGTTCTCATCCCCGTGCAAATTGCAAATGGATAAGTATGCTTTATTTGTTAGCGACACTTAACCACTACTGCTCTAGATTATCAAAAGTATAAAGCGGCTTTTTGAAAAAATAGGTATCATGCGTTGCGGAAATGAGCAGTGACGAAAGCACACAGAAATTTATTCTCGTTAAGAAAGACGGACCACTACCAAGGCAGAGAAAAGGGCAACCCCAACACGGCAAGGAAAGCTGCAAGGTCACCATTCCTACAGCCTGAAGTGATGCAGAGGGTTCGGTACGATCAACAAACATTGAGAATGAGTAATCATTTGCAGATGTCATCGAAGGTAACGTGCGAGACGAACTCGACGGTGGGGCAACGGCGCAAAGGAGCTGCGCACTCAGAGCTCTCGACCAGGGGTGGGCGGAATTTCTGTTTTCTGATTTTGTGGCTATTTTAAACAAAGTTTTTCTGTTTTATGTATTCTGGAAAATGACCAAAAAATTGGCCAAAAAACAGAAAGTAGGGAGGAGGGCGAACAAAATTATTATATACAAGTGCTCCGCCAAGCCTAACGGCGTGTCTCGCACTTGCGCGCATCGCGCGACTTTGCAGCATCACTGACCTAAAGAAAGTAGTTTTTGTTAAACTTATAATTCGCTAACATCTAGGACCTGCTGCGTACTTCATCGGCATCAAGCTGTTCACCATCCCTTTCATCATAGACATTTTCTCCAGACCGTCCAGTAACATCATTGGTTTGTGCTGCGCAGTACTTCGGTCCCTCAGGTTGCTCCTCAGTAACCGTTCTCACGCTCAACAGCACTCGTTACAGAACACTGTTGACACGTCTTCCGAATCCGGGGGCCAGCTTCCCCCTCACTCACTTCTTCTTAAAGGATAATGAATAAAGGACGGCGTTGTTCAATTCCCTTTGGGATGCGCCACGCATTCTACTTCTACGGGATGTCGTGGAGGCTAGTCGAATGCGTATTTGGCCATACAATGACTTGCGGTGGCCAGCCGATGAACAAGTCAGCGCTTTATCCTTCCCAAAGAAGTCTGGCACCAATTCACAGACCCCGGAGGGATGGAAGAGTTGGTCGGCCTGGGCGGGAAATCCGAACCAAGAACCTGGTATCGGATGCAGGCGACAGCCGGCGCCTCCTCCGACTGCGCTCCAAGCGCCCTCGCTTCTTCTTGCTGAATCTAATTGCTGGTCCGCCTTGACTGGTCTTCCCCCTCCCCACCTTCCTGGTAACAACTCCTGGCCCACTTCCTTGTTCTTACTATGGACCCCTACTGGTCTCTTCTTGCTGGCTTCCCCGTAGGTCCTTCCTTCAGGTTGTTCCTTTCCTTCCTGGTCGCTCACCTGGTCCACCGTAGAGGCCCCTTACTTCCCTTTTTCACCACCCCTTAGTGGTCCCCCATGCTCACGGCAGACGTCGGTGACACGTATTCGGGATCAGGATGCTCAGAAACACACGCAGTTGCCGCTGAGTCAAACAGGAGAGGGCCGCTTCCTCTGCTGCAGCAACATCCCATGTTGAACGGCAAACGTTGCCCGAGCGAGGTACGCAGAGGCGTATCTCGCGAGGGTAACATTTTCCGTTCAACGTGAGATAATGTTGAATTCTGAATGCGGCCGCTCGTCACACGACGTCGGTGACACCGCTTCTCACTCTAGACGATTGTTGCACGACGAAGGGACCCGTCTTCTGGATCCAGACGGCACACTTTGTCCTCGCAGGGTTCGATGAGGCGTATCTCAAGCAGGTTTCTAGCCTGCGTGAGATACACCTCATCGAACCCCGCATGAAGGCTAACTCAATTATATAGCGGTAGATCACGGAAATCCAATGAAAAGTATCCAAAAGGGATCAAGGAATCATGAGTTGCGTTCAAAATAATGTTTCTAGAAAATGTCAAATCCCAAGCACGTGGTGCTCTTGAGTATGCTCGTGTAGAAATTGCGCCATACACTCACTAACTATACCGCTTTGTTTGTTTGATTGATTGTATAAGCTAACATGGAGTCCCATCATAGAACACTTCTCGTCATTCATAATATGGCTTTCGTTTTTATTTGATTTTCAGCAGTAGTTTGGACCATCTACGATTAATTACAACTCTAAATCAGGGCTGCAATACCAGTGTTTTAAAGGACATTTAATTATCTATTAACCCTTTCACGACATTGTCCGACGATGTCGTCGGACATTTTTTTTTGCTGCGTCGGACAATGTCCGACGATGTCACCATCATAAAAATAGTGCATGGAAAATTATCTAGCATTTAATAGTACAATATTAATCAATGAGTCTACTAATATCTACGGTCAAGACGGTCCTTGGAAAATTTCATTCGTTACTGTTTTTCATATTTAACAAATAACACAAATAAAGTAAGTCAAATAGTCAGCGCGCAGGAAAAATGCACGCTGTCCCACGCGGCAGTCACCTGAAAATCGCGCGTGTTGTGAAAAGGTTAATTAACCGCTTGTTCTATAATAATGACTGTGGGTAGGACTATTCTCAATCTTTGGCTTAAAAATTGAAGACTGTTGTCCGGTCATCCCCAATGATCATTTCCTGCACATCCTTGGGCAAATCTGCTTTTCTAACTCTGAACCTTGTTCAGCTTTTGGTTGTCAAAAATTAGTAAGAGACGGAAGTTTTAGTCATCCTTGATTTCGCTGGTGTACTTATATGGTAGTGATGCCCGAAATTACAGTACCAGCCCTATCTTTTGTCCATTCCGCGCAAAATCGCGACTTTTGCGCCGTTTTTCAATAACTCAGTTCAAAGCGGCTAGTTCTAAAAACAGTTAGCATACCTACACTCGCAATGAGATTCCTTATCTAACGATGGTAGTATTTCTAGATAATTTTTAAATTGAAATTTAGGTCACCTGAAGGTTACTTTAGTGCTCCAGTGGCCACGGTAGGTTTATGACCGCTCCCTTCTCTCCGGAAATAATGAACTCCTAAGGACCTTTTCCTCTTAGCGACCGGGGGCTGCCTGTTGGATTCTTCCTAGATGTGATAGACTTCAGCAGAGGATCCTTACTATATATAAAGCAGCAAGCGTGTGTGTGTGCGTGCGTGTGTTTGTGCGTGTGTCTGTCCGTCCGTCACACTTGAGTTGGGGCGCGGCAGCCGAACACGTCGGCAACCGTGCATGGCGAGCCGTAGACGTGCCGAACACGTCGGCAACCGTGCCTGGCGAGCCCCAGACGTGCCGAACACGTCGGCGACCGTGCATGGCGAGCCGCAGACGTGCCGAACACGTCAGCAACCGTGCATGGCGAGCCGTAGACGTGCCGAACACGTCGGCGACCGTGCCTGGCGAGCCCCAGACGTGCCGAACACGTCGGCGACCGTGCATGGCGAGCCGTAAACGTGCCAAACACATCGGCAACCGTGCATGGCGAGCCGCAGACGTGCCGAACACGTCGGCGGCACAAAACTTCGGCCCTGGGGATAATCGAGGTCGCTGAACACGAATCTGAAGTCGACCAATCGATACCGATCGATATTATCGATTTTTTGAGGATGGTACTCAAGCGGCGCGAAACTTCGGCCCTGGGGTAATCAAGGTCGCTGAACACGAATCTGAAGTCGGCCGATCGATATCGATCGATATTATCGATTTTTGTGGATTTCGTCCAAACGGATTGGTCGACTCCAGATTCGTCTTCAGCGACCTTGATTACTCCCGGGGCTAAAGTTTCGTGCCACTTGAACGACATCCACAAAAAATCGATAATATCGATCGATATCGATTGATCCGACGTCAGATTCGTGTTCAGCGGCCTTGATTACCCCCAGGGCCGAAGTTTCGCGCCGCTTGAGTACCATCCTCAAAAAATCGAGAATATCGATCGATATCGATTGATCCGATGTCAGATTCGTGTTCAGCGACCATGATTACCCCCAGGGCCGAAGTTTCAGACCGTTTGAACGAAATCCACAAAAAAATCGATAATATCGATCGGTATCGATTGGTCGACTTCAGATTCGTGTTCAGCGACCTCGATTACCCCCACGGCTGAAGTTTTGAACCGCCGACGTGTTCGGCACGTCTGCGGCTCGCCAGGCACGGTTGCCGACGCTTGACGGAGCCTCGCCTCAAAGGGGGCGGAGCACAATCTCGGCCAGCAGCATATAAGCGGCCGATATCTGTACATTGACGCCATTTGAAGTAAGGTGTTAGCCTTGAGCGTTAGTTGTACGTCCAACGTCCGAACCAGTTTGAATTGCTGTTCCTGCAGTGTTTGGCGGCTCTGCAGCTTCTTGAAGATCACGAATCCATAGCAACATCAGATCGTTTGCTAGGGATGGATGAACAGGAGCTTCGGCTGTGCTCTACTCCTGAGCACGAAAGTCGTGCAGGAGCAAACCAAAACGATCATTACGAACATGGCTCTGCACCCCGTCGTGCAAGCAATGCTCCTGAGCAAGACAGTCGTGCCGGAGCAAACCAATACGATCATTACAAACATGGCTCTGCACCCCGTCGTGCAAGCAGTGCCGAACGCCGTGCTGCCAATGCTGCACGAAAGAGGCGGTTACGAGAACAGATGAGCGGCGAAGAGATTGAGGCACGCCGTGTTGCTGATGCTGAAAGGCAGCGACGTTCTCGTGAACAAATGGACGAAGCAGCAATTGAAGCACTTCGTGCTGCCAATGCTGAAAGACAGCGACGTTCTCGTGAACAAATGAACGAAGCAGAGATTGAAGCACTTCGTGCTGCCCATGCTGAAAGGCAGCGACGTTCTCGTGAACAAATGGACGAGGCAGAGATTGAAGCACTTCGTGCTGCCCATGCTGAAAGGCAGCGACGTTCTCGTGAACAGATGAGCGAAGCAGCAATTGAAGCATTTCGTGCTGCCAATGCTGAAAGACAGCGACGTTCTCGTGAACAAATGAACGAAACAGAGATTGAAGCGCGTCGCGCCGCAAATGCTGAACGGCAACGACGTGCGCGTTCAAATATTAGTCGAGAGGAATCAGGCCGCGCTGTTGATTCTGAATGGCAGCGACGCTTGCGACCACGCCTAGATGGGGCAGGAACTGCTTCACGTGGAAGTAATGCTGGAGCACATCGCACTGTCCCACGAAACGCTACTGGCCTTGCAGGTTCTCCGCGCGAAAGGCCTCCATCCAATACGCTGGGAAACATGGACCAGGTTTGCAGCGGTTGTGGGGCATTACATTTCTCTGGCGAAAAAACCACGCCTAACAGCACCGTATACAATATGTGTTGCAATCTTGGGAAAGTTTCGGTGAATGTATTTGAAAACTTTCCAGTTCTTCTGCAACAGTTATACACCGGAACAGGCTCCGAAAGCATCCAGTTCCTTAAGCACATCCGGAACTACAACAACAGCCTAGCCATGGCATCAACAACAGCCCAGTTAGACAGTCCACGTGGCGGAGGACCTTACTGCTTTAGAGTGCATGGCCAAATATACCATCGTATTGGAGCGCTTCGTCCATTGGCTGGAAACCTTCCTCAATGCGCTCAAGTGTTGATTATGGACACTGAGGAGGCGGCTGCTGAGTTGGCAGGAAGAGATGTAAACAGGGAGTGGGATCGCGCCACATTTGCCGTATTGCACCAACTGCTGCAAACGGTTGATCCCTACGTGCAAGCGTACCAGCTAATGGATGAAGTGGCACGAGAAGAAGAGCAGAGGGCAGTTGAAGCACAACGTACACAGAGGCCAGTACGCATGGTTTTTTGCCAACTTAATACCGACGATCATCGACGGTATAACATTGCAACAGCTAACGAGGTAGCTGTAGTTTACGTCGGTAACGATCAGGAGATACCCGGAGAAAGATATGTGGTCGTTTATGAACGTGGCCAAGGGTTGCGTACAATCAGCTACTTAGACAAACTTTGCGACCCTCTTTCCTATCCGCTACTGTTCTCGCGGGGAGAAGATGGTTGGCATCCAGACATGGAAAAGACCGTTACTGGAAATAACAGACGAACAAGAGTTACGCAGAAAGAGCTTTACTCATACCTATTGTTCGCCAGAACGGGTACATTCAACCCTTTGCTCCATGCTGGAAAGCTATCTCAGCAATACGTTGTCGACAGTTGGTTGAAAATTAAGATGAATCGCCTTAATTACCTCCGTAAGAATCAGGAGCTCAGGTTGGATATGGTAAGGGGTCTATACGACTATATGATCGGAGACGATACTCATTACGGCCCACCAGGAAGAAGGATAATTCTAGCAGCAAGTTTCACAGGTGGTCCACGCCATATGATTGCGCAATATCAAGACGCAATGTCAACTGCCTCAAAGTACGGGAAGCCTGATATATTCCTTATATTCACTTGCAATCCGAACTGGCGCAAGATTCAAAATAACTTGACAGGTGGGGAGTCCGCATCTGACCGGCCAGATTTGGTTGCCCGCGTTTTCAATCTC
>OX375870.1:56129799-56284608 GCA_947359475.1 Heligmosomoides polygyrus bakeri | reverse complement strand
TTTTTTTGCATTTTGTCACCTAACTTCGACGACGACCTATAATCTGATTTTTAGCACATTTTTGAAGGAACGGCTAATGGCGACTTGCATTTATGCCTATTTGAAGACGGAAACGTGTTTCAGGTAAAATGTTTTATTCATGACGTGAAGCAAGTCAGAAATTCAAAGCAAAGCAAAAATAAAAAGTAAAAATGAAATCAAAATCAACAAAACTTAATAAACATAATGAATAAAATGTAAAGGCTCTAGTAAAAAGTTCCGACTCCACCGACAAGACTTCGGTCAAAAAAAATTCTTTCGCTGAAAGTTTGTCTAGGGGGGTTATTTGGTGTGCTGATCACGAATCTGGCATCCGTTTTTTCACGATTCGGTCGGAGACCACCGACAACCGTTGCTACCACTATTCGGCCAAAGTCGTGTCGGTGGAGTCGGAACTTTTAACTAGAGCCTTTACTTTTTATTCATTTATGTTTATTATGTTTTGTTGATTTTTGATTTTATTTTTACTTTTTATTTTGTTTTGATTTGAATTTCTGACTTGCTTCACGTCATGAATAAAACATTTTACCTGAAACACGTTTCCATCTTCGAATAGGCATAAATGCAAGTCGCCATTAGCCGTTCCTTCAAAAATGTGCTAAAAATCAGATTATAGGTCGTCGTCGAAGTTAGGTGACAAAATGCAAAAAAATTGCCAGCGGCGGGAACCGAACCAATGACCCCAATCCTGTGAGGTGAGCACTCCACCACTGCGATGCCGCTGCTGCCGACGGCGCTAATAGCCGAGCCGCTGATTACCGCGCAAAACTCCGCCCAACGCTGATTGAGCGCGCCCAACACACGGATGACATGGCGGCTTCCGCCGGCCATAACTCGCTTAGGAGATCCATTTAGCAAATTTGGTCTATATATCTGTGATCAGCGTCTCGAGCTCTTTCAGGTGGTATAGGTCTCAATCCGAAGTTCCATGGGAAGCTGACGGCATTCCCTGGTTAGCACTATCGCGGAGATGGGGCACGAAGTGGTCGTATTCCTCGTCGATGTTGTCCAAGACGATATCTTCCCAAAGGCCGGCGAGAGAGGTGTAATGGTCACAGTTGATGGTCGTTTTGGGACTACTCTTCTTGGATTACGCTGCCTTTTCTCCTTGGCACGAAAAGAGGATCTTGCGCGAAGGATGCGGTGGTCCAATCCCGTGTAGAACTTCAGGACAGAGACGTCGGACATGCAATATTATTGGCTGAAAATGATGTGGTCGATCTCCTTGTGGAACTGGCCACTGGGGGATTGACAGGCCCATCGTAGGGCGGGAGGCTTCTGGAACTGCGAGTTTCCATAGATTGTCCTGGTCAAGGTGATGAATTCAGACAACTTTTCATCTTGTTCTTTCCACTCCAAACCGTCGGTTCCGATGTGAAGTTCTTCAGGTGACCTTCGTGGACCGATCTTGGCGTTGAAGTCATCGATGATCACCTTGTAAAAGGTGTGACCTTAATTATAGAACTTCTCCAGCTCCACGTAAAAGGCTTCCACTTTTTCGTTGTCGTAGTCAGTGCTTGGGGCGTACGCGACGATCACAGTCAAAGCTGGCACGGAGCCACATCGCTTCAGTCGCAGACGTCCGATTCGGCTTGTCAGAGACTCGTACGAATCGATGTTCATGGCCAAGTGCGTGTTGACGAAGACACCAACGCTGCCTACTCCCCTGATATCACGTGCTCTGAGGAACAGTTCTTCTCCGGAGTCGTAGGCGACGCGTGGGGGTGGTGTCTTCTCGTCTCGGTCAGTCCGATGACGTCGTACTTGATCTTCCTGGCTTGCATCATCAGGTCCTGCACGGATGCTTCCGATGCAAGTGTGCGGGCGTTGTAAGTACAGATCGTCATCCTAGTCCTCAATTTGCGCGGCCTAGCTAGGCCCTGAGATTTTAGCAGCCTCTCCGTACTGGTCCTTCCCACCACTGCAGAAATGAGGGCTCTTTCGGGGTCAGGGGATTGAGGCCCTATAGTGCTGCTGTGATTGACTGCAATACAGACGGGTAGCTAGTCAGGCTCTGTCGTGCGGCAAGGAACTCCGGGAAGGCAGCCAGACTGCCCGGATTTCCTCGGTCGCATGACAGGGTCTGATTAGCTGATCAAATAACTAATACAGATAAATGACAAGTATATGAGAAATCACATGCTGGAAACAAACGAACCAAATGCAACAACACCACAATGCTACAGCCCTCTATGAAGAATGTCATCTCGAGCGAAGGAAGACCAAACAGTTGCAGTGCTACTTAAGTATAGGAGGTTGTTGTCAGTTTTAGGAAGAGAAACACAACTTCGAAATGCTTCCATTTATTTCAGTGTGAATCCCTCCCCCACCGTCACTGATTTCGTACTAAGCAAACAAGAAATCAAATGAAGTCAATATATTTCACTTTAGTCACATGAACATGGCTTCATTGCGCTTTGCTATCCACTAGTGTACTTTTTGCACCTAATTTTAGCTGCACACGTTTGATGTTAGGCGGAATCACTGGTGGCTCAGTGAGTCGCACATTGGGCAGGAATGTAATAAATGCAGCAGGTTGGGCCCGACTAGGGATCAAAACATCAAAACATTTCTATATGACTATTTGCTTGGAACGATACATAAGCGGTCATGATAAATGAAGAGAAGAAGGGGCAACGGGAAAAGACAATGAAATGAACTCACTTTCTCGCGTAATTTCCATCATCTCTGTTTTTCGAGTTCGAAAAATTGAAAAAGCTTGATCGTTGGCGTCTAAAGAGCGGAGGCGTGAGAAAGTTGCAGTCACTCGACGGATAAATGTGCCAAAATACGAAATTTCGAACAAAGCTATCAATGGTCGAGGGGTGAAGCCGGAAGCAATTCCTGTGTGACCGCGCATGGCTATCCTGCACTGCAGCGATATCCGACGGACGACTAGCATTGGCGCTGAAGGATGAATGACACCACAATAGATAATCCACAAACGCGTATAGCAAATCGCTGCTGAGTACCTTATAATTACTCGACTAAACCGGACTACTTGGAGCGAAATAGACAGCCGAAAAATACTGGCCAAGCGCTACGAAAGCTCAAACATACGCCACGACATTCCGTCGTCTGAGCACGGTTTGGGGAACTGTCTCTTCTGAATAAGGAAGAACAAAGTCAACAGGCAATTATGACGAGTCTGACGCCTCGTTTTGACCAAGATCCGCTAGTGGCTATGTTTCCTGACGGGAAAATTTAGACCGCAATAACCTGAACACGTATGTCGGTCCGCAAACACAACGCGCCCACTGACACACACACGTCGACAGGCACTTGAGTGCCTCGGAAACCCTTTCTTATCGCGTTGACATGGCATAACTAGCGATGTTATGTAAGACAGAAACGGATCGCTTTGAGAAGGCGTTTAACCATCATCAATCACACCCACGCGCCCAGCGTCAACTCCATTTGTATCACCTGTATCACCTGTTGTCCCGTTGATCATCGACTTGCTCGAGCGGGCGCCAGCAGCGTCTCCATTCGTCCCTGTCGCGTGCCAGAGTGGTCCAATGGATCCTCCTCGGTCGAGGGACACGAAGAGCGTCACATCGGTCGTTCAGGGCTTTCACGAAGAAGTCCGACCAACGCGTTGGTGGGCGTCCCGGTGTTCTCTTGACATCCCGCGGAATCCAGTCGGTAACGGCTCTCGTCCAGCGGGTGTCTGCGAAGCGCATTACGTGGCCGGCCCACCTAATTTTCGACAACTTGGCCCACACGACAGCGTCTCTGATCTTCGAACGTCGGCGAAGCTCGGAACTCCGGAGGCCTTCTCTCACTTGCGTGAGTCGTGTCACTCCGAGCATCGTCCTCTCGTTCCACGCTGCGCGACGCTGATCGCGTGTTCATCCTGCTTTCGTATAGCCCAGGTCTCTGAGGCGTATGTTAGGACAGGAAGAACGGTAGAGTCGAATAGGTGGGCACGGACTCGGACGTTCTTCGTCTTCTTCGCGACTTCTTCGACGCTCTTGAAAGCTCCCCAAGCCGCTCGTTTCCTCCTGCTCAGCTCCGGCGCTAGGTCGTTGGCCATATTGACTTCGCTACCCAGATACACGTAGCTGGAGCATTCGGAGATGTTCGTTCCGTTAAGCGAGAATGGGGCATCAGAAACTTGTCCGTTCCTTATGAACATCGTCTTCGTAAGATTCAGCTGCAATCCAACATTCCCACATACACGATCGAAGTCGGCCAGCATTCGCTCCGCCTGGCTGATGCTCGGTGTTATGAGCACGATGTCGTCAGCGAAACGAAGTTGGTGCAGCTGCTGGCCGTCGACCTTCACTCCCATGTCTTCCCATTCTATTTCGCGCATGACGTTTTCGAGGGTGGCGCTGAAGAGCTTCGGGGATATGGTATCCCCCTACCGAACCCCTCTCTTTACGTCGATGAGGACGTTGTTGTAGGATGGTGAGATCTTGGTCGTGAATCCACTGTACAGCTCTCGAAGGACTCTGATGTACTGAGTAGGAACGCCCTGAGTGAGCGGGGCGTCGAGGACCGCTTCAGTCTCGACGGAGTCGAATGCCTTCTTCAGGTCGATGAACGTAAGGTACAGCGGCAGCTTATTCTCTCGCGACACTTCGATGAGCTTCGTAATGGTGTGTATGTGGTCGATCGAGCTGAATCCTCTCCGAAATCCTGCTTGTTCGCGTGGCTGTCCTTCACCCAGCGTTCTGTTGTTCCTATTCATGATCACTCGAGTGAACAGCCTGTAGACTACGGACAGCAGGCAGATCGGGCGATAGTTGCCAATGTCGTGCACGTCTCCCTTCTTGTACAGCAAGACGGTTCTGCCGGTCTTCCACTGAGATGGAATCTTGCACTCCGACAGGTATCGTGTGAAGAGCCGCGCCAGGGTGTTGATGACCGCTGGCGGGAGGTTCTTCAGGGGTTCGGGTCTGATCCTGTCAGGGCCGGGTGCTGTACGTTTCTTCACCGACGAGGTGGCGTGTCGGATCTCGGAAGAGAGAACAGAGGGAACGACGTATCCATACTGCGGAAGATGGCATGGGGCAGGTGGACGTGGCTATCGAAGAGATCGGAGTAGAAGTCGTGGATGACCTTCTCCAGGGTCCTTCTGGAAGAGGTGACGGTTCCGTCAGGAAGTCGGAGAGCGGTCATCTTGGTCTTGAAGTTGGCGAAGTTTCGGCGGGCATTGCGGATGCTCAACCCTGCCTCTGCAGCTTCAGCCAACACTTCCGCCCTTCTCTCCTTGAGATCTTCCTTTATCGCCGCTCTGCATAGCTTCGCAAGCTCGGACGTCAGCTGGTAGTTGCCTGACTCTCGTGCTGCTCCACGCTGGCGTATAAGCTCGAGAGTTTCCGGAGACAGACGTCTCTTGGTGGTCTTCAAGCTCTCGGCTCCCTTAGCACTATCGTGGAGATGGTGCACGAAGCGGTAGTATTCCTCGTCGGCGTTGTCCATGACGGCATCTTCCCAAAGGCCGGCAAGAGAGGTGTAGAGGTCCCAGTTGATGGTCGTTCTGGGATTCCTCTTCTTGAACTTCGCGGCCTTCTCTCCTTGACGCGAAATGCGAAACCTCGCGCGAAGGAGGCGGTGGTCCGATCCCATGTAGAACTTGGGGATAACGGAAACGTCGGTCAGGCAATACTTGCGATTGAAGATGATGTGGTCGATCTCGTTGTGGAACTGGCCACCGGGGGATTCCCAGGCCCATCGTAGGGCGGGAGGCTTCTGGAACTGCGAGTTTCCATAGATTGTCCTGGTCAAGGTGATGAATTCAGACAACTTTTCATCTTGTTCTTTCCACTCCAAACCGTCGGTCCCGATGTGATGTTTTTCAGGTGACCTTCGTGGACCGATCTTAGCGTTGAAGTCATCGATGATCACCTTGTAAAAGGTGTGACCTTCATTATAGAACTTCTTCAGCTCCACGTAAAAGGCTTCCACTTTTTCGTTGTCGTAGTCAGTGCTTGGGGCATACGCGACGAACACAGTCAAAGCTGGCACGGAGCCACATCGCTTCAGTCGCAGACGTCCGATTCGGCTTGTCAGAGACTCATACGAATCGATGTTCATGGCCAAGTGCGTGTTGACGAGGACACCAACGCCGCCTACTCCCCTCCAGTCGCATGTTCCGAGGAACAGTTCTTCTCCGAAGTCGTAGGCGGCGTGTAGGGGGTGGTGTCTTCTCGTCTCGGTCAGTCCGATGACCTCGTACTTGATCTTCCTGGCTTGCATCATCAGGTCCTCGACGGATGCTTCCGATGCAAGTGTGCGGGCGTTGTAAGTACAGATCGTCATCCTAGTCCTTCTCAATTTGCGCAGCCTGGTTAGGCTCTGAGATTTTAGCAGCCTCTCCGTACTCGTCCTTCCCATCGCTGCAGAAATGGGGGCTCTTTCGGCGTCAGGGGAATGAGGCCCTTTAGTGCTGCTGTGTTTGACTTCCATACAACACGGGTAGCTAGTCAGGCTCTGTCGTGCGGGCGAAGAACTCCGGGCAGCCAGCCAGACTGCCCGAAGGGACGGGGCGAGACTTTTGAGGCGGCCTCGAATCGCCTTACGATGTTCTCCCAGTCTACCGAGTGCAAGCTTTTGGCCGAGCCGACACAGTTACAATCCGCACAGCCACGGACACATCCGCGCACTCTGTGCACGAACATGCCGCTCCCACGCATAAGGAACGCATCGACCCGACACAGCAGGAGCAAGGAGTCCATCCCCTGCATCCCACCTGCGTCTCTGGGCAGTACACGGTCGCATTTGGTTCGCGTTTAATTCCCCTATCCACCACCCGGAGACGCGCCACGTGGCCCTGCGACAAGCGGCCCGAGATCCCTCTTAACAAGAGAGCCCGAAGGCTCTCTATCGAGGGAGATCCGTGGGAGATCAACTCCGTTTGTACGCTGCTTAAAGAACTAGCAGCATGCAGCATGGCGCGGACTGAGTCGCTTTATCTTTGCAGTGCCGAAAAAGCGAGTACAGGGCTTCGTAGCAGTCAACTAGTCGCGTCTTGCAGACGAACGAATTTTTCCGTTCGTGAGCCGCAGGAAGGTGGATAACTTGTGATGGATTTTTGACACGAAAAAAAATCTCCTTTTTATAGTAGTTGGTGGTTTGATGGATTTCAGATTAATGGAATGGGGGAAGGCAAACTTTCACTGAGCATACATCGTGACCCCAAACGCACAGGTGAACAACTCTATAGTAGGACTGAGTAACGAGTAAGGCTGAGCAATGCGACGGTTTGCAAAAATCGATTAGTCTCTTCGAGATCTAAACAATCATGTATACAGCCTTACCAGAACGCCGCATTTTCGCCGCAGGTGACCCACAATATGATTGGAGCAGGCTTTCGCGATTAGGGAAGCGTTCCCAGGACATGCATGCTAGTATAAAAAAAACATAGCGTACGACGCCAGTGCTCTGCCATGCCAACAATGCTTCCAGACTGCGCCGTGAACAATGCATACAGAGTTGAACCTGTCAATCGAGTGGACGAAGGCATGTCTACTGCGCTTCTCTCCTTCCTTACTGGAAAATGTAAACACCTCAAGACTATTTCGATTAAAAATTATGTAACAAATTGATTTGACACTCACAGAGCTGATTGAAGAAAACAGAATAGTACCTAAAAACAAAGAACGACACGAACAAACAAAAAATAAACAAATAGCCGCCATTCTAAAGACGTCTTGGCGGGCAAAGCGCGCTCAAACACAGCTGACCGCCACCTGACATGTTATAACACGGATCTAGTATAGTGAGGGGGTAAATAAAGCCGCATGCCGATTGTTGACTGCAGCCTGAACCAGGATAACTCATAGTGAGTGGGCGCATAACGTTGTCTGTTTGCAACCGCTGTGAAACCGTATGTTATTCTTTGTTCTTTCCTGTGTGAAATTTGTCAGCTTAGGCCCTATTTTGTTCTCTTCAATCCGCTCTGTGAGCGTCAAGTCAATTTGTTTCATAATTTTCAATTCTTTCTCTACCCCGGACCAGGATAGATCCGAAATTTAGGATAATGTTTAGGAACGACCAGAAAAATGTGTTTAAAAAACTGCTGGAATTAGATTCCAACTTAGTATATAATACTTCTGCTAGCAAAAATTTCGAATATTAGAACAGTTTCGAATACTGTTGTTTTTCTGAACATTCGAAATCAAATTTATTCGAAAAACCCAATTTAAGGAGTATTCGAATTCGAACACATTCGAAGAACGCGATTTTATCGAGTACCGAAATTCGAATGAAAAATCAGGCTGCAGTTCGCTTAGGATAGGTGACGGTGTCCGTTTCTCTACGTGGTGCCACTGGAAACTGCTCGCTCTGCGAGCTAAGCTAAGCACGGCACACTCCATTGCAGGCGACAGGCCCTCGTGACGGGCTGGCCTACGAAGACCCATGTCACATCAAATGGTGTATGAGTTCACGTTTATTGAGATAGCACTACGGAGCCGAAGCGCACTCGGAGAGCATGGCGAGTGTGAGAAGTATGCGAGGGTCCCTGATGCGAGGACGGCATCGGGGGAAATTGAGCTATTCCGAACGTTCCGTATCGTAAGCAGGGCCCGCGTGGAAACGCTGGATGTGGGTACGTTGACGGCCGCTCGTGCGAGTTGGTTGAAGCACTGGAGCGTAGAAGAGTTGATTTCTGTTCGGTGCAGGAGACAAGGCATTAAAGCATTTGGCGCGATTACTTTGAGGAAATCTCTACGGTAGAATTTCCTCATCCAGCCATCACTTTAACGGCTCCAATCCACGGCACCGTGCCGAAGATCTCCGTGGAAGAGGCTGAAGCGGCTTTGAAGAAGATGAGGCCAGGTAAAGCAACTGGGTCGGACAACGTGGCGGCTGATTTATGAAAGTCTAAGTTTTGGCACTCCAATGAGTGGTTGACGAAGTTCTTTAGTCAGGTTATAGCGGAGAAGAAAGTGCCTGAGTGTTGGCGTCAAAGTACGACGATTCCGATTTGGAAGAGAAGGACAGTCCTGCAGACTGCTCCAATTACCGTCCGATTCGCTTGCTCTCGCACAGAATGAAGATCTCTGAGCGAATTGTCGATGGACGAATTCGTGAAAACGTTAAGCTCTCCGACAACCAGTGCGCCTTCATAGCTGGTTAACAGGAGCCAGTGAATATCGCCTTCCTCAACTTGGAGAAAGCCTTTGATCGCGTACCGCGCGTGAAGAGATATGGTAAGCTCTAAGACATCATGGAGTTCCTTGTCGCGGCTCGACCGTCGCAAGCACCGGCAAGGAGGCGGAAGTACCGGCAAGGGGGCGTGCAAGGGTATAAATAGCCGCCGCCACGTCCCGTCGGGGCCCGTCCAGCTCCACCCGCTTCAGGGGAAGCTGGACCGGTCAGTCACTTCAGTACAGCCAGTCTAGGGTTGCCAGGACAGTCGCACGTCTCGCCCAGTCCGCTCGTAGGACTGTCGAGGCTAAAATCAATAGCGACTCTACCAACTCAACAAGTTCACAAGTGCACCATGAGCCTAGCACCGCAGAGGCATTGGAATGTAGGAGAATAAAAGTTCAACCACAAGTGTCTTCAGTCCCATTCCTATTAGTCGTATATCACTGTGCCGTCACGTAATCGATAATAAACCTTACAACACATAACCTCTACCATTTTCTCCTAGGCTCTAATATTAAAACCACCGAAGGCATAGTCCAACCATAATGCAACGGCAGTGTCTAGCCATGGTGCATCGGACCGAATCGAGCCTTGGCAGTCAATAATCAAACTTAAACAATCATGATACACCAGCATCGGAGAAAGAAACTCAAAAAATCTTCTCATGGTCACCACTCGAATCGAGCTCAGGCAGCTAGTTATAGCCTTTCAAGGTGCTTAGACTGATTTCGAGGTACCCGGCATGTAAAATAGGCGCCACTTTAGATGTTATATTGATTTCTTGCCGACATCTCTCAACCAATTTCTCCACCAAACCTATCCATTTTCGAAAACCGCGAACTCAAAGGAACTTGCGCAAGTCATCCAACTGACCACTCAGGAATGGTCTAGGGAGGGCGACCTGATATAATCGCCTAGAGATAGCCATCAGAAATAAAGGTTCGGGCAATGCGTCACTGCTGAGTGATTTGATCGGCCACATCGATCTTGGGAGAGAGAACCACTGCGGACCAGTAAGCCACGAGCTGGTCTCAAACTGTACTTTGGTAGTTGGTCGCGTTGCTATGTCAGCTGGATTTTCCTCCGAATCTATGTGGTAGAATTCCACCGATACCCCAAGGTCTTGGATGCATCGTTCAATTTTTCTTATTCTATCAACTTGATTTGCTACAAAAAGGGGAAGTTTTCGAGATGATTGCTTCCATGCGAGTGCTATGTTGCTATCGCTTATGATAAAAACGGATTTGAGACGGGGTCCGTATATCTCTACTATTGACTTCGCTAATCGCAGAAAGATCAGAATTACTAGAAGTTCGAGTCTGGGGATGGAGAGTTGCTTTTGCTGTGGGCTGAGCCTTGTTTTAGCACATAGCAACCCCTGCGTATCGTGATTCGGCGGATGGGTTACATAGCTGCAGCATGAAATGGCAATCTGACTTGCGTCTCCGAAAATCCAGAGTGTAGATTTGTCGGCTTGCTCGATGGCGCTGCCAATATTGCGTTGGATTTTGCACTGGAAGCCTGATATTTCGGCGCACAACTCGTTCCACCTCTTGATGTACTTAGGATCGAGTGTTTTTCCCCATCCTGACTGACAAGGGTAGCACAAGGCCAAGAGGATCATACAGTTTGTGGACTTCACTTACGAGTTCTCGTTTAGTCATACGCTCTTTAGGCGAGAATGGAATTTTCAGGAATAAGTGATCCGTGTCGGTGTTGTACCTTACACCTAGCAGCATCGTGTTCCCCGTCGTACCCTTGGCATCGTTAGGTATGCGAGTGTTCACCGTCGCAGAGATGCTACTGAACTCTCTCAGGTTCATGCCAACGCTAGCGAACAACGCTCTAGAGCCCTCGATCTTAGCGAGCGTCTCTTGATCTGTATGCGGTGAGGAAAACATTATCGACATATATGTTATCGAGAATTTCTTTGGACAGAGCTGAATCTGAAGTCGTTAGGAATGTTGTAAGCGACATGTTTTAAACACTGAGAGCTGATCTTATGCCAGACGGTAGGCGCAGTTCCAACAGGATCACCAAAAAATTTCCAACAAAGGCATAAAGATAATGTATGAATAAAGCAGATAAATATGAAACGATGTCAAAATCATTACCACAGGGTGAGAAGAAATGTTAGAACGAATCATACGCTTGCAAGCACCATTTATTACGACACCAGCCCTCAGAGTGGGGGCAGACATAACTCCAACGCTGCGCGAATCTCCTGGCGTCGCGCACCGTGTGCGACGAAATTGGGCGAGTTGTCGCGGTCTGATGCTTCCGACGGCTAGAAACGCTTCCTACAGGAACATGCGGCACCCCTTTGCCTTATTTCAACGTGTTTCTTGGAGATGATATATGAATGTGGCTTCAATAGGACGATCAGCGACAGTTTATACAGGAATCCTGGTCATGTGGATGGATTTTAGCGTCAGTATTTGCCATCTACAACTTCTTGGGTCAATTTTTACCCGTGATTATGGTTATACTACGGAGAAAGGTCACTATTACCCATTCTCGGATCAATTGTCCTACTGCAGACTGTTGCCTACCACATTCTGTGGGATCTTAAGTTCCTTGCTAGAAATGTGGTCTGGGAGTTTAAACACTGAGAACATTTCGTGCTCCGCGGCCAACCATGCGTCACCGAGCGCACGTCCACGTTTCAGAGCCGCGAAGTCGCACGCGACTAGCGCGCGACGTCGCGTTGGAGTTGGGTCCTGGAGCCCCCTCAGAGCGGCCTCTCGGCCGCAGTATGTGTTTGTAGTGTGTGTCTGTGTGTGTGCGTGCCTTTCCATCCTTCCGTCCGTCCGTCCGTCACAACTGGAGTGGGGGCACTGCGTCTTGTCGATACTCAACGATTGATGGTGACCCAAAACTTTAGCCCTGGGGGTAGTCGAGATCGCTGAACACGAATCCGAAGTTCGTTTTTGAAGTATCGATCACAAATAATCGATATCGATCAAATTATACTTTTTGTGGATGTCGTTCATTTTTTGTTTCTTTCTAACTTTCAGCAATCGGCGTAGTTAAGGTGTACTTCCTGCGGAAACCATGACATAGGTTGCAGCTAAAATTGATGATGAGAAGTTATTTCTACGGCGAAGCCGTTGAGAAGCCGTGAGTGCGGCCGAGAGGCCGCTCTGAGGGCTGGTGTCGTAATAAATGGTGCTTGCAAGCGTATGATTCGTTCTAACATTTCTTCTCACCCTGTGGTGATGATTTGGAGATCGTTTCATATTTATCTGCTTTATTCATGCCTTTGTTGGAAATTTTTTGGTGATCCTGTTGGAACTGATGGTCGAGCCTTTATTTCGGGTGGCTATCCCTAGGCGATTATTTCAGGTTGCCTTCCCTAAACGATTCCTGAGTGGTCAGTTTGATGACTTGCGCAAGTTCCTTTGAGTTCGCGGTTTTCGAAAATGAATAGGTTTGGTGGAGAAATCGATTGAGAGGTGTCGGCAAGCAATCAATATAGCATGTAAAGTGGAGCCTATTTTACATGCCGGGTACCTAGAAATCAGCCGAAGCACCTTGACAGGCTATAACAAGCTGCCTGAGCTCGATTCGAATGGTGACCATAAGTAGATTGCCTGAGTTTTTTCTCCGATGCTGATGCATCATGATTGCTTAAGTTCGATTACTAGACTACCAAGGCTCGATTTGGATCGTTCCCCTTGCACCATGACTAGACACTGCCGTTGCATTATGGCTGGACTACGCCTTCGTGGTTTTTCTACAGAAAGCTTGTTCACTGTGCTCGGTAAGGGAGCTAACCTGTTCAGTGTCACCACGTTTCTTCCCACTGAGCGACTCAATATTCCGGTGAGGGTCGTGCATATGAAGAACTCAATAATTGAAGATAAACGCGCACTGAACTACCTTATTGGCAATGCCCTAAGAAACCCCCTGCGATAGGTCACAAAAATGCTGTCATTAATGCATCTGAGAAGAAGATCAGACCTTAAAGCTCACAGCTACGAACATAGATAGTAAAATATGACAGACTAGGAGTGCGCCATGAACTTTTCAAAACTTCATTAGCGCTTAACTTGGAGGGGAATAGTTATGCTTGGCCTTCACTTATTCTTCTGGACTGTCGTCTATCCTAACCAAACTTCTTCCTCTTCTTCTTCAGCGTCTGTCCCGCTTCGTAGCGGGCTCCGCTATTCTGGTGTCATGACGCCACCTTTCCCGATCCAGCGCTAGATCAGAGTGGACACGCGATCTTCAAGTCCATATGTAGCATATCAGACCAGCGCCGCTTCGGACGCCTTCTAGGCCGCTTTCCTATTACCTCGAACTTAAGGCCTATCTTGCCTTCTCCACACAGAACGTGGCCGTTACATCGCAAGCGAGCATCACGCATCTCGTCGGCTATCGGCGCAACACCGAACTTCTACGAATGGCATAGTTTTGGATGCAGTCCATGCGCGTGACTCCAGCCGTACAGCGCAGCATTTCGTCTCCATGACAGTGAGACGCGTTTCAACTTGCTTGGTGGCAGGCCAACACTCAGCGCCGTACATCGCTATCGCCCGGACGACGGTTCTATATATTTTTGACTTCAAGCGCTCTGGTATCTTTTGTCGCAGAGCATGCTAGTCAACGAGCGCCACTTGGACCAATCTGCACTAACGCGGGAGTTCACTTCAATCAGCAGATTGCCATCAGATGCTACCGCTGGTCCCAGTTAAAGACCGAAGTGCGTGGAAGCGCGATGTCGTTGACCTTCATGAAGCTGGACTCGATAACGTCCGTCGTTAGGTACTCGGCCTTCCCCACATTCAATCTGAGTCCAAACCGCTCCAAGCGGTCACACCAAGCCTGCAGCTCGCGCTCGAGTTCACTTTTATCTTCAAAAGCGAGCATTATGTCATCAGCATAAAGCAACGTCCAAGGGACGGGCTTCTGAAGACCTCGTGTGATGGCATCCATAACGACAACAAAAAGGAGTGGCGAAAGCGCAGAGTCCTGGTGCGCTCCAACAGAGATGAGAAACTCCATCGAGGTTCCAGCTGCAGCTTGAACTCTACTCTTTGGACAAGAGTAGAGAATTCGCACCCACACTATGAGCTCTTCAGGAATGTTTGGACCGCATCATGGTCCAATACGGTTTTGGTGTTTCTGGGCCAAATCTCTTGCGTGGACTTATACACATTGTCGGGCAATATTTATTAGGTATGCGGTAAGAGTGCAATATGAAAAGAACCAGATGACAGAGAATTGAGTCTTGGTTTTTTGTTTATTTATTTATTGCTGCACTTAAAGTGCGCCATAGAAACCAACCAAACAAGGAAAACATAGTGACAATCAAACACAATGCTTGGCTTAAATAAAGCACCACCAACGAAATCATGAGTCACCTTCGATAACACTATGAACTGCAAAGCAATGGAAGAAATGTCTTTGCAGATTATTCAGAACACCCCCAGCAAAGGACTAGAAAAATATTTTCCAAAAAAAGTATAGCAGAGCATAATAATACGTCAAAATCATTTAAATAAGGTTGAATAAAATTAGTGAAAGTTCCTATCATTAAAGTGCCTGCGTTGGCACTCAGTATGACTATGGTGTGACTTCTAGTTGTTATTTCCCTCTTGTAGTCTTACCGTTCCACGGATCTCCCTCGATAGAGAGCCTTCGGGCTCTCTTGTTAAGAGGGATCTCGGGCCGCTTGTCGCAGGGCCACGTGGCGCGTCTCCGGGTGGTGGATAGGGGAATTAAACGCGAACCAAATGCGACCGTGTACTGCCCAGAGACGCAGGTGGGATGCAGGGGATGGACTCCTTGCTCCTGCTGTGTCGGGTCGATGCGTTCCTTGTGCGTGGGAGCGGCATGTTCGTGCACTGTGTGCGTGGATGTGTCCGTGACTGTGCGGATTGTAACTGTGTCGGCTCAGCCAAAAGCTTGCACTCGGTAGACTGGGAGTACATGTAATTCGATTCGAGGCCGCCTTAAGTCTCGCCCCGTCCCTTCGGACAGTCTGGCTGGCTGCCCGGAGTACCCCGCCCGCACGACAGAGCCTGACTAGCTACCCGTGTTGTACTCCAGTCAAACACAGCAGCACTAAAGGGCCTCATTCCCCTGACCCCGAAAGAGCCCCCATTTCTGCAGCGATGGGAAGGACGAGTACGGAGAGGCTGCTAAAATCTCAGGGCCTAACCAGGCTGCGCAAACTGAGAAGGACTAGGATGACGATCTGTACTTACAACGCCCGCACACTTGCATCGGAAGCATCCGTGCAGGACCTGATGATGCAAGCCAGGAAGATCAAGTACGACGTCATCGGACTGACCGAGACGAGAAGACACCACCCCCACGCGTCGCCTACGACTCCGGAGAAGAACTGCTCCTCGGAACATGCGACAGCAGGGGAGTAGGCGGCGTTGGTGTCCTCGTCAACACGCACTTGGCCATGAACATCGATTCGTACGAGTCTCTGACAAGCCGAATCGGACGTCTGCGACTGAAGCGATGTGGCTCCGTGCCAGCCTTGACTGTGTTCGTCGCGTATGCCCCAACATCCGACTACGACGACGAAGACGTCGAGGCCTTCTACGTGGAGCTGGAGAAGCTCTATAAGGAAGATCACACCTTCTACAAGGTGATCGTCGGCGACTTCAACGCCAAGATCGGGCCACGAAGGTCGCCGAAAGAACTTCACATCGGAACCCACGGTTTGGAGTGGAACGAGCAAGGTGAAAGGCTGTCTGAGTTTATCATGTCGACCAAGACCATCCATGGAAACTTGCAGTTCCAGAAGCCTCCATCCCTACGATGGACCTGGGAATCCCCCGGTGGCCAGTTCCACAATGAGATCGACCACATCATCTTCAATCGCAAGTATTGCCTGACCGATGTCTCCGTTGTCCCCAAGTTCTACACGGGATCGGACCACCGCCTCCTTCGCGCGAGGTTCCGCTTTTCGCGTCAAGGAGAGAAGGCCGCGAAGTTCAAGAAGAGGAGTCCCAGAACGACCATCAACTGGGATCTCTACACCTCTCTTGTCGGCCTTTGGGAAGATGCCGTCATGGACAACGTCGACGAGGAATACGATCGCTTCGTGCACCATCTCCACGATAGTGCTAAGGGAGCCGAGAGCTTGAAGACCACCAAGAGACGCCTGTCTCCGGAAACTCTCGAGCTGATACGCCAGCGTGGAGCAGCACGAGCGTCAGGCAACTATCAACTGACGTTCGAGCTTGCAAAGCTATGCAGAGCGGCGATAAAGGAAGATCTGAAGGAGAGAAGGGCGGAAGTGTTGGCTGAAGGAGCAGAGGCAGGGCTGAGCATCCGCAATGCTCGCCGGAACTTCGCCAACTTCAAGACCAAGATGACCGCTCTCCGACGTCCTGACGGAACCGTCACCTCTACCAGAAGGACCATGGAGAAGGTCATCCACGATTTCTACTCCGATCTCTTCGATAGCCACGTCCACCTGCCCCTGCGCCATCTTCCGCAGAATGGATACGTCATCCCCTCTGTTCTCCCTTCCGAGATCCGACACGCCATCTCGTCGGTGAAGAAACGTAGAGCACCCGGTCCTGACAGGATCAGAGCTGAACACCTGAAGAACCTCCCGCCAGCGCTCATCAACACCTTGGCGCGGCTCTTCACACGCTACCTGTCCGAATGCAAGGTTCCATCTCAGTGGAAGACCAGCAAGACCGTCTTGCTGTACAAGAAGGGAGACGTGCACGACATTGGCAACTATCGCCCGATCTGCCTGTTGTCCGTAGTCTACAAGCTGTTCACTCGAGTCATCCTGAATAGGATTAGTAGAACGCTGGACGAAGGACAGCCATGCGAACAAGCAGGATTTCGGAGAGGATTCAGCACTATCGACCACATACACACCATTACGAAGCTCATCGAAGTGTCGCGAGAGTAGAAGCTGCAGCTGTGCCTTACGTTCATTGACATGAAGAAGGCATTCGACTCCGTCGAGACTGAAGCGGTCATGGAAGCCCTGCTCACTCAGGGCGTTCCTACTCAGTACATCAAAGTCCTTCGAGAGCTGTACAGTGGATTCACGACCAAGATCTCACCATTCTACAACGACGTCGTCATTGACGTGAAGAGAGGGGTTCGACAAGGGGATACCATATCCCCGAAGCTCTTCAGCGCCACCCTCGAAAACGTCATGCGCGAACTAGAATGGGATGACATGGGAGTGAAGGTCGACGGCCGGCAACTGCACCATCTTCGCTTCGCTGACGACATCGTTCTCATAACACCGAGCATCAGTCAGGCGGAGCGAATGCTGGCCGGCTTCGATCGTGTATGTGGAAGCGTTGGACTGCAGCTGAATCTTACGAAGACGATGTTCATGAAGAACGGATGGGTTTCTGATGCCCCATTCTCGCTCAACGGAACGAACATCTCCGAATGCTCCAGTTATGTGTATCTGGGTCGCGAAGTCAACATGGCCAGCGACCTAGCACCAGAGCTGAGCAGGAGGAAACGAGCGGCTTGGGGAGCTTTCAAGAGCGTCGAAGAATTCGTGAAGAAAACGAAGAACGTCCGACTCCGTGCCCACCTATTCGACTCCACTGTTCTTCCTGCCCTAACATACGCCTCAGAGACCTGGGCTATACGAAAGCAGGATGAACACGCGATCAGCGTCGCGCAGCGTGGAATCGAGAGGACGATGCTCGGAGTGACACGGCTCACGCAAGTGAGAGAAGGCCTCCGGAGTTCCGAGCTTCGCCGACGTTCGAAGATCAGAGACGCTGTCGCATGGGCGAAGTCGTCGAAAATTAGGTGGGCCGGCCACGTAATGCGATTCGCAGGCACCCGCTGGACGAGAGCCGTCACAGACTGGATTCCGCGGGATGTCAAAAGAACACCAGGACGCCCACCAACGCGTTGGTCGGACTTCTTCGTGAAAGCCCTGAACGACCGATATGACGCTCTTCGTGTCCCTCGAGCGAGGAGGATCCATTGGACCACTCTGGCACGCGACAGGGACGAATGGAGACGCTGCTGGCGCCCGCTCGAGCAAGTCGATGATCAACGGGACGACAGGTGATACAGGTGATACAGTCTTATCGTTAGTCTTTCTTGGGTTCTTGATGGCCAGTCGGCCTGATTCTTGTAGCCCTGTCGGGCCGGAGCGGGATTGTCCTATAGGACGTCCGCCGTTCTGCCTCGGCGGCGGAGGCCACGGCAGTCCTCGCTGCGGGCGTTGACGGCAGGCCGCGGGCACTAGCGGCGAGCCTCGACGGTGGCTCGGGCGGCGACGAATTCTATTGGGTCCCCATTGAAGTCGGGTACCTGAAGCTCACGACCGTATAATTGTCGTAGCAAATGTAATTGGTTCGAAGCCTCTGGAGGGAAAGTTTTTCTAGATGGAGAACTGTGATGAGGAGCATTCGATTCCTTATTTGTTTGTGCAGTTGTATTAGAAACGTTCAATTGTGGTATATTGGTTGACTGAATGTTACCACGATTATCTGAATTCAATTGAGGGGTGTTTTTAAACGCGATCTCTATGTGGGCATTACGTCCGTGATGGCACTGCAGTCAAGCGGGTTGAGCGGCAATGGAAAGTGGCGTTGCACGAGTAAGGTCGGGGGTTCGGTTCTCCTGCGTTGTTTTTGCATTTCAACTGATTGGTGAAGATTTGAGAGGTCTTTGACGTCTACATAATTTGCCGGCGTTTTCTGCGCATTTTCCAGTTGTATGTGCTCTTTGAGCGCAGAACTGAGCTGCGGACTTTCCCTGAGCGACGAAGGCAGTTTCCACACGAGCAGCTCGGATGGCACACACTCTGAAGTCCCTTCCCTAGCCTGGTCGTGCGCTCGAGGAATATACGGTTCCTGAGTGCCCGATGAGGGCGCACACTTCTCTGATTGTAGCGTAAATTATTTGCTCGTGAGATGCTTGAAGCAGATAAGACAGGTTATCTTGTTGGATCGCAGACTTCGTAGCAATAGAACGTTCGAATATTTCGAGCATTCGAATTTGAGCACTCGAACACGAGTGCTTCGAGCACTCAAATTCGAGTACATTCGAAAATCTCGATTTTTCGAGCATTCGAATTCGAATACGTTCGAAAATCGCGTTTGTTCGAACGTTCGAATACGAATATTCGAATTCGAATAGAATTATTCGAGTTCGAATGCTCGAATATTCATTCGGGAACAGCTATAATCTCTGTTAGGATAAAAGGATAAAGGACGGCATTACTCAATCCTCTTTGGGATGCGCCACGCATTCTACGCCTGTGGGATGTAGTGGAGCCGAGTTGAATGCGTATTTGGCCATGTAATGACTTGCAGTGGCCAGCCGATGAACAATAAATCGTTTAAATCGCTTATCGTTTATTTCGGAGAAATAGGGCTAAATGGTGCCTTTCCCCGGCCCTATTTGCGCCTTTAAACCCACCAGTGGGCAGCAGGTGAAGCTCTCGTACAAACTGAAGAGAGGAAAATAGAAACTCAATTCACTGTATGCTCCCCTTCGATTGGGGTGGAACAGAAATGTCCTAGCCTGGGTAAGCATATTACGTGAAAAATTGTCTGCATTCGGTTTGAGCCATTGTTTTAGTTGTTTTGGTGTTTTACTATCTCTTCTGTTTTTACCTTGAGACATTAATGTTTCTCTATGATGTTTGCCATTTGCGTGTAGAATTACTGATGACTGTCTTCCTCGTGAAAAGGTGGAAACGAACTTAAGTGAGGGTAAAATCGGCTTGGAAGCTTGAACACTCCTTAAAGGGGCATTAGTTCCGCATGGCTTGAATCTCTTGAATATCGTTCGTCTCTTAATCTAAAAGCTTACAATTACAAGTTTTTGTCGTCCTTGACCTAAACTTTTTCAGATATGGGCTCAGACTCATCGATTCTCGATTTGGTCACAAACTCCTGCGACGTGTCAGCATCACTAATGATATTCTGGGATAAGCAAGACTATGTGGTATCGCTTATGGGAAGGTCCAGAGTCACGTGAGTCAATGATTTCTCTCCGCCGCCGCAGGGAGCGGTTCTTTGGAGTTTCAGTTTCAAATAACTCAGTTTGTTTAACTTTATTTTACTTTATTGGATGAGTCTGAAAACCATTCACGGATATCTCACATTAATGGTTTTTCATTGTTTCTCTTATATGTTATATGAGGGATGATATGATCTGCTATCATTATTTCCTTTCTCATTTCCTTCTCGCAAATTGGCTAGTGGGTTCACCATGTGTCAGATTTTAAGTGCACTATAGAAGGAGTACAGCTACAGAAACTACAAGAAGTAATGTATCAAGGGTTTTTGATAAAAAAAGGATCTCAGCTTCGATGCTCGCAGCGAGCTTATTCCAGCCAAAGCGGCTAAAGCAGTGATCAGTCTGTTCCGAACCCTATATACAACGATTACTTCGTAGTTATCTACTCTCGTACAAAACATTTATCAGACCTCTACTGGAGTATGGCACAGTTATTCCTAATCCTTATTAGGTTAGCTTTATAATGTTTATTTAAACTGAAGAGATCTAATATCAGAGGAGGCCGGTGAAATTAGCCATTCCTAAGGCTAAAATAAATGTGAGACTCCATTTCTTCATGAACAGAGGTGGCACGCAATTCGACGAATGCGAAGGTTAGGCATTGTTACTGGCAAACTCATCGATTTTTAAGGGAAACTTGACAGACTAGATTTGTCCTAAGAAGATTCATATCACTGGTATACCCTTCTTACAACCTCTAAAATTTTTGTTTTTATACTCAAATAGATATCGTTATGCTCTCAACAATAACACCCTCCCAGCCAATTTGCGATCTGATTAGGTTGTGAACTTTGTCCTCGGAACATGCAATTCACACCGTTAGCAGTGACCTAAACTTGAACAACAAACAAAGCAAACAAGAAGAAAGACGTCAAGAACAGAGGAAAACTTGAAAAGCAACAAAAACACAACAAAACCCTAACGACAACACA
This sequence comes from Heligmosomoides polygyrus bakeri, assembly GCA_947359475.1. Classification (NCBI taxonomy): domain Eukaryota; kingdom Metazoa; phylum Nematoda; class Chromadorea; order Rhabditida; family Heligmosomidae; genus Heligmosomoides; species Heligmosomoides polygyrus. The sequence continues at coordinate 56,263,534 of OX375870.1, read as the reverse complement.
GCTGCAACAACAAAAACAAACAACGAAACATAAAGCAAAAAACGCAGCAGAACCCAAAGCAAAACAAAAACATTAGGTGCTGCTTCATTTTATATTCGTGTTGCTATAATACTGTCCTTATTAGTACGGTATTGCAATGTTATGAGGCGTCGCCTTGGTCGTCGTTCTCCGTTATGATTATGATGGAACTGGCAATTCGTTGTCGCCGTAGGCCATCCTAATTCAGCTTCCAATCTCAGACCGCAGGAGAGCACTTCAATGTGAATTGAAGCCCTTCAAGGATTTGTTTTTATTATATCTCACGTGACAGAAGCACTTGAAGTGAAGGAATTATTCTCGGACGTCCCTTTTGATGACATGCCATTTTAGCATGTGTACCAGCGGTGCATATTTCTATCTAAAATTTCTATACCCTTATGATCAATGTTTTTGGAACCTGGTTGTTCTCAGGGGATTGTGTCCACAAATCCCCTACTACGACATTATTGCAATCACCACCTATATATAAAAGAGTTTGTCCGTGGAGTGATCTAACCTAAGTGAGGTACACCGCATCATCCACAGCGAGAGCGGTCGAGTGATCTAACCTAAGTGAGGTACGGTGCATCATCCACAGCGAGAGCAGTCAAGTGAAGTGATCTAACCGAAGTGAGATACGCCGCACTATCCACAGCGAGGGCGGTCGATGATCTAACCTATGTGAGATATCACCACCTATCACAATCACCATCACCACCTATATATAAAAGAGTTCTCCGTGGAGTGATCTAACCTAAGTGAGGTACGCCGCATCATCCACAGCGAGAGCGGTCGAGTGATCTAACCTATGTGAGATATCACTATCACCACCTATATATAAAAGAGCTCTCAGTGGAGTGATCTAACCTAAGTGAGGTACGCCGCATCATCCACAGCGAGAGCGGTCGAGTGATCTAACCTAAGTGAGGTACACCGCATCATCCACAGCGAGAGCGGTCGAGTGATCTAACCTAAGTGAGATACGCCGCACTATCCACAGCGAGGGCGGTCGATGATCTAACCTATGTGAGATATCACCACCTATCACAATCACCATCACCACCTATATATAAAAGAGTTCTCCGTGGAGTGATCTAACCTAAGTGAGGTACGCCGCATCATCCACAGCGAGAGCGGTCGAGTGATCTAACCTATGTGAGATATCACTATCACCACCTATATATAAAAGAGCTCTCAGTGGAGTGATCTAACCTAAGTGAGGTACGCCGCATCATCCACAGCGAGAGCGGTCGAGTGATCTAACCTAAGTGAGGTACACCGCATCATCCACAGCGAGAGCGGTCGAGTGATCTAACCTAAGTGAGATACGCCGCATTATCCACAGCGAGGGCGGTCGATGATCTAACCTAGTGAGATATCACCACCTATCACAATCACCATCACCACCTATATATAACAGAGTTCTCCGTGGAGTGATCTAACCTAAGTGAGGTACGCCGCATCATCCACAGCGAGAGCGGTCGAGTGATCTAACCTATGTGAGATATCACTATCACCACCTATATATAAAAGAGCTCTCAGTGGAGTGATCTAACCTAAGTGAGGTACGCCGCATCATACACAGCGAGAGCGGTCGAGTGATCTAACCTAAGTGAGGTACGCCGCATCATCCACAGCGAGAGCGGTCGATTGATCTAACCTAAGTGAGGTACACTGCATCATCCACAGCCAGAGCGGTCAAGTGATCTAACCGAAGTGAGATACGCCGCATTATCCACAGCGAGGGCGGTCGATGATCTAACCTTAATGAGGTACGCCTCATCATCTAAAACGCGGGCAAAATTTACCATTGAAAGTGGGATGTTGCTGCAGCAGAGGAAACGCAGCCCTTTACTGCTTAACACAACAGCACCTACGCGCATTTCTGAGCGTCCAGATTCAGGAGCCGACTTCTTGCCATTAGCATGAGAAGACTACTAAAGGGGTAAGGGTAGAAGGAGGAGTTTGATGGTGGGGAACCGACAGCGATCAGGAGGCTGCGACCAGGAGGAGCATCGGGATGGCTGATGCGGGGAACAAGGAACTAGGCCAGGAAGTGGCACCAGGAAGAGTTCAGGCAATGTGTACGGATCATTACTCAGGGACGGGGTGCAAGCCTCCCGCAGTAGCAGCCTCTGTCTATCCGTGAGGTCACTGCGGAACTCCTGGAAAAGGGGGCGTGTCGGGGGCGTAACCTATGTAGCATATACTGCGGTAGATAAGGTCCGCGAGAACCGCAGCACACAGGTGCAGTACGTACCACGTTAGTCCGCGAGAACCGCAGCACACAGGTGCAGTACGTACCGCGTTGAGCCCGCAATCCTGGGAAGGGGCGCTCCCCCTGGCTCCCCTCCTGGGAGCCCTGGGCAGGGGCGCTCCCCTGGCTCCCCCTGGCTGCCCTGGGGCTCCCCCTGGCTGCCGTAGTGCCGAAGGAGCACTCCCAGAACCTGTGGCTCCCCCTGGCTGCCCTGGGAGGACTCCCACAATCTGTGAGCGCTCCCACTGGCTCCCACTGGAGTACCCCCTTCCTCCTACCTCTCCCACAGTGCTCCAAACAAATCCTTATATGGTGAAACTGTCCATACTCCCTCTTATAACCCTCGTAGTTGTCCTACTAACCCTTGTAATGGTTCAACTGCCCATACAGCCCATAACTGCCCATAAGAGCTCCATTTTGTCAGAATGTCTCAAAACGCTCCTTTCCTTGAGCTTCTAAATGCCCCAATATGCCTAGGCAGGTTCCTACGTAGGTGTAGGTATTCTTCCTTCCTCTGTATTTGTATTTTTGTATATGTATATTTTTTGTTTATTTACAATATTTTTTAGTTTTTATTTAGATTTATATTAACCATTTCTGTTCTCCTAATACTACTCCTACCTTTACCTACCTACCCAACCCAACCTAACGGTGGGGTATAATTTTTATTTTTATTTGTGGTTTATTTTTTTTTATTTTTTCTAGGACCTTTTTACCTTCCTACCTACCTACTTGTGTGTATGCGCTTCTGTGATGAATGCAATGTACTAACACATATTTATTTCAGGTAATGCACATAAAGAAATACACACGACTAATAAAGAATTCATTACTACTTCAGTATCTTCTTCTGTGTTTGGGTGACAATAAAAACTTAAGAAACGATGTTGTTCTTCTTCAGTAGCAATTGATTTAGCCAGTAACAATTAGAACATTCAAAGTTTTGGATCACAAGTTCGTCGAACTTCGTCGTCGAAAATGTCGTAGTGGTCCGCCTCGTCCGCAGTGGCAGCGGGAGTAGAGGTTTTGCGTGTCTTCTAAAATTTATTTTTTTACTGAAAAAGTATGTGCTGTGTAGACTTATATCTTAAGTGTGAGTATTACTTACAGGAGGTGGAACCAAGCGGCCATCTCTTGGCACATATTGGCGCACGTCGGCCCTACAAAAAGTAAAATAGAATAAGTAGTTTTGGTTGAAGTAAGGAATTCTATGTCATTTAAAATACTAACATTGTTTTTGTTAGAGCATCCCGGAAACATGGACCCCAAATGGCTCGGAACTCCTTGCGCTCTTGAAACGCTCGCGATCGCGAGGAGTTGTCGTTGCCGAGCGTCTCCCAGTACCTAAGTGAATATGCAGAGATTATTTAGAGTCTATTTACTCAAAATACAGCCCTACTAGTTAATCCTAGAGTAGTACCTCGTGGGGTTACGGATAAGGTCTTCAACGGAGGATTCGACGAGTTCATTGGCTCCCAGTCCGATTCCGTCTAGGCAACATCCCACGAGTGCTCCGATGACGGCGTCTGGTAAGTTCTTGAGCTGGGGAGCTTTCGGATAGCGATCAGTCCTCCGATAAGTGTATTTTTGAATTTCCTCAACTGGGTCGCAGGCCTGAATTTTAGTGGGATTGCAGTGATTCTGCCAAAGCTGTTAAAGGACCTAAAAAGCTATCTTGACAAGGTAGTGTCTGAAGAAATCAGTAGCTTGGATGGAGTGGTCTTGCCGCTGAATTCGGGAAAGTCTTTTCCAGCTATGGAGGAAATCGTTCAAACGGCACGGATGAAAATATGAGTATTGAATTCTACTAATACAGCTAGTGTACCGATATATTTTAATATATACCTTAAATGGCGGATCGGACTTGATATCCCAGTTCTGCTTTAAGTGGCGGCCATGGAGGAAAAACTGTTCAGGGAGGGTGTGGCTGGAGTTCTTCACCGCAACCGCCTCTGCTTTGGCGATGGAACGCTGGTTAGCTCTAGCAAACTCGAGCAGCGCGTTGAGCTGCAAGCAGAAGCGGTATAAAGTGCGACCCATTTAAATATCGATTTAGCGATTGAAATGGGAACCCATAATTGAAGAAGGTGCACACCGTGGATACGAATCCAACAAGTGCGTCGGACTGGGCAGCAACGACCTCGGTGAGACTACGGACGATTGAATCGGACGAGAGTGGGATCTGCGAGCATGTGTCCTGGATCGCCTTTGCGCTGTTCAGACTGATCGAACACTCTCTCATTTTACCGGTGATGAACGCCTGAATTATAAGAGGCCTTGGCTAGATAAGTGAAGGTTCGTAGGCCCGTCGGATAGTGTGGAAGTGAAGGAGGAAACTAAATAATGAACCAACGTGGTATTGGGCACCGGTGTCGAAGTGCGCAAGCGTGGCGCCTAGTTCCCGGAGCGAAATCTCGTTACCTTGGGCCAGTCGTTGCATTACAACTGAAAGCAATCCCGATTTCTACTGCCCTCACCTCCGCATATGTAAACGCACACTTCTTTGCTGTAACCTAACCTCGGAACTGATCATTTTCCGATTGCTGAACACGACCGGTCTGCCGTGGTGCGCCCCTCCTCTGCCTCTGTGGTCTTGCTTGCTGTGATTCGGCCGATTGTGACGTGCTTGATTCTAATGTGCTCAGCTGCGATGCGCTCAGCTGCGATGCGCTCAGCTGCTCCTCCCAACAATTGTCGTCGTCCGTTGTCGACGAAGGGCCGCGTCTCGAGAGGTGATCGACTAGAGCTCGGAGGTGATCGAGTCCGAGCTCGAGGTGTACCTTCTCCGGTACTCCTTCGACTTTCACGACAGTCGTTTGCTTTGATTCTGGATTGTGATCGAAGGAAATAACATATATAGAAGACAGATATATAGTAAAATAACTGCATTCTACCACGTACCAGTTTCAGTGGTAGTTGTGCCACAAGTTATTGCCCTAGCCATCTCCAACGCATTTTCCACATCATCACAGGACCCGGTGTCATATTTGGGGACGTAGGGAGGGGAATCCTGGGAAGCCGGCCTGTTATCCATACTCGGCGGTCCTTCTTCCCTCCTGAGTTCCTTGGATGATACTAGAAAATATTTAACAAACTGGAGATTATAGATAAAGCGGGGATGGTGCAGCACCGCATTTTAACAAAGGATTGCACAAATGGTGGGTAAAATGCTTCATCCAAATCAGATCAACAGGAGTCTAAATCAGATCAACACCAGGAGGGTCATCGGAATGGCTTTTCATTTCTTCAGGTCGAGAGGAGCGTTTTTATCGTCATCGCAAAATGACAACTACGACATGTGCAAAACATGAGACGTTACGACATGTGCAAAACATGAGACGCATCAGTTCCTACCATCCATAAAGAAAGCCCGAAACGAACCACGAAAGGGCTTCTCCCAAGTAATGATTTTGAATCCGAAGAAATGTTTCTTTCAATCAGTTCGATTAGCGAATTTATTTCGTTTACAGAACTCCGTACCGTCAAAATAGTCAAATTATATAACGATGGGCCTTCTATTTATTATTCAAGAACCCTTTGGTGGCCGTTTCAGACACTCTCCATGGGTGAGAGGCAAGTAAGAGCGTGCAGGTTGAGGTTAAGTTCAGAGCTAAAGGTAATAGAGGTTAAATTCGAGACACAAAGCAAAAGTCAGGGCCCTCAATAAGGACAGCGGGAGAGCGAATGTCATAGGCGTTGCGAACCACAATTTCTCGCCTTTGGACAGACAAGAAATAGCGATTGTTGTCCTGAATTTTTTGCAGTGCGGAACAGGTACGGAAGTGAGCAGGGTGAGGAGAAGTGAAAACTTTTTCATACAGCGCAGCGAACGGGTCAGTGGTCACGAATTCTTCCAATAGAACACAACATTCGCCGGTGTAGCTGTCGAAGCAGAATGCAATGACTTGTCCAAATCGGGCCTCTTCATCGGGTGTTTCCAGGTAGACGACGACTTGAGTAGTGTCCGTTTCCGCTGACTTCTTCCAATAGTCGCTGGACGGATACATGTGTTTGCCGTCGCTCAATCGAGAACTGAAACCCACACCGAACTGCACTCCAATCCACACACCATAACCATCACCACATGTTAGATGTGAACACACAACCACAACCACGCTGGAGAACAGCCCATGAAGCGTGCAGGTGTGTGACTGCCATTCAACTTTTTGTCCTATGCCCTACCCACCTGAATCTCTGAGAGAGCCTCTGTTCAAACAGAAATTCCCTGTGCTCCTCGCCAATTGCTTCAAGCGCCAGCACTGAATCTGCCGGAACATACCAATCGCCTTCGAGCCCGAAGTCGCCAACCATAGCATTGCACCTGACAGACGTCGGTATGATATATAAGTAATGAACGGGGGATCTAACCTAACCTAATTAACTAAACTAGCTAGCTACTAATCTTTATAACCCTACAAACCGAAGTCGCTTTCCATGGCCAGTTATTTTCTTATGGAGTCGGTCGAGATGGTCGTTTTCAAAGATTTTGACCTCCTTTTCCAACTTATCGACCATGTCTTTGTGAAGAAGGAAGCTGTAATTATTAGTACCGCAAGGGAATGAATCAACCATCTGGACAGCCAAACATCTTCCGCTATAAAATCCTACTTTTCGATGATCGTCTCCTCAACGTTTGTTGTGCATTGCGGAATAGTTGGAGGCGGCGATGCATGCTCTCGAACGAGCTGGAGGACCAATGGTATGGCGATCCTACTAGAGGCAGATCTTCAAGGACGGCGTGGTCGACGAGGCACTGAGAAAGAAGAGACCAGCCATCGTTATAAAGTTTTTTGCACCGAAACCCATTGAGGCAGTACTTACATGAACTTTGAGAGTGATGAGCGTCGGATCGAGGGCATACCACAAGTTTCTCATCGAGGTGCCCAGGTCACGCACCCCTGGGAAGTCGGCCTCAGTAAGTTCCCTGGTGTTTTCGAGGACTCGCACAAGCATCCAGTAAGCCAGCACAGCCACCGCTCCAACGGATTCCGAAAACATGTTTAGCGCCGCTGCCAGGGGGAATACCACAAAGGAGAGCTAAATTTGCGATGATGATGTATACATAGGAGCTTCTTGGTCAGGCTACTTACTGCTTCTTTCTCCGATCCTGTGCACCTTGATAGGTCTTCCACACCCAAAATGAACTTCGAGGAGTACGTGTAGTTGCGTGTCCTCTGCAGAGCAACTAGCAACGCGCCGAAACAGTCTCTTCGAATGGCCAATACTGCCCTGCCCTTTCGAGGTCCGAACATTGCTGAAGGATGATACGATTCTTCCTCATCACTACATCTCACTAAGTTGAGTAATTAGTAGCACTGTGCAGCCACCTTTAAAGACATTGCAAGTGATTCCCTCGGAAAGCAGATGGAGAGCGTCGGGCGTGCAGTGATTCACCGTGAAAAACTCCATCATTTGGGTCCATCCTGGAGAAGTAAGAGAAGTGAGAGAATTGTTCGCCTATCTCATAATGATTATTATCCCCACTCTAACCTCGAAGCCCATTCTGTCGCGCCTTGGCATCCATTATGAGGCTTTCATCCGTTCGTCGATCACCTATTGAAATATATTACGCGTCGACCGGATCTTTCTCCAGGGAACGTGCACAGATGACACCCCTGCAGTGACTGCCAGCGTGGCAACCCGTAGAGTGTTTGCAGAGCCTTAAAAAGTATATATAGGAGGTATCCTTAAGTGACCCATGCCCGCAAACGGTTGACGCACGGCGAAGTCGATGATTCCGTTGACCAGTTTTGGGGTGCAGATCCACGTATCGGAGGCGGTGCGAATGGGGATTCCCGCCCTTTGCAGCACTTCTAATTCGTGCTTCAGACTGCAGAAAAATCCTATTTCAATTTTTTTCAACGGTATTCTAGGGACTTAAACGCAGCTCGGTCAAAAGAGTTTCGGTGGGTGGCTTCCTTGTGAACATGATGCCGGCCAAGATGATGTTCTCGTACTTATTTTTCTCCTTGAATGGTAGTCCTTCGAGGCGAATGTATACGGGCCAAGACTCCGAACTTAATAAATGACAGTTAGATGCACACGCAGTGGAGAAGAACAATGGCCGTCGTTCCGGTACGGAGTTAGAGGAAAGACTAACCGCGAAAGTTTCTTGAACCTTACGCCGTCGACGTTCAAGGTGAGCACGTTGGTGATTTTGCGATCTCGAAAATCCAAGACCGACTCGATATCCCGATCGTACTTTGGGAAAGAGGAAGTTTCACTCAAAGCTGGGTTGTCGTCTGATTGATCCTGGCAAAAGTTAAGATAGTAAGCGTTCGCGGTTGAGCTGAACTCCAAGACTAGACATAGAAAGCGCACCCTGTTGTGAATGGAGTCGTGCAATTCAGTTAAGAGCGGAAGGACTCTTTCGAGGATTATGTGGAGTTGAGGCTTGATGAGAACCGTGAAAATGGACGTACGCTTAGAGGTTTTCGAGCGCTTTGGCCGAACACTGCAATCGGTTCTGAGGTACTCCATATAAAAGCTCAAATATAAGAGTGTAAAACAAACCCCCGTATCTGGCAGCCCTCGTTCTGGCACAAGGCCTTTGGACCGGAAAGATGTCTATCGCAAGCGTTGCAGTAGTAAAACTTAAGCAGTCCGAATCTCTCATGCGCATCATGCGCCAAACTGACGAGCCCGTTACGAATCTTTAAACATTTTAAATTTAATTTAAGAAATCTAATTTTACCCTAATCTTCCTAATTTCCTAATTCTTCTATTTCTTTTTAATTTTTCAAATTTCAAATTAAATTTTGTGTTGCGGTGTCCGTTTTGATGTGAGTAGTTTTTGTTATTTGTGTTGTGTTGGTTTTTGTTAGCATGAAAAAACACACAATACACAAAAAAAACTAAAACTAAAAAGAAAAACATCAAACATCCATCAATAAATTAAAAAACACATCGAACACGAGGTTCGATAATACCGGACAACCGATGAAGTCCGGTATTCAATACACATCAATAATAAAAACAAAAACATGGAAACGACCCACCGGATCGACCGCCCCTGCGGATGAAGTCATGACGTCGCAGAAATCCTCCACGAAGCGACACATTTCATCGCTAATTCCAAAATGTTGCTTGAAATTGGCATAGTGCAGTAGTTTTTGGCGATAATCTGAACGAAATGTATATTATGCTAGTAATTGCTTCCCACCACACTACACTAATACATTATGCTAGCTACTAACCCAGAATCTCGCGCTGGCATCTTCCGTTCCCTGCATTCACAGCACGATTGCCATCATCGAACCCACGGAATTCAATTTTATCCGCACCATCGTAGCCTGGATGATCGTCGTCCTGCGCTTCTTCTCGAGCAGGGCTCACAGACCGGCTATTTTCGCCATCACCGTCACCGTGATGACGCGCTTGCTGATGCGCTTCCTCAACCTTCTCGCGAGCCTCTAAATTTCATCGCCGATGGCGTTAGAGGGACCCCATGTAGTGCAGCCGGAGACAGTAAGCTGCACTCACCATCGTATAGAACACGCAGCGATCGGCTTCTTCGCAGCCTCGGCACCTTCGCGTTTCCTGATTGCATGTCGAACGTGTCCGGGTTGGAGTTCTCGTCAAGCGGAGTTGATCTTCGCTTGCGCCCAGTAAGCATAGAACACACTACTACACCTGCACCTAGAGCGCGCCCCACCTCCAAATTTGATCGCTCTGTGACTGGAAGAAATTATTCCCTTTGCTTTAAACCCTAAAGGCTAAATTATCGCTACGTATTCCGGTGGACACTTGACCACAAAGTATTTCAAAAAGCAGAACTCCAAAACCATCTTATTCAAGGCCACATTAAGGAAGACGGTCCTCTTCATCAGTATCAGTATCCATTGTCGTCGCACCATCGTCCCCGTGCTCGCTTCCTCTTCCTCCTTCAGATTCGACTTCTGCTTCTCCATCGTCTTCTGCTCCTTCTTCTTGCCTGCCTTCACCGATGCCTTCGTCCTCAATGTTGACGTCGGAGTAGTTCAGTCGCGAGATTTTTGGGCACAGCTCTCGCGCAGAACCTTCAACTCTGCTGATTCCACCGCTGAAAGAGCTCTCCCATCTACTATACCCTGCTTCTGAAGTCCAAAAACCTACGCACTTCTTGCCACTAGCCTCTCGACATCCACGAGCAAATGCTTGACCTCACCCAGCGTTACCGGCACCTCCTCCGCTTCGTTATCCGGTCTCACCTTTCTTCTGGGCAAGTTCACATACCTAGAAGTGAGACCGGTGAGGGCAAAACACAGGTGAGCAGACAACAAAGCCACTATGCACCGGTTGCCCCTACAGTCCAAAACGAGCAGCTCCGGGAACTTCGTCGATAAAGCTCGCCACGGATTGCACAGATTATTGCCTCGAAGACACAGATACTTGACACGTCGATTGACGTGTTCAACTCCAGCTATGTCCTCATCTGTCAAGGCGCACCCTTGCAGGTGAAGGGTCTGTAAAAGTTTACCCATTACACTTCACCTCATAGGTGCACTTAGACTGCACTAAGTTACCTCAAGATGCCGGTAACTCCATAGATTTCTGAGTACTTCCTCGGCCCGACCCTGATCGTTCACCACTTTGATATCGACCACGACTCTATCCGAGACTTCTATCGAAGCCATGTTCCAAGCCGGTCCACAATCGAAGCCGTTCCACCAGAAGAATCGAACAGTCGATTTGATTCTGTCTGAAGTTTACTTTAAAAAGAATCAAATCGACTCCCCAAACCTCCCCAGTCGCTCCAGGATCAGAGGCATTCCACGAGAAAAATCGAACATTCAAACTTCAGACAGAATCAAATCAGCTCCCCACGCATGGCCAGCCGCTCTAGGATCAGAGGCATTCCACGAGAAAAATCGAACATTCACACTTCAAAAAGAATCAAATCGACTCCCCAAACCTCCCCAGTCGCTCCAGGATCAGAGGCATTCCACGAGAAAAATCGAACATTCAAACTTCAGACAGAATCAAATCAGCTCCCCACGCATGGCCAGCCGCTCCAGGATCAGAGGCATTCCACGAGAAAAATCGAACATTCACACTTCAAAAAGAATCAAATCAGCTCCCCACGCATGGCCAGCCGCTCCAGGATCAGAGGCATTCCACGAGAAAAATCGAACATTCACACTTCTGGCAGAATCAAATCAGCTCCCCAAACATGGCCAGCCGTTCCAAGAGAAAAATCGAACATTCACACTTCAGAAAGAATCAAATCAGCTCCCCACGCATGGCCAGCCGCTCCAGGATCAGAGGCATTCCACGAGAAAAATCGAACATTCACACTTCTGACAGAATCAAATCAGCTCCCCAAACATGGCCAGCCGCTCCAGGATCAGAGGCATTCCACGAGAAAGATCGAACATTCACACTTCTGACAGAATCAAATCAGCTCCCCAAACATGGCCAGCCGCTCTAGGAACGAAGCCGTTCCACGAGAAAAATCGAACATTCACACTTCTGACAGAATCAAATCAGCTCCCCAAACATGGCCAGCCGCTCCAGGAACGAAGCCGTTCCACGAGAAAAATCGAACATTCACACTTTTGACAGAATCAAATCAGCTCCCCAAAGATGGCCAGCCGCTCCAGGAACGAAGCCGTTCCACGAGAAAAATCGAACATTCACACTTCAGACAGAATCAAATCAGCTCCCCACGCATGGCCAGCCGCTCCAGGATCAGAGGCATTCCACGAGAAAAATCGAACATTCACACTTCAAAAAGAATCAAATCAGCTCCCCACGCATGGCCAGCCGCTCCAGGATCAGAGGCATTCCACGAGAAAAATCGAACATTCACACTTCTGGCAGAATCAAATCAGCTCCCCAAACATGGCCAGCCGTTCCAAGAGAAAAATCGAACATTCACACTTCAGAAAGAATCAAATCAGCTCCCCACGCATGGCCAGCCGCTCCAGGATCAGAGGCATTCCACGAGAAAAATCGAACATTCACACTTCTGACAGAATCAAATCAGCTCCCCAAACATGGCCAGCCGCTCCAGGATCAGAGGCATTCCACGAGAAAGATCGAACATTCACACTTCTGACAGAATCAAATCAGCTCCCCAAACATGGCCAGCCGCTCTAGGAACGAAGCCGTTCCACGAGAAAAATCGAACATTCACACTTCTGACAGAATCAAATCAGCTCCCCAAACATGGCCAGCCGCTCCAGGAACGAAGCCGTTCCACGAGAAAAATCGAACATTCACACTTTTGACAGAATCAAATCAGCTCCCCAAAGATGGCCAGCCGCTCCAGGAACGAAGCCGTTCCACGAGAAAAATCGAACATTCACACTTCTGACAGAATCAAATCAGCTCCCCAAACATGGCCAGCCGCTCCAGGAACGAAGCCGTTCCACGAGAAAAATCGAACATTCACACTTCTGACAGAATCAAATCAGCTCCCCAAACATGGCCAGCCGCTCCAGGAACGAAGCCGTTCCACGAGAAAAATCGAACATTCACACTTCTGGCAGAATCAAATCAGCTCCCCAAACATGGCCAGCCGTTCCACGAGAAAAATCGAACATTCACACTTCAGAAAGAATCAAATCAGCTCCCCACGCATGGCCAGCCGCTCCAGGATCAGAGGCATTCCACGAGAAAAATCGAACATTCACACTTCTGACAGAATCAAATCAGCTCCCCAAACATGGCCAGCCGCTCCAGGATCAGAGGCATTCCACGAGAAAAATCGAACATTCCAACTTCTGACAGAATCAAATCAGCTCCCCAAACATGGCCAGCCGCTCCAGGAGCGAAGCCGTTCCACGAGAAAGATCGAACATTCACACTTCTGACAGAATCAAATCAGCTCCCCAAACATGGCCAGCCGCTCTAGGAACGAAGCCGTTCCACGAGAAAAATCGAACATTCACACTTCTGACAGAATCAAATCAGCTCCCCAAACATGGCCAGCAGCTCCAGGAACGAAGCCGTTCCACGAGAAAAATCGAACATTCACACTTTTGACAGAATCAAATCAGCTCCCCAAAGATGGCCAGCCGCTCCAGGAACGAAGCCGTTCCACGAGAAAAATCGAACATTCACACTTCTGACAGAATCAAATCAGCTCCCCAAACATGGCCAGCCGCTCCAGGAACGAAGCCGTTCCACGAGAAAAATCGAACATTCACACTTCTGACAGAATCAAATCGACTCCCCAAACCTCCCCAGTCGCTCCAGGATCAGAGGCATTCCACGAGAAAAATCGAACATTCAAACTTCAGACAGAATCAAATCAGCTCCCCACGCATGGCCAGCCGCTCCAGGATCAGAGGCATTCCACGAGAAAAATCGAACATTCACACTTCAAAAAGAATCAAATCAGCTCCCCACGCATGGCCAGCCGCTCCAGGATCAGAGGCATTCCACGAGAAAAATCGAACATTCACACTTCTGGCAGAATCAAATCAGCTCCCCAAACATGGCCAGCCGTTCCACGAGAAAAATCGAACATTCACACTTCAGAAAGAATCAAATCAGCTCCCCACGCATGGCCAGCCGCTCCAGGATCAGAGGCATTCCACGAGAAAAATCGAACATTCCAACTTCTGACAGAATCAAATCAGCTCCCCAAACATGGCCAGCCGCTCCAGGAGCGAAGCCGTTCCACGAGAAAGATCGAACATTCACACTTCTGACAGAATCAAATCAGCTCCCCAAACATGGCCAGCCGCTCTAGGAACGAAGCCGTTCCACGAGAAAAATCGAACATTCACACTTCTGACAGAATCAAATCAGCTCCCCAAACATGGCCAGCCGCTCCAGGATCAGAGGCATTCCACGAGAAAAATCGAACATTCAAACTTCAGACAGAATCAAATCAGCTCCCCACGCATGGCCAGCCGCTCCAGGATCAGAGGCATTCCACGAGAAAAATCGAACATTCACACTTCTGACAGAATCAAATCAGCTCCCCAAACATGGCCAGCCGCTCCAGGAACGAAGCCGTTCCACGAGAAAAATCGAACATTCACACTTCTGACAGAATCAAATCGACTCCCCAAACCTCCCCAGTCGCTCCAGGATCAGAGGCATTCCACGAGAAAAATCGAACATTCAAACTTCAGACAGAATCAAATCAGCTCCCCACGCATGGCCAGCCGCTCCAGGATCAGAGGCATTCCACGAGAAAAATCGAACATTCACACTTCAAAAAGAATCAAATCAGCTCCCCACGCATGGCCAGCCGCTCCAGGATCAGAGGCATTCCACGAGAAAAATCGAACATTCACACTTCTGGCAGAATCAAATCAGCTCCCCAAACATGGCCAGCCGTTCCACGAGAAAAATCGAACATTCACACTTCAGAAAGAATCAAATCAGCTCCCCACGCATGGCCAGCCGCTCCAGGATCAGAGGCATTCCACGAGAAAAATCGAACATTCCAACTTCTGACAGAATCAAATCAGCTCCCCAAACATGGCCAGCCGCTCCAGGAGCGAAGCCGTTCCACGAGAAAGATCGAACATTCACACTTCTGACAGAATCAAATCAGCTCCCCAAACATGGCCAGCCGCTCTAGGAACGAAGCCGTTCCACGAGAAAAATCGAACATTCACACTTCTGACAGAATCAAATCAGCTCCCCAAACATGGCCAGCCGCTCCAGGAACGAAGCCGTTCCACGAGAAAAATCGAACATTCACACTTTTGACAGAATCAAATCAGCTCCCCAAAGATGGCCAGCCGCTCCAGGAACGAAGCCGTTCCACGAGAAAAATCGAACATTCAAACTTCAGACAGAATCAAATCAGCTCCCCACGCATGGCCAGCCGCTCCAGGATCAGAGGCATTCCACGAGAAAAATCGAACATTCACACTTCAAAAAGAATCAAATCAGCTCCCCACGCATGGCCAGCCGCTCCAGGATCAGAGGCATTCCACGAGAAAAATCGAACATTCACACTTCTGGCAGAATCAAATCAGCTCCCCAAACATGGCCAGCCGTTCCACGAGAAAAATCGAACATTCACACTTCAGAAAGAATCAAATCAGCTCCCCACGCATGGCCAGCCGCTCCAGGATCAGAGGCATTCCACGAGAAAAATCGAACATTCCAACTTCTGACAGAATCAAATCAGCTCCCCAAACATGGCCAGCCGCTCCAGGAGCGAAGCCGTTCCACGAGAAAGATCGAACATTCACACTTCTGACAGAATCAAATCAGCTCCCCAAACATGGCCAGCCGCTCTAGGAACGAAGCCGTTCCACGAGAAAAATCGAACATTCACACTTCTGACAGAATCAAATCAGCTCCCCAAACATGGCCAGCCGCTCCAGGAACGAAGCCGTTCCACGAGAAAAATCGAACATTCACACTTTTGACAGAATCAAATCAGCTCCCCAAAGATGGCCAGCCGCTCCAGGAACGAAGCCGTTCCACGAGAAAAATCGAACATTCACACTTCTGACAGAATCAAATCAGCTCCCCAAACATGGCCAGCCGCTCCAGGAACGAAGCCGTTCCACGAGAAAAATCGAACATTCACACTTCTGACAGAATCAAATCAGCTCCCCAAACATGGCCAGCCGCTCCAGGAACGAAGCCGTTCCACGAGAAAAATCGAACATTCACACTTCTGGCAGAATCAAATCAGCTCCCCAAACATGGCCAGCCGTTCCACGAGAAAAATCGAACATTCACACTTCAGAAAGAATCAAATCAGCTCCCCACGCATGGCCAGCCGCTCCAGGATCAGAGGCATTCCACGAGAAAAATCGAACATTCACACTTCTGATAGAATCAAATCAGCTCCCCAAACATGGCCAGCCGCTCCAGGATCAGAGGCATTCCACGAGAAAAATCGAACATTCCAACTTCTGACAGAATCAAATCAGCTCCCCAAACATGGCCAGCCGCTCCAGGAGCGAAGCCGTTCCACGAGAAAGATCGAACATTCACACTTCTGACAGAATCAAATCAGCTCCCCAAACATGGCCAGCCGCTCTAGGAACGAAGCCGTTCCACGAGAAAAATCGAACATTCACACTTCTGACAGAATCAAATCAGCTCCCCAAACATGGCCAGCCGCTCCAGGAACGAAGCCGTTCCACGAGAAAAATCGAACATTCACACTTTTGACAGAATCAAATCAGCTCCCCAAAGATGGCCAGCCGCTCCAGGAACGAAGCCGTTCCACGAGAAAAATCGAACATTCACACTTCTGACAGAATCAAATCAGCTCCCCAAACATGGCCAGCCGCTCCAGGAACGAAGCCGTTCCACGAGAAAAATCGAACATTCACACTTCTGACAGAATCAAATCAGCTCCCCAAACATGGCCAGCCGCTCCAGGAACGAAGCCGTTCCACGAGAAAAATCGAACATTCACACTTCTGACAGAATCAAATCAGCTCCCCAAACATGGCCAGCCGCTCCTGGAACGAAGCCGTTCCACGAGAAAAATCGAACATTCACACTTCAGAAAGAATCAAATCAGCTCCCCACGCATGGCCAGCCGCTCCAGGATCAGAGGCATTCCACGAGAAAAATCGAACATTCACACTTCTGACAGAATCAAATCAGCTCCCCAAACATGGCCAGCCGCTCCAGGATCAGAGGCATTCCACGAGAAAAATCGAACATTCCAACTTCTGACAGAATCAAATCAGCTCCCCAAACATGGCCAGCCGCTCCAGGAGCGAAGCCGTTCCACGAGAAAGATCGAACATTCACACTTCTGACAGAATCAAATCAGCTCCCCAAACATGGCCAGCCCTCTAGGAACGAAGCCGTTCCACGAGAAAAATCGAACATTCACACTTCTGACAGAATCAAATCAGCTCCCCAAACATGGCCAGCAGCTCCAGGAACGAAGCCGTTCCACGAGAAAAATCGAACATTCACACTTTTGACAGAATCAAATCAGCTCCCCAAAGATGGCCAGCCGCTCCAGGAACGAAGCCGTTCCACGAGAAAAATCGAACATTCACACTTCTGACAGAATCAAATCAGCTCCCCAAACATGGCCAGCCGCTCCAGGAACGAAGCCGTTCCACGAGAAAAATCGAACATTCACACTTCTGACAGAATCAAATCGACTCCCCAAACCTCCCCAGTCGCTCCAGGATCAGAGGCATTCCACGAGAAAAATCGAACATTCAAACTTCAGACAGAATCAAATCAGCTCCCCACGCATGGCCAGCCGCTCCAGGATCAGAGGCATTCCACGAGAAAAATCGAACATTCACACTTCAAAAAGAATCAAATCAGCTCCCCACGCATGGCCAGCCGCTCCAGGATCAGAGGCATTCCACGAGAAAAATCGAACATTCACACTTCTGGCAGAATCAAATCAGCTCCCCAAACATGGCCAGCCGTTCCACGAGAAAAATCGAACATTCACACTTCAGAAAGAATCAAATCAGCTCCCCACGCATGGCCAGCCGCTCCAGGATCAGAGGCATTCCACGAGAAAAATCGAACATTCCAACTTCTGACAGAATCAAATCAGCTCCCCAAACATGGCCAGCCGCTCCAGGAGCGAAGCCGTTCCACGAGAAAGATCGAACATTCACACTTCTGACAGAATCAAATCAGCTCCCCAAACATGGCCAGCCGCTCTAGGAACGAAGCCGTTCCACGAGAAAAATCGAACATTCACACTTCTGACAGAATCAAATCAGCTCCCCAAACATGGCCAGCCGCTCCAGGATCAGAGGCATTCCACGAGAAAAATCGAACATTCAAACTTCAGACAGAATCAAATCAGCTCCCCACGCATGGCCAGCCGCTCCAGGATCAGAGGCATTCCACGAGAAAAATCGAACATTCACACTTCTGACAGAATCAAATCAGCTCCCCAAACATGGCCAGCCGCTCCAGGAACGAAGCCGTTCCACGAGAAAAATCGAACATTCACACTTCTGACAGAATCAAATCGACTCCCCAAACCTCCCCAGTCGCTCCAGGATCAGAGGCATTCCACGAGAAAAATCGAACATTCAAACTTCAGACAGAATCAAATCAGCTCCCCACGCATGGCCAGCCGCTCCAGGATCAGAGGCATTCCACGAGAAAAATCGAACATTCACACTTCAAAAAGAATCAAATCAGCTCCCCACGCATGGCCAGCCGCTCCAGGATCAGAGGCATTCCACGAGAAAAATCGAACATTCACACTTCTGGCAGAATCAAATCAGCTCCCCAAACATGGCCAGCCGTTCCACGAGAAAAATCGAACATTCACACTTCAGAAAGAATCAAATCAGCTCCCCACGCATGGCCAGCCGCTCCAGGATCAGAGGCATTCCACGAGAAAAATCGAACATTCCAACTTCTGACAGAATCAAATCAGCTCCCCAAACATGGCCAGCCGCTCCAGGAGCGAAGCCGTTCCACGAGAAAGATCGAACATTCACACTTCTGACAGAATCAAATCAGCTCCCCAAACATGGCCAGCCGCTCTAGGAACGAAGCCGTTCCACGAGAAAAATCGAACATTCACACTTCTGACAGAATCAAATCAGCTCCCCAAACATGGCCAGCCGCTCCAGGAACGAAGCCGTTCCACGAGAAAAATCGAACATTCACACTTTTGACAGAATCAAATCAGCTCCCCAAAGATGGCCAGCCGCTCCAGGAACGAAGCCGTTCCACGAGAAAAATCGAACATTCAAACTTCAGACAGAATCAAATCAGCTCCCCACGCATGGCCAGCCGCTCCAGGATCAGAGGCATTCCACGAGAAAAATCGAACATTCACACTTCTGGCAGAATCAAATCAGCTCCCCAAACATGGCCAGCCGTTCCACGAGAAAAATCGAACATTCACACTTCAGAAAGAATCAAATCAGCTCCCCACGCATGGCCAGCCGCTCCAGGATCAGAGGCATTCCACGAGAAAAATCGAACATTCCAACTTCTGACAGAATCAAATCAGCTCCCCAAACATGGCCAGCCGCTCCAGGAGCGAAGCCGTTCCACGAGAAAGATCGAACATTCACACTTCTGACAGAATCAAATCAGCTCCCCAAACATGGCCAGCCGCTCTAGGAACGAAGCCGTTCCACGAGAAAAATCGAACATTCACACTTCTGACAGAATCAAATCAGCTCCCCAAACATGGCCAGCCGCTCCAGGAACGAAGCCGTTCCACGAGAAAAATCGAACATTCACACTTTTGACAGAATCAAATCAGCTCCCCAAAGATGGCCAGCCGCTCCAGGAACGAAGCCGTTCCACGAGAAAAATCGAACATTCACACTTCTGACAGAATCAAATCAGCTCCCCAAACATGGCCAGCCGCTCCAGGAACGAAGCCGTTCCACGAGAAAAATCGAACATTCACACTTCTGACAGAATCAAATCAGCTCCCCAAACATGGCCAGCCGCTCCAGGAACGAAGCCGTTCCACGAGAAAAATCGAACATTCACACTTCTGGCAGAATCAAATCAGCTCCCCAAACATGGCCAGCCGTTCCACGAGAAAAATCGAACATTCACACTTCAGAAAGAATCAAATCAGCTCCCCACGCATGGCCAGCCGCTCCAGGATCAGAGGCATTCCACGAGAAAAATCGAACATTCACACTTCTGATAGAATCAAATCAGCTCCCCAAACATGGCCAGCCGCTCCAGGATCAGAGGCATTCCACGAGAAAAATCGAACATTCCAACTTCTGACAGAATCAAATCAGCTCCCCAAACATGGCCAGCCGCTCCAGGAGCGAAGCCGTTCCACGAGAAAGATCGAACATTCACACTTCTGACAGAATCAAATCAGCTCCCCAAACATGGCCAGCCGCTCTAGGAACGAAGCCGTTCCACGAGAAAAATCGAACATTCACACTTCTGACAGAATCAAATCAGCTCCCCAAACATGGCCAGCCGCTCCAGGAACGAAGCCGTTCCACGAGAAAAATCGAACATTCACACTTTTGACAGAATCAAATCAGCTCCCCAAACATGGCCAGCCGCTCCTGGAACGAAGCCGTTCCACGAGAAAAATCGAACATTCACACTTCAGAAAGAATCAAATCAGCTCCCCACGCATGGCCAGCCGCTCCAGGATCAGAGGCATTCCACGAGAAAAATCGAACATTCACACTTCTGACAGAATCAAATCAGCTCCCCAAACATGGCCAGCCGCTCCAGGATCAGAGGCATTCCACGAGAAAAATCGAACATTCCAACTTCTGACAGAATCAAATCAGCTCCCCAAACATGGCCAGCCGCTCCAGGAACGAAGCCGTTCCACGAGAAAAATCGAACATTCACACTTCTGACAGAATCAAATCAGCTCCCCAAACATGGCCAGCCGCTCCTGGAACGAAGCCGTTCCACGAGAAAAATCGAACATTCACACTTCTGACAGAATCAAATCAGCTCCCCAAACATGGCCAGCCGCTCCAGGAACGAAGCCGTTGCACGAGAAAAATCGAACATTCCAACTTCTGACAGAATCAAATCAGCTCCCCAAACATGGCCAGCCGCTCCAGGAACGAAGCCGTTCCACGAGAAAAATCGAACATTCACACTTCTGACAGAATCAAATCAGCTCCCCAAACGTGGCCAGCCGCTCCAGGAACGAAGCCGTTCCACGAGAAAAATCGAACATTCCAACTTCTGACAGAATCAAATCAGCTCCCCAAACATGGCCAGCCGCTCCAGGAACGAAGCCGTTCCACGAGAAAGATCGAACATTCACACTTCTGACAGAATCAAATCAGCTCCCCAAACATGGCCAGCCGCTCCAGGAACGAAGGCGTTCCACGAGAAAAATCGAACATTCACACTTCTGACAGAATCAAATCAGCTCCCCAAACATGGCCAGCCGCTCCAGGAGCGAAGCCGTTCCACGAGAAAGATCGAACATTCACACTTCTGACAGAATCAAATCAGCTCCCCAAACATGGCCAGCCGCTCCTGGAACGAAGCCGTTCCACGAGAAAAATCGAACATTCACACTTCTGACAGAATCAAATCAGCTCCCCAAACATGGCCAGCCGCTCCAGGAACGAAGCCGTTCCACGAGAAAAATCGAACATTCCAACTTCTGACAGAATCAAATCAGCTCCCCAAACATGGCCAGCCGCTCCAGGAACGAAGCCGTTCCACGAGAAAAA
Source organism: Heligmosomoides polygyrus bakeri (assembly GCA_947359475.1). NCBI lineage: Eukaryota > Metazoa > Nematoda > Chromadorea > Rhabditida > Heligmosomidae > Heligmosomoides > Heligmosomoides polygyrus. The sequence continues at coordinate 56,242,192 of OX375870.1, read as the reverse complement.
TCGAACATTCACACTTCTGACAGAATCAAATCAGCTCCCCAAACATGGCCAGCCGCTCCTGGAACGAAGCCGTTCCACGAGAAAAATCGAACATTCACACTTCTGACAGAATCAAATCAGCTCCCCAAACATGGCCAGCCGCTCCAGGAACGAAGCCGTTCCACGAGAAAAATCGAACATTCCAACTTCTGACAGAATCAAATCAGCTCCCCAAACATGGCCAGCCGCTCCAGGAACGAAGCCGTTCCACGAGAAAAATCGAACATTCACACTTCTGACAGAATCAAATCAGCTCCCCAAACATGGCCAGCCGCTCCAGGAACGAAGCCGTTCCACGAGAAAAATCGAACATTCACACTTCTGGCAGAATCAAATCAGCTCCCCAAACATGGCCAGCCGTTCCACGAGAAAAATCGAACATTCACACTTCAGAAAGAATCAAATCAGCTCCCCACGCATGGCCAGCCGCTCCAGGATCAGAGGCATTCCACGAGAAAAATCGAACATTCACACTTCTGATAGAATCAAATCAGCTCCCCAAACATGGCCAGCCGCTCCAGGATCAGAGGCATTCCACGAGAAAAATCGAACATTCCAACTTCTGACAGAATCAAATCAGCTCCCCAAACATGGCCAGCCGCTCCAGGAGCGAAGCCGTTCCACGAGAAAGATCGAACATTCCAACTTCTGACAGAATCAAATCAGCTCCCCAAACATGGCCAGCCGCTCCAGGAACGAAGCCGTTCCACGAGAAAGATCGAACATTCACACTTCTGACAGAATCAAATCAGCTCCCCAAACATGGCCAGCCGCTCCAGGAACGAAGGCGTTCCACGAGAAAAATCGAACATTCACACTTCTGACAGAATCAAATCAGCTCCCCAAACATGGCCAGCCGCTCCAGGAACGAAGTTGTTCCACGAGAAAGATCGAACATTCACACTTCTGACAGAATCAAATCAGCTTCCCAAACATGGCCAGCCGCTCCAGGAGCGAAGCCGTTCCACGAGAAAGATCGAACATTCACACTTCTGACAGAATCAAATCAGCTCCCCAAACATGGCCAGCCGCTCCTGGAACGAAGCCGTTCCACGAGAAAAATCGAACATTCACACTTCTGACAGAATCAAATCAGCTCCCCAAACATGGCCAGCCGCTCCAGGAACGAAGCCGTTCCACGAGAAAAATCGAACATTCCAACTTCTGACAGAATCAAATCAGCTCCCCAAACATGGCCAGCCGCTCCAGGAACGAAGCCGTTCCACGAGAAAAATCGAACATTCACACTTCTGACAGAATCAAATCAGCTCCCCAAACATGGCCAGCCGCTCCAGGAACGAAGCCGTTCCACGAGAAAAATCGAACATTCCAACTTCTGACAGAATCAAATCAGCTCCCCAAACATGGCCAGCCGCTCCAGGAACGAAGCCGTTCCACGAGAAAAATCGAACATTCACACTTCTGACAGAATCAAATCAGCTCCCCAAACATGGCCAGCCGCTCCAGGAACGAAGCCGTTCCACGAGAAAAATCGAACATTCACACTTCTGGCAGAATCAAATCAGCTCCCCAAACATGGCCAGCCGTTCCACGAGAAAAATCGAACATTCACACTTCAGAAAGAATCAAATCAGCTCCCCACGCATGGCCAGCCGCTCCAGGATCAGAGGCATTCCACGAGAAAAATCGAACATTCACACTTCTGATAGAATCAAATCAGCTCCCCAAACATGGCCAGCCGCTCCAGGATCAGAGGCATTCCACGAGAAAAATCGAACATTCCAACTTCTGACAGAATCAAATCAGCTCCCCAAACATGGCCAGCCGCTCCAGGAGCGAAGCCGTTCCACGAGAAAGATCGAACATTCCAACTTCTGACAGAATCAAATCAGCTCCCCAAACATGGCCAGCCGCTCCAGGAACGAAGCCGTTCCACGAGAAAGATCGAACATTCACACTTCTGACAGAATCAAATCAGCTCCCCAAACATGGCCAGCCGCTCCAGGAACGAAGGCGTTCCACGAGAAAAATCGAACATTCACACTTCTGACAGAATCAAATCAGCTCCCCAAACATGGCCAGCCGCTCCAGGTACGAAGCCGTTCCACGAGAAAAATCGAACATTCACACTTCTGACAGAATCAAATCAGCTCCCCAAACATGGCCAGCCGCTCCAGGAGCGAAGCCGTTCCACGAGAAAGATCGAACATTCACACTTCTGACAGAATCAAATCAGCTCCCCAAACATGGCCAGCCGCTCCAGGAACGAAGTTGTTCCACGAGAAAGATCGAACATTCACACTTCTGACAGAATCAAATCAGCTTCCCAAACATGGCCAGCCGCTCCAGGAACGAAGCCGTTCCACGAGAAAAATCGAACATTCACACTTCTGACAGAATCAAATCAGCTCCCCAAACATGGCCAGCCGCTCCAGGAGCGAAGCCGTTCCACGAGAAAGATCGAACATTCACACTTCTGACAGAATCAAATCAGCTCCCCAAACATGGCCAGCCGCTCCTGGAACGAAGCCGTTCCACGAGAAAAATCGAACATTCACACTTCTGACAGAATCAAATCAGCTCCCCAAACATGGCCAGCCGCTCCAGGAACGAAGCCGTTCCACGAGAAAAATCGAACATTCCAACTTCTGACAGAATCAAATCAGCTCCCCAAACATGGCCAGCCGCTCCAGGAACGAAGCCGTTCCACGAGAAAAATCGAACATTCACACTTCTGACAGAATCAAATCAGCTCCCCAAACATGGCCAGCCGCTCCTGGAACGAAGCCGTTCCACGAGAAAAATCGAACATTCACACTTCTGACAGAATCAAATCAGCTCCCCAAACATGGCCAGCCGCTCCAGGAACGAAGCCGTTCCACGAGAAAAATCGAACATTCCAACTTCTGACAGAATCAAATCAGCTCCCCAAACATGGCCAGCCGCTCCAGGAACGAAGCCGTTCCACGAGAAAAATCGAACATTCACACTTCTGACAGAATCAAATCAGCTCCCCAAACATGGCCAGCCGCTCCAGGAACGAAGCCGTTCCACGAGAAAAATCGAACATTCACACTTCTGGCAGAATCAAATCAGCTCCCCAAACATGGCCAGCCGTTCCACGAGAAAAATCGAACATTCACACTTCAGAAAGAATCAAATCAGCTCCCCACGCATGGCCAGCCGCTCCAGGATCAGAGGCATTCCACGAGAAAAATCGAACATTCACACTTCTGATAGAATCAAATCAGCTCCCCAAACATGGCCAGCCGCTCCAGGATCAGAGGCATTCCACGAGAAAAATCGAACATTCCAACTTCTGACAGAATCAAATCAGCTCCCCAAACATGGCCAGCCGCTCCAGGAGCGAAGCCGTTCCACGAGAAAGATCGAACATTCACACTTCTGACAGAATCAAATCAGCTCCCCAAACATGGCCAGCCGCTCTAGGAACGAAGCCGTTCCACGAGAAAAATCGAACATTCACACTTCTGACAGAATCAAATCAGCTCCCCAAACATGGCCAGCCGCTCCAGGAACGAAGCCGTTCCACGAGAAAAATCGAACATTCACACTTTTGACAGAATCATATCAGCTCCCCAAAGATGGCCAGCCGCTCCAGGAACGAAGCCGTTCCACGAGAAAAATCGAACATTCACACTTCTGACAGAATCAAATCAGCTCCCCAAACATGGCCAGCCGCTCCAGGAACGAAGCCGTTCCACGAGAAAAATCGAACATTCACACTTCTGACAGAATCAAATCAGCTCCCCAAACATGGCCAGCCGCTCCAGGAACGAAGCCGTTCCACGAGAAAAATCGAACATTCACACTTCTGACAGAATCAAATCAGCTCCCCAAACATGGCCAGCCGCTCCTGGAACGAAGCCGTTCCACGAGAAAAATCGAACATTCACACTTCTGACAGAATCAAATCAGCTCCCCAAACATGGCCAGCCGCTCCAGGAACGAAGCCGTTCCACGAGAAAAATCGAACATTCACACTTCTGACAGAATCAAATCAGCTCCCCAAACATGGCCAGCCGCTCCTGGAACGAAGCCGTTCCACGAGAAAAATCGAACATTCACACTTCTGACAGAATCAAATCAGCTCCCCAAACATGGCCAGCCGCTCCAGGAACGAAGCCGTTCCACGAGAAAAATCGAACATTCCAACTTCTGACAGAATCAAATCAGCTCCCCAAACATGGCCAGCCGCTCCAGGAACGAAGCCGTTCCACGAGAACAATCGAACATTCACACTTCTGACAGAATCAAATCAGCTCCCCAAACATGGCCAGCCGCTCCAGGAACGAAGCCGTTCCACGAGAAAAATCGAACATTCCAACTTCTGACAGAATCAAATCAGCTCCCCAAACATGGCCAGCCGCTCCAGGAACGAAGCCGTTCCACGAGAAAGATCGAACATTCACACTTCTGACAGAATCAAATCAGCTCCCCAAACATGGCCAGCTGCTCCAGGAACGAAGGCGTTCCACGAGAAAAATCAAACATTCACACTTCTCACAGAATCAAATCAGCTCCCCAAACATGGCCAGCCGCTCCAGGAACGAAGCCGTTCCACGAGAAAAATCGAACATTCACACTTCTGACAGAATCAAATCAGCTCCCCAAACATGGCCAGCCGCTCCAGGTACGAAGCCGTTCCACGAGAAAAATCGAACATTTCAACTTCTGACAGAATCAAATCAGCTCCCCAAACATGGCCAGCCGCTCCAGGAACGAAGCCGTTCCACGAGAAAAATCGAACATTTCAACTTCTGACAGAATCAAATCAGCTCCCCAAACATGGCCAGCCGCTCCAGGAACGAAGTTGTTCCACGAGAAAGATCGAACATTCTCACTTCTGACAGAATCAAATCAGCTCCCCAAACATGGCCAGCCGCTCCAGGAACGAAGCCGTTCCACGAGAAAGATCGAACATTCACACTTCTGACAGAATCAAATCAGCTCCCCAAACATGGCCAGCCGCTCCAGGAACGAAGGCGTTCCACGAGAAAAATCGAACATTCACACTTCTGACAGAATCAAATCAGCTCCCCAAACATGGCCAGCCGCTCCAGGTACGAAGCCGTTCCACGAGAAAAATCGAACATTCACACTTCTGACAGAATCAAATCAGCTCCCCAAACATGGCCAGCCGCTCCAGGAGCGAAGCCGTTCCACGAGAAAGATCGAACATTCACACTTCTGACAGAATCAAATCAGCTCCCCAAACATGGCCAGCCGCTCCAGGAACGAAGTTGTTCCACGAGAAAGATCGAACATTCACACTTCTGACAGAATCAAATCAGCTTCCCAAACATGGCCAGCCGCTCCAGGAACGAAGCCGTTCCACGAGAAAAATCGAACATTCACACTTCTGACAGAATCAAATCAGCTCCCCAAACATGGCCAGCCGCTCCAGGAGCGAAGCCGTTCCACGAGAAAGATCGAACATTCACACTTCTGACAGAATCAAATCAGCTCCCCAAACATGGCCAGCCGCTCCTGGAACGAAGCCGTTCCACGAGAAAAATCGAACATTCACACTTCTGACAGAATCAAATCAGCTCCCCAAACATGGCCAGCCGCTCCAGGAACGAAGCCGTTCCACGAGAAAAATCGAACATTCCAACTTCTGACAGAATCAAATCAGCTCCCCAAACATGGCCAGCCGCTCCAGGAACGAAGCCGTTCCACGAGAAAAATCGAACATTCACACTTCTGACAGAATCAAATCAGCTCCCCAAACATGGCCAGCCGCTCCTGGAACGAAGCCGTTCCACGAGAAAAATCGAACATTCACACTTCTGACAGAATCAAATCAGCTCCCCAAACATGGCCAGCCGCTCCAGGAACGAAGCCGTTCCACGAGAAAAATCGAACATTCCAACTTCTGACAGAATCAAATCAGCTCCCCAAACATGGCCAGCCGCTCCAGGAACGAAGCCGTTCCACGAGAAAAATCGAACATTCACACTTCTGACAGAATCAAATCAGCTCCCCAAACATGGCCAGCCGCTCCAGGAACGAAGCCGTTCCACGAGAAAAATCGAACATTCACACTTCTGGCAGAATCAAATCAGCTCCCCAAACATGGCCAGCCGTTCCACGAGAAAAATCGAACATTCACACTTCAGAAAGAATCAAATCAGCTCCCCACGCATGGCCAGCCGCTCCAGGATCAGAGGCATTCCACGAGAAAAATCGAACATTCACACTTCTGATAGAATCAAATCAGCTCCCCAAACATGGCCAGCCGCTCCACGATCAGAGGCATTCCACGAGAAAAATCGAACATTCCAACTTCTGACAGAATCAAATCAGCTCCCCAAACATGGCCAGCCGCTCCAGGAGCGAAGCCGTTCCACGAGAAAGATCGAACATTCACACTTCTGACAGAATCAAATCAGCTCCCCAAACATGGCCAGCCGCTCTAGGAACGAAGCCGTTCCACGAGAAAAATCGAACATTCACACTTCTGACAGAATCAAATCAGCTCCCCAAACATGGCCAGCCGCTCCAGGAACGAAGCCGTTCCACGAGAAAAATCGAACATTCACACTTTTGACAGAATCATATCAGCTCCCCAAAGATGGCCAGCCGCTCCAGGAACGAAGCCGTTCCACGAGAAAAATCGAACATTCACACTTCTGACAGAATCAAATCAGCTCCCCAAACATGGCCAGCCGCTCCAGGAACGAAGCCGTTCCACGAGAAAAATCGAACATTCACACTTCTGACAGAATCAAATCAGCTCCCCAAACATGGCCAGCCGCTCCAGGAACGAAGCCGTTCCACGAGAAAAATCGAACATTCACACTTCTGACAGAATCAAATCAGCTCCCCAAACATGGCCAGCCGCTCCTGGAACGAAGCCGTTCCACGAGAAAAATCGAACATTCACACTTCTGACAGAATCAAATCAGCTCCCCAAACATGGCCAGCCGCTCCAGGAACGAAGCCGTTCCACGAGAAAAATCGAACATTCACACTTCTGACAGAATCAAATCAGCTCCCCAAACATGGCCAGCCGCTCCTGGAACGAAGCCGTTCCACGAGAAAAATCGAACATTCACACTTCTGACAGAATCAAATCAGCTCCCCAAACATGGCCAGCCGCTCCAGGAACGAAGCCGTTCCACGAGAAAAATCGAACATTCCAACTTCTGACAGAATCAAATCAGCTCCCCAAACATGGCCAGCCGCTCCAGGAACGAAGCCGTTCCACGAGAAAAATCGAACATTCACACTTCTGACAGAATCAAATCAGCTCCCCAAACATGGCCAGCCGCTCCAGGAACGAAGCCGTTCCACGAGAAAAATCGAACATTCCAACTTCTGACAGAATCAAATCAGCTCCCCAAACATGGCCAGCCGCTCCAGGAACGAAGCCGTTCCACGAGAAAGATCGAACATTCACACTTCTGACAGAATCAAATCAGCTCCCCAAACATGGCCAGCCGCTCCAGGAACGAAGGCGTTCCACGAGAAAAATCAAACATTCACACTTCTGACAGAATCAAATCAGCTCCCCAAACATGGCCAGCCGCTCCAGGTACGAAGCCGTTCCACGAGAAAAATCGAACATTCACACTTCTGACAGAATCAAATCAGCTCCCCAAACATGGCCAGCCGCTCCAGGAGCGAAGCCGTTCCACGAGAAAGATCGAACATTCACACTTCTGACAGAATCAAATCAGCTCCCCAAACATGGCCAGCCGCTCCAGGAACGAAGGCGTTCCACGAGAAAAATCGAACATTCACACTTCTGACAGAATCAAATCAGCTCCCCAAACATGGCCAGCCGCTCCAGGTACGAAGCCGTTCCACGAGAAAAATCGAACATTCACACTTCTGACAGAATCAAATCAGCTCCCCAAACATGGCCAGCCGCTCCAGGAGCGAAGCCGTTCCACGAGAAAGATCGAACATTCACACTTCTGACAGAATCAAATCAGCTCCCCAAACATGGCCAGCCGCTCTAGGAACGAAGCCGTTCCACGAGAAAAATCGAACATTCACACTTCTGACAGAATCAAATCAGCTCCCCAAACATGGCCAGCCGCTCCAGGAACGAAGCCGTTCCACGAGAAAAATCGAACATTCACACTTTTGACAGAATCATATCAGCTCCCCAAAGATGGCCAGCCGCTCCAGGAACGAAGCCGTTCCACGAGAAAAATCGAACATTCACACTTCTGACAGAATCAAATCAGCTCCCCAAACATGGCCAGCCGCTCCAGGAACGAAGCCGTTCCACGAGAAAAATCGAACATTCCAACTTCTGACAGAATCAAATCAGCTCCCCAAACATGGCCAGCCGCTCCAGGAACGAAGCCGTTCCACGAGAAAGATCGAACATTCACACTTCTGACAGAATCAAATCAGCTCCCCAAACATGGCCAGCCGCTCCAGGAACGAAGGCGTTCCACGAGAAAAATCGAACATTCACACTTCTGACAGAATCAAATCAGCTCCCCAAACATGGCCAGCCGCTCCAGGTACGAAGCCGTTCCACGAGAAAAATCGAACATTCACACTTCTGACAGAATCAAATCAGCTCCCCAAACATGGCCAGCCGCTCCAGGAGCGAAGCCGTTCCACGAGAAAGATCGAACATTCACACTTCTGACAGAATCAAATCAGCTCCCCAAACATGGCCAGCCGCTCCAGGAACGAAGTTGTTCCACGAGAAAGATCGAACATTCTCACTTCTGACAGAATCAAATCAGCTTCCCAAAGATGGCCAGCCGCTCCAGGAACGAAGCCGTTCCACGAGAAAAATCGAACATTCACACTTCTGACAGAATCAAATCAGCTCCCCAAACATGGCCAGCCGCTCCAGGAACGAAGTTGTTCCACGAGAAAGATCGAACATTCACACTTCTGACAGAATCAAATCAGCTTCCCAAACATGGCCAGCCGCTCCAGGAGCGAAGCCGTTCCACGAGAAAGATCGAACATTCACACTTCTGACAGAATCAAATCAGCTCCCCAAACATGGCCAGCCGCTCTAGGAACGAAGCCGTTCCACGAGAAAAATCGAACATTCACACTTCTGACAGAATCAAATCAGCTCCCCAAACATGGCCAGCCGCTCCAGGAACGAAGCCGTTCCACGAGAAAAATCGAACATTCACACTTTTGACAGAATCAAATCAGCTCCCCAAAGATGGCCAGCCGCTCCAGGAACGAAGCCGTTCCACGAGAAAAATCGAACATTCACACTTCTGACAGAATCAAATCAGCTCCCCAAACATGGCCAGCCGCTCCAGGAACGAAGCCGTTCCACGAGAAAAATCGAACATTCACACTTCTGACAGAATCAAATCAGCTCCCCAAACATGGCCAGCCGCTCCAGGAACGAAGCCGTTCCACGAGAAAAATCGAACATTCACACTTCTGACAGAATCAAATCAGCTCCCCAAACATGGCCAGCCGCTCCTGGAACGAAGCCGTTCCACGAGAAAAATCGAACATTCACACTTCTGACAGAATCAAATCAGCTCCCCAAACATGGCCAGCCGCTCCAGGAACGAAGCCGTTCCACGAGAAAAATCGAACATTCACACTTCTGACAGAATCAAATCAGCTCCCCAAACATGGCCAGCCGCTCCTGGAACGAAGCCGTTCCACGAGAAAAATCGAACATTCACACTTCTGACAGAATCAAATCAGCTCCCCAAACATGGCCAGCCGCTCCAGGAACGAAGCCGTTCCACGAGAAAAATCGAACATTCCAACTTCTGACAGAATCAAATCAGCTCCCCAAACATGGCCAGCCGCTCCAGGAACGAAGCCGTTCCACGAGAAAAATCGAACATTCACACTTCTGACAGAATCAAATCAGCTCCCCAAACATGGCCAGCCGCTCCAGGAACGAAGCCGTTCCACGAGAAAAATCGAACATTCGAACTTCTGACAGAATCAAATCAGCTCCCCAAACATGGCCAGCCGCTCCAGGAACGAAGCCGTTCCACGAGAAAGATCGAACATTCACACTTCTGACAGAATCAAATCAGCTCCCCAAACATGGCCAGCCGCTCCAGGAACGAAGGCGTTCCACGAGAAAAATCGAACATTCACACTTCTGACAGAATCAAATCAGCTCCCCAAACATGGCCAGCCGCTCCAGGTACGAAGCCGTTCCACGAGAAAAATCGAACATTCACACTTCTGACAGAATCAAATCAGCTCCCCAAACATGGCCAGCCGCTCCAGGAGCGAAGCCGTTCCACGAGAAAGATCGAACATTCACACTTCTGACAGAATCAAATCAGCTCCCCAAACATGGCCAGCCGCTCCAGGAACGAAGTTGTTCCACGAGAAAGATCGAACATTCTCACTTCTGACAGAATCAAATCAGCTTCCCAAAGATGGCCAGCCGCTCCAGGAACGAAGCCGTTCCACGAGAAAAATCGAACATTCACACTTCTGACAGAATCAAATCAGCTCCCCAAACATGGCCAGCCGCTCCAGGAACGAAGTTGTTCCACGAGAAAGATCGAACATTCACACTTCTGACAGAATCAAATCAGCTTCCCAAACATGGCCAGCCGCTCCAGGAACGAAGCCGTTCCACGAGAAAAATCGAACATTCACACTTCTGACAGAATCAAATCAGCTCCCCAAACATGGCCAGCCGCTCCAGGAGCGAAGCCGTTCCACGAGAAAGATCGAACATTCACACTTCTGACAGAATCAAATCAGCTCCCCAAACATGGCCAGCCGCTCCAGGAACGAAGCCGTTCCACGAGAAAGATCGAACATTCACACTTCTGACAGAATCAAATCAGCTCCCCAAACATGGCCAGCCGCTCCAGGAACGAAGTTGTTCCACGAGAAAGATCGAACATTCTCACTTCTGACAGAATCAAATCAGCTTCCCAAAGATGGCCAGCCGCTCCAGGAACGAAGCCGTTCCACGAGAAAAATCGAACATTCACACTTCTGACAGAATCAAATCAGCTCCCCAAACATGGCCAGCCGCTCCAGGAACGAAGTTGTTCCACGAGAAAGATCGAACATTCACACTTCTGACAGAATCAAATCAGCTCCCCAAACATGGCCAGCCGCTCCAGGAACGAAGCCGTTCCACGAGAAAAATCGAACATTCACACTTCTGACAGAATCAAATCAGCTCCCCAAACATGGCCAGCCGCTCCAGGTACGAAGCCGTTCCACGAGAAAAATCGAACATTTCAACTTCTGACAGAATCAAATCAGCTCCCCAAACATGGCCAGCCGCTCCAGGAACGAAGCCGTTCCACGAGAAAAATCGAACATTTCAACTTCTGACAGAATCAAATCAGCTCCCCAAACATGGCCAGCCGCTCCAGGAACGAAGCCGTTCCACGAGAAAGATCGAACATTCACACTTCTGACAGAATCAAATCAGCTTCCCAAACATGGCCAGCCGCTCCAGGAACGAAGCCGTTCCACGAGAAAAATCGAACATTCACACTTCTGACAGAATCAAATCAGCTCCCCAAACATGGCCAGCCGCTCCAGGAACGAAGTTGTTCCACGAGAAAGATCGAACATTCACACTTCTGACAGAATCAAATCAGCTTCCCAAACATGGCCAGCCGCTCCAGGAACGAAGCCGTTCCACGAGAAAAATCGAACATTCACACTTCTGACAGAATCAAATCAGCTCCCCAAACATGGCCAGCCGCTCCAGGAACGAAGTTGTTCCACGAGAAAGATCGAACATTCTCACTTCTGACAGAATCAAATCAGCTTCCCAAAGATGGCCAGCCGCTCCAGGAACGAAGCCGTTCCACGAGAAAAATCGAACATTCACACTTCTGACAGAATCAAATCAGCTCCCCAAACATGGCCAGCCGCTCCAGGAACGAAGTTGTTCCACGAGAAAGATCGAACATTCACACTTCTGACAGAATCAAATCAGCTCCCCAAACATGGCCAGCCGCTCCAGGAACGAAGCCGTTCCACGAGAAAAATCGAACATTCACACTTCTGACAGAATCAAATCAGCTCCCCAAACATGGCCAGCCGCTCCAGGTACGAAGCCGTTCCACGAGAAAAATCGAACATTTCAACTTCTGACAGAATCAAATCAGCTCCCCAAACATGGCCAGCCGCTCCAGGAACGAAGCCGTTCCACGAGAAAGATCGAACATTCACACTTCTGACAGAATCAAATCAGCTTCCCAAACATGGCCAGCCGCTCCAGGAACGAAGCCGTTCCACGAGAAAAATCGAACATTCACACTTCTGACAGAATCAAATCAGCTCCCCAAACATGGCCAGCCGCTCCAGGAACGAAGCCGTTCCACGAGAAAAATCGAACATTCCAACTTCTGACAGAATCCAATCAGCTCCCCAAACCTGGCCAGCCGCTCCAGGAACGAAGCCGTTCCACGAGAAAAATCGAACATTCACACTTCTGACAGAATCAAATCAGCTCCCCAAACATGGCCAGCCGCTCCAGGAACGAAGCCGTTCCACGAGAAAAATCGAACATTCCAACTTCTGACAGAATCAAATCAGCTCCCCAAACATGGCCAGCCGCTCCAGGAACGAAGCCGTTCCACGAGAAAGATCGAACATTCACACTTCTGACAGAATCAAATCAGCTCCCCAAACATGGCCAGCCGCTCCAGGAACGAAGCCGTTCCACGAGAAAGATCGAACATTCACACTTCTGACAGAATCAAATCAGCTTCCCAAACATGGCCAGCCGCTCCAGGAACGAAGCCGTTCCACGAGAAAAATCGAACATTCACTCTTCTGACAGAATCAAATCAGCTCCCCAAACATGGCCAGCCGCTCCAGGAACGAAGCCGTTCCACGAGAAAAATCGAACATTCCAACTTCTGACAGAATCAAATCAGCTCCCCAAACATGGCCAGCCGCTCCAGGAACGAAGCCGTTCCACGAGAAAAATCGAACATTCACACTTCTGACAGAATCAAATCAGCTCCCCAAACATGGCCAGCCGCTCCAGGAACGAAGCCGTTCCACGAGAAAAATCGAACATTCACTCTTCTGACAGAATCAAATCAGCTCCCCAAGCATGGCCAGCCGCTCCAGGAACGAAGCCGTTCCACGAGAAAAATCGAACATTCACACTTCTGACAGAATCAAATCAGCTCCCCAAACATGGCCAGCCGCTCCTGGAACGAAGCCGTTCCACGAGAAAAATCGAACATTCACACTTCTGACAGAATCAAATCAGCTCCCCAAACATGGCCAGCCGCTCCAGGAACGAAGCCGTTCCACGAGAAAAATCGAACATTCCAACTTCTGACAGAATCAAATCAGCTCCCCAAACATGGCCAGCCGCTCCAGGAACGAAGCCGTTCCACGAGAAAAATCGAACATTCACACTTCTGACAGAATCAAATCAGCTCCCCAAACATGGCCAGCCGCTCCAGGAACGAAGCCGTTCCACGAGAAAAATCGAACATTCCAACTTCTGACAGAATCAAATCAGCTCCCCAAACATGGCCAGCCGCTCCAGGAACGAAGCCGTTCCACGAGAAAGATCGAACATTCACACTTCTGACAGAATCAAATCAGCTCCCCAAACATGGCCAGCCGCTCCAGGAACGAAGGCGTTCCACGAGAAAAATCGAACATTCACACTTCTGACAGAATCAAATCAGCTCCCCAAACATGGCCAGCCGCTCCAGGTACGAAGCCGTTCCACGAGAAAAATCGAACATTCACACTTCTGACAGAATCAAATCAGCTCCCCAAACATGGCCAGCCGCTCCAGGAACGAAGCCGTTCCACGAGAAAAATCGAACATTCACACTTCTGACAGAATCAAATCAGCTCCCCAAACATGGCCAGCCGCTCCAGGAACGAAGCCGTTCCACGAGAAAAATCGAACATTCCAACTTCTGACAGAATCAAATCAGCTCCCCAAACATGGCCAGCCGCTCCAGGAACGAAGCCGTTCCACGAGAAAGATCGAACATTCACACTTCTGACAGAATCAAATCAGCTCCCCAAACATGGCCAGCCGCTCCAGGAACGAAGGCGTTCCACGAGAAAAATCGAACATTCACACTTCTGACAGAATCAAATCAGCTCCCCAAACATGGCCAGCCGCTCCAGGTACGAAGCCGTTCCACGAGAAAAATCGAACATTCACACTTCTGACAGAATCAAATCAGCTCCCCAAACATGGCCAGCCGCTCCAGGAGCGAAGCCGTTCCACGAGAAAGATCGAACATTCACACTTCTGACAGAATCAAATCAGCTCCCCAAACATGGCCAGCCGCTCCAGGAACGAAGTTGTTCCACGAGAAAGATCGAACATTCTCACTTCTGACAGAATCAAATCAGCTTCCCAAAGATGGCCAGCCGCTCCAGGAACGAAGCCGTTCCACGAGAAAAATCGAACATTCACACTTCTGACAGAATCAAATCAGCTCCCCAAACATGGCCAGCCGCTCCAGGAAGGAAGTTGTTCCACGAGAAAGATCGAACATTCACACTTCTGACAGAATCAAATCAGCTCCCCAAACATGGCCAGCCGCTCCAGGAACGAAGCCGTTCCACGAGAAAAATCGAACATTCCAACTTCTGACAGAATCAAATCAGCTCCCCAAACATGGCCAGCCGCTCCAGGAACGAAGCCGTTCCACGAGAAAAATCGAACATTCACACTTCTGACAGAATCAAATCAGCTCCCCAAACATGGCCAGCCGCTCCAGGAACGAAGCCGTTCCACGAGAAAGATCGAACATTCACACTTCTGACAGAATCAAATCAGCTTCCCAAACATGGCCAGCCGCTCCAGGAACGAAGCCGTTCCACGAGAAAAATCGAACATTCACTCTTCTGACAGAATCAAATCAGCTCCCCAAACATGGCCAGCCGCTCCAGGAACGAAGCCGTTCCACGAGAAAAATCGAACATTCCAACTTCTGACAGAATCAAATCAGCTCCCCAAACATGGCCAGCCGCTCCAGGAACGAAGCCGTTCCACGAGAAAAATCGAACATTCCAACTTCTGACAGAATCAAATCAGCTCCCCAAACATGGCCAGCCGCTCCAGGAACGAAGCCGTTCCACGAGAAAAATCGAACATTCACACTTCTGACAGAATCAAATCAGCTCCCCAAACATGGCCAGCCGCTCCAGGAACGAAGCCGTTCCACGAGAAAAATCGAACATTCACTCTTCTGACAGAATCAAATCAGCTCCCCAAGCATGGCCAGCCGCTCCAGGAACGAAGCCGTTCCACGAGAAAAATCGAACATTCACACTTCTGACAGAATCAAATCAGCTCCCCAAACATGGCCAGCCGCTCCTGGAACGAAGCCGTTCCACGAGAAAAATCGAACATTCACACTTCTGACAGAATCAAATCAGCTCCCCAAACATGGCCAGCCGCTCCAGGAACGAAGCCGTTCCACGAGAAAAATCGAACATTCCAACTTCTGACAGAATCAAATCAGCTCCCCAAACATGGCCAGCCGCTCCAGGAACGAAGCCGTTCCACGAGAAAAATCGAACATTCACACTTCTGACAGAATCAAATCAGCTCCCCAAACATGGCCATCCGCTCCAGGAACGAAGCCGTTCCACGAGAAAAATCGAACATTCCAACTTCTGGCAGAATCAAATCAGCTCCCCAAACATGGCCAGCCGCTCCAGGAGCGAAGCCGTTCCACGAGAAAGATCGAACATTCACACTTCTGACAGAATCAAATCAGCTCCCCAAACATGGCCAGCCGCTCCAGGAACGAAGCCGTTCCACGAGAAAAATCGAACATTCACACTTCTGACAGAATCAAATCAGCTCCCCAAACATGGCCAGCCGCTCCAGGAACGAAGCCGTTCCACGAGAAAAATCGAACATTCACTCTTCTGACAGAATCAAATCAGCTCCCCAAACATGGCCAGCCGCTCCAGGAACGAAGCCGTTCCACGAGAAAAATCGAACATTCACACTTCTGACAGAATCAAATCAGCTCCCCAAACATGGCCAGCCGCTCCTGGAACGAAGCCGTTCCACGAGAAAAATCGAACATTCACACTTCTGACAGAATCAAATCAGCTCCCCAAACATGGCCAGCCGCTCCAGGAACGAAGCCGTTCCACGAGAAAAATCGAACATTCCAACTTCTGACAGAATCAAATCAGCTCCCCAAACA
The DNA here is from genome assembly GCA_947359475.1 of Heligmosomoides polygyrus bakeri. Lineage (NCBI taxonomy): Eukaryota > Metazoa > Nematoda > Chromadorea > Rhabditida > Heligmosomidae > Heligmosomoides > Heligmosomoides polygyrus. The sequence goes on along the minus strand of OX375870.1, from coordinate 56,226,047 downwards.
TGGCCAGCCGCTCCAGGAACGAAGCCGTTCCACGAGAAAGATCGAACATTCACACTTCTGACAGAATCAAATCAGCTCCCCAAACATGGCCAGCCGCTCCAGGAACGAAGGCGTTCCACGAGAAAAATCGAACATTCACACTTCTGACAGAATCAAATCAGCTCCCCAAACATGGCCAGCCGCTCCAGGAACGAAGCCGTTCCACGAGAAAGATCGAACATTCACACTTCTGACAGAATCAAATCAGCTTCCCAAACATGGCCAGCCGCTCCAGGAACGAAGCCGTTCCACGAGAAAAATCGAACATTCACTCTTCTGACAGAATCAAATCAGCTCCCCAAACATGGCCAGCCGCTCCAGGAACGAAGCCGTTCCACGAGAAAAATCGAACATTCCAACTTCTGACAGAATCAAATCAGCTCCCCAAACATGGCCAGCCGCTCCAGGAACGAAGCCGTTCCACGAGAAAAATCGAACATTCACACTTCTGACAGAATCAAATCAGCTCCCCAAACATGGCCAGCCGCTCCAGGAACGAAGCCGTTCCACGAGAAAAATCGAACATTCACTCTTCTGACAGAATCAAATCAGCTCCCCAAACATGGCCAGCCGCTCCAGGAACGAAGCCGTTCCACGAGAAAAATCGAACATTCACACTTCTGACAGAATCAAATCAGCTCCCCAAACATGGCCAGCCGCTCCAGGAACGAAGCCGTTCCACGAGAAAAATCGAACATTCCAACTTCTGACAGAATCAAATCAGCTCCCCAAACATGGCCAGCCGCTCCAGGAACGAAGCCGTTCCACGAGAAAAATCGAACATTCACACTTCTGACAGAATCAAATCAGCTCCCCAAACATGGCCAGCCGCTCCAGGAACGAAGCCGTTCCACGAGAAAAATCGAACATTCCAACTTCTGACAGAATCAAATCAGCTCCCCAAACATGGCCAGCCGCTCCAGGAACGAAGCCGTTCCACGAGAAAGATCGAACATTCACACTTCTGACAGAATCAAATCAGCTCCCCAAACATGGCCAGCCGCTCCAGGAACGAAGGCGTTCCACGAGAAAAATCGAACATTCACACTTCTGACAGAATCAAATCAGCTCCCCAAACATGGCCAGCCGCTCCAGGTACGAAGCCGTTCCACGAGAAAAATCGAACATTCACACTTCTGACAGAATCAAATCAGCTCCCCAAACATGGCCAGCCGCTCCAGGAGCGAAGCCGTTCCACGAGAAAGATCGAACATTCACACTTCTGACAGAATCAAATCAGCTCCCCAAACATGGCCAGCCGCTCCAGGAACGAAGTTGTTCCACGAGAAAGATCGAACATTCTCACTTCTGACAGAATCAAATCAGCTTCCCAAAGATGGCCAGCCGCTCCAGGAACGAAGCCGTTCCACGAGAAAAATCGAACATTCACACTTCTGACAGAATCAAATCAGCTCCCCAAACATGGCCAGCCGCTCCAGGAACGAAGCCGTTCCACGAGAAAAATCGAACATTCCAACTTCTGACAGAATCCAATCAGCTCCCCAAACATGGCCAGCCGCTCCAGGAACGAAGCCGTTCCACGGGAAAAATCGAACATTTCAACTTCTGACAGAATCAAATCAGCTCCCCAAACATGGCCAGCCGCTCCAGGAACGAAGCCGTTCCACGAGAAAGATCGAACATTCACACTTCTGACAGAATCAAATCAGCTTCCCAAACATGGCCAGCCGCTCCAGGAACGAAGCCGTTCCACGAGAAAAATCGAACATTCACACTTCTGACAGAATCAAATCAGCTCCCCAAACATGGCCAGCCGCTCCAGGAACGAAGCCGTTCCACGAGAAAAATCGAACATTCCAACTTCTGACAGAATCCAATCAGCTCCCCAAACATGGCCAGCCGCTCCAGGAACGAAGCCGTTCCACGAGAAAAATCGAACATTCACACTTCTGACAGAAACAAATCAGCTCCCCAAACATGGCCAGCCGCTCCAGGAACGAAGCCGTTCCACGAGAAAGATCGAACATTCACACTTCTGACAGAATCAAATCAGCTCCCCAAACATGGCCAGCCGCTCCAGGAACGAAGCCGTTCCACGAGAAAGATCGAACATTCACACTTCTGACAGAATCAAATCAGCTCCCCAAACATGGCCAGCCGCTCCAGAAACGAAGGCGTTCCACGAGAAAAATCGAACATTCCAACTTCTGACAGAATCCAATCAGCTCCCCAAACATGGCCAGCCGCTCCAGGAACGAAGCCGTTCCACGAGAAAAATCGAACATTCCAACTTCTGACAGAATCAAATCAGCTCCCCAAAGATGGCCAGCCGCTCCAGGAACGAAGCCGTTCCACGAGAAAAATCGAACATTCACACTTCTGACAGAATCAAATCAGCTCCCCAAACATGGCCAGCCGCTCCAGGAACGAAGCCGTTCCACGAGAAACATCGAACATTCCAACTTCTGACAGAATCAAATCAGCTCCCCAAACCTCCCCAGTCGCTCCAGGAACGAAGCCGTTCCACGAGAAAAATCGAACATTCACACTTCTGACAGAATCAAATCAGCTCCCCAAACATGGCCAGCCGCTCCAGGTACGAAGCCGTTCCACGAGAAAAATCGAACATTCCAACTTCTGACAGAATCAAATCAGCTCCCCAAAGATGGCCAGCCGCTCCAGGAACGAAGCCGTTCCACGAGAAACATCGAACATTCACACTTCTGACAGAATCAAATCAGCTCCCCAAACCTCCCCAGTCGCTCCAGGATCAGAGGCATTCCACGAGAAAAATCGAACATTCAAACTTCAGACAGAATCAAATCAGCTCCCCAAACATGGCCAGCCGCTTCAGGAACGAAGCCGTTCCACGAGAAAGGTCGAACATTCACACTTCCGACAGAATCAAATCAGCTCCCCAAACATGGCAAGCCGCTCTAGGAACGAAGCCGTTCCACGAGAAAAATCGAACATTCCAACTTCTGACAGAATCAAATCAGCTCCCCAAACATGGCCAGCCGCTCCAGGTACGAAGCCGTTCCACGAGAAAAATCGAACATTCACACTTCTGACAGAATCAAATCAGCTCCCCAAACATGGCCAGCCGCTCCAGGAACGAAGCCGTTCCACGAGAAACATCGAACATTCACACTTCTGACAGAATCAAATCAGCTCCCCAAACCTCCCCAGTCGCTCCAGGAACGAAGCCGTTCCACGAGAAAAATCGAACATTCACACTTCTGACAGAATCAAATCAGCTCCCCAAACATGGCCAGCCGCTCCAGGAACGAAGCCGTTCCACGAGAAAGATCGAACATTCACACTTCTGACAGAATCAAATCAGCTCCCCAAACATGGCCAGCCGCTCCAGGAACGAAGCCGTTCCACGAGAAAGATCGAACATTCACACTTCTGACAGAATCAAATCAGCTCCCCAAACATGGCCAGCCGCTCCAGGAACGAAGCCGTTCCACGAGAAAGATCGAACATTCACACTTCTGACAGAATCAAATCAGCTCCCCAAACATGGCCAGCCGCTCCAGGAACGAAGGCGTTCCACGAGAAAAATCGAACATTCCAACTTCTGACAGAATCAAATCAGCTCCCCAAAGATGGCCAGCCGCTCCAGGAACGAAGCCGTTCCACGAGAAAAATCGAACATTCACACTTCTGACAGAATCAAATCAGCTCCCCAAACATGGCCAGCCGCTCCAGGAACGAAGCCGTTCCACGAGAAACATCGAACATTCCAACTTCTGACAGAATCAAATCAGCTCCCCAAACCTCCCCAGTCGCTCCAGGAACGAAGCCGTTCCACGAGAAAAATCGAACATTCACACTTCTGACAGAATCAAATCAGCTCCCCAAACATGGCCAGCCGCTCCAGGTACGAAGCCGTTCCACGAGAAAAATCGAACATTCCAACTTCTGACAGAATCAAATCAGCTCCCCAAAGATGGCCAGCCGCTCCAGGAACGAAGCCGTTCCTCGAGAAACATCGAACATTCACACTTCTGACAGAATCAAATCAGCTCCCCAAACCTCCCCAGTCGCTCCAGGAACGAAGCCGTTCCACGAGAAAAATCGAACATTCACACTTCTGACAGAATCAAATCAGCTCCCCAAACATGGCCAGCCGCTCCAGGAACGAAGTTGTTCCACGAGAAAGATCGAACATTCTCACTTCTGACAGAATCAAATCAGCTTCCCAAAGATGGCCAGCCGCTCCAGGAACGAAGCCGTTCCACGAGAAAAATCGAACATTCACACTTCTGACAGAATCAAATCAGCTCCCCAAACATGGCCAGCCGCTCCAGGAACGAAGTTGTTCCACGAGAAAGATCGAACATTCACACTTCTGACAGAATCAAATCAGCTTCCCAAACATGGCCAGCCGCTCCAGGAACGAAGCCGTTCCACGAGAAAGATCGAACATTCACACTTCTGACAGAATCAAATCAGCTCCCCAAACATGGCCATCCGCTCCAGGAACGAAGCCGTTCCACGAGAAAAATCGAACATTCCAACTTCTGGCAGAATCAAATCAGCTCCCCAAACATGGCCAGCCGCTCCAGGAGCGAAGCCGTTCCACGAGAAAGATCGAACATTCACACTTCTGACAGAATCAAATCAGCTCCCCAAACATGGCCAGCCGCTCCAGGAACGAAGCCGTTCCACGAGAAAAATCGAACATTCACACTTCTGACAGAATCAAATCAGCTCCCCAAACATGGCCAGCCGCTCCAGGAACGAAGCCGTTCCACGAGAAAAATCGAACATTCACACTTCTGACAGAATCAAATCAGCTCCCCAAACATGGCCAGCCGCTCCTGGAACGAAGCCGTTCCACGAGAAAAATCGAACATTCACACTTCTGACAAAATCAAATCAGCTCCCCAAACATGGCCAGCCGCTCCAGGAACGAAGCCGTTCCACGAGAAAAATCGAACATTCCAACTTCTGACAGAATCAAATCAGCTCCCCAAACATGGCCAGCCGCTCCAGGAACGAAGCCGTTCCACGAGAAAGATCGAACATTCACACTTCTGACAGAATCAGATCAGCTCCCCAAACATGGCCAGCCGCTCCAGGAACGAAGGCGTTCCACGAGAAAAATCGAACATTCACACTTCTGACAGAATCAAATCAGCTCCCCAAACATGGCCAGCCGCTCCAGGAACGAAGCCGTTCCACGAGAAAGATCGAACATTCACACTTCTGACAGAATCAAATCAGCTTCCCAAACATGGCCAGCCGCTCCAGGAACGAAGCCGTTCCACGAGAAAAATCGAACATTCACTCTTCTGACAGAATCAAATCAGCTCCCCAAACATGGCCAGCCGCTCCAGGAACGAAGCCGTTCCACGAGAAAAATCGAACATTCCAACTTCTGACAGAATCAAATCAGCTCCCCAAACATGGCCAGCCGCTCCAGGAACGAAGCCGTTCCACGAGAAAAATCGAACATTCACACTTCTGACAGAATCAAATCAGCTCCCCAAACATGGCCAGCCGCTCCAGGAACGAAGCCGTTCCACGAGAAAAATCGAACATTCACTCTTCTGACAGAATCAAATCAGCTCCCCAAACATGGCCAGCCGCTCCAGGAACGAAGCCGTTCCACGAGAAAAATCGAACATTCACACTTCTGACAGAATCAAATCAGCTCCCCAAACATGGCCAGCCGCTCCAGGAACGAAGCCGTTCCACGAGAAAAATCGAACATTCCAACTTCTGACAGAATCAAATCAGCTCCCCAAACATGGCCAGCCGCTCCAGGAACGAAGCCGTTCCACGAGAAAGATCGAACATTCACACTTCTGACAGAATCAAATCAGCTCCCCAAACATGGCCAGCCGCTCCAGGAACGAAGGCGTTCCACGAGAAAAATCGAACATTCACACTTCTGACAGAATCAAATCAGCTCCCCAAACATGGCCAGCCGCTCCAGGTACGAAGCCGTTCCACGAGAAAAATCGAACATTCACACTTCTGACAGAATCAAATCAGCTCCCCAAACATGGCCAGCCGCTCCAGGATCAGAGGCATTCCACGAGAAAAATCGAACATTCACACTTCTGACAGAATCAAATCAGCTCCCAAAAGATGGCCAGCCGCTCCAGGAACGAAGCCGTTCCACGAGAAAAATCGAACATTCCAACTTCTGACAGAATCAAATCAGCTCCTCAAACATGGCCAGCCGCTCCAGGAACGAAGCCGTTCCACGAGAAAAATCGAACATTCCAACTTCTGACAGAATCAAATCGACTCCCCAAACCTCCCCAGTCGCTCCAGGATCAGAGGCATTCCACGAGAAAAATCGAACATTCACACTTCAAAAAGAATCAAATCAGCTCCCAAAAGATGGCCAGCCGCTCCAGGATCAGAGGCATTCCACGAGAAAAATCGAACATTCACACTTCTGACAGAATCAAATCAGCTCCCCAAACATGGCCAGCCGCCCCAGGAACGAAGCCGTTCCACGAGAAAAATCGAACATTCCAACTTCTGACAGAATCAAATCAGCTCCCCAAACATGGCCAGCCGCTCCAGGAACGAAGCCGTTCCACGAGAAAAATCGAACATTCCAACTTCTGACAGAATCAAATCGACTCCCCAAACCTCCCCAGTCGCTCCAGGATCAGAGGCATTCCACGAGAAAAATCGAACATTCACACTTCTGACAGAATCAAATCAGCTCCCCAAACATGGCCAGCCGCCCCAGGATCAGAGGCATTCCACGAGAAAAATCGAACATTCACACTTCTGACAGAATCAAATCAGCTCCCAAAAGATGGCCAGCCGCTCCAGGAACGAAGCCGTCCCACGAGAAAGATCGAACATTCACACTTCTGACAGAATCAAATCAGCTCCCAAAAGATGGCCAGCCGCTCCAGGAACGAAGCCGTTCCACGAGAAAAATCGAACATTCACACTTCTGACAGAATCAAATCAGCTTCCCAAACATGGCCAGCCGCTCCAGGAACGAAGCCGTTCCACGAGAAAGGTCGAACATTCACACTTCTGACAGAATCAAATCAGCTCCCCAAACATGGCCAGCCGCTCCAGGAACGAAGCCGTTCCACGAGAAAAATCGAACATTCACTCTTCTGACAGAATCAAATCAGCTCCCCAAACATGGCCAGCCGCTCCAGGAACGAAGCCGTTCCACGAGAAAAATCGAACATTCCAACTTCTGACAGAATCAAATCAGCTCCCCAAACATGGCCAGCCGCTCCAGGAACGAAGCCGTTCCACGAGAAAAATCGAACATTCACACTTCTGACAGAATCAAATCAGCTCCCCAAACATGGCCAGCCGCTCCAGGAACGAAGCCGTTCCACGAGAAAAATCGAACATTCACTCTTCTGACAGAATCAAATCAGCTCCCCAAACATGGCCAGCCGCTCCAGGAACGAAGCCGTTCCACGAGAAAAATCGAACATTCACACTTCTGACAGAATCAAATCAGCTCCCCAAACATGGCCAGCCGCTCCAGGAACGAAGCCGTTCCACGAGAAAAATCGAACATTCCAACTTCTGACAGAATCAAATCAGCTCCCCAAACATGGCCAGCCGCTCCAGGAACGAAGCCGTTCCACGAGAAAGATCGAACATTCACACTTCTGACAGAATCAAATCAGCTCCCCAAACATGGCCAGCCGCTCCAGGAACGAAGGCGTTCCACGAGAAAAATCGAACATTCACACTTCTGACAGAATCAAATCAGCTCCCCAAACATGGCCAGCCGCTCCAGGTACGAAGCCGTTCCACGAGAAAAATCGAACATTCACACTTCTGACAGAATCAAAACAGCTCCCCAAACATGGCCAGCCGCTCCAGGATCAGAGGCATTCCACGAGAAAAATCGAACATTCACACTTCTGACAGAATCAAATCAGCTCCCAAAAGATGGCCAGCCGCTCCAGGAACGAAGCCGTTCCACGAGAAAAATCGAACATTCCAACTTCTGACAGAATCAAATCAGCTCCTCAAACATGGCCAGCCGCTCCAGGAACGAAGCCGTTCCACGAGAAAAATCGAACATTCCAACTTCTGACAGAATCAAATCGACTCCCCAAACCTCCCCAGTCGCTCCAGGATCAGAGGCATTCCACGAGAAAAATCGAACATTCACACTTCAAAAAGAATCAAATCAGCTCCCAAAAGATGGCCAGCCGCTCCAGGATCAGAGGCATTCCACGAGAAAAATCGAACATTCACACTTCTGACAGAATCAAATCAGCTCCCCAAACATGGCCAGCCGCCCCAGGAACGAAGCCGTTCCACGAGAAAAATCGAACATTCCAACTTCTGACAGAATCAAATCAGCTCCCCAAACATGGCCAGCCGCTCCAGGAACGAAGCCGTTCCACGAGAAAAATCGAACATTCCAACTTCTGACAGAATCAAATCGACTCCCCAAACCTCCCCAGTCGCTCCAGGATCAGAGGCATTCCACGAGAAAAATCGAACATTCACACTTCTGACAGAATCAAATCAGCTCCCCAAACATGGCCAGCCGCCCCAGGATCAGAGGCATTCCACGAGAAAAATCGAACATTCACACTTCTGACAGAATCAAATCAGCTCCCCAAACATGGCCAGCCGCCCCAGGATCAGAGGCATTCCACGAGAAAAATCGAACATTCACACTTCTGACAGAATCAAATCAGCTCCCAAAAGATGGCCAGCCGCTCCAGGAACGAAGCCGTCCCACGAGAAAGATCGAACATTCACACTTCTGACAGAATCAAATCAGCTCCCAAAAGATGGCCAGCCGCTCCAGGAACGAAGCCGTTCCACGAGAAAAATCGAACATTCACACTTCTGACAGAATCAAATCAGCTTCCCAAACATGGCCAGCCGCTCCAGGAACGAAGCCGTTCCACGAGAAAGGTCGAACATTCACACTTCTGACAGAATCAAATCAGCTCCCCAAACATGGCCAGCCGCTCCAGGAACGAAGCCGTTCCACGAGAAAAATCGAACATTCACTCTTCTGACAGAATCAAATCAGCTCCCCAAACATGGCCAGCCGCTCCAGGAACGAAGCCGTTCCACGAGAAAAATCGAACATTCCAACTTCTGACAGAATCAAATCAGCTCCCCAAACATGGCCAGCCGCTCCAGGAACGAAGCCGTTCCACGAGAAAAATCGAACATTCACACTTCTGACAGAATCAAATCAGCTCCCCAAACATGGCCAGCCGCTCCAGGAACGAAGCCGTTCCACGAGAAAAATCGAACATTCACTCTTCTGACAGAATCAAATCAGCTCCCCAAACATGGCCAGCCGCTCCAGGAACGAAGCCGTTCCACGAGAAAAATCGAACATTCACACTTCTGACAGAATCAAATCAGCTCCCCAAACATGGCCAGCCGCTCCAGGAACGAAGCCGTTCCACGAGAAAAATCGAACATTCCAACTTCTGACAGAATCAAATCAGCTCCCCAAACATGGCCAGCCGCTCCAGGAACGAAGCCGTTCCACGAGAAAGATCGAACATTCACACTTCTGACAGAATCAAATCAGCTCCCCAAACATGGCCAGCCGCTCCAGGAACGAAGGCGTTCCACGAGAAAAATCGAACATTCACACTTCTGACAGAATCAAATCAGCTCCCCAAACATGGCCAGCCGCTCCAGGTACGAAGCCGTTCCACGAGAAAAATCGAACATTCACACTTCTGACAGAATCAAAACAGCTCCCCAAACATGGCCAGCCGCTCCAGGATCAGAGGCATTCCACGAGAAAAATCGAACATTCACACTTCTGACAGAATCAAATCAGCTCCCAAAAGATGGCCAGCCGCTCCAGGAACGAAGCCGTTCCACGAGAAAAATCGAACATTCCAACTTCTGACAGAATCAAATCAGCTCCTCAAACATGGCCAGCCGCTCCAGGAACGAAGCCGTTCCACGAGAAAAATCGAACATTCCAACTTCTGACAGAATCAAATCGACTCCCCAAACCTCCCCAGTCGCTCCAGGATCAGAGGCATTCCACGAGAAAAATCGAACATTCACACTTCAAAAAGAATCAAATCAGCTCCCAAAAGATGGCCAGCCGCTCCAGGATCAGAGGCATTCCACGAGAAAAATCGAACATTCACACTTCTGACAGAATCAAATCAGCTCCCCAAACATGGCCAGCCGCCCCAGGAACGAAGCCGTTCCACGAGAAAAATCGAACATTCCAACTTCTGACAGAATCAAATCAGCTCCCCAAACATGGCCAGCCGCTCCAGGAACGAAGCCGTTCCACGAGAAAAATCGAACATTCCAACTTCTGACAGAATCAAATCGACTCCCCAAACCTCCCCAGTCGCTCCAGGATCAGAGGCATTCCACGAGAAAAATCGAACATTCACACTTCTGACAGAATCAAATCAGCTCCCCAAACATGGCCAGCCGCCCCAGGATCAGAGGCATTCCACGAGAAAAATCGAACATTCACACTTCTGACAGAATCAAATCAGCTCCCAAAAGATGGCCAGCCGCTCCAGGAACGAAGCCGTTCCACGAGAAAAATCGAACATTCACACTTCTGACAGAATCAAATCAGCTCCCCAAACATGGCCAGCCGCCCCAGGATCAGAGGCATTCCACGAGAAAAATCGAACATTCACACTTCTGACAGAATCAAATCAGCTCCCAAAAGATGGCCAGCCGCTCCAGGAACGAAGCCGTTCCACGAGAAAGATCGAACATTCACACTTCTGACAGAATCAAATCAGCTCCCAAAAGATGGCCAGCCGCTCCAGGAACGAAGCCGTTCCACGAGAAAGATCGAACATTCACACTTCTGACAGAATCAAATCAGCTCCCAAAAGATGGCCAGCCGCTCCAGGAACGAAGCCGTTCCACGAGAAAAATCGAACATTCACACTTCTGACAGAATCAAATCAGCTTCCCAAACATGGCCAGCCGCTCCAGGAACGAAGCCGTTCCACGAGAAAGGTCGAACATTCACACTTCTGACAGAATCAAATCAGCTCCCCAAACATGGCCAGACGCTCCAGGAACGAAGCCGTTCCACGAGAAAAATCGAACATTCACACTTCTGACAGAATCAAATCAGCTTCCCAAACATGGCCAGCCGCTCCAGGAACGAAGCCGTTCCACGAGAAAAATCGAACATTCACACTTCTGACAGAATCAAATCAGCTCCCCAAACATGGCCAGCCGCTCCAGGAACGAAGCCGTTCCACGAGAAAGATCGAACATTCACACTTCTGACAGAATCAAATCAGCTCCCCAAACATGGCCAGCCGCTCCAGGATCAGAGGCATTCCACGAGAAAAATCGAACATTCACACTTCTGACAGAATCAAATCAGCTCCCCAAACATGGCCAGCCGCTCCAGGAACGAAGCCGTTCCACGAGAAAAATCGAACATTCACACTTTTGACAGAATCAAATCAGCTCCCCAAACATGGCCAGCCGCTCCAGGAACGAAGCCGTTCCACGAGAAAGATCGAACATTCACACTTCTGACAGAATCAAATCAGCTCCCCAAACATGGCCAGACGCTCCAGGAACGAAGCCGTTCCACGAGAAAAATCGAACATTCCAACTTCTGACAGAATCAAATCAGCTCCCCAAACATGGCCAGCCGCTCCAGCAACGAAGCCGTTCCACGAGAAAGATCGAACATTCACACTTCTGACAGAATCAAATCAGCTCCCCAAAGATGGCCAGCCGCTCCAGGAACGAAGCCGTTCCACGAGAAAAATCGAACATTCCAACTTCTGACATAATCAAATCAGCTCCCCAAACATGGCCAGCCGCTCCAGGAACGAAGCCGTTCCACGAGAAAAATCGAACATTCCAACTTCTGACAGAATCAAATCAGCTCCCCAAACATGGCCAGCCGCTCCAGGAACGAAGCCGTTCCACGAGAAAAATCGAACATTCCAACTTCTGACAGAATCAAATCGACTCCACAAACCTCCCCAGTCGCTCCAGGATCAGAGGCATTCCACGAAAAAAATCGAACATTCCAACTTCTGACAGAATCAAATCGACTCCCCAAACCTCCCCAGTCGCTCCAGGATCAGAGGCATTCCACGAGAAAAATCGAACATTCAAACTTCAGACAGAATCAAATCAGCTCCCTACGCATGGCCAGCCGCTCTAGGATCAGAGGCATTCCACGAGAAAAATCGAACATTCACACTTCAAAAAGAATCAAATCAGCTCCCCACGCATGGCCAGCCGCTCCAGGATCAGAGGCATTCCACGAGAAAAATCGAACATTCACACTTCTAGCAGAATCAAATCAGCTCCCCAAACACGGCCAGCCGCTCCAGGAACGAAGCCGTTCCACGAGAAAAATCGAACATTCACACTTCAAAAAGAATCAAATCAGCTCCCAAAAGATGGCCAGCCGCTCCAGGATCAGAGGCATTCCACGAGAAAAATCGAACATTCACACTTCTGACAGAATCAAATCAGCTCCCCAAACATGGCCAGCCGCTCCAGGAACGAAGCCGTTCCACGAGAAAATCGAACATTCCAACTTCTGACAGAATCAAATCAGCTCCCCAAACATGGCTAGCCGCTCCAGGAACGAAGCCGTTCCACGAGAAAGATCGAACATTCACACTCCTGACAGAATCAAATCAGCTCCCCAAACATGGCCAGCCGCTCCAGGAACGAAGCCGTTCCACGAGAAAGATCGAACATTCACACTTCTGACAGAATCAAATCAGCTCCCCAAAGATGGCCAGCCGCTCCAGGAACGAAGCCGTTCCACGAGAAAAATCGAACATTCACACTTCTGACAGAATCAAATCAGCTCCCCAAACATGGCCAGCCGCTCCAGGAACGAAGCCGTTCCACGAGAAAGATCGAACATTCACACTTCTGACAGAATCAAATCAGCTCCCCAAACATGGCCAGCCGCTCCAGGATCAGAGGCATTCCACGAGAAAAATCGAACATTCACACTTCTGACAGAATCAAATCAGCTCCCCAAACATGGCCAGCCGCTCCAGGAACGAAGCCGTTCCACGAGAAAAATCGAACATTCACACTTTTGACAGAATCAAATCAGCTCCCCAAACATGGCCAGCCGCTCCAGGAACGAAGCCGTTCCACGAGAAAGATCGAACATTCACACTTCTGACAGAATCAAATCAGCTCCCCAAACATGGCCAGACGCTCCAGGAACGAAGCCGTTCCACGAGAAAAATCGAACATTCCAACTTCTGACAGAATCAAATCAGCTCCCCAAACATGGCCAGCCGCTCCAGCAACGAAGCCGTTCCACGAGAAAGATCGAACATTCACACTTCTGACAGAATCAAATCAGCTCCCCAAAGATGGCCAGCCGCTCCAGGAACGAAGCCGTTCCACGAGAAAAATCGAACATTCCAACTTCTGACATAATCAAATCAGCTCCCCAAACATGGCCAGCCGCTCCAGGAACGAAGCCGTTCCACGAGAAAAATCGAACATTCACACCTCTGACAGAATCAAATCAGCTCCCCAAAGATGGCCAGCCGCTCCAGGATCAGAGGCATTCCACGAGAAAAATCGAACATTCACACTTCTGACAGAATCAAATCAGCTCCCCAAACATGGCCAGCCGCTCCAGGAACGAAGCCGTTCCACGAGAAAAATCGAACATTCACACCTCTGACAGAATCAAATCGACTCCCCAAACCTCCCCAGTCGCTCCAGGATCAGAGGCATTCCACGAGAAAAATCGAACATTCAAACTTCAGACAGAATCAAATCAGCTCCCCACGCATGGCCAGCCGCTCCAGGATCAGAGGCATTCCACGAGAAAAATCGAACATTCACACTTCTAGCAGAATCAAATCAGCTCCCCAAACACGGCCAGCCGCTCCAGGAACGAAGGCGTTCCACGAGAAAGATCGAACATTCACACTTCTGACAGAATCAAATCAGCTCCCAAAAGATGGCCAGCCGCTCCAGGAACGAAGCCGTTCCACGAGAAAAATCGAACATTCACACTTCTGACAGAATCAAATCAGCTTCCCAAACATGGCCAGCCGCTCTAGGATCAGAGGCATTCCACGAGAAAAATCGAACATTCACACTTCAAAAAGAATCAAATCAGCTCCCCACGCATGGCCAGCCGCTCCAGGATCAGAGGCATTCCACGAGAAAAATCGAACATTCACACTTCTAGCAGAATCAAATCAGCTCCCCAAACACGGCCAGCCGCTCCAGGAACGAAGCCGTTCCACGAGAAAAATCGAACATTCACACTTCAAAAAGAATCAAATCAGCTCCCAAAAGATGGCCAGCCGCTCCAGGATCAGAGGCATTCCACGAGAAAAATCGAACATTCACACTTCTGACAGAATCAAATCAGCTCCCCAAACATGGCCAGCCGCCCCAGGAACGAAGCCGTTCCACGAGAAAAATCGAACATTCACACTTCTGACAGAATCAAATCAGCTCCCCAAACATGGCCAGCCGCTCCAGGAACGAAGCCGTTCCACGAGAAAAATCGAACATTCACACTTCTGACAGAATCAAATCAGCTCCCCAAACATGGCCAGCCGCCCCAGGAACGAAGCCGTTCCACGAGAAAAATCGAACATTCCAACTTCTGACAGAATCAAATCAGCTCCTCAAACATGGCCAGCCGCTCCAGGAACGAAGCCGTTCCACGAGAAAAATCGAACATTCCAACTTCTGACAGAATCAAATCGACTCCCCAAACCTCCCCAGTCGCTCCAGGATCAGAGGCATTCCACGAGAAAAATCGAACATTCAAACTTCAGACAGAATCAAATCAGCTCCCCAAACATGGCCAGCCGCCCCAGGATCAGAGGCATTCCACGAGAAAAATCGAACATTCACACTTCTGACAGAATCAAATCAGCTCCCAAAAGATGGCCAGCCGCTCCAGGAACGAAGCCGTTCCACGAGAAAGATCGAACATTCACACTTCTGACAGAATCAAATCAGCTCCCAAAAGATGGCCAGCCGCTCCAGGAACGAAGCCGTTCCACGAGAAAAATCGAACATTCACACTTCTGACAGAATCAAATCAGCTTCCCAAACATGGCCAGCCGCTCCAGGAACGAAGCCGTTCCACGAGAAAGGTCGAACATTCACACTTCTGACAGAATCAAATCAGCTCCCCAAACATGGCCAGCCGCCCCAGGAACAAAGCCGTTCCACGAGAAAGATCGAACATTCACACTTCTGACAGAATCAAATCAGCTCCCCAAACATGGCCAGCCGCTCCAGGAACGAAGCCGTTCCACGAGAAAAATCGAACATTCACACTTCTGACAGAATCAAATCAGCTCCCCAAACATGGCCAGCCGCTCCAGGAACGAAGCCGTTCCACGAGAAAAATCGAACATTCACACCTCTGACAGAATCAAATCAGCTCCCCAAAGATGGCCAGCCGCTCCAGGATCAGAGGCATTCCACGAGAAAAATCGAACATTCACACTTCTGACAGAATCAAATCAGCTCCCCAAACATGGCCAGCCGCTCCAGGAACGAAGCCGTTCCACGAGAAAAATCGAACATTCACACCTCTGACAGAATCAAATCAGCTCCCCAAACATGGCCAGCCGCTCCAGGATCAGAGGCATTCCACGAGAAAAATCGAACATTCACACTTCTGACAGAATCAAATCAGCTCCCCAAACATGGCCAGCCGCTCCAGGAACGAAGCCGTTCCACGAGAAAAATCGAACATTCACACCTCTGACAGAATCAAATCAGCTCCCCAAACATGGCCAGCCGCTCCAGGAGCGAAGCCGTTCCACGAGAAAGATCGAACATTCACACTTCTGACAGAATCAAATCAGCTCCCCAAACATGGCCAGCCGCTCCAGGAACGAAGCCGTTCCACGAGAAAAATCGAACATTCACACTTCTGACAGAATCAAATCAGCTCCCCAAACATGGCCAGCCGCCCCAGGAACGAAGCCGTTCCACGAGAAAAATCGAACATTCACACTTCTGACAGAATCAAATCAGCTCCCCAAACATGGCCAGCCGCTCCAGGAACGAAGCCGTTCCACGAGAAAAATCGAACATTCACACTTCTGACAGAATCAAATCAGCTCCCCAAACATGGCCAGCCGCTCCAGGAACGAAGCCGTTCCACGAGAAAAATCGAACATTCACACCTCTGACAGAATCAAATCAGCTCCCCAAAGATGGCCAGCCGCTCCAGGAACGAAGCCGTTCCACGAAAAAAATCGAACATTCACACTTCTGACAGAATCAAATCAGCTCCCCAAACATGGCCAGCCGCTCCAGGTACGAAGCCGTTCCACGAGAAAAATCGAACATTCACACTTTTGACAGAATCAAATCAGCTCCCCAAACATGGCCAGCCGCTCCAGGAACGAAGCCGTTCCACGAGAAAGATCGAACATTCACACTTCTGACAGAATCAAATCAGCTCCCCAAACATGGCCAGCCGCTCCAGGAACGAAGCCGTTCCACGAGAAAAATCGAACATTCCAACTTCTGACAGAATCAAATCAGCTCCCCAAACATGGCCAGCCGCTCCAGCAACGAAGCCGTTCCACGAGAAAGATCGAACATTCACACTTCTGACAGAATCAAATCAGCTCCCCAAACCTCCCCAGTCGCTCCAGGATCAGAGGCATTCCACGAGAAAAATCGAACATTCAAACTTCAGACAGAATCAAATCAGCTCCCCACGCATGGCCAGCCGCTCCAGGATCAGAGGCATTCCACGAGAAAAATCGAACATTCAAACTTCAGACAGAATCAAATCAGCTCCCCAAACATGGCCAGCCGCTCCAGGAACGAAGCCGTTCCACGAGAAAGATCGAACATTCACACTTCTTACAGAATCAAATCAGCTCCCCAAACACGGCCAGCCGCCCCAGGAACGAAGCCGTTCCACGAGAAAAATCGAACATTCCAACTTCTGACAGAATCAAATCAGCTCCCCAAACATGGCCAGCCGCTCCAGGAACGAAGCCGTTCCACGAGAAAAATCGAACATTCCAACTTCTGACAGAATCAAATCGACTCCCCAAACCTCCCCAGTCGCTCCAGGATCAGAGGCATTCCACGAGAAAAATCGAACATTCAAACTTCAGACAGAATCAAATCAGCTCCCCACGCATGGCCAGCCGCTCCAGGATCAGAGGCATTCCACGAGAAAAATCGAACATTCACACTTCTGACAGAATCAAATCAGCTCCCCACGCATGGCCAGCCGCTCCAGGATCAGAGGCATTCCACGAGAAAAATCGAACATTCACACTTCTAGCAGAATCAAATCAGCTCCCCAAACACGGCCAGCCGCTCCAGGATCAGAGGCATTCCACGAGAAAAATCGAACATTCACACTTCTGACAGAATCAAATCAGCTCCCAAAAGATGGCCAGCCGCTCCAGGAACGAAGCCGTTCCACGAGAAAAATCGAACATTCACACTTCTAGCAGAATCAAATCAGCTCCCAAAAGATGGCCAGCCGCTCCAGGAACGAAGCCGTTCCACGAGAAAGATCGAACATTCACACTTCTAGCAGAATCAAATCAGCTCCCAAAAGATGGCCAGCCGCTCCAGGAACGAAGCCGTTCCACGAGAAAGATCGAACATTCACACTTCTGACAGAATCAAATCAGCTCCCAAAAGATGGCCAGCCGCTCCAGGAACGAAGCCGTTCCACGAGAAAAATCGAACATTCACACTTCTGACAGAATCAAATCAGCTTCCCAAACATGGCCAGCCGCTCCAGGAACGAAGCCGTTCCACGAGAAAGGTCGAACATTCACACTTCTGACAGAATCAAATCAGCTCCCCAAACATGGCCAGCCGCCCCAGGAACAAAGCCGTTCCACGAGAAAGATCGAACATTCACACTTCTGACAGAATCAAATCAGCTCCCCAAACATGGCCAGCCGCTCCAGGAACGAAGCCGTTCCACGAGAAAAATCGAACATTCACACTTCTGACAGAATCAAATCAGCTCCCCAAACATGGCCAGCCGCTCCAGGAACGAAGCCGTTCCACGAGAAAAATCGAACATTCACACCTCTGACAGAATCAAATCAGCTCCCCAAAGATGGCCAGCCGCTCCAGGATCAGAGGCATTCCACGAGAAAAATCGAACATTCACACTTCTGACAGAATCAAATCAGCTCCCCAAACATGGCCAGCCGCTCCAGGAACGAAGCCGTTCCACGAGAAAAATCGAACATTCACACCTCTGACAGAATCAAATCAGCTCCCCAAACATGGCCAGCCGCTCCAGGATCAGAGGCATTCCACGAGAAAAATCGAACATTCACACTTCTGACAGAATCAAATCAGCTCCCCAAACATGGCCAGCCGCTCCAGGAACGAAGCCGTTCCACGAGAAAAATCGAACATTCACACCTCTGACAGAATCAAATCAGCTCCCCAAACATGGCCAGCCGCTCCAGGAGCGAAGCCGTTCCACGAGAAAGATCGAACATTCACACTTCTGACAGAATCAAATCAGCTCCCCAAACATGGCCAGCCGCTCCAGGAACGAAGCCGTTCCACGAGAAAAATCGAACATTCACACTTCTGACAGAATCAAATCAGCTCCCCAAACATGGCCAGCCGCCCCAGGAACGAAGCCGTTCCACGAGAAAAATCGAACATTCACACTTCTGACAGAATCAAATCAGCTCCCCAAACATGGCCAGCCGCTCCAGGAACGAAGCCGTTCCACGAGAAAAATCGAACATTCACACTTCTGACAGAATCAAATCAGCTCCCCAAACATGGCCAGCCGCTCCAGGAACGAAGCCGTTCCACGAGAAAAATCGAACATTCACACCTCTGACAGAATCAAATCAGCTCCCCAAAGATGGCCAGCCGCTCCAGGAACGAAGCCGTTCCACGAAAAAAATCGAACATTCACACTTCTGACAGAATCAAATCAGCTCCCCAAACATGGCCAGCCGCTCCAGGTACGAAGCCGTTCCACGAGAAAAATCGAACATTCACACTTTTGACAGAATCAAATCAGCTCCCCAAACATGGCCAGCCGCTCCAGGAACGAAGCCGTTCCACGAGAAAGATCGAACATTCACACTTCTGACAGAATCAAATCAGCTCCCCAAACATGGCCAGCCGCTCCAGGAACGAAGCCGTTCCACGAGAAAAATCGAACATTCCAACTTCTGACAGAATCAAATCAGCTCCCCAAACATGGCCAGCCGCTCCAGCAACGAAGCCGTTCCACGAGAAAGATCGAACATTCACACTTCTGACAGAATCAAATCAGCTCCCCAAACCTCCCCAGTCGCTCCAGGATCAGAGGCATTCCACGAGAAAAATCGAACATTCAAACTTCAGACAGAATCAAATCAGCTCCCCACGCATGGCCAGCCGCTCCAGGATCAGAGGCATTCCACGAGAAAAATCGAACATTCAAACTTCAGACAGAATCAAATCAGCTCCCCACGCATGGCCAGCCGCTCCAGGATCAGAGGCATTCCACGAGAAAAATCGAACATTCACACTTCTAGCAGAATCAAATCAGCTCCCCAAACACGGCCAGCCGCTCCAGGATCAGAGGCATTCCACGAGAAAAATCGAACATTCACACTTCTGACAGAATCAAATCAGCTCCCCAAACATGGCCAGCCGCTCCAGGAACGAAGCCGTTCCACGAGAAAAATCGAACATTCACACTTCTGACAGAATCAAATCAGCTCCCCACGCATGGCCAGCCGCTCCAGGATCAGAGGCATTCCACGAGAAAAATCGAACATTCACACTTCTGACAGAATCAAATCGACTCCCCAAACCTCCCCAGTCGCTCCAGGATCAGAGGCATTCCACGAGAAAAATCGAACATTCAAACTTCAGACAGAATCAAATCAGCTCCCCACGCATGGCCAGCCGCTCCAGGATCAGAGGCATTCCACGAGAAAAATCGAACATTCACACTTCTGACAGAATCAAATCAGCTCCCCACGCATGGCCAGCCGCTCCAGGATCAGAGGCATTCCACGAGAAAAATCGAACATTCACACTTCTAGCAGAATCAAATCAGCTCCCCAAACACGGCCAGCCGCTCCAGGAACGAAGCCGTTCCACGAGAAAAATCGAACATTCACACTTCAAAAAGAATCAAATCAGCTCCCAAAAGATGGCCAGCCGCTCCAGGAACGAAGCCGTTCCACGAGAAAGATCGAACATTCACACTTCTGACAGAATCAAATCAGCTCCCAAAAGATGGCCAGCCGCTCCAGGAACGAAGCCGTTCCACGAGAAAGATCGAACATTCACACTTCTGACAGAATCAAATCAGCTCCCAAAAGATGGCCAGCCGCTCCAGGAACGAAGCCGTTCCACGAGAAAAATCGAACATTCACACTTCTGACAGAATCAAATCAGCTTCCCAAACATGGCCAGCCGCTCCAGGAACGAAGCCGTTCCACGAGAAAGGTCGAACATTCACACTTCTGACAGAATCAAATCAGCTCCCCAAACATGGCCAGCCGCTCCAGGAACGAAGCCGTTCCACGAGAAAAATCGAACATTCACTCTTCTGACAGAATCAAATCAGCTCCCCAAACATGGCCAGCCGCTCCAGGAACGAAGCCGTTCCACGAGAAAAATCGAACATTCACACTTCTGACAGAATCAAATCAGCTCCCCAAACATGGCCAGCCGCTCCAGGAACGAAGCCGTTCCACGAGAAAAATCGAACATTCCAACTTCTGACAGAATCAAATCAGCTCCCCAAACATGGCCAGCCGCTCCAGGAACGAAGCCGTTCCACGAGAAAGATCGAACATTCACACTTCTGACAGAATCAAATCAGCTCCCCAAACATGGCCAGCCGCTCCAGGAACGAAGGCGTTCCACGAGAAAAATCGAACATTCACACTTCTGACAGAATCAAATCAGCTCCCCAAACATGGCCAGCCGCTCCAGGTACGAAGCCGTTCCACGAGAAAAATCGAACATTCACACTTCTGACAGAATCAAATCAGCTCCCCAAACATGGCCAGCCGCTCCAGGATCAGAGGCATTCCACGAGAAAAATCGAACATTCACACTTCTGACAGAATCAAATCAGCTCCCAAAAGATGGCCAGCCGCTCCAGGAACGAAGCCGTTCCACGAGAAAAATCGAACATTCCAACTTCTGACAGAATCAAATCAGCTCCTCAAACATGGCCAGCCGCTCCAGGAACGAAGCCGTTCCACGAGAAAAATCGAACATTCCAACTTCTGACAGAATCAAATCGACTCCCCAAACCTCCCCAGTCGCTCCAGGATCAGAGGCATTCCACGAGAAAAATCGAACATTCACACTTCAAAAAGAATCAAATCAGCTCCCAAAAGATGGCCAGCCGCTCCAGGATCAGAGGCATTCCACGAGAAAAATCGAACATTCACACTTCTGACAGAATCAAATCAGCTCCCCAAACATGGCCAGCCGCCCCAGGAACGAAGCCGTTCCACGAGAAAAATCGAACATTCCAACTTCTGACAGAATCAAATCAGCTCCCCAAACATGGCCAGCCGCTCCAGGAACGAAGCCGTTCCACGAGAAAAATCGAACATTCCAACTTCTGACAGAATCAAATCGACTCCCCAAACCTCCCCAGTCGCTCCAGGATCAGAGGCATTCCACGAGAAAAATCGAACATTCACACTTCTGACAGAATCAAATCAGCTCCCCAAACATGGCCAGCCGCCCCAGGATCAGAGGCATTCCACGAGAAAAATCGAACATTCACACTTCTGACAGAATCAAATCAGCTCCCAAAAGATGGCCAGCCGCTCCAGGAACGAAGCCGTTCCACGAGAAAGATCGAACATTCACACTTCTGACAGAATCAAATCAGCTCCCAAAAGATGGCCAGCCGCTCCAGGAACGAAGCCGTTCCACGAGAAAAATCGAACATTCACACTTCTGACAGAATCAAATCAGCTTCCCAAACATGGCCAGCCGCTCCAGGAACGAAGCCGTTCCACGAGAAAGGTCGAACATTCACACTTCTGACAGAATCAAATCAGCTCCCCAAACATGGCCAGCCGCCCCAGGAACAAAGCCGTTCCACGAGAAAGATCGAACATTCACACTTCTGACAGAATCAAATCAGCTCCCCAAACATGGCCAGCCGCTCCAGGAACGAAGCCGTTCCACGAGAAAAAACGAACATTCCAACTTCTGACAGAATCAAATCAGCTCCCAAAAGATGGCCAGCCGCTCCAGGAACGAAGCCGTTCCACGAGAAAAATCGAACATTCACACTTCTGACAGAATCAAATCAGCTCCCCAAACATGGCCAGCCGCCCCAGGATCAGAGGCATTCCACGAGAAAAATCGAACATTCACACTTCTGACAGAATCAAATCAGCTCCCAAAAGATGGCCAGCCGCTCCAGGAACGAAGCCGTTCCACGAGAAAGATCGAACATTCACACTTCTGACAGAATCAAATCAGCTCCCAAAAGATGGCCAGCCGCTCCAGGAACGAAGCCGTTCCACGAGAAAGATCGAACATTCACACTTCTGACAGAATCAAATCAGCTCCCAAAAGATGGCCAGCCGCTCCAGGAACGAAGCCGTTCCACGAGAAAAATCGAACATTCACACTTCTGACAGAATCAAATCAGCTTCCCAAACATGGCCAGCCGCTCCAGGAACGAAGCCGTTCCACGAGAAAGGTCGAACATTCACACTTCTGACAGAATCAAATCAGCTCCCCAAACATGGCCAGCCGCCCCAGGAACAAAGCCGTTCCACGAGAAAGATCGAACATTCACACTTCTGACAGAATCAAATCAGCTCCCCAAACATGGCCAGCCGCTCCAGGAACGAAGCCGTTCCACGAGAAAAATCGAACATTCCAACTTCTGACAGAATCAAATCAGCTCCCCAAACATGGCCAGCCGCTCCAGGAACGAAGCCGTTCCACGAGAAAAATCGAACATTCACACTTCTGACAGAATCAAATCAGCTCCCCAAACATGGCCAGCCGCTCCAGGAACGAAGCCGTTCCACGAGAAAATCGAACATTCCAACTTCTGACAGAATCAAATCAGCTCCCCAAACATGGCTAGCCGCTCCAGGAACGAAGCCGTTCCACGAGAAAGATCGAACATTCACACTCCTGACAGAATCAAATCAGCTCCCCAAACATGGCCAGCCGCTCCAGGAACGAAGCCGTTCCACGAGAAAGATCGAACATTCACACTTCTGACAGAATCAAATCAGCTCCCCAAAGATGGCCAGCCGCTCCAGGAACGAAGCCGTTCCACGAGAAAAATCGAACATTCACACTTCTGACAGAATCAAATCAGCTCCCCAAACATGGCCAGCCGCTCCAGGAACGAAGCCGTTCCACGAGAAAGATCGAACATTCACACTTCTGACAGAATCAAATCAGCTCCCCAAACATGGCCAGCCGCTCCAGGATCAGAGGCATTCCACGAGAAAAATCGAACATTCACACTTCTGACAGAATCAAATCAGCTCCCCAAACATGGCCAGCCGCTCCAGGAACGAAGCCGTTCCACGAGAAAAATCGAACATTCACACTTTTGACAGAATCAAATCAGCTCCCCAAACATGGCCAGCCGCTCCAGGAACGAAGCCGTTCCACGAGAAAGATCGAACATTCACACTTCTGACAGAATCAAATCAGCTCCCCAAACATGGCCAGACGCTCCAGGAACGAAGCCGTTCCACGAGAAAAATCGAACATTCCAACTTCTGACAGAATCAAATCAGCTCCCCAAACATGGCCAGCCGCTCCAGCAACGAAGCCGTTCCACGAGAAAGATCGAACATTCACACTTCTGACAGAATCAAATCAGCTCCCCAAAGATGGCCAGCCGCTCCAGGAACGAAGCCGTTCCACGAGAAAAATCGAACATTCCAACTTCTGACATAATCAAATCAGCTCCCCAAACATGGCCAGCCGCTCCAGGAACGAAGCCGTTCCACGAGAAAAATCGAACATTCCAACTTCTGACAGAATCAAATCAGCTCCCCAAACATGGCCAGCCGCTCCAGGAACGAAGCCGTTCCACGAGAAAAATCGAACATTCCAACTTCTGACAGAATCAAATCGACTCCACAAACCTCCCCAGTGGCTCCAGGATCAGAGGCATTCCACGAAAAAAATCGAACATTCCAACTTCTGACAGAATCAAATCGACTCCCCAAACCTCCCCAGTCGCTCCAGGATCAGAGGCATTCCACGAGAAAAATCGAACATTCAAACTTCAGACAGAATCAAATCAGCTCCCTACGCATGGCCAGCCGCTCTAGGATCAGAGGCATTCCACGAGAAAAATCGAACATTCACACTTCAAAAAGAATCAAATCAGCTCCCCACGCATGGCCAGCCGCTCCAGGATCAGAGGCATTCCACGAGAAAAATCGAACATTCACACTTCTAGCAGAATCAAATCAGCTCCCCAAACACGGCCAGCCGCTCCAGGAACGAAGCCGTTCCACGAGAAAAATCGAACATTCACACTTCAAAAAGAATCAAATCAGCTCCCAAAAGATGGCCAGCCGCTCCAGGATCAGAGGCATTCCACGAGAAAAATCGAACATTCACACTTCTGACAGAATCAAATCAGCTCCCCAAACATGGCCAGCCGCCCCAGGAACGAAGCCGTTCCACGAGAAAAATCGAACATTCACACTTCTGACAGAATCAAATCAGCTCCCCAAACATGGCCAGCCGCTCCAGGAACGAAGCCGTTCCACGAGAAAAATCGAACATTCACACTTCTGACAGAATCAAATCAGCTCCCCAAACATGGCCAGCCGCCCCAGGAACGAAGCCGTTCCACGAGAAAAATCGAACATTCCAACTTCTGACAGAATCAAATCAGCTCCTCAAACATGGCCAGCCGCTCCAGGAACGAAGCCGTTCCACGAGAAAAATCGAACATTCCAACTTCTGACAGAATCAAATCGACTCCCCAAACCTCCCCAGTCGCTCCAGGATCAGAGGCATTCCACGAGAAAAATCGAACATTCAAACTTCAGACAGAATCAAATCAGCTCCCCAAACATGGCCAGCCGCCCCAGGATCAGAGGCATTCCACGAGAAAAATCGAACATTCACACTTCTGACAGAATCAAATCAGCTCCCAAAAGATGGCCAGCCGCTCCAGGAACGAAGCCGTTCCACGAGAAAGATCGAACATTCACACTTCTGACAGAATCAAATCAGCTCCCAAAAGATGGCCAGCCGCTCCAGGAACGAAGCCGTTCCACGAGAAAAATCGAACATTCACACTTCTGACAGAATCAAATCAGCTTCCCAAACATGGCCAGCCGCTCCAGGAACGAAGCCGTTCCACGAGAAAGGTCGAACATTCACACTTCTGACAGAATCAAATCAGCTCCCCAAACATGGCCAGCCGCCCCAGGAACAAAGCCGTTCCACGAGAAAGATCGAACATTCACACTTCTGACAGAATCAAATCAGCTCCCCAAACATGGCCAGCCGCTCCAGGAACGAAGCCGTTCCACGAGAAAAATCGAACATTCACACCTCTGACAGAATCAAATCAGCTCCCCAAAGATGGCCAGCCGCTCCAGGATCAGAGGCATTCCACGAGAAAAATCGAACATTCACACTTCTGACAGAATCAAATCAGCTCCCCAAACATGGCCAGCCGCTCCAGGAACGAAGCCGTTCCACGAGAAAAATCGAACATTCACACCTCTGACAGAATCAAATCAGCTCCCCAAACATGGCCAGCCGCTCCAGGATCAGAGGCATTCCACGAGAAAAATCGAACATTCAAACTTCAGACAGAATCAAATCAGCTCCCCACGCATGGCCAGCCGCTCCAGGATCAGAGGCATTCCACGAGAAAAATCGAACATTCACACTTCTGACAGAATCAAATCAGCTCCCCACGCATGGCCAGCCGCTCCAGGATCAGAGGCATTCCACGAGAAAAATCGAACATTCACACTTCTAGCAGAATCAAATCAGCTCCCCAAACACGGCCAGCCGCTCCAGGATCAGAGGCATTCCACGAGAAAAATCGAACATTCACACTTCTGACAGAATCAAATCAGCTCCCCAAACATGGCCAGCCGCTCCAGGAACGAAGCCGTTCCACGAGAAAAATCGAACATTCACACTTCTGACAGAATCAAATCAGCTCCCCACGCATGGCCAGCCGCTCCAGGATCAGAGGCATTCCACGAGAAAAATCGAACATTCACACTTCTGACAGAATCAAATCGACTCCACAAACCTCCCCAGTCGCTCCAGGATCAGAGGCATTCCACGAGAAAAATCGAACATTCAAACTTCAGACAGAATCAAATCAGCTCCCCACGCATGGCCAGCCGCTCCAGGATCAGAGGCATTCCACGAGAAAAATCGAACATTCACACTTCTGACAGAATCAAATCAGCTCCCCACGCATGGCCAGCCGCTCCAGGATCAGAGGCATTCCACGAGAAAAATCGAACATTCACACTTCTAGCAGAATCAAATCAGCTCCCAAAAGATGGCCAGCCGCTCCAGGAACGAAGCCGTTCCACGAGAAAGATCGAACATTCACACTTCTGACAGAATCAAATCAGCTCCCAAAAGATGGCCAGCCGCTCCAGGAACGAAGCCGTTCCACGAGAAAGATCGAACATTCACACTTCTGACAGAATCAAATCAGCTCCCAAAAGATGGCCAGCCGCTCCAGGAACGAAGTCGTTCCACGAGAAAAATCGAACATTCACACTTCTGACAGAATCAAATCAGCTTCCCAAACATGGCCAGCCGCTCCAGGAACGAAGCCGTTCCACGAGAAAGGTCGAACATTCACACTTCTGACAGAATCAAATCAGCTCCCCAAACATGGCCAGCCGCTCCAGGAACGAAGCCGTTCCACGAGAAAAATCGAACATTCACTCTTCTGACAGAATCAAATCAGCTCCCCAAACATGGCCAGCCGCTCCAGGAACGAAGCCGTTCCACGAGAAAAATCGAACATTCACACCTCTGACAGAATCAAATCAGCTCCCCAAACATGGCCAGCCGCTCCAGGATCAGAGGCATTCCACGAGAAAAATCGAACATTCAAACTTCAGACAGAATCAAATCAGCTCCCCACGCATGGCCAGCCGCTCCAGGATCAGAGGCATTCCACGAGAAAAATCGAACATTCACACTTCTGACAGAATCAAATCAGCTCCCCACGCATGGCCAGCCGCTCCAGGATCAGAGGCATTCCACGAGAAAAATCGAACATTCACACTTCTAGCAGAATCAAATCAGCTCCCCAAACACGGCCAGCCGCTCCAGGATCAGAGGCATTCCACGAGAAAAATCGAACATTCACACTTCTGACAGAATCAAATCAGCTCCCCAAACATGGCCAGCCGCTCCAGGAACGAAGCCGTTCCACGAGAAAAATCGAACATTCACACTTCTGACAGAATCAAATCAGCTCCCCACGCATGGCCAGCCGCTCCAGGATCAGAGGCATTCCACGAGAAAAATCGAACATTCACACTTCTGACAGAATCAAATCGACTCCACAAACATGGCCAGCCGCTCCAGGATCAGAGGCATTCCACGAGAAAAATCGAACATTCAAACTTCAGACAGAATCAAATCGACTCCACAAACCTCCCCAGTCGCTCCAGGATCAGAGGCATTCCACGAGAAAAATCGAACATTCAAACTTCAGACAGAATCAAATCAGCTCCCCACGCATGGCCAGCCGCTCCAGGATCAGAGGCATTCCACGAGAAAAATCGAACATTCACACTTCTGACAGAATCAAATCAGCTCCCCACGCATGGCCAGCCGCTCCAGGATCAGAGGCATTCCACGAGAAAAATCGAACATTCACACTTCTAGCAGAATCAAATCAGCTCCCAAAAGATGGCCAGCCGCTCCAGGAACGAAGCCGTTCCACGAGAAAGATCGAACATTCACACTTCTGACAGAATCAAATCAGCTCCCAAAAGATGGCCAGCCGCTCCAGGAACGAAGCCGTTCCACGAGAAAGATCGAACATTCACACTTCTGACAGAATCAAATCAGCTCCCAAAAGATGGCCAGCCGCTCCAGGAACGAAGTCGTTCCACGAGAAAAATCGAACATTCACACTTCTGACAGAATCAAATCAGCTTCCCAAACATGGCCAGCCGCTCCAGGAACGAAGCCGTTCCACGAGAAAGGTCGAACATTCACACTTCTGACAGAATCAAATCAGCTCCCCAAACATGGCCAGCCGCTCCAGGAACGAAGCCGTTCCACGAGAAAAATCGAACATTCACTCTTCTGACAGAATCAAATCAGCTCCCCAAACATGGCCAGCCGCTCCAGGAACGAAGCCGTTCCACGAGAAAAATCGAACATTCACACTTCTGACAGAATCAAATCAGCTCCCCAAACATGGCCAGCCGCTCCAGGAACGAAGCCGTTCCACGAGAAAAATCGAACATTCCAACTTCTGACAGAATCAAATCAGCTCCCCAAACATGGCCAGCCGCTCCAGGATCAGAGGCATTCCACGAGAAAAATCGAACATTCACACTTCTGACAGAATCAAATCAGCTCCGAAAAGATGGCCAGCCGCTCCAGGAACGAAGCCGTTCCACGAGAAAAATCGAACATTCCAACTTCTGACAGAATCAAATCAGCTCCTCAAACATGGCCAGCCGCTCCAGGAACGAAGCCGTTCCACGAGAAAAATCGAACATTCCAACTTCTGACAGAATCAAATCGACTCCCCAAACCTCCCCAGTCGCTCCAGGATCAGAGGCATTCCACGAGAAAAATCGAACATTCACACTTCAAAAAGAATCAAATCAGCTCCCAAAAGATGGCCAGCCGCTCCAGGATCAGAGGCATTCCACGAGAAAAATCGAACATTCACACTTCTGACAGAATCAAATCAGCTCCCCAAACATGGCCAGCCGCCCCAGGAACGAAGCCGTTCCACGAGAAAAATCGAACATTCCAACTTCTGACAGAATCAAATCAGCTCCCCAAACATGGCCAGCCGCTCCAGGAACGAAGCCGTTCCACGAGAAAAATCGAACATTCCAACTTCTGACAGAATCAAATCGACTCCCCAAACCTCCCCAGTCGCTCCAGGATCAGAGGCATTCCACGAGAAAAATCGAACATTCACACTTCTGACAGAATCAAATCAGCTCCCCAAACATGGCCAGCCGCCCCAGGATCAGAGGCATTCCACGAGAAAAATCGAACATTCACACTTCTGACAGAATCAAATCAGCTCCCAAAAGATGGCCAGCCGCTCCAGGAACGAAGCCGTTCCACGAGAAAGATCGAACATTCACACTTCTGACAGAATCAAATCAGCTCCCAAAAGATGGCCAGCCGCTCCAGGAACGAAGCCGTTCCACGAGAAAAATCGAACATTCACACTTCTGACAGAATCAAATCAGCTTCCCAAACATGGCCAGCCGCTCCAGGAACGAAGCCGTTCCACGAGAAAGGTCGAACATTCACACTTCTGACAGAATCAAATCAGCTCCCCAAACATGGCCAGCCGCCCCAGGAACAAAGCCGTTCCACGAGAAAGATCGAACATTCACACTTCTGACAGAATCAAATCAGCTCCCCAAACATGGCCAGCCGCTCCAGGAACGAAGCCGTTCCACGAGAAAAAACGAACATTCCAACTTCTGACAGAATCAAATCAGCTCCCAAAAGATGGCCAGCCGCTCCAGGAACGAAGCCGTTCCACGAGAAAAATCGAACATTCACACTTCTGACAGAATCAAATCAGCTCCCCAAACATGGCCAGCCGCCCCAGGATCAGAGGCATTCCACGAGAAAAATCGAACATTCACACTTCTGACAGAATCAAATCAGCTCCCAAAAGATGGCCAGCCGCTCCAGGAACGAAGCCGTTCCACGAGAAAGATCGAACATTCACACTTCTGACAGAATCAAATCAGCTCCCAAAAGATGGCCAGCCGCTCCAGGAACGAAGCCGTTCCACGAGAAAGATCGAACATTCACACTTCTGACAGAATCAAATCAGCTCCCAAAAGATGGCCAGCCGCTCCAGGAACGAAGCCGTTCCACGAGAAAAATCGAACATTCACACTTCTGACAGAATCAAATCAGCTTCCCAAACATGGCCAGCCGCTCCAGGAACGAAGCCGTTCCACGAGAAAGGTCGAACATTCACACTTCTGACAGAATCAAATCAGCTCCCCAAACATGGCCAGCCGCCCCAGGAACAAAGCCGTTCCACGAGAAAGATCGAACATTCACACTTCTGACAGAATCAAATCAGCTCCCCAAACATGGCCAGCCGCTCCAGGAACGAAGCCGTTCCACGAGAAAAATCGAACATTCCAACTTCTGACAGAATCAAATCAGCTCCCCAAACATGGCCAGCCGCTCCAGGAACGAAGCCGTTCCACGAGAAAAATCGAACATTCACACTTCTGACAGAATCAAATCAGCTCCCCAAACATGGCCAGCCGCTCCAGGAACGAAGCCGTTCCACGAGAAAATCGAACATTCCAACTTCTGACAGAATCAAATCAGCTCCCCAAACATGGCTAGCCGCTCCAGGAACGAAGCCGTTCCACGAGAAAGATCGAACATTCACACTCCTGACAGAATCAAATCAGCTCCCCAAACATGGCCAGCCGCTCCAGGAACGAAGCCGTTCCACGAGAAAGATCGAACATTCACACTTCTGACAGAATCAAATCAGCTCCCCAAAGATGGCCAGCCGCTCCAGGAACGAAGCCGTTCCACGAGAAAAATCGAACATTCACACTTCTGACAGAATCAAATCAGCTCCCCAAACATGGCCAGCCGCTCCAGGAACGAAGCCGTTCCACGAGAAAGATCGAACATTCACACTTCTGACAGAATCAAATCAGCTCCCCAAACATGGCCAGCCGCTCCAGGATCAGAGGCATTCCACGAGAAAAATCGAACATTCACACTTCTGACAGAATCAAATCAGCTCCCCAAACATGGCCAGCCGCTCCAGGAACGAAGCCGTTCCACGAGAAAAATCGAACATTCACACTTTTGACAGAATCAAATCAGCTCCCCAAACATGGCCAGCCGCTCCAGGAACGAAGCCGTTCCACGAGAAAGATCGAACATTCACACTTCTGACAGAATCAAATCAGCTCCCCAAACATGGCCAGACGCTCCAGGAACGAAGCCGTTCCACGAGAAAAATCGAACATTCCAACTTCTGACAGAATCAAATCAGCTCCCCAAACATGGCCAGCCGCTCCAGCAACGAAGC
This sequence comes from Heligmosomoides polygyrus bakeri, assembly GCA_947359475.1. Classification (NCBI taxonomy): domain Eukaryota; kingdom Metazoa; phylum Nematoda; class Chromadorea; order Rhabditida; family Heligmosomidae; genus Heligmosomoides; species Heligmosomoides polygyrus. Next base: position 56,194,807 of record OX375870.1, on the reverse strand, counting down.
CGTTCCACGAGAAAGATCGAACATTCACACTTCTGACAGAATCAAATCAGCTCCCCAAAGATGGCCAGCCGCTCCAGGAACGAAGCCGTTCCACGAGAAAAATCGAACATTCCAACTTCTGACATAATCAAATCAGCTCCCCAAACATGGCCAGCCGCTCCAGGAACGAAGCCGTTCCACGAGAAAAATCGAACATTCCAACTTCTGACAGAATCAAATCAGCTCCCCAAACATGGCCAGCCGCTCCAGGAACGAAGCCGTTCCACGAGAAAAATCGAACATTCCAACTTCTGACAGAATCAAATCGACTCCACAAACCTCCCCAGTCGCTCCAGGATCAGAGGCATTCCACGAAAAAAATCGAACATTCCAACTTCTGACAGAATCAAATCGACTCCCCAAACCTCCCCAGTCGCTCCAGGATCAGAGGCATTCCACGAGAAAAATCGAACATTCAAACTTCAGACAGAATCAAATCAGCTCCCTACGCATGGCCAGCCGCTCTAGGATCAGAGGCATTCCACGAGAAAAATCGAACATTCACACTTCAAAAAGAATCAAATCAGCTCCCCACGCATGGCCAGCCGCTCCAGGATCAGAGGCATTCCACGAGAAAAATCGAACATTCACACTTCTAGCAGAATCAAATCAGCTCCCCAAACACGGCCAGCCGCTCCAGGAACGAAGCCGTTCCACGAGAAAAATCGAACATTCACACTTCAAAAAGAATCAAATCAGCTCCCAAAAGATGGCCAGCCGCTCCAGGATCAGAGGCATTCCACGAGAAAAATCGAACATTCACACTTCTGACAGAATCAAATCAGCTCCCCAAACATGGCCAGCCGCCCCAGGAACGAAGCCGTTCCACGAGAAAAATCGAACATTCACACTTCTGACAGAATCAAATCAGCTCCCCAAACATGGCCAGCCGCTCCAGGAACGAAGCCGTTCCACGAGAAAAATCGAACATTCACACTTCTGACAGAATCAAATCAGCTCCCCAAACATGGCCAGCCGCCCCAGGAACGAAGCCGTTCCACGAGAAAAATCGAACATTCCAACTTCTGACAGAATCAAATCAGCTCCTCAAACATGGCCAGCCGCTCCAGGAACGAAGCCGTTCCACGAGAAAAATCGAACATTCCAACTTCTGACAGAATCAAATCGACTCCCCAAACCTCCCCAGTCGCTCCAGGATCAGAGGCATTCCACGAGAAAAATCGAACATTCAAACTTCAGACAGAATCAAATCAGCTCCCCAAACATGGCCAGCCGCCCCAGGATCAGAGGCATTCCACGAGAAAAATCGAACATTCACACTTCTGACAGAATCAAATCAGCTCCCAAAAGATGGCCAGCCGCTCCAGGAACGAAGCCGTTCCACGAGAAAGATCGAACATTCACACTTCTAACAGAATCAAATCAGCTCCCAAAAGATGGCCAGCCGCTCCAGGAACGAAGCCGTTCCACGAGAAAAATCGAACATTCACACTTCTGACAGAATCAAATCAGCTTCCCAAACATGGCCAGCCGCTCCAGGAACGAAGCCGTTCCACGAGAAAGGTCGAACATTCACACTTCTGACAGAATCAAATCAGCTCCCCAAACATGGCCAGCCGCCCCAGGAACAAAGCCGTTCCACGAGAAAGATCGAACATTCACACTTCTGACAGAATCAAATCAGCTCCCCAAACATGGCCAGCCGCTCCAGGAACGAAGCCGTTCCACGAGAAAAATCGAACATTCACACCTCTGACAGAATCAAATCAGCTCCCCAAAGATGGCCAGCCGCTCCAGGATCAGAGGCATTCCACGAGAAAAATCGAACATTCACACTTCTGACAGAATCAAATCAGCTCCCCAAACATGGCCAGCCGCTCCAGGAACGAAGCCGTTCCACGAGAAAAATCGAACATTCACACCTCTGACAGAATCAAATCAGCTCCCCAAACATGGCCAGCCGCTCCAGGATCAGAGGCATTCCACGAGAAAAATCGAACATTCACACTTCTGACAGAATCAAATCAGCTCCCCAAACATGGCCAGCCGCTCCAGGAACGAAGCCGTTCCACGAGAAAAATCGAACATTCACACCTCTGACAGAATCAAATCAGCTCCCCAAACATGGCCAGCCGCTCCAGGAGCGAAGCCGTTCCACGAGAAAGATCGAACATTCACACTTCTGACAGAATCAAATCAGCTCCCCAAACATGGCCAGCCGCTCCAGGAACGAAGCCGTTCCACGAGAAAAATCGAACATTCACACTTCTGACAGAATCAAATCAGCTCCCCAAACATGGCCAGCCGCCCCAGGAACGAAGCCGTTCCACGAGAAAAATCGAACATTCACACTTCTGACAGAATCAAATCAGCTCCCCAAACATGGCCAGCCGCTCCAGGAACGAAGCCGTTCCACGAGAAAAATCGAACATTCACACTTCTGACAGAATCAAATCAGCTCCCCAAACATGGCCAGCCGCTCCAGGAACGAAGCCGTTCCACGAGAAAAATCGAACATTCACACCTCTGACAGAATCAAATCAGCTCCCCAAAGATGGCCAGCCGCTCCAGGAACGAAGCCGTTCCACGAGAAAAATCGAACATTCCAACTTCTGACAGAATCAAATCAGCTCCCCAAACATGGCCAGCCGCTCCAGGAACGAAGCCGTTCCACGAGAAAAATCGAACATTCACACTTCTGACAGAATCAAATCAGCTCCCCAAACATGGCCAGCCGCTCCAGGAACGAAGCCGTTCCACGAGAAAAATCGAACATTCACACCTCTGACAGAATCAAATCAGCTCCCCAAACATGGCCAGCCGCTCCAGGATCAGAGGCATTCCACGAGAAAAATCGAACATTCAAACTTCAGACAGAATCAAATCAGCTCCCCACGCATGGCCAGCCGCTCCAGGATCAGAGGCATTCCACGAGAAAAATCGAACATTCACACTTCTGACAGAATCAAATCAGCTCCCCACGCATGGCCAGCCGCTCCAGGATCAGAGGCATTCCACGAGAAAAATCGAACATTCACACTTCTAGCAGAATCAAATCAGCTCCCCAAACACGGCCAGCCGCTCCAGGATCAGAGGCATTCCACGAGAAAAATCGAACATTCACACTTCTGACAGAATCAAATCAGCTCCCCAAACATGGCCAGCCGCTCCAGGAACGAAGCCGTTCCACGAGAAAAATCGAACATTCACACTTCTGACAGAATCAAATCAGCTCCCCACGCATGGCCAGCCGCTCCAGGATCAGAGGCATTCCACGAGAAAAATCGAACATTCACACTTCTGACAGAATCAAATCGACTCCACAAACCTCCCCAGTCGCTCCAGGATCAGAGGCATTCCACGAGAAAAATCGAACATTCAAACTTCAGACAGAATCAAATCAGCTCCCCACGCATGGCCAGCCGCTCCAGGATCAGAGGCATTCCACGAGAAAAATCGAACATTCACACTTCTGACAGAATCAAATCAGCTCCCCACGCATGGCCAGCCGCTCCAGGATCAGAGGCATTCCACGAGAAAAATCGAACATTCACACTTCTAGCAGAATCAAATCAGCTCCCAAAAGATGGCCAGCCGCTCCAGGAACGAAGCCGTTCCACGAGAAAGATCGAACATTCACACTTCTGACAGAATCAAATCAGCTCCCAAAAGATGGCCAGCCGCTCCAGGAACGAAGCCGTTCCACGAGAAAGATCGAACATTCACACTTCTGACAGAATCAAATCAGCTCCCAAAAGATGGCCAGCCGCTCCAGGAACGAAGTCGTTCCACGAGAAAAATCGAACATTCACACTTCTGACAGAATCAAATCAGCTTCCCAAACATGGCCAGCCGCTCCAGGAACGAAGCCGTTCCACGAGAAAGGTCGAACATTCACACTTCTGACAGAATCAAATCAGCTCCCCAAACATGGCCAGCCGCTCCAGGAACGAAGCCGTTCCACGAGAAAAATCGAACATTCACTCTTCTGACAGAATCAAATCAGCTCCCCAAACATGGCCAGCCGCTCCAGGAACGAAGCCGTTCCACGAGAAAAATCGAACATTCACACTTCTGACAGAATCAAATCAGCTCCCCAAACATGGCCAGCCGCTCCAGGAACGAAGCCGTTCCACGAGAAAAATCGAACATTCCAACTTCTGACAGAATCAAATCAGCTCCCCAAACATGGCCAGCCGCTCCAGGATCAGAGGCATTCCACGAGAAAAATCGAACATTCACACTTCTGACAGAATCAAATCAGCTCCGAAAAGATGGCCAGCCGCTCCAGGAACGAAGCCGTTCCACGAGAAAAATCGAACATTCCAACTTCTGACAGAATCAAATCAGCTCCTCAAACATGGCCAGCCGCTCCAGGAACGAAGCCGTTCCACGAGAAAAATCGAACATTCCAACTTCTGACAGAATCAAATCGACTCCCCAAACCTCCCCAGTCGCTCCAGGATCAGAGGCATTCCACGAGAAAAATCGAACATTCACACTTCAAAAAGAATCAAATCAGCTCCCAAAAGATGGCCAGCCGCTCCAGGATCAGAGGCATTCCACGAGAAAAATCGAACATTCACACTTCTGACAGAATCAAATCAGCTCCCCAAACATGGCCAGCCGCCCCAGGAACGAAGCCGTTCCACGAGAAAAATCGAACATTCCAACTTCTGACAGAATCAAATCAGCTCCCCAAACATGGCCAGCCGCTCCAGGAACGAAGCCGTTCCACGAGAAAAATCGAACATTCCAACTTCTGACAGAATCAAATCGACTCCCCAAACCTCCCCAGTCGCTCCAGGATCAGAGGCATTCCACGAGAAAAATCGAACATTCACACTTCTGACAGAATCAAATCAGCTCCCCAAACATGGCCAGCCGCCCCAGGATCAGAGGCATTCCACGAGAAAAATCGAACATTCACACTTCTGACAGAATCAAATCAGCTCCCAAAAGATGGCCAGCCGCTCCAGGAACGAAGCCGTTCCACGAGAAAGATCGAACATTCACACTTCTGACAGAATCAAATCAGCTCCCAAAAGATGGCCAGCCGCTCCAGGAACGAAGCCGTTCCACGAGAAAAATCGAACATTCACACTTCTGACAGAATCAAATCAGCTTCCCAAACATGGCCAGCCGCTCCAGGAACGAAGCCGTTCCACGAGAAAGGTCGAACATTCACACTTCTGACAGAATCAAATCAGCTCCCCAAACATGGCCAGCCGCCCCAGGAACAAAGCCGTTCCACGAGAAAGATCGAACATTCACACTTCTGACAGAATCAAATCAGCTCCCCAAACATGGCCAGCCGCTCCAGGAACGAAGCCGTTCCACGAGAAAAAACGAACATTCCAACTTCTGACAGAATCAAATCAGCTCCCAAAAGATGGCCAGCCGCTCCAGGAACGAAGCCGTTCCACGAGAAAAATCGAACATTCACACTTCTGACAGAATCAAATCAGCTCCCCAAACATGGCCAGCCGCCCCAGGATCAGAGGCATTCCACGAGAAAAATCGAACATTCACACTTCTGACAGAATCAAATCAGCTCCCAAAAGATGGCCAGCCGCTCCAGGAACGAAGCCGTTCCACGAGAAAGATCGAACATTCACACTTCTGACAGAATCAAATCAGCTCCCAAAAGATGGCCAGCCGCTCCAGGAACGAAGCCGTTCCACGAGAAAGATCGAACATTCACACTTCTGACAGAATCAAATCAGCTCCCAAAAGATGGCCAGCCGCTCCAGGAACGAAGCCGTTCCACGAGAAAAATCGAACATTCACACTTCTGACAGAATCAAATCAGCTTCCCAAACATGGCCAGCCGCTCCAGGAACGAAGCCGTTCCACGAGAAAGGTCGAACATTCACACTTCTGACAGAATCAAATCAGCTCCCCAAACATGGCCAGCCGCCCCAGGAACAAAGCCGTTCCACGAGAAAGATCGAACATTCACACTTCTGACAGAATCAAATCAGCTCCCCAAACATGGCCAGCCGCTCCAGGAACGAAGCCGTTCCACGAGAAAAATCGAACATTCCAACTTCTGACAGAATCAAATCAGCTCCCCAAACATGGCCAGCCGCTCCAGGAACGAAGCCGTTCCACGAGAAAAATCGAACATTCACACTTCTGACAGAATCAAATCAGCTCCCCAAACATGGCCAGCCGCTCCAGGAACGAAGCCGTTCCACGAGAAAATCGAACATTCCAACTTCTGACAGAATCAAATCAGCTCCCCAAACATGGCTAGCCGCTCCAGGAACGAAGCCGTTCCACGAGAAAGATCGAACATTCACACTCCTGACAGAATCAAATCAGCTCCCCAAACATGGCCAGCCGCTCCAGGAACGAAGCCGTTCCACGAGAAAGATCGAACATTCACACTTCTGACAGAATCAAATCAGCTCCCCAAAGATGGCCAGCCGCTCCAGGAACGAAGCCGTTCCACGAGAAAAATCGAACATTCACACTTCTGACAGAATCAAATCAGCTCCCCAAACATGGCCAGCCGCTCCAGGAACGAAGCCGTTCCACGAGAAAGATCGAACATTCACACTTCTGACAGAATCAAATCAGCTCCCCAAACATGGCCAGCCGCTCCAGGATCAGAGGCATTCCACGAGAAAAATCGAACATTCACACTTCTGACAGAATCAAATCAGCTCCCCAAACATGGCCAGCCGCTCCAGGAACGAAGCCGTTCCACGAGAAAAATCGAACATTCACACTTTTGACAGAATCAAATCAGCTCCCCAAACATGGCCAGCCGCTCCAGGAACGAAGCCGTTCCACGAGAAAGATCGAACATTCACACTTCTGACAGAATCAAATCAGCTCCCCAAACATGGCCAGACGCTCCAGGAACGAAGCCGTTCCACGAGAAAAATCGAACATTCCAACTTCTGACAGAATCAAATCAGCTCCCCAAACATGGCCAGCCGCTCCAGCAACGAAGCCGTTCCACGAGAAAGATCGAACATTCACACTTCTGACAGAATCAAATCAGCTCCCCAAAGATGGCCAGCCGCTCCAGGAACGAAGCCGTTCCACGAGAAAAATCGAACATTCCAACTTCTGACATAATCAAATCAGCTCCCCAAACATGGCCAGCCGCTCCAGGAACGAAGCCGTTCCACGAGAAAAATCGAACATTCCAACTTCTGACAGAATCAAATCAGCTCCCCAAACATGGCCAGCCGCTCCAGGAACGAAGCCGTTCCACGAGAAAAATCGAACATTCCAACTTCTGACAGAATCAAATCGACTCCACAAACCTCCCCAGTCGCTCCAGGATCAGAGGCATTCCACGAAAAAAATCGAACATTCCAACTTCTGACAGAATCAAATCGACTCCCCAAACCTCCCCAGTCGCTCCAGGATCAGAGGCATTCCACGAGAAAAATCGAACATTCAAACTTCAGACAGAATCAAATCAGCTCCCTACGCATGGCCAGCCGCTCTAGGATCAGAGGCATTCCACGAGAAAAATCGAACATTCACACTTCAAAAAGAATCAAATCAGCTCCCCACGCATGGCCAGCCGCTCCAGGATCAGAGGCATTCCACGAGAAAAATCGAACATTCACACTTCTAGCAGAATCAAATCAGCTCCCCAAACACGGCCAGCCGCTCCAGGAACGAAGCCGTTCCACGAGAAAAATCGAACATTCACACTTCAAAAAGAATCAAATCAGCTCCCAAAAGATGGCCAGCCGCTCCAGGATCAGAGGCATTCCACGAGAAAAATCGAACATTCACACTTCTGACAGAATCAAATCAGCTCCCCAAACATGGCCAGCCGCCCCAGGAACGAAGCCGTTCCACGAGAAAAATCGAACATTCACACTTCTGACAGAATCAAATCAGCTCCCCAAACATGGCCAGCCGCTCCAGGAACGAAGCCGTTCCACGAGAAAAATCGAACATTCACACTTCTGACAGAATCAAATCAGCTCCCCAAACATGGCCAGCCGCCCCAGGAACGAAGCCGTTCCACGAGAAAAATCGAACATTCCAACTTCTGACAGAATCAAATCAGCTCCTCAAACATGGCCAGCCGCTCCAGGAACGAAGCCGTTCCACGAGAAAAATCGAACATTCCAACTTCTGACAGAATCAAATCGACTCCCCAAACCTCCCCAGTCGCTCCAGGATCAGAGGCATTCCACGAGAAAAATCGAACATTCAAACTTCAGACAGAATCAAATCAGCTCCCCAAACATGGCCAGCCGCCCCAGGATCAGAGGCATTCCACGAGAAAAATCGAACATTCACACTTCTGACAGAATCAAATCAGCTCCCAAAAGATGGCCAGCCGCTCCAGGAACGAAGCCGTTCCACGAGAAAGATCGAACATTCACACTTCTAACAGAATCAAATCAGCTCCCAAAAGATGGCCAGCCGCTCCAGGAACGAAGCCGTTCCACGAGAAAAATCGAACATTCACACTTCTGACAGAATCAAATCAGCTTCCCAAACATGGCCAGCCGCTCCAGGAACGAAGCCGTTCCACGAGAAAGGTCGAACATTCACACTTCTGACAGAATCAAATCAGCTCCCCAAACATGGCCAGCCGCCCCAGGAACAAAGCCGTTCCACGAGAAAGATCGAACATTCACACTTCTGACAGAATCAAATCAGCTCCCCAAACATGGCCAGCCGCTCCAGGAACGAAGCCGTTCCACGAGAAAAATCGAACATTCACACCTCTGACAGAATCAAATCAGCTCCCCAAAGATGGCCAGCCGCTCCAGGATCAGAGGCATTCCACGAGAAAAATCGAACATTCACACTTCTGACAGAATCAAATCAGCTCCCCAAACATGGCCAGCCGCTCCAGGAACGAAGCCGTTCCACGAGAAAAATCGAACATTCACACCTCTGACAGAATCAAATCAGCTCCCCAAACATGGCCAGCCGCTCCAGGATCAGAGGCATTCCACGAGAAAAATCGAACATTCACACTTCTGACAGAATCAAATCAGCTCCCCAAACATGGCCAGCCGCTCCAGGAACGAAGCCGTTCCACGAGAAAAATCGAACATTCACACCTCTGACAGAATCAAATCAGCTCCCCAAACATGGCCAGCCGCTCCAGGAGCGAAGCCGTTCCACGAGAAAGATCGAACATTCACACTTCTGACAGAATCAAATCAGCTCCCCAAACATGGCCAGCCGCTCCAGGAACGAAGCCGTTCCACGAGAAAAATCGAACATTCACACTTCTGACAGAATCAAATCAGCTCCCCAAACATGGCCAGCCGCCCCAGGAACGAAGCCGTTCCACGAGAAAAATCGAACATTCACACTTCTGACAGAATCAAATCAGCTCCCCAAACATGGCCAGCCGCTCCAGGAACGAAGCCGTTCCACGAGAAAAATCGAACATTCACACTTCTGACAGAATCAAATCAGCTCCCCAAACATGGCCAGCCGCTCCAGGAACGAAGCCGTTCCACGAGAAAAATCGAACATTCACACCTCTGACAGAATCAAATCAGCTCCCCAAAGATGGCCAGCCGCTCCAGGAACGAAGCCGTTCCACGAGAAAAATCGAACATTCCAACTTCTGACAGAATCAAATCAGCTCCCCAAACATGGCCAGCCGCTCCAGGAACGAAGCCGTTCCACGAGAAAAATCGAACATTCACACTTCTGACAGAATCAAATCAGCTCCCCAAACATGGCCAGCCGCTCCAGGAACGAAGCCGTTCCACGAGAAAATCGAACATTCCAACTTCTGACAGAATCAAATCAGCTCCCCAAACATGGCTAGCCGCTCCAGGAACGAAGCCGTTCCACGAGAAAGATCGAACATTCACACTCCTGACAGAATCAAATCAGCTCCCCAAACATGGCCAGCCGCTCCAGGAACGAAGCCGTTCCACGAGAAAGATCGAACATTCACACTTCTGACAGAATCAAATCAGCTCCCCAAAGATGGCCAGCCGCTCCAGGAACGAAGCCGTTCCACGAGAAAAATCGAACATTCACACTTCTGACAGAATCAAATCAGCTCCCCAAACATGGCCAGCCGCTCCAGGAACGAAGCCGTTCCACGAGAAAGATCGAACATTCACACTTCTGACAGAATCAAATCAGCTCCCCAAACATGGCCAGCCGCTCCAGGATCAGAGGCATTCCACGGGAAAAATCGAACATTCACACTTCTGACAGAATCAAATCAGCTCCCCAAACATGGCCAGCCGCTCCAGGAACGAAGCCGTTCCACGAGAAAAATCGAACATTCACACTTTTGACAGAATCAAATCAGCTCCCCAAACATGGCCAGCCGCTCCAGGAACGAAGCCGTTCCACGAGAAAGATCGAACATTCACACTTCTGACAGAATCAAATCAGCTCCCCAAACATGGCCAGACGCTCCAGGAACGAAGCCGTTCCACGAGAAAAATCGAACATTCCAACTTCTGACAGAATCAAATCAGCTCCCCAAACATGGCCAGCCGCTCCAGCAACGAAGCCGTTCCACGAGAAAGATCGAACATTCACACTTCTGACAGAATCAAATCAGCTCCCCAAAGATGGCCAGCCGCTCCAGGAACGAAGCCGTTCCACGAGAAAAATCGAACATTCCAACTTCTGACATAATCAAATCAGCTCCCCAAACATGGCCAGCCGCTCCAGGAACGAAGCCGTTCCACGAGAAAAATCGAACATTCCAACTTCTGACAGAATCAAATCAGCTCCCCAAACATGGCCAGCCGCTCCAGGAACGAAGCCGTTCCACGAGAAAAATCGAACATTCCAACTTCTGACAGAATCAAATCGACTCCCCAAACCTCCCCAGTCGCTCCAGGATCAGAGGCATTCCACGAGAAAAATCGAACATTCAAACTTCAGACAGAATCAAATCAGCTCCCTACGCATGGCCAGCCGCTCTAGGATCAGAGGCATTCCACGAGAAAAATCGAACATTCACACTTCAAAAAGAATCAAATCAGCTCCCCACGCATGGCCAGCCGCTCCAGGATCAGAGGCATTCCACGAGAAAAATCGAACATTCACACTTCTAGCAGAATCAAATCAGCTCCCCAAACACGGCCAGCCGCTCCAGGAACGAAGCCGTTCCACGAGAAAAATCGAACATTCACACTTCAAAAAGAATCAAATCAGCTCCCAAAAGATGGCCAGCCGCTCCAGGATCAGAGGCATTCCACGAGAAAAATCGAACATTCACACTTCTGACAGAATCAAATCAGCTCCCCAAACATGGCCAGCCGCCCCAGGAACGAAGCCGTTCCACGAGAAAAATCGAACATTCACACTTCTGACAGAATCAAATCAGCTCCCCAAACATGGCCAGCCGCTCCAGGAACGAAGCCGTTCCACGAGAAAAATCGAACATTCACACTTCTGACAGAATCAAATCAGCTCCCCAAACATGGCCAGCCGCCCCAGGAACGAAGCCGTTCCACGAGAAAAATCGAACATTCCAACTTCTGACAGAATCAAATCAGCTCCTCAAACATGGCCAGCCGCTCCAGGAACGAAGCCGTTCCACGAGAAAAATCGAACATTCCAACTTCTGACAGAATCAAATCGACTCCCCAAACCTCCCCAGTCGCTCCAGGATCAGAGGCATTCCACGAGAAAAATCGAACATTCAAACTTCAGACAGAATCAAATCAGCTCCCCAAACATGGCCAGCCGCCCCAGGATCAGAGGCATTCCACGAGAAAAATCGAACATTCACACTTCTGACAGAATCAAATCAGCTCCCAAAAGATGGCCAGCCGCTCCAGGAACGAAGCCGTTCCACGAGAAAGATCGAACATTCACACTTCTGACAGAATCAAATCAGCTCCCAAAAGATGGCCAGCCGCTCCAGGAACGAAGCCGTTCCACGAGAAAAATCGAACATTCACACTTCTGACAGAATCAAATCAGCTTCCCAAACATGGCCAGCCGCTCCAGGAACGAAGCCGTTCCACGAGAAAAATCGAACATTCACACCTCTGACAGAATCAAATCAGCTCCCCAAAGATGGCCAGCCGCTCCAGGATCAGAGGCATTCCACGAGAAAAATCGAACATTCACACTTCTGACAGAATCAAATCAGCTCCCCAAACATGGCCAGCCGCTCCAGGAACGAAGCCGTTCCACGAGAAAAATCGAACATTCACACCTCTGACAGAATCAAATCAGCTCCCCAAACATGGCCAGCCGCTCCAGGATCAGAGGCATTCCACGAGAAAAATCGAACATTCACACTTCTGACAGAATCAAATCAGCTCCCCAAACATGGCCAGCCGCTCCAGGAACGAAGCCGTTCCACGAGAAAAATCGAACATTCACACCTCTGACAGAATCAAATCAGCTCCCCAAACATGGCCAGCCGCTCCAGGAGCGAAGCCGTTCCACGAGAAAGATCGAACATTCACACTTCTGACAGAATCAAATCAGCTCCCCAAACATGGCCAGCCGCTCCAGGAACGAAGCCGTTCCACGAGAAAAATCGAACATTCACACTTCTGACAGAATCAAATCAGCTCCCCAAACATGGCCAGCCGCCCCAGGAACGAAGCCGTTCCACGAGAAAAATCGAACATTCACACTTCTGACAGAATCAAATCAGCTCCCCAAACATGGCCAGCCGCTCCAGGAACGAAGCCGTTCCACGAGAAAAATCGAACATTCACACTTCTGACAGAATCAAATCAGCTCCCCAAACATGGCCAGCCGCTCCAGGAACGAAGCCGTTCCACGAGAAAAATCGAACAATCACACCTCTGACAGAATCAAATCAGCTCCCCAAAGATGGCCAGCCGCTCCAGGAACGAAGCCGTTCCACGAAAAAAATCGAACATTCACACTTCTGACAGAATCAAATCAGCTCCCCAAACATGGCCAGCCGCTCCAGGTACGAAGCCGTTCCACGAGAAAAATCGAACATTCACACTTTTGACAGAATCAAATCAGCTCCCCAAACATGGCCAGCCGCTCCAGGAACGAAGCCGTTCCACGAGAAAGATCGAACATTCACACTTCTGACAGAATCAAATCAGCTCCCCAAACATGGCCAGCCGCTCCAGGAACGAAGCCGTTCCACGAGAAAAATCGAACATTCCAACTTCTGACAGAATCAAATCAGCTCCCCAAACATGGCCAGCCGCTCCAGCAACGAAGCCGTTCCACGAGAAAGATCGAACATTCACACTTCTGACAGAATCAAATCAGCTCCCCAAACCTCCCCAGTCGCTCCAGGATCAGAGGCATTCCACGAGAAAAATCGAACATTCAAACTTCAGACAGAATCAAATCAGCTCCCCACGCATGGCCAGCCGCTCCAGGATCAGAGGCATTCCACGAGAAAAATCGAACATTCAAACTTCAGACAGAATCAAATCAGCTCCCCAAACATGGCCAGCCGCTCCAGGAACGAAGCCGTTCCACGAGAAAAATCGAACATTCCAACTTCTGACAGAATCAAATCAGCTCCCCAAAGATGGCCAGCCGCTCCAGGATCAGAGGCATTCCACGAGAAAAATCGAACATTCACACTTCTGACAGAATCAAATCAGCTCCCCAAACATGGCCAGCCGCTCCAGGAACGAAGCCGTTCCACGAGAAAAATCGAACATTCACACCTCTGACAGAATCAAATCAGCTCCCCAAACATGGCCAGCCGCTCCAGGATCAGAGGCATTCCACGAGAAAAATCGAACATTCACACTTCTGACAGAATCAAATCAGCTCCCCAAACATGGCCAGCCGCTCCAGGAACGAAGCCGTTCCACGAGAAAAATCGAACATTCACACCTCTGACAGAATCAAATCAGCTCCCCAAACATGGCCAGCCGCTCCAGGAGCGAAGCCGTTCCACGAGAAAGATCGAACATTCACACTTCTGACAGAATCAAATCAGCTCCCCAAACATGGCCAGCCGCTCCAGGAACGAAGCCGTTCCACGAGAAAAATCGAACATTCACACTTCTGACAGAATCAAATCAGCTCCCCAAACATGGCCAGCCGCCCCAGGAACGAAGCCGTTCCACGAGAAAAATCGAACATTCACACTTCTGACAGAATCAAATCAGCTCCCCAAACATGGCCAGCCGCTCCAGGAACGAAGCCGTTCCACGAGAAAAATCGAACATTCACACTTCTGACAGAATCAAATCAGCTCCCCAAACATGGCCAGCCGCTCCAGGAACGAAGCCGTTCCACGAGAAAAATCGAACATTCACACCTCTGACAGAATCAAATCAGCTCCCCAAAGATGGCCAGCCGCTCCAGGAACGAAGCCGTTCCACGAAAAAAATCGAACATTCACACTTCTGACAGAATCAAATCAGCTCCCCAAACATGGCCAGCCGCTCCAGGTACGAAGCCGTTCCACGAGAAAAATCGAACATTCACACTTTTGACAGAATCAAATCAGCTCCCCAAACATGGCCAGCCGCTCCAGGAACGAAGCCGTTCCACGAGAAAGATCGAACATTCACACTTCTGACAGAATCAAATCAGCTCCCCAAACATGGCCAGCCGCTCCAGGAACGAAGCCGTTCCACGAGAAAAATCGAACATTCCAACTTCTGACAGAATCAAATCAGCTCCCCACGCATGGCCAGCCGCTCCAGGATCAGAGGCATTCCACGAGAAAAATCGAACATTCACACTTCTGACAGAATCAAATCAGCTCCCCACGCATGGCCAGCCGCTCCAGGATCAGAGGCATTCCACGAGAAAAATCGAACATTCAAACTTCAGACAGAATCAAATCAGCTCCCCACGCATGGCCAGCCGCTCCAGGATCAGAGGCATTCCACGAGAAAAATCGAACATTCACACTTCTGACAGAATCAAATCAGCTCCCCACGCATGGCCAGCCGCTCCAGGATCAGAGGCATTCCACGAGAAAAATCGAACATTCACACTTCTAGCAGAATCAAATCAGCTCCCCAAACACGGCCAGCCGCTCCAGGAACGAAGCCGTTCCACGAGAAAAATCGAACATTCACACTTCTGACAGAATCAAATCAGCTCCCCAAACATGGCCAGCCGCCCCAGGAACGAAGCCGTTCCACGAGAAAAATCGAACATTCCAACTTCTGACAGAATCAAATCAGCTCCTCAAACATGGCCAGCCGCTCCAGGAACGAAGCCGTTCCACGAGAAAAATCGAACATTCCAACTTCTGACAGAATCAAATCGACTCCCCAAACCTCCCCAGTCGCTCCAGGATCAGAGGCATTCCACGAGAAAAATCGAACATTCAAACTTCAGACAGAATCAAATCAGCTCCCCACGCATGGCCAGCCGCTCCAGGATCAGAGGCATTCCACGAGAAAAATCGAACATTCACACTTCTGACAGAATCAAATCAGCTCCCCAAACATGGCCAGCCGCCCCAGGATCAGAGGCATTCCACGAGAAAAATCGAACATTCACACTTCTGACAGAATCAAATCAGCTACCAAAAGATGGCCAGCCGCTCCAGGAACGAAGCCGTTCCACGAGAAAGATCGAACATTCACACTTCTGACAGAATCAAATCAGCTCCCAAAAGATGGCCAGCCGCTCCAGGAACGAAGCCGTTCCACGAGAAAAATCGAACATTCACACTTCTGACAGAATCAAATCAGCTTCCCAAACATGGCCAGCCGCTCCAGGAACGAAGCCGTTCCACGAGAAAGGTCGAACATTCACACTTCTGACAGAATCAAATCAGCTCCCCAAACATGGCCAGCCGCCCCAGGAACAAAGCCGTTCCACGAGAAAGATCGAACATTCACACTTCTGACAGAATCAAATCAGCTCCCCAAACATGGCCAGCCGCTCCAGGAACGAAGCCGTTCCACGAGAAAAATCGAACATTCACACTTCTGACAGAATCAAATCAGCTCCCCAAACATGGCCAGCCGCTCCAGGAACGAAGCCGTTCCACGAGAAAAATCGAACATTCACACCTCTGACAGAATCAAATCAGCTCCCCAAAGATGGCCAGCCGCTCCAGGATCAGAGGCATTCCACGAGAAAAATCGAACATTCACACTTCTGACAGAATCAAATCAGCTCCCCAAACATGGCCAGCCGCTCCAGGAACGAAGCCGTTCCACGAGAAAAATCGAACATTCACACCTCTGACAGAATCAAATCAGCTCCCCAAACATGGCCAGCCGCTCCAGGATCAGAGGCATTCCACGAGAAAAATCGAACATTCACACTTCTGACAGAATCAAATCAGCTCCCCAAACATGGCCAGCCGCTCCAGGAACGAAGCCGTTCCACGAGAAAAATCGAACATTCACACTTCTGACAGAATCAAATCAGCTCCCCAAACATGGCCAGCCGCTCCAGGAGCGAAGCCGTTCCACGAGAAAGATCGAACATTCACACTTCTGACAGAATCAAATCAGCTCCCCAAACATGGCCAGCCGCTCCAGGAACGAAGCCGTTCCACGAGAAAAATCGAACATTCACACTTCTGACAGAATCAAATCAGCTCCCCAAACATGGCCAGCCGCTCCAGGAACGAAGCCGTTCCACGAGAAAAATCGAACATTCACACCTCTGACAGAATCAAATCAGCTCCCCAAAGATGGCCAGCCGCTCCAGGATCAGAGGCATTCCACGAGAAAAATCGAACATTCACACTTCTGACAGAATCAAATCAGCTCCCCAAACATGGCCAGCCGCTCCAGGAACGAAGCCGTTCCACGAGAAAAATCGAACATTCACACCTCTGACAGAATCAAATCAGCTCCCCAAACATGGCCAGCCGCTCCAGGATCAGAGGCATTCCACGAGAAAAATCGAACATTCACACTTCTGACAGAATCAAATCAGCTCCCCAAACATGGCCAGCCGCTCCAGGAACGAAGCCGTTCCACGAGAAAAATCGAACATTCACACTTCTGACAGAATCAAATCAGCTCCCCAAACATGGCCAGCCGCTCCAGGAGCGAAGCCGTTCCACGAGAAAGATCGAACATTCACACTTCTGACAGAATCAAATCAGCTCCCCAAACATGGCCAGCCGCTCCAGGAACGAAGCCGTTCCACGAGAAAAATCGAACATTCACACTTCTGACAGAATCAAATCAGCTCCCCAAACATGGCCAGCCGCCCCAGGAACGAAGCCGTTCCACGAGAAAAATCGAACATTCACACTTCTGACAGAATCAAATCAGCTCCCCAAACATGGCCAGCCGCTCCAGGAACGAAGCCGTTCCACGAGAAAAATCGAACATTCACACTTCTGACAGAATCAAATCAGCTCCCCAAACATGGCCAGCCGCTCCAGGAACGAAGCCGTTCCACGAGAAAAATCGAACATTCACACCTCTGACAGAATCAAATCAGCTCCCCAAAGATGGCCAGCCGCTCCAGGAACGAAGCCGTTCCACGAAAAAAATCGAACATTCACACTTCTGACAGAATCAAATCAGCTCCCCAAACATGGCCAGCCGCTCCAGGTACGAAGCCGTTCCACGAGAAAAATCGAACAATCACACTTTTGACAGAATCAAATCAGCTCCCCAAACATGGCCAGCCGCTCCAGGAACGAAGCCGTTCCACGAGAAAGATCGAACATTCACACTTCTGACAGAATCAAATCAGCTTCCCAAACATGGCCAGCCGCTCCAGGAACGAAGCCGTTCCACGAGAAAGGTCGAACATTCACACTTCTGACAGAATCAAATCAGCTCCCCAAACATGGCCAGCCGCCCCAGGAACAAAGCCGTTCCACGAGAAAGATCGAACATTCACACTTCTGACAGAATCAAATCAGCTCCCCAAACATGGCCAGCCGCTCCAGGAACGAAGCCGTTCCACGAGAAAAATCGAACATTCACACTTCTGACAGAATCAAATCAGCTCCCCAAACATGGCCAGCCGCTCCAGGAACGAAGCCGTTCCACGAGAAAAATCGAACATTCACACCTCTGACAGAATCAAATCAGCTCCCCAAAGATGGCCAGCCGCTCCAGGATCAGAGGCATTCCACGAGAAAAATCGAACATTCACACTTCTGACAGAATCAAATCAGCTCCCCAAACATGGCCAGCCGCTCCAGGTACGAAGCCGTTCCACGAGAAAAATCGAACATTCACACTTTTGACAGAATCAAATCAGCTCCCCAAACATGGCCAGCCGCTCCAGGAACGAAGCCGTTCCACGAGAAAAATCGAACATTCACACTTCTGACAGAATCAAATCAGCTCCCCAAACATGGCCAGCCGCTCCAGGAGCGAAGCCGTTCCACGAGAAAGATCGAACATTCACACTTCTGACAGAATCAAATCAGCTCCCCAAACATGGCCAGCCGCTCCAGGAACGAAGCCGTTCCACGAGAAAAATCGAACATTCACACTTCTGACAGAATCAAATCAGCTCCCCAAACATGGCCAGCCGCCCCAGGAACGAAGCCGTTCCACGAGAAAAATCGAACATTCACACTTCTGACAGAATCAAATCAGCTCCCCAAACATGGCCAGCCGCTCCAGGAACGAAGCCGTTCCACGAGAAAAATCGAACATTCACACTTCTGACAGAATCAAATCAGCTCCCCAAACATGGCCAGCCGCTCCAGGAACGAAGCCGTTCCACGAGAAAAATCGAACATTCACACCTCTGACAGAATCAAATCAGCTCCCCAAAGATGGCCAGCCGCTCCAGGAACGAAGCCGTTCCACGAAAAAAATCGAACATTCACACTTCTGACAGAATCAAATCAGCTCCCCAAACATGGCCAGCCGCTCCAGGTACGAAGCCGTTCCACGAGAAAAATCGAACATTCACACTTTTGACAGAATCAAATCAGCTCCCCAAACATGGCCAGCCGCTCCAGGAACGAAGCCGTTCCACGAGAAAGATCGAACATTCACACTTCTGACAGAATCAAATCAGCTCCCCAAACATGGCCAGCCGCTCCAGGAACGAAGCCGTTCCACGAGAAAAATCGAACATTCCAACTTCTGACAGAATCAAATCAGCTTCCCAAACATGGCCAGCCGCTCCAGGAACGAAGCCGTTCCACGAGAAAAATCGAACATTCACACTTCTGACAGAATCAAATCAGCTCCCCAAACATGGCCAGCCGCTCCAGGAACGAAGCCGTTCCACGAAAAAAATCGAACATTCACACTTCTGACAGAATCAAATCAGCTCCCCAAACATGGCCAGCCGCTCCAGGTACGAAGCCGTTCCACGAGAAAAATCGAACATTCACACTTTTGACAGAATCAAATCAGCTCCCCAAACATGGCCAGCCGCTCCAGGTACGAAGCCGTTCCACGAGAAAAATCGAACAATCACACTTTTGACAGAATCAAATCAGCTCCCCAAACATGGCCAGCCGCTCCAGGAACGAAGCCGTTCCACGAGAAAGATCGAACATTCACACTTCTGACAGAATCAAATCAGCTTCCCAAACATGGCCAGCCGCTCCAGGAACGAAGCCGTTCCACGAGAAAGGTCGAACATTCACACTTCTGACAGAATCAAATCAGCTCCCCAAACATGGCCAGCCGCCCCAGGAACAAAGCCGTTCCACGAGAAAGATCGAACATTCACACTTCTGACAGAATCAAATCAGCTCCCCAAACATGGCCAGCCGCTCCAGGAACGAAGCCGTTCCACGAGAAAAATCGAACATTCACACTTCTGACAGAATCAAATCAGCTCCCCAAACATGGCCAGCCGCTCCAGGAACGAAGCCGTTCCACGAGAAAAATCGAACATTCACACCTCTGACAGAATCAAATCAGCTCCCCAAAGATGGCCAGCCGCTCCAGGATCAGAGGCATTCCACGAGAAAAATCGAACATTCACACTTCTGACAGAATCAAATCAGCTCCCCAAACATGGCCAGCCGCTCCAGGTACGAAGCCGTTCCACGAGAAAAATCGAACATTCACACTTTTGACAGAATCAAATCAGCTCCCCAAACATGGCCAGCCGCTCCAGGAACGAAGCCGTTCCACGAGAAAAATCGAACATTCACACTTCTGACAGAATCAAATCAGCTCCCCAAACATGGCCAGCCGCTCCAGGAGCGAAGCCGTTCCACGAGAAAGATCGAACATTCACACTTCTGACAGAATCAAATCAGCTCCCCAAACATGGCCAGCCGCTCCAGGAACGAAGCCGTTCCACGAGAAAAATCGAACATTCACACTTCTGACAGAATCAAATCAGCTCCCCAAACATGGCCAGCCGCCCCAGGAACGAAGCCGTTCCACGAGAAAAATCGAACATTCACACTTCTGACAGAATCAAATCAGCTCCCCAAACATGGCCAGCCGCTCCAGGAACGAAGCCGTTCCACGAGAAAAATCGAACATTCACACTTCTGACAGAATCAAATCAGCTCCCCAAACATGGCCAGCCGCTCCAGGAACGAAGCCGTTCCACGAGAAAAATCGAACATTCACACCTCTGACAGAATCAAATCAGCTCCCCAAAGATGGCCAGCCGCTCCAGGAACGAAGCCGTTCCACGAAAAAAATCGAACATTCACACTTCTGACAGAATCAAATCAGCTCCCCAAACATGGCCAGCCGCTCCAGGTACGAAGCCGTTCCACGAGAAAAATCGAACATTCACACTTTTGACAGAATCAAATCAGCTCCCCAAACATGGCCAGCCGCTCCAGGAACGAAGCCGTTCCACGAGAAAGATCGAACATTCACACTTCTGACAGAATCAAATCAGCTCCCCAAACATGGCCAGCCGCTCCAGGAACGAAGCCGTTCCACGAGAAAAATCGAACATTCCAACTTCTGACAGAATCAAATCAGCTCCCCAAACATGGCCAGCCGCTCCAGCAACGAAGCCGTTCCACGAGAAAGATCGAACATTCACACTTCTGACAGAATCAAATCAGCTCCCCAAACCTCCCCAGTCGCTCCAGGATCAGAGGCATTCCACGAGAAAAATCGAACATTCAAACTTCAGACAGAATCAAATCAGCTCCCCACGCATGGCCAGCCGCTCCAGGATCAGAGGCATTCCACGAGAAAAATCGAACATTCAAACTTCAGACAGAATCAAATCAGCTCCCCAAACATGGCCAGCCGCTCCAGGAACGAAGCCGTTCCACGAGAAAGATCGAACATTCACACTTCTTACAGAATCAAATCAGCTCCCCAAACATGGCCAGCCGCCCCAGGAACGAAGCCGTTCCACGAGAAAAATCGAACATTCCAACTTCTGACAGAATCAAATCAGCTCCCCAAACATGGCCAGCCGCTCCAGGAACGAAGCCGTTCCACGAGAAAAATCGAACATTCCAACTTCTGACAGAATCAAATCGACTCCCCAAACCTCCCCAGTCGCTCCAGGATCAGAGGCATTCCACGAGAAAAATCGAACATTCAAACTTCAGACAGAATCAAATCAGCTCCCCACGCATGGCCAGCCGCTCCAGGATCAGAGGCATTCCACGAGAAAAATCGAACATTCACACTTCTGACAGAATCAAATCAGCTCCCCAAACATGGCCAGCCGCCCCAGGATCAGAGGCATTCCACGAGAAAAATCGAACATTCACACTTCTGACAGAATCAAATCAGCTCCCAAAAGATGGCCAGCCGCTCCAGGAACGAAGCCGTTCCACGAGAAAGATCGAACATTCACACTTCTGACAGAATCAAATCAGCTCCCAAAAGATGGCCAGCCGCTCCAGGAACGAAGCCGTTCCACGAGAAAAATCGAACATTCACACTTCTGACAGAATCAAATCAGCTTCCCAAACATGGCCAGCCGCTCCAGGAACGAAGCCGTTCCACGAGAAAGGTCGAACATTCACACTTCTGACAGAATCAAATCAGCTCCCCAAACATGGCCAGCCGCCCCAGGAACAAAGCCGTTCCACGAGAAAGATCGAACATTCACACTTCTGACAGAATCAAATCAGCTCCCCAAACATGGCCAGCCGCTCCAGGAACGAAGCCGTTCCACGAGAAAAATCGAACATTCACACTTCTGACAGAATCAAATCAGCTCCCCAAACATGGCCAGCCGCTCCAGGAACGAAGCCGTTCCACGAGAAAAATCGAACATTCACACCTCTGACAGAATCAAATCAGCTCCCCAAAGATGGCCAGCCGCTCCAGGAACGAAGCCGTTCCACGAGAAAAATCGAACATTCACACTTCTGACAGAATCAAATCAGCTCCCCAAACATGGCCAGCCGCTCCAGGTACGAAGCCGTTCCACGAGAAAAATCGAACATTCACACTTTTGACAGAATCAAATCAGCTCCCCAAACATGGCCAGCCGCTCCAGGAACGAAGCCGTTCCACGAGAAAGATCGAACATTCACACTTCTGACAGAATCAAATCAGCTCCCCAAACATGGCCAGCCGCTCCAGGAACGAAGCCGTTCCACGAGAAAAATCGAACATTCCAACTTCTGACAGAATCAAATCAGCTCCCCAAACATGGCCAGCCGCTCCAGCAACGAAGCCGTTCCACGAGAAAGATCGAACATTCACACTTCTGACAGAATCAAATCAGCTCCCCAAAGATGGCCAGCCGCTCCAGGAACGAAGCCGTTCCACGAGAAAAATCGAACATTCCAACTTCTGACATAATCAAATCAGCTCCCCAAACATGGCCAGCCGCTCCAGGATCAGAGGCATTCCACGAGAAAAATCGAACATTCACACTTCTGACAGAATCAAATCAGCTCCCCAAACATGGCCAGCCGCTCCAGGAACGAAGCCGTTCCACGAGAAAAATCGAACATTCACACTTCTGACAGAATCAAATCAGCTCCCCAAACATGGCCAGCCGCTCCAGGAGCGAAGCCGTTCCACGAGAAAGATCGAACATTCACACTTCTGACAGAATCAAATCAGCTCCCCAAACATGGCCAGCCGCTCCAGGAACGAAGCCGTTCCACGAGAAAAATCGAACATTCACACTTCTGACAGAATCAAATCAGCTCCCCAAACATGGCCAGCCGCCCCAGGAACGAAGCCGTTCCACGAGAAAAATCGAACATTCACACTTCTGACAGAATCAAATCAGCTCCCCAAACATGGCCAGCCGCTCCAGGAACGAAGCCGTTCCACGAGAAAAATCGAACATTCACACTTCTGACAGAATCAAATCAGCTCCCCAAACATGGCCAGCCGCTCCAGGAACGAAGCCGTTCCACGAGAAAAATCGAACATTCACACCTCTGACAGAATCAAATCAGCTCCCCAAACATGGCCAGCCGCTCCAGGAACGAAGCCGTTCCACGAGAAAAATCGAACATTCACACTTCTGACAGAATCAAATCAGCTCCCCAAACATGGCCAGCCGCCCCAGGAACGAAGCCGTTCCACGAGAAAAATCGAACATTCACACTTCTGACAGAATCAAATCAGCTCCCCAAACATGGCCAGCCGCTCCAGGAACGAAGCCGTTCCACGAGAAAAATCGAACATTCACACTTCTGACAGAATCAAATCAGCTCCCCAAACATGGCCAGCCGCTCCAGGAACGAAGCCGTTCCACGAGAAAAATCGAACATTCACACCTCTGACAGAATCAAATCAGCTCCCCAAAGATGGCCAGCCGCTCCAGGAACGAAGCCGTTCCACGAAAAAAATCGAACATTCACACATCTGACAGAATCAAATCAGCTCCCCAAAGATGGCCAGCCGCTCCAGGAACGAAGCCGTTCCACGAGAAAAATCGAACATTCCAACTTCTGACATAATCAAATCAGCTCCCCAAACATGGCCAGCCGCTCCAGGATCAGAGGCATTCCACGAGAAAAATCGAACATTCACACTTCTGACAGAATCAAATCAGCTCCCCAAACATGGCCAGCCGCTCCAGGAACGAAGCCGTTCCACGAGAAAAATCGAACATTCACACTTCTGACAGAATCAAATCAGCTCCCCAAACATGGCCAGCCGCTCCAGGAGCGAAGCCGTTCCACGAGAAAGATCGAACATTCACACTTCTGACAGAATCAAATCAGCTCCCCAAACATGGCCAGCCGCTCCAGGAACGAAGCCGTTCCACGAGAAAAATCGAACATTCACACCTCTGACAGAATCAAATCAGCTCCCCAAAGATGGCCAGCCGCTCCAGGAACGAAGCCGTTCCACGAAAAAAATCGAACATTCACACATCTGACAGAATCAAATCAGCTCCCCAAACATGGCCAGCCGCTCCAGGTACGAAGCCGTTCCACGAGAAAAATCGAACATTCACACTTTTGACAGAATCAAATCAGCTCCCCAAACATGGCCAGCCGCTCCAGGAACGAAGCCGTTCCACGAGAAAGATCGAACATTCACACTTCTGACAGAATCAAATCAGCTCCCCAAACATGGCCAGCCGCTCCAGGAACGAAGCCGTTCCACGAGAAAAATCGAACATTCCAACTTCTGACAGAATCAAATCAGCTCCCCAAACATGGCTAGCCGCTCCAGCAACGAAGCCGTTCCACGAGAAAGATCGAACATTCACACTTCTGAAAGAATCAAATCAGCTCCCCAAAGATGGCCAGCCGCTCCAGGAACGAAGCCGTTCCACGAGAAAAATCGAACATTCCAACTTCTGACATAATCAAATCAGCTCCCCAAACATGGCCAGCCGCTCCAGGAACGAAGCCGTTCCACGAGAAAAATCGAACATTCCAACTTCTGACAGAATCAAATCAGCTCCCCAAACATGGCCAGCCGCTCCAGGAACGAAGCCGTTCCACGAGAAAAATCGAACATTCCAACTTCTGACAGAATCAAATCGACTCCACAAACCTCCCCAGTCGCTCCAGGATCAGAGGCATTCCACGAAAAAAATCGAACATTCCAACTTCTGACAGAATCAAATCGACTCCCCAAACCTCCCAGTCGCTCCAGGATCAGAGGCATTCCACGAGAAAAATCGAACATTCAAACTTCAGACAGAATCAAATCAGCTCCCTACGCATGGCCAGCCGCTCCAGGATCAGAGGCATTCCACGAGAAAAATCGAACATTCACACTTCAAAAAGAATCAAATCAGCTCCCCACGCATGGCCAGCCGCTCCAGGATCAGAGGCATTCCACGAGAAAAATCGAACATTCACACTTCTAGCAGAATCAAATCAGCTCCCCAAACACGGCCAGCCGCTCCAGGAACGAAGCCGTTCCACGAGAAAAATCGAACATTCACACTTCAAAAAGAATCAGATCAGCTCCCCACGCATGGCCAGCCGCTCCAGGATCAGAGGCATTCCACGAGAAAAATCGAACATTCACACTTCTGACAGAATCAAATCAGCTCCCCAAACATGGCCAGCCGCCCCAGGAACGAAGCCGTTCCACGAGAAAAATCGAACATTCCAACTTCTGACAGAATCAAATCAGCTCCCCAAACATGGCCAGCCGCTCCAGGATCAGAGGCATTCCACGAGAAAAATCGAACATTCACACTTCAAAAAGAATCAAATCAGCTCCCCAAACATGGCCAGCCGCTCCAGGAACGAAGCCGTTCCACGAGAAAAATCGAACATTCACACTTCTGACAGAATCAAATCAGCTCCCCAAACATGGCCAGCCGCTCCAGGAACGAAGCCGTTCCACGAGAAAAATCGAACATTCCAACTTCTGACAGAATCAAATCGACTCCCCAAACCTCCCCAGTCGCTCCAGGATCAGAGGCATTCCACGAGAAAAATCGAACATTCACACTTCAAAAAGAATCAAATCAGCTCCCCACGCATGGCCAGCCGCTCCAGGATCAGAGGCATTCCGCGAGAAAAATCGAACATTCACACTTCAAAAAGAATCAAATCAGCTCCCCACGCATGGCCAGCCGCTCCAGGATCAGAGGCATTCCACGAGAAAAATCGAACATTCACACTTCTAGCAGAATCAAATCAGCTCCCCAAACACGGCCAGCCGCTCCAGGAACGAAGCCGTTCCACGAGAAAAATCGAACATTCACACTTCTGACAGAATCAAATCAGCTCCCCAAACATGGCCAGCCGCTCCAGGAACGAAGCCGTTCCACGAGAAAAATCGAACATTCACACTTCTGACAGAATCAAATCAGCTCCCCAAACATGGCCAGCCGCTCCAGGAACGAAGCCGTTCCACGAGAAAAATCGAACATTCACACCTCTGACAGAATCAAATCAGCTCCCCAAAGATGGCCAGCCGCTCCAGGAACGAAGCCGTTCCACGAGAAAAATCGAACATTCACACTTCTGACAGAATCAAATCAGCTTCCCAAACATGGCCAGCCGCTCCAGGAACGAAGCCGTTCCACGAGAAAGGTCGAACATTCACACTTCTGACAGAATCAAATCAGCTCCCCAAACATGGCCAGCCGCTCCAGGAACGAAGCCGTTCCACGAGAAAAATCGAACATTCACACTTCTGACAGAACCAAATCAGCTCCCCAAACATGGCCAGCCGCTCCAGGTACGAAGCCGTTCCACGAGAAAGATTGAACATTCACACTTCTGACAGAATCAAATCAGCTCCCCAAACATGGCCAGCCGCTCCAGGAACGATGCCGTTCCACGAGAAAAATCGAACATTCCAACTTCTGACAGAATCAAATCAGCTCCCCAAACATGGCCAGCCGCTCCAGGAACGAAGCTGTTCCACGAGAAAGATCGACCATTCACACTTCTGACAGAATCAAATCAGCTCCCCAAAGATGGCCAGCCGCTCCAGGAACGAAGCCGTTCCACGAGAAAAATCGAACATTCCAACTTCTGACAGAATCAAATCAGCTCCCCAAACATGGCCAGCCGCTCCAGGAACGAAGCCGTTCCACGAGAAAAATCGAACATTCACACTTCTGACAGAACCAAATCAGCTCCCCAAACATGGCCAGCCGCTCCAGGTACGAAGCCGTTCCACGAGAAAAATCGAACATTCACACTTTTGACAGAATCAAATCAGCTCCCCAAACATGGCCAGCCGCTCCAGCAACGAAGCCGTTCCACGAGAAAGATTGAACATTCACACTTCTGACAGAATCAAATCAGCTCCCCAAACATGGCCAGCCGCTCCAGGAACGAAGCCGTTCCACGAGAAAAATCGAACATTCACACCTCTGACAGAATCAAATCAGCTCCCCAAAGATGGCCAGCCGCTCCAGGAACGAAGCCGTTCCACGAAAAAAATCGAACATTCACACATCTGACAGAATCAAATCAGCTCCCCAAACATGGCCAGCCGCTCCAGGTACGAAGCCGTTCCACGAGAAAAATCGAACATTCACACTTTTGACAGAATCAAATCAGCTCCCCAAACATGGCCAGCCGCTCCAGGAACGAAGCCGTTCCACGAGAAAGATCGAACATTCACACTTCTGACAGAATCAAATCAGCTCCCCAAACATGGCCAGCCGCTCCAGGAACGAAGCCGTTCCACGAGAAAAATCGAACATTCCAACTTCTGACAGAATCAAATCAGCTCCCCAAACATGGCTAGCCGCTCCAGCAACGAAGCCGTTCCACGAGAAAGATCGAACATTCACACTTCTGAAAGAATCAAATCAGCTCCCCAAAGATGGCCAGCCGCTCCAGGAACGAAGCCGTTCCACGAGAAAAATCGAACATTCCAACTTCTGACATAATCAAATCAGCTCCCCAAACATGGCCAGCCGCTCCAGGAACGAAGCCGTTCCACGAGAAAAATCGAACATTCCAACTTCTGACAGAATCAAATCAGCTCCCCAAACATGGCCAGCCGCTCCAGGAACGAAGCCGTTCCACGAGAAAAATCGAACATTCCAACTTCTGACAGAATCAAATCGACTCCACAAACCTCCCCAGTCGCTCCAGGATCAGAGGCATTCCACGAAAAAAATCGAACATTCCAACTTCTGACAGAATCAAATCGACTCCCCAAACCTCCCAGTCGCTCCAGGATCAGAGGCATTCCACGAGAAAAATCGAACATTCAAACTTCAGACAGAATCAAATCAGCTCCCTACGCATGGCCAGCCGCTCCAGGATCAGAGGCATTCCACGAGAAAAATCGAACATTCACACTTCAAAAAGAATCAAATCAGCTCCCCACGCATGGCCAGCCGCTCCAGGATCAGAGGCATTCCACGAGAAAAATCGAACATTCACACTTCTAGCAGAATCAAATCAGCTCCCCAAACACGGCCAGCCGCTCCAGGAACGAAGCCGTTCCACGAGAAAAATCGAACATTCACACTTCAAAAAGAATCAGATCAGCTCCCCACGCATGGCCAGCCGCTCCAGGATCAGAGGCATTCCACGAGAAAAATCGAACATTCACACTTCTGACAGAATCAAATCAGCTCCCCAAACATGGCCAGCCGCCCCAGGAACGAAGCCGTTCCACGAGAAAAATCGAACATTCCAACTTCTGACAGAATCAAATCAGCTCCCCAAACATGGCCAGCCGCTCCAGGATCAGAGGCATTCCACGAGAAAAATCGAACATTCACACTTCAAAAAGAATCAAATCAGCTCCCCAAACATGGCCAGCCGCTCCAGGAACGAAGCCGTTCCACGAGAAAAATCGAACATTCACACTTCTGACAGAATCAAATCAGCTCCCCAAACATGGCCAGCCGCTCCAGGAACGAAGCCGTTCCACGAGAAAAATCGAACATTCCAACTTCTGACAGAATCAAATCGACTCCCCAAACCTCCCCAGTCGCTCCAGGATCAGAGGCATTCCACGAGAAAAATCGAACATTCACACTTCAAAAAGAATCAAATCAGCTCCCCACGCATGGCCAGCCGCTCCAGGATCAGAGGCATTCCGCGAGAAAAATCGAACATTCACACTTCAAAAAGAATCAAATCAGCTCCCCACGCATGGCCAGCCGCTCCAGGATCAGAGGCATTCCACGAGAAAAATCGAACATTCACACTTCTAGCAGAATCAAATCAGCTCCCCAAACACGGCCAGCCGCTCCAGGAACGAAGCCGTTCCACGAGAAAAATCGAACATTCACACTTCTGACAGAATCAAATCAGCTCCCCAAACATGGCCAGCCGCTCCAGGAACGAAGCCGTTCCACGAGAAAAATCGAACATTCACACTTCTGACAGAATCAAATCAGCTCCCCAAACATGGCCAGCCGCTCCAGGAACGAAGCCGTTCCACGAGAAAAATCGAACATTCACACCTCTGACAGAATCAAATCAGCTCCCCAAAGATGGCCAGCCGCTCCAGGAACGAAGCCGTTCCACGAGAAAAATCGAACATTCACACTTCTGACAGAATCAAATCAGCTTCCCAAACATGGCCAGCCGCTCCAGGAACGAAGCCGTTCCACGAGAAAGGTCGAACATTCACACTTCTGACAGAATCAAATCAGCTCCCCAAACATGGCCAGCCGCTCCAGGAACGAAGCCGTTCCACGAGAAAAATCGAACATTCACACTTCTGACAGAACCAAATCAGCTCCCCAAACATGGCCAGCCGCTCCAGGTACGAAGCCGTTCCACGAGAAAGATTGAACATTCACACTTCTGACAGAATCAAATCAGCTCCCCAAACATGGCCAGCCGCTCCAGGAACGATGCCGTTCCACGAGAAAAATCGAACATTCCAACTTCTGACAGAATCAAATCAGCTCCCCAAACATGGCCAGCCGCTCCAGGAACGAAGCTGTTCCACGAGAAAGATCGACCATTCACACTTCTGACAGAATCAAATCAGCTCCCCAAAGATGGCCAGCCGCTCCAGGAACGAAGCCGTTCCACGAGAAAAATCGAACATTCCAACTTCTGACAGAATCAAATCAGCTCCCCAAACATGGCCAGCCGCTCCAGGAACGAAGCCGTTCCACGAGAAAAATCGAACATTCACACTTCTGACAGAACCAAATCAGCTCCCCAAACATGGCCAGCCGCTCCAGGTACGAAGCCGTTCCACGAGAAAAATCGAACATTCACACTTTTGACAGAATCAAATCAGCTCCCCAAACATGGCCAGCCGCTCCAGCAACGAAGCCGTTCCACGAGAAAGATTGAACATTCACACTTCTGACAGAATCAAATCAGCTCCCCAAACATGGCCAGCCGCTCCAGGAACGATGCCGTTCCACGAGAAAAATCGAACATTCACACTTCTGACAGAATCAAATCAGCTTCCCAAACATGGCCAGCCGCTCCAGGAACGAAGCCGTTCCACGAGAAAGGTCGAACATTCACACTTCTGACAGAATCAAATCAGCTCCCCAAACATGGCCAGCCGCCCCAGGAACAAAGCCGTTCCACGAGAAAGATCGAACATTCACACTTCTGACAGAATCAAATCAGCTCCCCAAACATGGCCAGCCGCTCCAGGAACGAAGCCGTTCCACGAGAAAAATCGAACATTCACACCTCTGACAGAATCAAATCAGCTCCCCAAAGATGGCCAGCCGCTCCAGGAACGAAGCCGTTCCACGAGAAAAATCGAACATTCACACTTCTGACAGAATCAAATCAGCTCCCCAAACATGGCCAGCCGCTCCAGGTACGAAGCCGTTCCACGAGAAAAATCGAACATTCACACTTTTGACAGAATCAAATCAGCTCCCCAAACATGGCCAGCCGCTCCAGGAACGAAGCTGTTCCACGAGAAAGATCGAACATTCACACTTCTGACAGAATCAAATCAGCTCCCCAAACATGGCCAGCCGCTCCAGGAACGAAGCCGTTCCACGAGAAAAATCGAACATTCCAACTTCTGACAGAATCAAATCAGCTCCCCAAACATGGCCAGCCGCTCCAGCAACGAAGCCGTTCCACGAGAAAGATCGAACATTCACACTTCTGACAGAATCAAATCAGCTCCCCAAAGATGGCCAGCCGCTCCAGGAACGAAGCCGTTCCACGAGAAAAATCGAACATTCCAACTTCTGACATAATCAAATCAGCTCCCCAAACATGGCCAGCCGCTCCAGGAACGAAGCCGTTCCACGAGAAAAATCGAACATTCCAACTTCTGACAGAATCAAATCAGCTCCCCAAACATGGCCAGCCGCTCCAGGAACGAAGCCGTTCCACGAGAAAGATCGAACATTCACACTTCTGACAGAATCAAATCAGCTCCCCAAAGATGGCCAGCCGCTCCAGGAACGAAGCCGTTCCACGAGAAAAATCGAACATTCACACTTCTGACAGAATCAAATCAGCTTCCCAAACATGGCCAGCCGCTCCAGGAACGAAGCCGTTCCACGAGAAAGGTCGAACATTCACACTTCTGACAGAATCAAATCAGCTCCCCAAACATGGCCAGCCGCTCCAGGAACGAAGCCGTTCCACGAGAAAAATCGAACATTCACACTTCTGACAGAACCAAATCAGCTCCCCAAACATGGCCAGCCGCTCCAGGTACGAAGCCGTTCCACGAGAAAGATTGAACATTCACACTTCTGACAGAATCAAATCAGCTCCCCAAACATGGCCAGCCGCTCCAGGAACGATGCCGTTCCACGAGAAAAATCGAACATTCCAACTTCTGACAGAATCAAATCAGCTCCCCAAACATGGCCAGCCGCTCCAGGAACGAAGCTGTTCCACGAGAAAGATCGACCATTCACACTTCTGACAGAATCAAATCAGCTCCCCAAAGATGGCCAGCCGCTCCAGGAACGAAGCCGTTCCACGAGAAAAATCGAACATTCCAACTTCTGACAGAATCAAATCAGCTCCCCAAACATGGCCAGCCGCTCCAGGAACGAAGCCGTTCCACGAGAAAAATCGAACATTCACACTTCTGACAGAATCAAATCAGCTCCCCAAACATGGCCAGCCGCTCCAGGTACGAAGCCGTTCCACGAGAAAAATCGAACATTCACACTTTTGACAGAATCAAATCAGCTCCCCAAACATGGCCAGCCGCTCCAGGAACGAAGCTGTTCCACGAGAAAGATCGAACATTCACACTTCTGACAGAATCAAATCAGCTCCCCAAACATGGCCAGCCGCTCCAGGAACGAAGCCGTTCCACGAGAAAAATCGAACATTCCAACTTCTGACAGAATCAAATCAGCTCCCCAAACATGGCCAGCCGCTCCAGCAACGAAGCCGTTCCACGAGAAAGATCGAACATTCACACTTCTGACAGAATCAAATCAGCTCCCCAAAGATGGCCAGCCGCTCCAGGAACGAAGCCGTTCCACGAGAAAAATCGAACATTCCAACTTCTGACATAATCAAATCAGCTCCCCAAACATGGCCAGCCGCTCCAGGAACGAAGCCGTTCCACGAGAAAAATCGAACATTCCAACTTCTGACAGAATCAAATCAGCTCCCCAAACATGGCCAGCCGCTCCAGGAACGAAGCCGTTCCACGAGAAAGATCGAACATTCACACTTCTGACAGAATCAAATCAGCTCCCCAAAGATGGCCAGCCGCTCCAGGAACGAAGCCGTTCCACGAGAAAAATCGAACATTCACACTTCTGACAGAACCAAATCAGCTCCCCAAACATGGCCAGCCGCTCCAGGTACGAAGCCGTTCCACGAGAAAAATCGAACATTCACACTTTTGACAGAATCAAATCAGCTCCCCAAACATGGCCAGCCGCTCCAGCAACGAAGCCGTTCCACGAGAAAGATTGAACATTCACACTTCTGACAGAATCAAATCAGCTCCCCAAACATGGCCAGCCGCTCCAGGAACGATGCCGTTCCACGAGAAAAATCGAACATTCCAACTTCTGACAGAATCAAATCAGCTCCCCAAACATGGCCAGCCGCTCCAGGAACGAAGCTGTTCCACGAGAAAGATCGACCATTCACACTTCTGACAGAATCAAATCAGCTCCCCAAACATGGCCAGCCGCTCCAGGAACGAAGCCGTTCCACGAGAAAAATCGAACATTCCAACTTCTGACAGAATCAAATCAGCTCCCCAAACATGGCCAGCCGCTCCAGTAACGATGCCGTTCCACGAGAAAAATCGAACATTCCAACTTCTGACAGAATCAAATCAGCTCCCCAAACATGGCCAGCCGCTCCAGGAACGAAGCTGTTCCACGAGAAAGATCGACCATTCACACTTCTGACAGAATCAAATCAGCTCCCCATAGATGGCCAGCCGCTCCAGGAACGAAGCCGTTCCACGAGAAAAATCGAACATTCCAACTTCTGACAGAATCAAATCAGCTCCCCAAACATGGCCAGCCGCTCCAGGAACGAAGCCGTTCCACGAGAAAAATCGAACATTCCAACTTCTGACAGAATCAAATCAGCTCCCCAAACATGGCCAGCCGCTCCAGGAACGAAGCCGTTCCACGAGAAAGATCGAACATTCACACTTCTGACAGAATCAAATCAGCTCCCCAAACATGGCCAGCCGCTCCAGGAAGGAAGCCGTTCCACGAGAAAAATCGAACATTCCAACTTCTGACAGAATCAAATCGACTCCCCAAACCTCCCCAGTCGCTCCAGGATCAGAGGCATTCCACGAAAAAAATCGAACATTCCAACTTCTGACAGAATCAAATCGACTCCCCAAACCTCCCCAGTCGCTCCAGGATCAGAGGCATTCCACGAGAAAAATCGAACATTCACACTTCTGACAGAATCAAATCAGCTCCCAAAAGATGGCCAGCCGCTCCAGGAACGAAGCCGTTCCACGAGAAAGATCGAACATTCACACTTCTGACAGAATCAAATCAGCTCCCAAAAGATGGCCAGCCGCTCCAGGAACGAAGCCGTTCCACGAGAAAAATCGAACATTCACACTTCTGACAGAATCAAATCAGCTTCCCAAACATGGCCAGCCGCTCCAGGAACGAAGCCGTTCCACGAGAAAGGTCGAACATTCACACTTCTGACAGAATCAAATCAGCTCCCCAAACATGGCCAGCCGCCCCAGGAACAAAGCCGTTCCACGAGAAAGATCGAACATTCACACTTCTGACAGAATCAAATCAGCTCCCCAAACATGGCCAGCCGCTCCAGGAACGAAGCCGTTCCACGAGAAAAATCGAACATTCACACTTCTGACAGAATCAAATCAGCTCCCCAAACATGGCCAGCCGCTCCAGGAACGAAGCCGTTCCACGAGAAAAATCGAACATTCACACCTCTGACAGAATCAAATCAGCTCCCCAAAGATGGCCAGCCGCTCCAGGAACGAAGCCGTTCCACGAGAAAAATCGAACATTCACACTTCTGACAGAATCAAATCAGCTCCCCAAACATGGCCAGCCGCTCCAGTAACGATGCCGTTCCACGAGAAAAATCGAACATTCCAACTTCTGACAGAATCAAATCAGCTCCCCAAACATGGCCAGCCGCTCCAGGAACGAAGCTGTTCCACGAGAAAGATCGACCATTCACACTTCTGACAGAATCAAATCAGCTCCCCATAGATGGCCAGCCGCTCCAGGAACGAAGCCGTTCCACGAGAAAAATCGAACATTCCAACTTCTGACAGAATCAAATCAGCTCCCCAAACATGGCCAGCCGCTCCAGGAACGAAGCCGTTCCACGAGAAAAATCGAACATTCCAACTTCTGACAGAATCAAATCAGCTCCCCAAACATGGCCAGCCGCTCCAGGAACGAAGCCGTTCCACGAGAAAGATCGAACATTCACACTTCTGACAGAATCAAATCAGCTCCCCAAACATGGCCAGCCGCTCCAGGAAGGAAGCCGTTCCACGAGAAAAATCGAACATTCCAACTTCTGACAGAATCAAATCGACTCCCCAAACCTCCCCAGTCGCTCCAGGATCAGAGGCATTCCACGAAAAAAATCGAACATTCCAACTTCTGACAGAATCAAATCGACTCCCCAAACCTCCCCAGTCGCTCCAGGATCAGAGGCATTCCACGAGAAAAATCGAACATTCACACTTCTGACAGAATCAAATCAGCTCCCAAAAGATGGCCAGCCGCTCCAGGAACGAAGCCGTTCCACGAGAAAGATCGAAAATTCACACTTCTGACAGAATCAAATCAGCTCCCAAAAGATGGCCAGCCGCTCCAGGAACGAAGCCGTTCCACGAGAAAAATCGAACATTCACACTTCTGACAGAATCAAATCAGCTTCCCAAACATGGCCAGCCGCTCCAGGAACGAAGCCGTTCCACGAGAAAGGTCGAACATTCACACTTCTGACAGAATCAAATCAGCTCCCCAAACATGGCCAGCCGCCCCAGGAACAAAGCCGTTCCACGAGAAAGATCGAACATTCACACTTCTGACAGAATCAAATCGACTCCCCAAACCTCCCCAGTCGCTCCAGGATCAGAGGCATTCCACGAAAAAAATCGAACATTCCAACTTCTGACAGAATCAAATCGACTCCCCAAACCTCCCCAGTCGCTCCAGGATCAGAGGCATTCCACGAGAAAAATCGAACATTCACACTTCTGACAGAATCAAATCAGCTCCCAAAAGATGGCCAGCCGCTCCAGGAACGAAGCCGTTCCACGAGAAAGATCGAAAATTCACACTTCTGACAGAATCAAATCAGCTCCCAAAAGATGGCCAGCCGCTCCAGGAACGAAGCCGTTCCACGAGAAAAATCGAACATTCACACTTCTGACAGAATCAAATCAGCTTCCCAAACATGGCCAGCCGCTCCAGGAACGAAGCCGTTCCACGAGAAAGGTCGAACATTCACACTTCTGACAGAATCAAATCAGCTCCCCAAACATGGCCAGCCGCCCCAGGAACAAAGCCGTTCCACGAGAAAGATCGAACATTCACACTTCTGACAGAATCAAATCAGCTCCCCAAACATGGCCAGCCGCTCCAGGAACGAAGCCGTTCCACGAGAAAAATCGAACATTCACACTTCTGACAGAATCAAATCAGCTCCCCAAACATGGCCAGCCGCTCCAGGAACGAAGCCGTTCCACGAGAAAAATCGAACATTCACACCTCTGACAGAATCAAATCAGCTCCCCAAAGATGGCCAGCCGCTCCAGGAACGAAGCCGTTCCACGAGAAAAATCGAACATTCACACTTCTGACAGAATCAAATCAGCTCCCCAAACATGGCCAGCCGCTCCTGGTACGATGCCGTTCCACGAGAAAAATCGAACATTCACACTTTTGACAGAATCAAATCAGCTCCCCAAACATGGCCAGCCGCTCCAGGAACGAAGCCGTTCCACGAGAAAGATCGAACATTCACACTTCTGACAGAATCAAATCAGCTCCCCAAACATGGCCAGCCGCTCCAGGAACGAAGCCGTTCCACGAGAAAGGTCGAACATTCACACTTCTGACAGAATCAAATCAGCTCCCCAAACATGGCCAGCCGCTCCAGGAACGAAGCCGTTCCACGAGAAAAATCGAACATTCCAACTTCTGACAGAATCAAATCAGCTCCCCAAACATGGCCAGCCGCTCCAGGAACGAAGCCGTTCCACGAGAAAGATCGAACATTCACACTTCTGACAGAATCAAATCAGCTCCCCAAACATGGCCAGCCGCTCCAGGAAGGAAGCCGTTCCACGAGAAAAATCGAACATTCCAACTTCTGACAGAATCAAATCGACTCCCCAAACCTCCCCAGTCGCTCCAGGATCAGAGGCATTCCACGAGAAAAATCGAACATTCACACTTCTGACAGAATCAAATCAGCTCCCAAAAGATGGCCAGCCGCTGCAGGAACGAAGCCGTTCCACGAGAAAGATCGAACATTCACACTTCTGACAGAATCAAATCAGCTCCCAAAAGATGGCCAGCCGCTCCAGGAACGAAGCCGTTCCACGAGAAAAATCGAACATTCACACTTCTGACAGAATCAAATCAGCTTCCCAAACATGGCCAGCCGCTCCAGGAACGAAGCCGTTCCACGAGAAAGGTCGAACATTCACACTTCTGACAGAATCAAATCAGCTCCCCAAACATGGCCAGCCGCCCCAGGAACAAAGCCGTTCCACGAGAAAGATCGAACATTCACACTTCTGACAGAATCAAATCAGCTCCCCAAACATGGCCAGCCGCTCCAGGAACGAAGCCGTTCCACGAGAAAAATCGAACATTCACACTTCTGACAGAATCAAATCAGCTCCCCAAACATGGCCAGCCGCTCCAGGAACGAAGCCGTTCCACGAGAAAAATCGAACATTCACACCTCTGACAGAATCAAATCAGCTCCCCAAAGATGGCCAGCCGCTCCAGGAACGAAGCCGTTCCACGAGAAAGATCGAACATTCACACTTCTGACAGAATCAAATCAGCTCCCCAAACATGGCCAGCCGCTCCAGGAACGAAGCCGTTCCACGAGAAAGGTCGAACATTCACACTTCTGACAGAATCAAATCAGCTCCCCAAACATGGCCAGCCGCCCCAGGAACAAAGCCGTTCCACGAGAAAGATCGAACATTCACACTTCTGACAGAATCAAATCAGCTCCCCAACATGGCCAGCCGCTCCAGGAACGAAGCCGTTCCACGAGAAAAATCGAACATTCACACCTCTGACAGAATCAAATCAGCTCCCCAAAGATGGCCAGCCGCTCCAGGAACGAAGCCGTTCCACGAGAAAAATCGAACATTCACACTTCTGACAGAATCAAATCAGCTCCCCAAACATGGCCAGCCGCTCCAGGTACGAAGCCGTTCCACGAGAAAAATCGAACATTCACACTTTTGACAGAATCAAATCAGCTCCCCAAACATGGCCAGCCGCTCCAGGAACGAAGCCGTTCCACGAGAAAGATCGAACATTCACACTTCTGACAGAATCAAATCAGCTCCCCAAACATGGCCAGCCGCTCCAGGAACGAAGCCGTTCCACGAGAAAAATCGAACATTCCAACTTCTGACAGAATCAAATCAGCTCCCCAAACATGGCCAGCCGCTCCAGCAACGAAGCCGTTCCACGAGAAAGATCGAACATTCACACTTCTGACAGAATCAAATCAGCTCCCCAAAGATGGCCAGCCGCTCCAGGTACGAAGCCGTTCCACGAGAAAAATCGAACATTCCAACTTCTGACATAATCAAATCAGCTCCCCAAACATGGCCAGCCGCTCCAGGAACGAAGCCGTTCCACGAGAAAAATCGAACATTCCAACTTCTGACAGAATCAAATCAGCTCCCCAAACATGGCCAGCCGCTCCAGGAACGAAGCCGTTCCACGAGAA
Organism: Heligmosomoides polygyrus bakeri; assembly: GCA_947359475.1. Classification (NCBI taxonomy): domain Eukaryota; kingdom Metazoa; phylum Nematoda; class Chromadorea; order Rhabditida; family Heligmosomidae; genus Heligmosomoides; species Heligmosomoides polygyrus. Next base: position 56,156,787 of record OX375870.1, on the reverse strand, counting down.
AGATCGAACATTCACACTTCTGACAGAATCAAATCAGCTCCCCAAAGATGGCCAGCCGCTCCAGGAACGAAGCCGTTCCACGAGAAAAATCGAACATTCCAACTTCTGACAGAATCAAATCAGCTCCCCAAACATGGCCAGCCGCTCCAGGAACGAAGCCGTTCCACGAGAAAGATCGAACATTCACACTTCTGACAGAATCAAATCAGCTCCCCAAACATGGCCAGCCGCTCCAGGAACGAAGCCGTTCCACGAGAAAGATCGAACATTCACACTTCTGACAGAATCAAATCAGCTCCCCAAAGATGGCCAGCCGCTCCAGGAACGAAGCCGTTCCACGAGAAAAATCGAACATTCACACTTCTGACAGAACCAAATCAGCTCCCCAAACATGGCCAGCCGCTCCAGGTACGAAGCCGTTCCACGAGAAAAATCGAACATTCACACTTTTGACAGAATCAAATCAGCTCCCCAAACATGGCCAGCCGCTCCAGCAACGAAGCCGTTCCACGAGAAAGATTGAACATTCACACTTCTGACAGAATCAAATCAGCTCCCCAAACATGGCCAGCCGCTCCAGTAACGATGCCGTTCCACGAGAAAAATCGAACATTCCAACTTCTGACAGAATCAAATCAGCTCCCCAAACATGGCCAGCCGCTCCAGGAACGAAGCCGTTCCACGAGAAAAATCGAACATTCACACCTCTGACAGAATCAAATCAGCTCCCCAAAGATGGCCAGCCGCTCCAGGAACGAAGCCGTTCCACGAGAAAAATCGAACATTCACACTTCTGACAGAATCAAATCAGCTCCCCAAACATGGCCAGCCGCTCCAGGTACGAAGCCGTTCCACGAGAAAAATCGAACATTCACACTTCTGACAGAATCAAATCAGCTCCCCAAACATGGCCAGCCGCTCCAGGAACGAAGCCGTTCCACGAGAAAAATCGAACATTCACACCTCTGACAGAATCAAATCAGCTCCCCAAAGATGGCCAGCCGCTCCAGGAACGAAGCCGTTCCACGAGAAAAATCGAACATTCACACTTCTGACAGAATCAAATCAGCTCCCCAAACATGGCCAGCCGCTCCAGGTACGAAGCCGTTCCACGAGAAAAATCGAACATTCACACTTCTGACAGAATCAAACAGCTCCCCAAACATGGCCAGCCGCTCCAGCAACGAAGCCGTTCCACGAGAAAGATTGAACATTCACACTTCTGACAGAATCAAATCAGCTCCCCAAACATGGCCAGCCGCTCCAGGAACGAAGCCGTTCCACGAGAAAGATCGAACATTCACACTTCTGACAGAATCAAATCAGCTCCCCAAACATGGCCAGCCGCTCCAGGTACGAAGCCGTTCCACGAGAAAAATCGAACATTCACACTTCTGACAGAATCAAATCAGCTCCCCAAACATGGCCAGCCGCTCCAGGTACGAAGCCGTTCCACGAGAAAAATCGAACATTCACACTTCTGACAGAATCAAATCAGCTCCCCAAACATGGCCAGCCGCTCCAGGAACGAAGCCGTTCCACGAGAAAAATCGAACATTCACACCTCTGACAGAATCAAATCAGCTCCCCAAAGATGGCCAGCCGCTCCAGGAACGAAGCCGTTCCACGAGAAAAATCGAACATTCACACTTCTGACAGAATCAAATCAGCTCCCCAAACATGGCCAGCCGCTCCAGGTACGAAGCCGTTCCACGAGAAAAATCGAACATTCACACTTCTGACAGAATCAAACAGCTCCCCAAACATGGCCAGCCGCTCCAGCAACGAAGCCGTTCCACGAGAAAGATTGAACATTCACACTTCTGACAGAATCAAATCAGCTCCCCAAACATGGCCAGCCGCTCCAGGAACGAAGCCGTTCCACGAGAAAGATCGAACATTCACACTTCTGACAGAATCAAATCAGCTCCCCAAAGATGGCCAGCCGCTCCAGGAACGAAGCCGTTCCACGAGAAAAATCGAACATTCACACTTCTGACAGAACCAAATCAGCTCCCCAAACATGGCCAGCCGCTCCAGGTACGAAGCCGTTCCACGAGAAAAATCGAACATTCACACTTTTGACAGAATCAAATCAGCTCCCCAAACATGGCCAGCCGCTCCAGCAACGAAGCCGTTCCACGAGAAAGATTGAACATTCACACTTCTGACAGAATCAAATCAGCTCCCCAAACATGGCCAGCCGCTCCAGTAACGATGCCGTTCCACGAGAAAAATCGAACATTCCAACTTCTGACAGAATCAAATCAGCTCCCCAAACATGGCCAGCCGCTCCAGGAACGAAGCTGTTCCACGAGAAAGATCGACCATTCACACTTCTGACAGAATCAAATCAGCTCCCCAAAGATGGCCAGCCGCTCCAGGAACGAAGCCGTTCCACGAGAAAAATCGAACATTCCAACTTCTGACAGAATCAAATCAGCTCCCCAAACATGGCCAGCCGCTCCAGGAACGAAGCCGTTCCACGAGAAAAATCGAACATTCCAACTTCTGACAGAATCAAATCAGCTCCCCAAAGATGGCCAGCCGCTCCAGGAACGAAGCCGTTCCACGAGAAAGATCGAACATTCACACTTCTGACAGAATCAAATCAGCTCCCCAAAGATGGCCAGCCGCTCCAGGAACGAAGCCGTTCCACGAGAAAAATCGAACATTCACACTTCTGACAGAACCAAATCAGCTCCCCAAACATGGCCAGCCGCTCCAGGTACGAAGCCGTTCCACGAGAAAAATCGAACATTCACACTTTTGACAGAATCAAATCAGCTCCCCAAACATGGCCAGCCGCTCCAGCAACGAAGCCGTTCCACGAGAAAGATTGAACATTCACACCTCTGACAGAATCAAATCAGCTCCCCAAGGATGGCCAGCCGCTCCAGGAACGAAGCCGTTCCACGAGAAAGATCGAACATTCACACTTCTGACAGAATCAAATCAGCTCCCCAAACATGGCCAGCCGCTCCAGGAACGAAGCCGTTCCACGAGAAAAATCGAACATTCACACCTCTGACAGAATCAAATCAGCTCCCCAAAGATGGCCAGCCGCTCCAGGAACGAAGCCGTTCCACGAGAAAAATCGAACATTCACACTTCTGACAGAATCAAATCAGCTCCCCAAACATGGCCAGCCGCTCCAGGTACGAAGCCGTTCCACGAGAAAAATCGAACATTCACACTTCTGACAGAATCAAATCAGCTCCCCAAACATGGCCAGTCGCTCCAGGATCAGAGGCATTCCACGAAAAAAATCGAACATTCCAACTTCTGACAGAATCAAATCGACTCCCCAAACCTCCCCAGTCGCTCCAGGATCAGAGGCATTCCACGAGAAAAATCGAACATTCAAACTTCAGACAGAATCAAATCAGCTCCCCACGCATGGCCAGCCGCTCCAGGATCAGGGGCATTCCACGAGAAAAATCGAACATTCACACTTCTGACAGAATCAAATCAGCTCCCCAAACATGGCCAGCCGCCCCAGGATCAGAGGCATTCCACGAGAAAAATCGAACATTCACACTTCTGACAGAATCAAATCAGCTCCCAAAAGATGGCCAGCCGCTCCAGGAACGAAGCCGTTCCACGAGAAAAATCGAACATTCACACTTCTGACAGAATCAAATCAGCTCCCCAAACATGGCCAGCCGCTCCAGGAACGAAGCCGTTCCACGAGAAAAATCGAACATTCACACTTCTGACAGAATCAAATCAGCTCCCCAAACATGGCCAGCCGCTCCAGGAACGAAGCCGTTCCACGAGAAAAATCGAACATTCACACCTCTGACAGAATCAAATCAGCTCCCCAAAGATGGCCAGCCGCTCCAGGAACGAAGCCGTTCCACGAGAAAAATCGAACATTCACACTTCTGACAGAATCAAATCAGCTCCCCAAACATGGCCAGCCGCTCCAGGAACGAAGCCGTTCCACGAGAAAAATCGAACATTCCAACTTCTGACAGAATCAAATCAGCTCCCCAAACATGGCCAGCCGCTCCAGCAACGAAGCCGTTCCACGAGAAAAATCGAACATTCACACTTTTGACAGAATCAAATCAGCTCCCCAAACATGGCCAGCCGCTCCAGCAACGAAGCCGTTCCACGAGAAAGATTGAACATTCACACCTCTGACAGAATCAAATCAGCTCCCCAAGGATGGCCAGCCGCTCCAGGAACGAAGCCGTTCCACGAGAAAGATCGAACATTCACACTTCTGACAGAATCAAATCAGCTCCCCAAACATGGCCAGCCGCTCCAGGAACGAAGCCGTTCCACGAGAAAAATCGAACATTCACACCTCTGACAGAATCAAATCAGCTCCCCAAAGATGGCCAGCCGCTCCAGGAACGAAGCCGTTCCACGAGAAAAATCGAACATTCACACTTCTGACAGAATCAAATCAGCTCCCCAAACATGGCCAGCCGCTCCAGGTACGAAGCCGTTCCACGAGAAAAATCGAACATTCACACTTCTGACAGAATCAAATCAGCTCCCCAAACATGGCCAGTCGCTCCAGGATCAGAGGCATTCCACGAAAAAAATCGAACATTCCAACTTCTGACAGAATCAAATCGACTCCCCAAACCTCCCCAGTCGCTCCAGGATCAGAGGCATTCCACGAGAAAAATCGAACATTCAAACTTCAGACAGAATCAAATCAGCTCCCCACGCATGGCCAGCCGCTCCAGGATCAGGGGCATTCCACGAGAAAAATCGAACATTCACACTTCTGACAGAATCAAATCAGCTCCCCAAACATGGCCAGCCGCCCCAGGATCAGAGGCATTCCACGAGAAAAATCGAACATTCACACTTCTGACAGAATCAAATCAGCTCCCAAAAGATGGCCAGCCGCTCCAGGAACGAAGCCGTTCCACGAGAAAAATCGAACATTCACACTTCTGACAGAATCAAATCAGCTCCCCAAACATGGCCAGCCGCTCCAGGAACGAAGCCGTTCCACGAGAAAAATCGAACATTCACACTTCTGACAGAATCAAATCAGCTCCCCAAACATGGCCAGCCGCTCCAGGAACGAAGCCGTTCCACGAGAAAAATCGAACATTCACACCTCTGACAGAATCAAATCAGCTCCCCAAAGATGGCCAGCCGCTCCAGGAACGAAGCCGTTCCACGAGAAAAATCGAACATTCACACTTCTGACAGAATCAAATCAGCTCCCCAAACATGGCCAGCCGCTCCAGGAACGAAGCCGTTCCACGAGAAAGATCGAACATTCACACTTCTGACAGAATCAAATCAGCTCCCCAAACATGGCCAGCCGCTCCAGGAACGAAGCCGTTCCACGAGAAAAATCGAACATTCACACTTCTGACAGAATCAAATAAGCTCCCCAAACATGGCCAGCCGCTCCAGGAACGAAGCCGTTCCACGAGAAAAATCGAACATTCACACCTCTGACAGAATCAAATCAGCTCCCCAAAGATGGCCAGCCGCTCCAGGAACGAAGCCGTTCCACGAGAAAAATCGAACATTCACACTTCTGACAGAATCAAATCAGCTCCCCAAACATGGCCAGCCGCTCCAGGTACGAAGCCGTTCCACGAGAAAAATCGAACATTCACACTTTTGACAGAATCAAATCAGCTCCCCAAACATGGCCAGCCGCTCCAGGAACGAAGCCGTTCCACGAGAAAGATCGAACATTCACACTTCTGACAGAATCAAATCAGCTCCCCAAACATGGCCAGCCGCTCCAGGAACGAAGCCGTTCCACGAGAAAGGTCGAACATTCACACTTCTGACAGAATCAAATCAGCTCCCCAAACATGGCCAGCCGCCCCAGGAACAAAGCCGTTCCACGAGAAAGATCGAACATTCACACTTCTGACAGAATCAAATCAGCTCCCCAAACATGGCCAGCCGCTCCAGGAACGAAGCCGTTCCACGAGAAAAATCGAACATTCACACCTCTGACAGAATCAAATCAGCTCCCCAAAGATGGCCAGCCGCTCCAGGAACGAAGCCGTTCCACGAGAAAAATCGAACATTCACACTTCTGACAGAATCAAATCAGCTCCCCAAACATGGCCAGCCGCTCCAGGTACGAAGCCGTTCCACGAGAAAAATCGAACATTCACACTTTTGACAGAATCAAATCAGCTCCCCAAACATGGCCAGCCGCTCCAGGAACGAAGCCGTTCCACGAGAAAGATCGAACATTCACACTTCTGACAGAATCAAATCAGCTCCCCAAACATGGCCAGCCGCTCCAGGAACGAAGCCGTTCCACGAGAAAGATCGAACATTCACACTTCTGACAGAATCAAATCAGCTCCCCAAAGATGGCCAGCCGCTCCAGGAACGAAGCCGTTCCACGAGAAAAATCGAACATTCCAACTTCTGACATAATCAAATCAGCTCCCCAAACATGGCCAGCCGCTCCAGGAACGAAGCCGTTCCACGAGAAAAATCGAACATTCCAACTTCTGACAGAATCAAATCAGCTCCCCAAACATGGCCAGCCGCTCCAGGAACGAAGCCGTTCCACGAGAAAGATCGAACATTCACACTTCTGACAGAATCAAATCAGCTCCCCAAAGATGGCCAGCCGCTCCAGGAACGAAGCCGTTCCACGAGAAAAATCGAACATTCACACTTCTGACAGAATCAAATCAGCTCCCCAAACATGGCCAGCCGCTCCAGGTACGAAGCCGTTCCACGAGAAAAATCGAACATTCACACTTTTGACAGAATCAAATCAGCTCCCCAAACATGGCCAGCCGCTCCAGGAACGAAGCCGTTCCACGAGAAAGATCGAACATTCACACTTCTGACAGAATCAAATCAGCTCCCCAAACATGGCCAGCCGCTCCAGGAACGAAGCCGTTCCACGAGAAAGATCGAACATTCACACTTCTGACAGAATCAAATCAGCTCCCCAAAGATGGCCAGCCGCTCCAGGAACGAAGCCGTTCCACGAGAAAAATCGAACATTCCAACTTCTGACATAATCAAATCAGCTCCCCAAACATGGCCAGCCGCTCCAGGAACGAAGCCGTTCCACGAGAAAAATCGAACATTCCAACTTCTGACAGAATCAAATCAGCTCCCCAAACATGGCCAGCCGCTCCAGGAACGAAGCCGTTCCACGAGAAAGATCGAACATTCACACTTCTGACAGAATCAAATCAGCTCCCCAAAGATGGCCAGCCGCTCCAGGAACGAAGCCGTTCCACGAGAAAAATCGAACATTCACACTTCTGACAGAACCAAATCAGCTCCCCAAACATGGCCAGCCGCTCCAGGTACGAAGCCGTTCCACGAGAAAAATCGAACATTCACACTTTTGACAGAATCAAATCAGCTCCCCAAACATGGCCAGCCGCTCCAGCAACGAAGCCGTTCCACGAGAAAGATTGAACATTCACACTTCTGACAGAATCAAATCAGCTCCCCAAACATGGCCAGCCGCTCCAGGAACGATGCCGTTCCACGAGAAAAATCGAACATTCCAACTTCTGACAGAATCAAATCAGCTCCCCAAACATGGCCAGCCGCTCCAGGAACGAAGCTGTTCCACGAGAAAGATCGACCATTCACACTTCTGACAGAATCAAATCAGCTCCCCAAAGATGGCCAGCCGCTCCAGGAACGAAGCCGTTCCACGAGAAAAATCGAACATTCCAACTTCTGACAGAATCAAATCAGCTCCCCAAACATGGCCAGCCGCTCCAGGAACGAAGCCGTTCCACGAGAAAAATCGAACATTCCAACTTCTGACAGAATCAAATCAGCTCCCCAAACATGGCCAGCCGCTCCAGGAACGAAGCCGTTCCACGAGAAAAATCGAACATTCCAACTTCTGACAGAATCAAATCAGCTCCCCAAACATGGCCAGCCGCTCCAGGAACGAAGCCGTTCCACGAGAAAGATCGAACATTCACACTTCTGACAGAATCAAATCAGCTCCCCAAACATGGCCAGCAGCTCCAGGTACGAAGCCGTTCCACGAGAAAAATCGAACATTCACACTTTTGACAGAATCAAATCAGCTCCCCAAACATGGCCAGCCGCTCCAGGAACGAAGCTGTTCCACGAGAAAGATCGAACATTCACACTTCTGACAGAATCAAATCAGCTCCCCAAAGATGGCCAGCCGCTCCAGGAACGAAGCCGTTCCACGAGAAAAATCGAACATTCCAACTTCTGACAGAATCAAATCAGCTCCCCAAACATGGCCAGCCGCTCTAGGAACGAAGCCGTTCCACGAGAAAGATCGAACATTCACACTTCTGACAGAATCAAATCAGCTCCCCAAGGATGGCCAGCCGCTCCAGGAACGAAGCCGTTCCACGAGAAAGATCGAACATTCACACTTCTGACAGAATCAAATCAGCTCCCCAAACATGGCCAGCCGCTCTAGGAACGAAGCCGTTCCACGAGAAAGATCGAACATTCACACTTTTGACAGAATCAAATCAGCTCCCCAAACATGGCCAGCCGCTCCAGCAACGAAGCCGTTCCACGAGAAAGATTGAACATTCACACTTCTGACAGAATCAAATCAGCTCCCCAAACATGGCCAGCCGCTCCAGTAACGATGCCGTTCCACGAGAAAAATCGAACATTCCAACTTCTGACAGAATCAAATCAGCTCCCCAAACATGGCCAGCCGCTCCAGGAACGAAGCTGTTCCACGAGAAAGATCGACCATTCACACTTCTGACAGAATCAAATCAGCTCCCCAAAGATGGCCAGCCGCTCCAGGAACGAAGCCGTTCCACGAGAAAAATCGAACATTCCAACTTCTGACAGAATCAAATCAGCTCCCCAAACATGGCCAGCCGCTCCAGGAACGAAGCCGTTCCACGAGAAAAATCGAACATTCCAACTTCTGACAGAATCAAATCAGCTCCCCAAACATGGCCAGCCGCTCCAGGAACGAAGCCGTTCCACGAGAAAGATCGAACATTCACACTTCTGACAGAATCAAATCAGCTCCCCAAACATGGCCAGCCGCTCCAGGTACGAAGCCGTTCCACGAGAAAAATCGAACATTCACACTTTTGACAGAATCAAATCAGCTCCCCAAACATGGCCAGCCGCTCCAGGAACGAAGCTGTTCCACGAGAAAGATCGAACATTCACACTTCTGACAGAATCAAATCAGCTCCCCAAAGATGGCCAGCCGCTCCAGGAACGAAGCCGTTCCACGAGAAAAATCGAACATTCCAACTTCTGACAGAATCAAATCAGCTCCCCAAACATGGCCAGCCGCTCTAGGAACGAAGCCGTTCCACGAGAAAGATCGAACATTCACACTTCTGACAGAATCAAATCAGCTCCCCAAGGATGGCCAGCCGCTCCAGGAACGAAGCCGTTCCACGAGAAAGATCGAACATTCCAACTTCTGACAGAATCAAATCAGCTCCCCAAAGATGGCCAGCCGCTCCAGGAACGAAGCCGTTCCACGAGAAAGATCGAACATTCACACTTCTGACAGAATCAAATCAGCTCCCCAAAGATGGCCAGCCGCTCCAGGAACGAAGCCGTTCCACGAGAAAAATCGAACATTCACACTTCTGACAGAACCAAATCAGCTCCCCAAACATGGCCAGCCGCTCCAGGAACGAAGCCGTTCCACGAGAAAAATCGAACATTCACACTTTTGACAGAATCAAATCAGCTCCCCAAACATGGCCAGCCGCTCCAGCAACGAAGCCGTTCCACGAGAAAGATTGAACATTCACACCTCTGACAGAATCAAATCAGCTCCCCAAGGATGGCCAGTCGCTCCAGGATCAGAGGCATTCCACGAAAAAAATCGAACATTCCAACTTCTGACAGAATCAAATCGACTCCCCAAACCTCCCCAGTCGCTCCAGGATCAGAGGCATTCCACGAGAAAAATCGAACATTCAAACTTCAGACAGAATCAAATCAGCTCCCCACGCATGGCCAGCCGCTCCAGGATCAGAGGCATTCCACGAGAAAAATCGAACATTCACACTTCTGACAGAATCAAATCAGCTCCCCAAACATGGCCAGCCGCCCCAGGATCAGAGGCATTCCACGAGAAAAATCGAACATTCACACTTCTGACAGAATCAAATCAGCTCCCAAAAGATGGCCAGCCGCTCCAGGAACGAAGCCGTTCCACGAGAAAAATCGAACATTCACACTTCTGACAGAATCAAATCAGCTCCCCAAAGATGGCCAGCCGCTCCAGGAACGAAGCCGTTCCACGAGAAAAATCGAACATTCACACTTCTGACAGAATCAAATCGACTCCCCAAACCTCCCCAGTCGCTCCAGGATCAGAGGCATTCCACGAGAAAAATCGAACATTCAAACTTCAGACAGAATCAAATCAGCTCCCCACGCATGGCCAGCCGCTCCAGGATCAGAGGCATTCCACGAGAAAAATCGAACATTCACACTTCTGACAGAATCAAATCAGCTCCCCAAACATGGCCAGCCGCCCCAGGATCAGAGGCATTCCACGAGAAAAATCGAACATTCACACTTCTGACAGAATCAAATCAGCTCCCAAAAGATGGCCAGCCGCTCCAGGAACGAAGCCGTTCCACGAGAAAAATCGAACATTCACACTTCTGACAGAATCAAATCAGCTCCCCAAACATGGCCAGCCGCTCCAGGAACGAAGCCGTTCCACGAGAAAAATCGAACATTCACACTTCTGACAGAATCAAATCAGCTCCCCAAACATGGCCAGCCGCTCCAGGAACGAAGCCGTTCCACGAGAAAAATCGAACATTCACACCTCTGACAGAATCAAATCAGCTCCCCAAAGATGGCCAGCCGCTCCAGGAACGAAGCCGTTCCACGAGAAAAATCGAACATTCACACTTCTGACAGAATCAAATCAGCTCCCCAAACATGGCCAGCCGCTCCAGGAACGAAGCCGTTCCACGAGAAAGATCGAACATTCACACTTCTGACAGAATCAAATCAGCTCCCCAAACATGGCCAGCCGCTCCAGGAACGAAGCCGTTCCACGAGAAAAATCGAACATTCACACTTCTGACAGAATCAAATCAGCTCCCCAAACATGGCCAGCCGCTCCAGGAACGAAGCCGTTCCACGAGAAAAATCGAACATTCACACTTCTGACAGAACCAAATCAGCTCCCCAAACATGGCCAGCCGCTCCAGGTACGAAGCCGTTCCACGAGAAAAATCGAACATTCACACTTTTGACAGAATCAAATCAGCTCCCCAAACATGGCCAGCCGCTCCAGCAACGAAGCCGTTCCACGAGAAAGATTGAACATTCACACTTCTGACAGAATCAAATCAGCTCCCCAAACATGGCCAGCCGCTCCAGTAACGATGCCGTTCCACGAGAAAAATCGAACATTCCAACTTCTGACAGAATCAAATCAGCTCCCCAAACATGGCCAGCCGCTCCAGGAACGAAGCTGTTCCACGAGAAAGATCGACCATTCACACTTCTGACAGAATCAAATCAGCTCCCCAAAGATGGCCAGCCGCTCCAGGAACGAAGCCGTTCCACGAGAAAAATCGAACATTCCAACTTCTGACAGAATCAAATCAGCTCCCCAAACATGGCCAGCCGCTCCAGGAACGAAGCCGTTCCACGAGAAAAATCGAACATTCCAACTTCTGACAGAATCAAATCAGCTCCCCAAACATGGCCAGCCGCTCCAGGAACGAAGCCGTTCCACGAGAAAGATCGAACATTCACACTTCTGACAGAATCAAATCAGCTCCCCAAACATGGCCAGCCGCTCCAGGTACGAAGCCGTTCCACGAGAAAAATCGAACATTCACACTTTTGACAGAATCAAATCAGCTCCCCAAACATGGCCAGCCGCTCCAGGAACGAAGCTGTTCCACGAGAAAGATCGAACATTCACACTTCTGACAGAATCAAATCAGCTCCCCAAAGATGGCCAGCCGCTCCAGGAACGAAGCCGTTCCACGAGAAAAATCGAACATTCCAACTTCTGACAGAATCAAATCAGCTCCCCAAACATGGCCAGCCGCTCCAGGAACGAAGGTGTTCCACGAGAAAAATCGAACATTCCAACTTCTGACAGAATCAAATCAGCTCCCCAAACATGGCCAGCCGCTCTAGGAACGAAGCCGTTCCACGAGAAAGATCGAACATTCACACTTCTGACAGAATCAAATCAGCTCCCCAAGGATGGCCAGCCGCTCCAGGAACGAAGCCGTTCCACGAGAAAGATCGAACATTCCAACTTCTGACAGAATCAAATCAGCTCCCCAAAGATGGCCAGCCGCTCCAGCAACGAAGCCGTTCCACGAGAAAGATTGAACATTCACACCTCTGACAGAATCAAATCAGCTCCCCAAGGATGGCCAGCCGCTCCAGGAACGAAGCCGTTCCACGAGAAAGATCGAACATTCACACTTCTGACAGAATCAAATCGACTCCCCAAACCTCCCCAGTCGCTCCAGGATCAGAGGCATTCCACGAGAAAAATCGAACATTCAAACTTCAGACAGAATCAAATCAGCTCCCCACGCATGGCCAGCCGCTCCAGGATCAGAGGCATTCCACGAGAAAAATCGAACATTCACACTTCTGACAGAATCAAATCAGCTCCCCAAACATGGCCAGCCGCCCCAGGATCAGAGGCATTCCACGAGAAAAATCGAACATTCACACTTCTGACAGAATCAAATCAGCTCCCAAAAGATGGCCAGCCGCTCCAGGAACGAAGCCGTTCCACGAGAAAAATCGAACATTCACACTTCTGACAGAATCAAATCAGCTCCCCAAACATGGCCAGCCGCTCCAGGAACGAAGCCGTTCCACGAGAAAAATCGAACATTCACACTTCTGACAGAATCAAATCAGCTCCCCAAACATGGCCAGCCGCTCCAGGAACGAAGCCGTTCCACGAGAAAAATCGAACATTCACACCTCTGACAGAATCAAATCAGCTCCCCAAAGATGGCCAGCCGCTCCAGGAACGAAGCCGTTCCACGAGAAAAATCGAACATTCACACTTCTGACAGAATCAAATCAGCTCCCCAAACATGGCCAGCCGCTCCAGGAACGAAGCCGTTCCACGAGAAAGATCGAACATTCACACTTCTGACAGAATCAAATCAGCTCCCCAAACATGGCCAGCCGCTCCAGGAACGAAGCCGTTCCACGAGAAAAATCGAACATTCACACTTCTGACAGAATCAAATCAGCTCCCCAAACATGGCCAGCCGCTCCAGGAACGAAGCCGTTCCACGAGAAAAATCGAACATTCACACTTCTGACAGAACCAAATCAGCTCCCCAAACATGGCCAGCCGCTCCAGGTACGAAGCCGTTCCACGAGAAAAATCGAACATTCACACTTTTGACAGAATCAAATCAGCTCCCCAAACATGGCCAGCCGCTCCAGCAACGAAGCCGTTCCACGAGAAAGATTGAACATTCACACTTCTGACAGAATCAAATCAGCTCCCCAAACATGGCCAGCCGCTCCAGTAACGATGCCGTTCCACGAGAAAAATCGAACATTCCAACTTCTGACAGAATCAAATCAGCTCCCCAAACATGGCCAGCCGCTCCAGGAACGAAGCTGTTCCACGAGAAAGATCGACCATTCACACTTCTGACAGAATCAAATCAGCTCCCCAAAGATGGCCAGCCGCTCCAGGAACGAAGCCGTTCCACGAGAAAAATCGAACATTCCAACTTCTGACAGAATCAAATCAGCTCCCCAAACATGGCCAGCCGCTCCAGGAACGAAGCCGTTCCACGAGAAAAATCGAACATTCCAACTTCTGACAGAATCAAATCAGCTCCCCAAACATGGCCAGCCGCTCCAGGAACGAAGCCGTTCCACGAGAAAGATCGAACATTCACACTTCTGACAGAATCAAATCAGCTCCCCAAACATGGCCAGCCGCTCCAGGTACGAAGCCGTTCCACGAGAAAAATCGAACATTCACACTTTTGACAGAATCAAATCAGCTCCCCAAACATGGCCAGCCGCTCCAGGAACGAAGCTGTTCCACGAGAAAGATCGAACATTCACACTTCTGACAGAATCAAATCAGCTCCCCAAAGATGGCCAGCCGCTCCAGGAACGAAGCCGTTCCACGAGAAAAATCGAACATTCCAACTTCTGACAGAATCAAATCAGCTCCCCAAACATGGCCAGCCGCTCCAGGAACGAAGCCGTTCCACGAGAAAAATCGAACATTCCAACTTCTGACAGAATCAAATCAGCTCCCCAAACATGGCCAGCCGCTCTAGGAACGAAGCCGTTCCACGAGAAAGATCGAACATTCACACTTCTGACAGAATCAAATCAGCTCCCCAAGGATGGCCAGCCGCTCCAGGAACGAAGCCGTTCCACGAGAAAGATCGAACATTCCAACTTCTGACAGAATCAAATCAGCTCCCCAAAGATGGCCAGCCGCTCCAGGAACGAAGCCGTTCCACGAGAAAGATCGAACATTCACACTTCTGACAGAATCAAATCAGCTCCCCAAAGATGGCCAGCCGCTCCAGGAACGAAGCCGTTCCACGAGAAAAATCGAACATTCACACTTCTGACAGAACCAAATCAGCTCCCCAAACATGGCCAGCCGCTCCAGGAACGAAGCCGTTCCACGAGAAAAATCGAACATTCACACTTTTGACAGAATCAAATCAGCTCCCCAAACATGGCCAGCCGCTCCAGCAACGAAGCCGTTCCACGAGAAAGATTGAACATTCACACCTCTGACAGAATCAAATCAGCTCCCCAAGGATGGCCAGCCGCTCCAGGAACGAAGCCGTTCCACGAGAAAGATCGAACATTCACACTTCTGACAGAATCAAATCAGCTCCCCAAACATGGCCAGCCGCTCCAGGAACGAAGCCGTTCCACGAGAAAAATCGAACATTCACACCTCTGACAGAATCAAATCAGCTCCCCAAAGATGGCCAGCCGCTCCAGGAACGAAGCCGTTCCACGAGAAAAATCGAACATTCACACTTCTGACAGAATCAAATCAGCTCCCCAAACATGGCCAGCCGCTCCAGGTACGAAGCCGTTCCACGAGAAAAATCGAACATTCACACTTCTGACAGAATCAAATCAGCTCCCCAAACATGGCCAGTCGCTCCAGGATCAGAGGCATTCCACGAAAAAAATCGAACATTCCAACTTCTGACAGAATCAAATCGACTCCCCAAACCTCCCCAGTCGCTCCAGGATCAGAGGCATTCCACGAGAAAAATCGAACATTCAAACTTCAGACAGAATCAAATCAGCTCCCCACGCATGGCCAGCCGCTCCAGGATCAGAGGCATTCCACGAGAAAAATCGAACATTCACACTTCTGACAGAATCAAATCAGCTCCCCAAACATGGCCAGCCGCCCCAGGATCAGAGGCATTCCACGAGAAAAATCGAACATTCACACTTCTGACAGAATCAAATCAGCTCCCAAAAGATGGCCAGCCGCTCCAGGAACGAAGCCGTTCCACGAGAAAAATCGAACATTCACACTTCTGACGGAATCAAATCAGCTCCCCAAACATGGCCAGCCGCTCCAGGAACGAAGCCGTTCCACGAGAAAAATCGAACATTCACACTTCTGACAGAATCAAATCAGCTCCCCAAACATGGCCAGCCGCTCCAGGAACGAAGCCGTTCCACGAGAAAAATCGAACATTCACACCTCTGACAGAATCAAATCAGCTCCCCAAAGATGGCCAGCCGCTCCAGGAACGAAGCCGTTCCACGAGAAAAATCGAACATTCACACTTCTGACAGAATCAAATCAGCTCCCCAAACATGGCCAGCCGCTCCAGGAACGAAGCCGTTCCACGAGAAAGATCGAACATTCACACTTCTGACAGAATCAAATCAGCTCCCCAAACATGGCCAGCCGCTCCAGGAACGAAGCCGTTCCACGAGAAAAATCGAACATTCACACTTCTGACAGAATCAAATCAGCTCCCCAAACATGGCCAGCCGCTCCAGGAACGAAGCCGTTCCACGAGAAAAATCGAACATTCACACCTCTGACAGAATCAAATCAGCTCCCCAAAGATGGCCAGCCGCTCCAGGAACGAAGCCGTTCCACGAGAAAAATCGAACATTCACACTTCTGACAGAATCAAATCAGCTCCCCAAACATGGCCAGCCGCTCCAGGTACGAAGCCGTTCCACGAGAAAAATCGAACATTCACACTTTTGACAGAATCAAATCAGCTCCCCAAACATGGCCAGCCGCTCCAGGAACGAAGCCGTTCCACGAGAAAGATCGAACATTCACACTTCTGACAGAATCAAATCAGCTCCCCAAACATGGCCAGCCGCTCCAGGAACGAAGCCGTTCCACGAGAAAGGTCGAACATTCACACTTCTGACAGAATCAAATCAGCTCCCCAAACATGGCCAGCCGCTCCAGGTACGAAGCCGTTCCACGAGAAAAATCGAACATTCACACTTCTGACAGAATCAAATCAGCTCCCCAAACATGGCCAGTCGCTCCAGGATCAGAGGCATTCCACGAAAAAAATCGAACATTCCAACTTCTGACAGAATCAAATCGACTCCCCAAACCTCCCCAGTCGCTCCAGGATCAGAGGCATTCCACGAGAAAAATCGAACATTCAAACTTCAGACAGAATCAAATCAGCTCCCCACGCATGGCCAGCCGCTCCAGGATCAGAGGCATTCCACGAGAAAAATCGAACATTCACACTTCTGACAGAATCAAATCAGCTCCCCAAACATGGCCAGCCGCCCCAGGATCAGAGGCATTCCACGAGAAAAATCGAACATTCACACTTCTGACAGAATCAAATCAGCTCCCAAAAGATGGCCAGCCGCTCCAGGAACGAAGCCGTTCCACGAGAAAAATCGAACATTCACACTTCTGACAGAATCAAATCAGCTCCCCAAACATGGCCAGCCGCTCCAGGAACGAAGCCGTTCCACGAGAAAAATCGAACATTCACACTTCTGACAGAATCAAATCAGCTCCCCAAACATGGCCAGCCGCTCCAGGAACGAAGCCGTTCCACGAGAAAAATCGAACATTCACACCTCTGACAGAATCAAATCAGCTCCCCAAAGATGGCCAGCCGCTCCAGGAACGAAGCCGTTCCACGAGAAAAATCGAACATTCACACTTCTGACAGAATCAAATCAGCTCCCCAAACATGGCCAGCCGCTCCAGGAACGAAGCCGTTCCACGAGAAAGATCGAACATTCACACTTCTGACAGAATCAAATCAGCTCCCCAAACATGGCCAGCCGCTCCAGGAACGAAGCCGTTCCACGAGAAAAATCGAACATTCACACTTCTGACAGAATCAAATCAGCTCCCCAAACATGGCCAGCCGCTCCAGGAACGAAGCCGTTCCACGAGAAAAATCGAACATTCACACCTCTGACAGAATCAAATCAGCTCCCCAAAGATGGCCAGCCGCTCCAGGAACGAAGCCGTTCCACGAGAAAAATCGAACATTCACACTTCTGACAGAATCAAATCAGCTCCCCAAACATGGCCAGCCGCTCCAGGTACGAAGCCGTTCCACGAGAAAAATCGAACATTCACACTTTTGACAGAATCAAATCAGCTCCCCAAACATGGCCAGCCGCTCCAGGAACGAAGCCGTTCCACGAGAAAGATCGAACATTCACACTTCTGACAGAATCAAATCAGCTCCCCAAACATGGCCAGCCGCTCCAGGAACGAAGCCGTTCCACGAGAAAGGTCGAACATTCACACTTCTGACAGAATCAAATCAGCTCCCCAAACATGGCCAGCCGCCCCAGGAACAAAGCCGTTCCACGAGAAAGATCGAACATTCACACTTCTGACAGAATCAAATCAGCTCCCCAAACATGGCCAGCCGCTCCAGGAACGAAGCCGTTCCACGAGAAAAATCGAACATTCACACCTCTGACAGAATCAAATCAGCTCCCCAAAGATGGCCAGCCGCTCCAGGAACGAAGCCGTTCCACGAGAAAAATCGAACATTCACACTTCTGACAGAATCAAATCAGCTCCCCAAACATGGCCAGCCGCTCCAGGTACGAAGCCGTTCCACGAGAAAAATCGAACATTCACACTTTTGACAGAATCAAATCAGCTCCCCAAACATGGCCAGCCGCTCCAGGAACGAAGCCGTTCCACGAGAAAGATCGAACATTCACACTTCTGACAGAATCAAATCAGCTCCCCAAACATGGCCAGCCGCTCCAGGAACGAAGCCGTTCCACGAGAAAGATCGAACATTCACACTTCTGACAGAATCAAATCAGCTCCCCAAAGATGGCCAGCCGCTCCAGGAACGAAGCCGTTCCACGAGAAAAATCGAACATTCCAACTTCTGACATAATCAAATCAGCTCCCCAAACATGGCCAGCCGCTCCAGGAACGAAGCCGTTCCACGAGAAAAATCGAACATTCCAACTTCTGACAGAATCAAATCAGCTCCCCAAACATGGCCAGCCGCTCCAGGAACGAAGCCGTTCCACGAGAAAGATCGAACATTCACACTTCTGACAGAATCAAATCAGCTCCCCAAAGATGGCCAGCCGCTCCAGGAACGAAGCCGTTCCACGAGAAAAATCGAACATTCACACTTCTGACAGAACCAAATCAGCTCCCCAAACATGGCCAGCCGCTCCAGGTACGAAGCCGTTCCACGAGAAAAATCGAACATTCACACTTTTGACAGAATCAAATCAGCTCCCCAAACATGGCCAGCCGCTCCAGCAACGAAGCCGTTCCACGAGAAAGATTGAACATTCACACTTCTGACAGAATCAAATCAGCTCCCCAAACATGGCCAGCCGCTCCAGGAACGATGCCGTTCCACGAGAAAAATCGAACATTCCAACTTCTGACAGAATCAAATCAGCTCCCCAAACATGGCCAGCCGCTCCAGGAACGAAGCTGTTCCACGAGAAAGATCGACCATTCACACTTCTGACAGAATCAAATCAGCTCCCCAAAGATGGCCAGCCGCTCCAGGAACGAAGCCGTTCCACGAGAAAAATCGAACATTCACACTTCTGACAGAATCAAATCAGCTCCCCAAACATGGCCAGCCGCTCCAGGAACGAAGCCGTTCCACGAGAGAAATCGAACATTCACACTTCTGACAGAATCAAATCAGCTCCCCAAACATGGCCAGCCGCTCCAGGAACGAAGCCGTTCCACGAGAAAGATCGAACATTCACACTTCTGACAGAATCAAATCAGCTCCCCAAAGATGGCCAGCCGCTCCAGGAACGAAGCCGTTCCACGAGAAAAATCGAACATTCACACTTCTGACAGAACCAAATCAGCTCCCCAAACATGGCCAGCCGCTCCAGGTACGAAGCCGTTCCACGAGAAAAATCGAACATTCACACTTTTGACAGAATCAAATCAGCTCCCCAAACATGGCCAGCCGCTCCAGCAACGAAGCCGTTCCACGAGAAAGATTGAACATTCACACTTCTGACAGAATCAAATCAGCTCCCCAAACATGGCCAGCCGCTCCAGTAACGATGCCGTTCCACGAGAAAAATCGAACATTCCAACTTCTGACAGAATCAAATCAGCTCCCCAAACATGGCCAGCCGCTCCAGGAACGAAGCTGTTCCACGAGAAAGATCGACCATTCACACTTCTGACAGAATCAAATCAGCTCCCCAAAGATGGCCAGCCGCTCCAGGAACGAAGCCGTTCCACGAGAAAAATCGAACATTCCAACTTCTGACAGAATCAAATCAGCTCCCCAAACATGGCCAGCCGCTCCAGGAACGAAGCCGTTCCACGAGAAAAATCGAACATTCCAACTTCTGACAGAATCAAATCAGCTCCCCAAACATGGCCAGCCGCTCCAGGAACGAAGCCGTTCCACGAGAAAGATCGAACATTCACACTTCTGACAGAATCAAATCAGCTCCCCAAACATGGCCAGCCGCTCCAGGTACGAAGCCGTTCCACGAGAAAAATCGAACATTCACACTTCTGACAGAATCAAATCAGCTCCCCAAAGATGGCCAGCCGCTCCAGGAACGAAGCCGTTCCACGAGAAAAATCGAACATTCCAACTTCTGACAGAATCAAATCAGCTCCCCAAACATGGCCAGCCGCTCCAGGAACGAAGCCGTTCCACGAGAAAAATCGAACATTCCAACTTCTGACAGAATCAAATCAGCTCCCCAAACATGGCCAGCCGCTCCAGGAACGAAGCCGTTCCACGAGAAAGATCGAACATTCACACTTCTGACAGAATCAAATCAGCTCCCCAAACATGGCCAGCCGCTCCAGGTACGAAGCCGTTCCACGAGAAAAATCGAACATTCACACTTTTGACAGAATCAAATCAGCTCCCCAAACATGGCCAGCCGCTCCAGGAACGAAGCCGTTCCACGAGAAAGATCGAACATTCACACTTCTGACAGAATCAAATCAGCTCCCCAAACAGCTTTTTTGCAGATGAACAAAAGGGTAATCCGAGGCATTTACTTGTATGAATTCAAGCTGGGCACTACAGCTAAGGAGGCGAACGAGAAGATCAACGCCGCATTCGGTCAAGGATGTTCCACAATTGGGACGGCGCATCGTTGGTATCAGAAGTTCCGGAATGGAGATGAGGGCTTGGAAGAACATGAAGGTCGTGGGAGCCATAGTGATGTTGATGAGGACAAGCTGAGAGATGTGGTCGAGGAGGATCCACACAAAGGTACCAGGGAGATAGCGAAGGTTCTTGGCGTCAGTCACAACACAGCTGCCCGGCATCTGAAGGAGATTGGAAAGACCAAAAAGCTGGAAAGGTGGGTGCCTCACGAGCTGTCTGAGGAGCAAAGAAACCGACGATATGAGATCTCGTCCGCACTGCTTCTACGGAACGAAACGGACCCATTCCTTGATCGCATCGTAACCTGTGACGAGAAATGGATAATGTGCGACAACAGGCCACGATCGGCACAGTGGGTGGACAGCGATGAGAGCCCCAAGGTTTTTGCGAAGCCGGAATTGCACCAAAAGAAAGTAATGGTGACAGTATGGTGGTGTTCGCTGGGAATTATTCACCACAGCTTCCTCCCTCCCGGTGAATCCATCACGACAGAGAAGTACTGCATTGAAATTGAAGAAATGATGAAAAAGTTGAAGGATATCCGGCCGGCCTTGGTAAACCGAAGGCAAGTTCTCCTTCTGCACGACAATGCTCGCCCCCATGTAGCACGAATGACGTTGCAGAAATTGAATGAGCTGAGCATTGAAACTCTACCACATCCTCCGTTTTCTCCCGACCTCTCCCCAACAGGCCACCATTTCTTCAAGCATCTTGGCGACTTCTTGGTAGGGAAAATATTCAAATACCAACAGGATACCGAAAGTGCCTTCGAAGATTTCATCAATTCCAGAACTTCTGATTTTTATGCTACTGGGATAAAAAAGCTTGTGTCACGTTGGTAATGGTGTGTAGAATCAGAAGGTTTTTGTTTCGATTAATAAACATGCCTACAAGCCGAGATATTAACTGTTTAAATTTACAGTGGTTCAGCGCCATTTATTTCGTTACAACCTAATACAAATTCGCGCGAAGCGCGCAAGTGCGAGACACGCCGTTAGGCGTGTCGGAGCACTTGTTATGAAGACTGCAAGTATGAAGCCTAAGGTTTCTTCTTCTAAAAAGCAGAAATCCTCCCAGGCTTCTATCCTTGAAGGAAACAGCTTGCTATCCAAATATGTAAAGGGTTCAGTTTCAATAAAACTAATATTACCAAAACCTAACGCCATTTATTCGTTATCAGGTCAGAAGGCTTCGACAATAGCGATCTAAGCGGCAGCAGCAGTGACGATAATAGGGACACAGAGGAAGAAGACGAAGGAGGAGACGACACAACAGAAGGCGAAACGGAGTCGGACAACCCTGATGAACTGCTGACGCTACCAGTTTGAATGAGAGACTCGCCTGTCGCTTCGTACTCGTATTGGTTGAGAAATAAAACTGACAATTTGAGAAGTAATGCCGATGTCGTCAGGGGTTCTTTCCATAATTCTACCTAATAAATATCAAAGCAGCGTAAATTTTGACACCAAATTTTTCGCTGCTAGAGCATCGCATGTCGTAACCCATTCCGCCGCCCCCATGGAGGCGCAAGAGCGAGTCGTTGGCTGAGTTAGCGGGTAGGAACAGCACTAATTTAGTTCGATAAACGTCGAAAGCGAACTTTGAAGAATAAAGAGTTTGAAATGTTCGGCGGAAGCGCCTCCGCTTCTACCCCGGACACCCACCAGACGAAGAACTAGTAGTGGACGAGAAGGTGAACGTGTTCGAGATGCTGATAGTGCGAGCACAGGAGGGCAGTCGAGAGGGTACTCATCGCCGAAGGAGTAGCTGAAGAGGATCTTGCATCGAGACTCAGACGTGGGGCTCCAAAGTATCTCACCGGAGAGGCTCGGTACCACTTTTTAATGGAATTGAGTTACGACTTGGAAAAGGCATTCATATCCGTTTGGTTTTCTAGGTACAAACCAACGCCTGATATATGTACATGGCAAACTTCATGATGCATTTCGGAGTTGACAGAGAGATGGTGCAACATCTAGAAGGGTTCAGTCGAGTTAGTGCGCCGGGCATCCCGTGTTAGCGATACAAGTCTTTCGAAATTGACTACCTTTGAAAAGAAATGTGCACTGTGAGAGCGTACTTAAAATTTCACCAATCATGAGAAACTTCTTCGCGGAAGAAGTGAGGCCATATGCTTAGCTAAAATTCTTCTATTTGCAAATCCTGCCAGAAGCCGTTGCGTGGGCACCGTGCTTGCTGTGAAAACGAGCCCTGCTCCTTGTACAGGTGAGCAGCGATTTACGGGGTGAGAAGTGCTGGTTTACAGGCCGAAAGTAGGCCCGGTACATGTCGCGTAGGTGAGCAGCATTGGTAGATGGGAGCGCGCCAGCCAACGATAACCAAAAAGGACACCGACCGAACACATGCCAGCCCATTAGTGTACTTACTGTATATGTTCTCTTTGAATGGCATGCCCATTCAATGCGGTCTGATTGGTTTAGGCGTTCCCACCTACCAATGCTGCTCACTTGCGCGACATATACCGTAAGCCCTTTCCAGAGCTCGAGTGAAACGAAGCAAAATGGGGAAAAGGATAACGCTTAACTCCCTCATGTTAGGTCCGCAGCTGGAAACGATATTGAGAGAGAAAGCACACTAATCAAAGTGCATCAATCACTACACAGGGTAAAGGCGATATTGCATTAGCTTGTGGCTTCTTTAAACCCCACCAAACGAAGGCAATGAATTGCAAACGGGATATTCCACAGAAAGAGCAACGCATCCGATTTTTCTGCGTATCGTGAGTCGATGGAGAGCTGTCATGAATTCGCGGATGGAACGGTTAATGTCTCCTTGACTCTGAGCTTTGATGGTGTGCGATTTAAGAAGCTTTCGACGTAGGTACTAGTACCTACATAACTAGTTGGGATTGTTCCTCATCGCAGCTGCGCTCCAATGGTATCGTTCAATCGTTTATGCCTGAAGCATGGCCTCTATATTTCCGAGTCGAAGGTCTTCCTTTCGCTTTGAAAAACAAAGTAGAAAACACTGTGATTGCTGCGATACTCTTTACGCGCAGAGCGCCCAAGGATCGCTGCTCGTCGAGCTGATTTCAAGGTGACGCTACACAATACTAGTCAGCCCATAGGACGCCGTTTTCTAAGCTCTCAGCTTCAGAGTGAAGGAGGAGCTCGGCAAACTATGTGAAGAAGGGGTGGAAGTCGATGATAGCAAAGAACGAATTTGGTGTGCTTCCCGATGGTCACCAACAGCATAATGGATCTTCAGTTGAGTAGTACTAAACTGAAAATTAGCAATTGACTTCACTAAGAATGCAGCTAAGGATCTCTAACATTTAACATTTTAGGCCATGAAGCTGTTACTTAACAGTCTTTGTTGGCAAGCAGCACAAGGGTGCCATCTCTGCACCTTTCAGTTCAAACGCATAGGAAGAACAATCATATTTTTTGTGGCCTTACCGCGAATAGAAGATAGACGATCATCTAATTCCAATTTCAGAGACGCTCAACGCAAACAGAATGGCTTACTAAGTGAACTCCGGGACTCCGTGTCTCTAATATGTTATCGTCACGACTTGTAAATAATGCCCTGCTTCTTAGGGCCTACTCAAATGATGAGCTTCATCACAATGGGTAAGTGCCGTCCTCATGCCCTACATATAATCTCGGAGGAAATAACTTGCGACCTTGGAGAGGTAGGGTGAAGGTGCAGTCCCAATGAGTTAACCTGATCAACAATTACATTACAGTCGCCTAGCATCACCACTTTTCAGAAATGTTGACTAGTAAAAGCACGGTCCATCCTTTGGGAGTTGCCGTAGACAACGTTAAGCGGTTATCGAGGGCTTTGGAAAGATATGTCAACTACACATACGCAGCGAAATTCACACTCGGCATTGGGGACCTCAAAACTTGTACGGGATAAAAAAGGTGCGGTAATACTTTGATTGGTGTCCAGCGCTCAACGTGCAATATAAGATAGCGCTCAGTTCAGATCTCCTTTATTCTACTTCACCTCGTTCGAGCGATAAACCTTTGCACTAAAACGATGGCAAGCGTTGGACTGGATCTTTGCAGGAGACGTACAATGACCCATACTTGCGTATTGGGTCTTTGTACGTCTCCTGCAAAGATCCAGTGCACTAAGAAGTCATGACGTGGACCACATACGGAGCATCGCCTACGGGATGCAATTCATCTGGCAAGAGATGTCTGAAACGCTATTCACATTAAAAGTGCACGTAAGTGGCTTGCTTTCCAACCGTTCCACTTTGCGCACTGTGTCAAAGATGATGAGGATCCTGATTTCAGTGCTTCGTTGACCACTTGATTCTGGAGGACATGTCTCACTGTGGCTCCGTTTGTCACTGGACGGCAAGTGGGTTCCAGTCGGTGCATCGAAAACTGCAGACCACTCATAGGTAGCTCTGTATAATCGCTGCTCTCTTTAATTGTATGTGTTCAGCTGCAATTCTCTACCCTCCTTTCATAGGAATCTGCTTGGACGGGATACGTCTTGGACCGCGGGAGCTCTCTTGCGGCGGACGCATTGAAAGCTCACCCCACGACATTAGTTTAGGTTGTGATGTATTTACCTTTAACTTTATTGATTGGCCAATTAGTTCAATTCAGCTATTTGAACATGTTGGGCGACACGGACCATGAGAGGGCGGCTGCGCTGGCAGAAAGCAAACTGACGAGGAGGCGCTGGAGGCACCATGTGAGAAGTGCACTGCAGCGTGCATTGTAAGTTGTCTGCAACTATAATAGCTTTGTCCCATCTCTTAACCAGCTAGATCAAATTCATTTTTTTAGAAAAGACATCAGGAAGTATATCAAAGACGAGAAGGGAATCTTCGTTCCACGCCCGGTTCGTCTGCTTTCCTCTATGTGCTTAGGAAAGTGTTAAACATTTTCTTCTAGAAGGTGGACATCGTTCACGTCGGCCAGGCATCGAAGAACCGCGTCTCAGCTACATGGCGATGACGATGACCACGACAACGAATGGACGACAAAAACCGCAGCAGCCGGACTACCGTCAGGTCGCGGATTCCTTCCTTCTATTTGCAATATGCCATATTCCTGTGCTCTTGTTTTCTTTTTGTTTCCGTTTTGTACACAGAGGTGGGGTGTGCGCTCTATTTATTAAATTAGTGTCGTATCATTTTTGTAGCGACTTCTTCTTCTTTTTCTTCAGCGTCTGTCCCGCTTCGTAGCGGGGTCCGCTATTCTGGTGTCATGACGCCACCTTTCCCGATCCAGCGCTAGATCAGGATGGACACCAGCCGCTTTCAAGTCCGTATGTAACGTATCAGCCCAGCGCTGCTTCGGGCACCCTCTAGGCCGCTTTTCTGTTACCTCGAAGTTAAGGCCTATCTTGCGGACGCTGTCTTCTTCTCCACGCAGAACGTGGCCGTACCATCGTAAGCGAGCTTCGCGCATCTTGTCGGTTATCGGCGCGACACCGAACTTCTGCCGAATAGCATCGTTTCGGATGCGGTCCATGCGCGTGACTCCTGCCGTCCAGCGCAGCATCGTCGTCTCCATGACGCTGATGCGCGTTTCAACTTCCTTGGTCGCAGGCCAACACTCAGCGCCGTACATCGCCACTGGCCGCACGACTGCTCTGTAGATCGTCGATTTCAGGTGCTCTGGTATCTTCTTATCGCAGAGCACGCCGGTCAACGAACGCCACTTGGACCAAGCTGCACTCACGCATGAGTTCACTTCAACCATCAGACCGCCGTCAGACGCCATTGCTGATCCCAGGTATTTAAACACCGAAGTGCGTGCAAGTTCAGTACCGTTAATCTCAATGGATCCGGACTCGGTAACGTCCGTCGTTTTTGTAGCGACATTTTTCGGGTATCTTTAGTTCTAAATTCGATAATTTCGTTAGATCAAATATAAATGCCGTTACATAAGTAAGATGTTGAGTAAAAATGAGTGAAAAGTTAAAAATGAGGTAAAACTTGAACTTCTGAAATGGAGCAGCAATCCACACCTTACCTTATTACTTCTTCTTTGTTGCCGTTTTTTGATCATCTCTATCTTGTTATGTTTTGTCACGATACTTCTTGCTTGTTTTGCATTTATTATCAACTTTATCTTGTTGTCTATTGTTATGTATTTGTATTGCTAGTAGTTTTGTTGTTGTCTCAGTGATTTTTATTCTCCTTATTCTTCAGTTTAAACCTTTCTCTATTCTCACTTACCCTATGTGTGTTTATTCGATTCTCACTTATCACCTTTTATGCCCCATGCTCTATTCTCCCTATTCTCACTTATTCCTTGTGTATAGAGGAGGATTCTCATTTATCACATTTTATGCTTTATGCTCTATTCTCACTTTATGAATCTGTATGTTTGCTACTTATTAAGCATTTTCAGATATCATGCTATACCACTGTTATTGTCTGTTCACTTGCACCAATTTATAAATGAAA